>CM053611.1:39441708-39501234 GCA_028646535.1 Procyon lotor
CAACAAAATTTGGTTGAGGAGAAGGTAACTTCTGCTAAGGAATAAACAAACAGTTGTGTATCTGAGTAAAGTATTAAGGGAGGCACTAAGATTATTGAGGAAAATTCAATGCTATATGGCTTACATGATCATCTTTCCAAAAGAAGGTAAAGTAAGTTTCTACTACCGATTTACAAAATATCACTTGATTGCAATTCATTTTCTCTGCCATGAGGAAACAATCACCCAGGTAACACTGATCATACAAACTACATTGTGCACAACTAAAAACAGGTAACTAAAGAAATCTATCGTAATTCAACTGCAACAGTCTGTCTCAACAGCACACAGATGATATCCTGTATTTTCCATTCAGGACACTATGATTGTCCAGTCGCTCTCTTCTCTTCCGTACTACAACAAAAAAGCAAGAAAACATGTTTAAGTGCAAAAGCTCACAGTGCAGGAATCACTTACAAACTCAGTAGCACAACCAACAACGTTGTAGAACAGGTATGCTCCCGTTTTGAACATTAAAAGCATATTCACATTAAAAACAGGATTAGAGAGAAAGAATCAAATACATGGAAAGAATCACAAATTTTATAATTATGGTTGAACTGAAAATTTATACCTGGTACAGGTCTCAAAGTGATGCCTTTTTCTTACCATTCCTTATTTAGCTTCTGCTGTCCAAATAAAGTAACTGAGTTAAATTTAATTATTGTCATCTTTCTCTGAAGAAGCGATGCTCAAAGTGTATCCCCCAGACCAGGAGCATCAGCATCACCAAGCAACTTGTTTCAAATGCTGATACTCAAACCCAAGCTCAGTCTTCACTGAATGAAAAAGTCTGGGGATCCGTCCCAGCAACAGGCTTCAGCCAACACTTCCAGGTAATTCTGACGCTAAGGTTCAGGGTCACTGCTCTAAAAGCCCCTTTCTCGAGAGTGTTTTGTGTTTGTTGGACAAAAATATTATTTGGACAAGCCCTGTGGCTCTGAACAGCAACTCTGTTCTCTAAATTAAAGTCATTCGTGTTATATTAGCATCCCAGTTTTTCTTATCCCTTCAAAAGTTATGGAACTATATCATAATCAGAATTTGATTATTTGGGTAGGGATAGGGTGGCTGGGTTGTGGACATTGGGGAGGGTATGTGCTGTTAAGTGCCGTGAAATGTGTAAGCCTGACGATCCACAGACATGTACCCCGGGGCAAATAATACATTATATGTTAATAAAAATTAATTAAAAAAAAAAAAGAATTTGATTATTTGCATTAACAAGGGATTTGCTTTCACAAACCTGAATTTTTATACTTAAAACCAAACTAAATGAAGATACGCCAGATGTCAGAAATAGAAAGCTAGTTTTGATTCATTTGTTCGTTCGTTCATGCATTCATTTCAACAAACATCTCTGTGTGTAAATGAGCTCTCACTTCTTGAGCAAGTACTGCAGGGAAAGGCAATGGTGCCAAGAGCTTTACAGACTTAATACTGAGTTTATGCTCACGGTAATCACAGAGAGTAGGTGACATTATCAATCTCATTTTATGGGTGGGAAAACTGTATTAGGGAGATTGAAAAACTAATTCAGGCAATTAGTAAAATGGCAGAGCCCAGACTCTAGCCAGAGGTCGCTCTCACACCAAATTACATGTTCTTGGCTACTCTCTGGAATTCCCGCCACATGTTCACACAGTCATGCGTGGAGACAGACTTGGAACATCTCTCGCCTACCACCCAGAATCTCAGTTCTGGGATGCCATTATGTCTGCCACCACGTGCTTGCCTAAATCACTCACATGATGCCCCCTTTTCACATGAACTGGCCTTTCAGTCCTAATATAACTTCAGTTGAAATTCACACACAACATTAGAAGTTCTGAATTGGAAAGAACTTTAGTGATCCTCTAAAACGTAGGGGATTCGGGACATGTGGCTCCGTCAGTAGAGCATGTGACTCTTGACCTTGGGGTCGTAAGCCCCATGTTGGTTGTAGAGATCACTCAAAAGTGAAACCTTTAAAAATAAATAAATAAATGCAGGAGATGAGTCAAATAAGTGGGGCTCTGGATTTTTACTTCAGAACAATTCCACTTTGATTGGCTTTGTATATTGGGATTCCAGGAAAGATTTCTTATGTAGAAAGTTCTGCTGCTTAAAAATCAAGTTTGGGGGGTGCCTGGGTGGCACAGTCAGTTAAGCATCTGACTCTTGATTTTGGCTCAGGTCATGATCTCAGGGTAGTGGGATCAAGCCCTGCATCAGGCTCCATGCTCAGTGCACGAGTCTGTGTGTCCCTCTCCCTCTGCTCCTCCTGCACTCACACTCTCCTCTCTCCTCTCAAATAAATAAAAATGAAATCTTAAAAAAAAAAATCAAGTGTGAAGAGCCAAGCTTCTCATTTTACATAAGGACAAGGCTCTAGAAAACTCTTTATCATAAGCCCAGAGCTCTTGTCTCTATTTGATGCTATTTCTCCTATGTTACACTATCTATGTGCTGCATTCCTCTTAAAATAACCATTAGAGATCTCAGACAGCAGAATCTATCAAATTGGCAAAAAATACTGGAAGCCAAGAATGGGTCTACTTACAACTTTCTGGTTTACAAAAAAAAAGGAGAATGAAGGAAGCCCAATGACTCTAAGTGACTTGCTGAATCCCTAAGAGAAAGAGTTGCCTAAAGAGTGTGGCTTCTGAGACAAACCATAAGAGACTCCTAGACTCATGAAACGAACTAAGGATGGCTGGGAGGTAGGGGGTGGGGGGGTGGGGATAGGGTGGCTGGGTTGTGGACATTGGGGAGGGTATGTGCTATGGTATGTGCTGTGAAATATGTAAGCCTGATGATTCACAGACATGTACTCTGGGGCAAATAATACATTATATGTTAATTAAAAAATACATTAAAAAAAAAGAAAACCACCAAATTAATTAATTAAACACAAAGTAAGGAGAAGGAAGTAATAAAGAAAAGAATAGAAAGCAATAAAATTGAAAACAGAAAAACAGACAAAGTTAATGAAACCAAAATCTGGATCTTCAATAAAATTAATAATCTTCTAGACAGAATAAGAAAAAAATTGAAGACACAAATTACCAGTATCAGGGATGAAAGGAGAAAATTATAGATTCCATAGACATTAAGTGGATTATATGAGAACACCACAAACAATTCTATCTCCATATATTTGACAACTCAGGTGAAGTAGAACAATTGTTTAAAAAAATATAAACTACCCAAACTTATCAAGAAATAGGCAACCTGAAGTGTACCTATACCTATTAAATTTGTAGTTAAGAACTTTCTATCAAAGAAACTCTAGACCCATATGGTTTCATTAATGAATTCTATCAAACACTAAAGTAAGAAATAATACCAATCCTGCACAGCCTTTTACAAAAATATATCACAACCAAGTGAAGTTAATCCCAGGGATACAAGATTGGTTCAATGTGTGAAAATCAATCAGTATAATTCGCTATATTAAATATGAAGGAAAAAAATCACATGATCTTGTCAACAGATGGAGAAAAAGCATTCAACAAAATTCAAAATCCATCCATAATAAAACCTCTCAGTAAACTCTGAAATTATTTAACCTCATAGGGCATCTAGACTCAGTTAACATCATACTTAATAGTGAAAAAATTGGATTATTTCTCCCCCATGACAAGAAACAAGGCAAGAATGTTCTGTCTCACCACTCCTATTCAACATTGTACTGGAATTCTTAGCCAGTGCAATATGGCAAGAAATAAATAAATAAAAGGCATCCGCACGGGGTGGGGGGGGGGGAAGAAAAGAGTGTGGCTTCCCACTATTAACAGTTGATTCATGATGAACGCTGGATTTCATTCCCAAATTCTGCTTGATTTATGAATGGTGCCAACATGATTTAAGCTAGGATCAAAATACATTTTATTTCTTGTACTTGGATTCCCATTAATACATTAGACACTTATGCCATTAATAACAATTGAGTGTCCTTGTATTGACATTTTAGCAGATCCCCATTATTATGATTCATGCCCACCATCATTTCATCTTGAATCTCATCAGTTAAAGTAAACTTGCTTCCAATTAGTTGTTTTAGTTTTATAAATGGTCAAAAATCAATTTTGATTGCAATGACAGTCATAGGCCATATCCCTCTAAGAATCTACATAATCATATTAAGATTTACCCCTCGCCTCCTGTAATTTATGCTTTTATGTAAAATTATAGCATTCTGAGATGCATCCAAGAGAGGTGATAATACAGGTCATTTGTAATACCTACACCTAGGAAGTTAGCAATCACACTTTTCATTTGGATGGTAGATAATTCGATTTAACTTTTCAAAGCAAAATAAGTCAAAAGCAGAGAAGAGAGATTTTAGTAGGAATAGAAATTATCTTCTTTTCTCAGAAGTAGGTGTCCGGAGGAGGGGAAGGAACACATGCTGGCCTGGGCGAGGATGTCTTTATCCCATCGTCAGGGTGGTTAGAAAACCACAGCACAGGTCCACACCTTGAGTACTTGGCAGGGTGACTCTAAGTCACATTGACTTGACTTTGTTCACTGGAATCAAAGACGAGGTTAAAGCAACACGGCAAATCAGACTGAGCCTGTGGGGTGACACTCTGAGCCCAACAGTGTGATGTGCAGAAATTTCACCTTTCATGAATTCTAGGAGGAACACTACACCAAAACATGACTAACGACAAGTTCGTTACTTTCCATTCAACACACATATGGCAAATTTTACATGGCCTTTGCTAAAATGCCTTTTACCTTCAGCAGAAAGATCTGAGCAACATGAAAGGGCAATCTATGTGTCATGTGCTTACTCTCTGCGATGCCAATAAAAATATCATCAGTGCTGCCCTCCAGGTGACAATTTGCTATTCTTGTTCTAAATCCTACTCAGTGGCCCGCAAAGCTCTGTAATCTTGTAACGTGGAGAAGTGTGTATTCGGGAGCAGGGAGGGGCTGGGAAGCTGGTCAAGGGACTGAGTCATCAAGGCAATCCGGCCCTTACTGTGCACACAAAGAGGAGGACAACTCAGGACGTCAGCAGGCACAAGTGGTGAGGATGTAACTAAAAACCAGTGTCTTTTTCTTTTTTTTAAGCAACGAAAACAACTTTGTGTTACTTAACCAAACTTAAGCTTGGGGAACATTAGCCATATTGCCAATATTTCTTTTCTCTCCCGTGCCTCTTTGCTAATCTGATGACTCACCATCAGATTCACCTATGTGCCTGGCATTTGGGGGTCTTCTCTGTTTCACTGAAAATAAGAAAAATGCAAGACCACTACTGGTCATTTATTCCACAAAGCTGTAGCCACCAGCGGGGAAAACCGATTTTTGAAAAAGAAGTTCCATCTGGTGGCCTGCAATCAATAGGGAGCGTGTTCTTATCTCACTGGGCTTTCTGCTTCCCAGCCTACTGAGGACTTCACCCCTCAAGTCTTTGCAGTCACTACTCCCCACCTTCTAAAACCTCAAGAACAGCACCGGTAGTTACGCAAACACACTGTCCTGATACCTAAAACCCGGAGTCCAGTTTTTGTCTGATCCTGATAGCAGTCTTGGTATGTGTATTTCACTAAATAAAATCAATCAATCAATCAATCAATCAATCAATCAATCTAAAACCAGGGCCTCTGAAAGTTCTTTTGAAAAAGTAATTTGACGTCATTCAAGGCCTTCCTCCCACTTCTCCCCGGAACGTATTAATAAACGAGAGCAACACGTTTCTGTTCTTCCACATTGGTCTGGTACCTCACTCGCTCGTTCATTCCTTTATTCATCGACATCAGAAACATTACTGAGTACGTACTCTAGCCCAGGCCCTGCACTGAATTTTGGGGGTTACGAGAAGGCAGTAGAACAATCCTTACATTCAAACAACCCCGAACAAAGACAAGTGTGTGACTAATTAAATATAATTTAAAGGCCATAAATGATTGGAAGCTGGAGGAAGTAGCATTGGAATGGATGGACAGGTGTTTGTCCTGGCGGAAAGGGATGTTGTTCAAAAGAGATTTTAAAGCTTCCTCAAGGAGATGTGTCTTGAAGGACAAACAATAACTTCTCAAGTGGGCAGGCTGTAGAAGGTACAGAAAGGTGGGAAGAAGCAGCAGAGAGCAGGGCATACTGGAGAACAGAGAAGAGCCCAAATGCCAGGCACATAGGTGAATCTGATGGTGAGTCATCAGATTAGCAAAGAGGCACGGGAGAGAAAAGAAATATTGGCAATATGGCTAATGTTCTCCAAGCTTAAGTTTGGTTAAGTAACACAAAAGTGTTTTTGTTGCTTAAAAAAAGAAAAAAAGAGACTGTCATTTGAAATGTTCTTCTCCTAAGAGGTATTTGTAGGGCAATCTAAAACCCACGGAATTATATGGAAAATTAGCCAAATGGAATGAATGCTTAACCTCAGAGGTTAAGCTCAGATACAGAAATATACAAGTTAAATGAAAAGCAAATCTGTGGTTGAGAGGAATTTCTCCCCCTAGGTCACAGTGGCAAGAATCTTAACGGTTTTTTTGGTTGCTGCTTTTCTCCTCCTCTTCAATTTACCAGAGCACTTCGTAAGAAATATCCACGTCTCCATGTAATGTCAAAGAGATCAAAAGTAAAACATGATGCAATTCTATGCTTTTCTCCTCAATAATCACTTAAGGTATTTTTCTCGGAGAGAAACAGATACCCGTAGCTTCGTTGACAGCACCAATTTGCTATAAGAGAATAATTTTGAAACTTTAGGTTCCAGGCCCACAGGCATAAAATAATTGAAAAAGGATGTGGTCTTAGATTCTGAATAGATGGTCCTCTGTTATTTAACAATTTGGAGGAGAGTTGGTCCTTCTGGTTTATGGTTTAATTCAGAATCATTGTATCACTTCATGTATCCTGTGACTATCCCTTTGTTTCCTTGTTCCTAGGGAGCTCTGAATGTATCATTAATTTTCAGTGTTATTACCATTATACTTTACCAACTAGGGTAAAAAAAGAAATTATTAATTTCTTTTTTTTTTATTTAAGGTTTTACTTATTTGACAGAGAGACAGTTAGAGGGAATATAAACCAAGGGAGAGGGAGATGGAAAAGCAGGCTTCCCGCTGAGCAGGGAGCCTGATGCAGGGCTCGATCCCAGGACTCTGAGATCATGACCTGACCTGAAGGCAGACGCTTAATGACAGAGCCACCCAGGCACCCCTATTAATTTCTTCTTAGCCACAGGTACCATAGAGGATATATACAGGTAAGAGGAAAATGTTTCTTCTCATTCTCTGCTTCATATATATCTTTTGTTTTTAAACATATTCATGTGGTCTCCCATTTAAGTTGAATATTTATTTTGTCTTTCTATAGCTTTGACGTTTCTAATTTTTTAATCACTTTTATCACTATCACCAGCACCTACAACAGCCTCTTGCATACGGTCTGCTCCACACATAAATTTATTGAGTGAATTAGAACATTCACTTCAGTCCTAATCTTACTTTAAAAATCCTCTGAGAACTTTTATAATGGCTTGTCATCTTGCCCCAAAAATATATCTTTGAGCTTCTCTCTTACTTATACTTTAGGGTTTGGATGCATATATTTTGCCACTATCTCACTGAGGATGACACACATTTTTGCTTTTGCCTGCCTTAGCCAAAGCTTCATGATTATGTCCATCAAACACCTCTACTTAGATCTTTCTTCCAATTCAAATTTAATACAATTTGATTTTTCCCTCAGCCTAGTCAACTTCTTTTCCTTTTCTTCTAATCCTTTAAACCAAATTAAAATAAGTGTAAATTTTCATATTCTATATAATCTGTAAGAGATGACTCTGAAATCTGTTTTGTGTATTAACTTCATTAGAATGAAACATTCTCTTCCGTACAACTTGTTCTGAAAATTCTCCAAAGTGATCTTTTCTTATCACTGTAACAACACTACCTCCTCTCTTAAAAATCTTCCAACTTCTGTTTTGGATAAAGGCTTTCATAATCTAGCCAATTATATATTTTTGTTCTATTTATGTTTTTATTTGATAAAAACACTAATAACTCGTGACAGTTAAAAAATTGTCAACAGCATAAATGTTCAATAATAATACCTCTTTAAAAGTTGTGATGCATCCATATAGTGGAATTCAGTTACACTTTATACAAGGAATTAAGAAATTTATGGATATGAAAAAGCAAATGACTTACTAGTTGAACAAAAAGCAGGTAACAAGATCATGTATGACCCCATTTTGTTAGAAAAATTATCTAAAAGTATATAAACACAAAATATTGAAAGTTGAGACATCAAAGATTAATAATGGTTATGTTTCAGCTTTGGAATCACAGGTAATAGTTTTCTTCTGTCCTTTACTTCTACAAATTTAATTTGTTAACCCCAAATGGCACTGCTTACTACTCTCTTCTCTCCACTGAAAGATCATTTGGCTTTAAGCTCTGATTGAAGTAAGATGACATCTTAAAAGAAAGAAGCCCTTACCTGAATATCTGTCAGTTTGTCCAAGATCCGACTTGCAAGCTTCGGGCCATTCTCCATAGTTGGGATGTGTATGGTCTATGAAAGAAAACCACAATTTGAGGAATTTGAGGATATCCATGTGGATGGCGACAGTGAGACACTCAGTAATTCTACTATATCAGGGCAATTCCACTGAGACAAGGAATGGCACTATGATAACCTGACTATGCATGCTAGCTCCTTATGCCAAAGAATCTTTTTTATTCTGAATTGGAATAACAAGAAACTGGCCAATGACAGGTTGTTTCTTGTCTACCAATGGATTTTAGGGCACAACTGGTTTATATGCCAGTCTTTAGGCTGATGTGAGGAACCAAACAGAAACTAGGGAACCAAAAATAGTGGTGAGATGTAAAGAATCCTACCCCTTTCAGGATTCTGAGAATCTGCAGGATGAATGATTGGCCTCCTCACCTAACCCTTCTGGCAGGAAATGAGAACTCAAAAACATTTTGCCACAAATTAAAAGCAAATCATTGCAGGAACATAAATTAAAGCAAGTCTATGACTTCACAAAAGGGGCGACTAAACCTATGTCTGTTCAAGGTCAGATGTCCAGGGCCCACAACCTCCATGATGCTGGACAGCATGGTTACGGTGGGTGCTGAGAGAGTTCATGCCCCTAATTTATATTTGAGTCGTGCCCATTCCTGCCTTACTGGCTTCCAGGCTTTTGATAGTCTGATTTTAGCAGATAGAGCCCATGCTGTCACTTTTCTTCTTATACTCTTCGGGATAACAGGATAATTAGATGTACCTGTTGGCTCTGAATACCCTCAGAAACAAGACTATTAAAAATGCATTGAACTTTATCAACTTCTTATTTCTAGAGGTGATATAATTGGACTTAAAAAAAAAATCTGACTTAATGGCAACTTTAGTTCATTAAAAAAGTGGGCCAATAATGCATTTACCTAGATACTCCCATAATAAAATGGGAAACAGTAGCTTTATAATCAGTATAAGTGTTGGTATGTAATAATTTAATTCTTCTCCCTTGAAACGATCAATGTGTAGATGGAATCATGTCAAAAGCCATTCCTTACAATCAAGTTTGAAAATTTCAAGCAACGAAGCAGCCACCATTAAAATCAGAAGAGAAAATAACCGAGGAAAAATAATTATGTTAAATTTAAAACCCAATCAAATGTATTTTAATATGATTAATTTGAGCCAGTTCACATTGTAGTAATAATATCCACATGCCTTTAAGCTATAAGATGATGGTGTTAAACATTGGTGCTCGGGGCTCCTGGGTGGCTCAGTAGGTTAAGTGACTGCCTTCGGCTCAGGTCATGATCCTGGAGTACCGGGATCGAGTCCCGCATCCGGCTCCCTGCTTGGCAGGTAGTTTGCTTCTCCCTCTGCCCCTGACACTGCTCGTGTTCTCACTCTCTTACACTGTCTCTCTCTCAAATAAATAAATAAATAAAATCTTTTAAAAAATTAAAAAAAATAAACAACAGAGTTTTGTCATAAAGGGGAAGCAAAAAAACCTCCAAACCAAAAAAAAAAAAAAAAAACCAACCCTCCCCAAACCCCAACCCTACCCCCAAAAGAATGGAAATACAGCACATACAAAATCAGACTAAATTTACTGGGAGGAGAAAATCTCTTCCACCCAAATGACAGAATTCCTTTTGGAGGACTTTATCAGGTATGCCAACTTTGCCCAATGAAAATTTTTCATAAAATGGTCTGCGTAGTGATGACAACAGCAGCAATAATAATAATAAATGTAGGAGTTGATCATTCAAATGAATTTCCCATAGCTGTTTGCCATTACTCCTCTAGTAGTTTGGGAGTCCTATTGGAAACCAGAAATTGAAGCCTAACTACCTGTAGCACTTTTGTAGTGAGCTAGCAGAAAGAAATAAGAGTGAAAACTTATTGGCACATCTCCAATCCCTACAGTGACATAAGGCAGATGTGACACTTGTCTGTCCGAGAACAAGGCTGACTCCCCCAAAGACTGGAGCACACACAAGATCACGGGAAAGATGAGAGTAAGTAATTTGGTAATAGAGGTTCATTGGGACAAACTGCCAAGTTATAGTAAAAAAAAAAAAAAAAAAAATCCTTTGTATCTTGGGTCCAACTAGCATTTCATTTACACATTTAAAGAATTAAATTATAGGCAAATGGTTGGAAGTGACAGGAGGTGAAGAAATAGTCTTACCTCACCCTTGTAAAGGATATCAGAAACCGGGCAAACAACGCAGGCTGTTCCAGAGCCAAACATCTCCCTCACCCGGTTCCCCTCCAGGGCTGTTGTCAAGTCGCTCATGGTGAGGTACCTCTCTGACACCTTAAATTCACCCTGTTTGGAACATAAAAAATAAAAATATTAATATTTTCGAGGGAAAGGCATGCAAAAAAAACAAAGAACCCCTGTGGTACTTATGTTCCTACGTTACATTCCGACTGAACTCAAACAATGTGAGACTCGTCTTGTGAGGGAAAGCTGAGGAGAGCACCATCACCTTATGGGTAAACACATGGAGGTGTTAAGCTACCTACTCGAGGTCACGGCATCTCTAATGAGATGATCAGAGAATATAAAACTAGATAATCACTATAAAATACATGATATATTTTAATACAGGCCAGCTTTCTTAGCCTTTTGTTTGTTGCCAAGCCTGAAGTCTCACAAGATAAGGCACCCCCAATGCTAATTAAGGTGTGCTCTACATTAAGAGTGTCTTGAACCCTATTTATTATGAAAGAATACATCATATAATATTAATAATTAAAGCTACCATTTATTGAGCACCCATTGTGTTCCAGGTTCTCTCACTTTTAAGGGGGGTATTATCATCCCCATTTCATGGATAGGAAACTGAAGTTCAAGGGGAGAACACAGAGCTCATCTTGTTTTCAATTAACTTGGCTGATTTTCTGGAATTTATTTATTTATCTACCTTTGAACAACATAATCGCAGTTGCAGACTGAGATAAACTGAAACTTGCAAAAAGCCATATTTCTATTGCAGACATATTTTCCTACCCTTTCAAATCATACTTAGAGCATGATGACATCCCTATATCCACATAGCTAGTTAAATGGCAGAAACTGAACTTGAACTCAGGTCCAATCTGACTGGCTCCCAATTTCCTCCTCTCTCTACTAGGTCTTTCATGGAGTGAAAATATAGACTGAGTTTCACTATCTGAAATATTTCATTATTTTAAAACACAGAAAGTATATTTGGACATTGAGAAATTACCCTGTATAGCTCTTTTCTTCCTAAATTCACTGATCCAGTTGACTTTATAGCAGAAATCCTCTTCCTGTCTTTAGTATTCCGTTAGGTCAGATTTCATCACAGAATTATTGGTATAACCTCATCGACTCCTGCTGAACCATTTGAACTTTTATTTGAAGATAGGAAATGAAAAAAAAATCTGATGTTTTTAAGCTATCTGCTTAAATGATCTGTTTAATACTCATTCTTCAATCTGTTTCATTCTCATTCTTTTATGTTAATGGTTAAAGTTCAAAGCCTGTCTCATCTTATTTAAAAAAAATTCTACCCATTCTTTGTTGCTTTTTTTTTAATAAGATGAGAGTATTTTTTAAAACTTATAGATCCACAATAAAAATGAAAATTACAGCCGTTGGCAAGATTTAAAACATTAGAAGAAGGCATCATGCTGTAAGTATGATTTGAAAGGGTAGGAAAATATGTCTGCAACAGAAATATGGCTTTTTGCAAGTTTCAATTTATCTCAGTCTGCAACTGCAATTATGTTGTTCAAAGGTAGATAAATAAATAAATAAATTCCAGAAAATCAGCCAAGTTAACTGAAAACAAGATGAGCTCTGTGTTCTGGAAAAGAAAAAAAAAATCTCTTGTAAATAAACAGAATTGTTTTTGCTCTGCTCACCCTTACTTATCTTTGGACAATTTCCCCTGTCTGGCAAGTAATGGTAACCCCCCACATGCCTCTTGGCATTTATGTCTCACTGTTTTAAAATAGCTTTTAAAATAAATTACAGCTGAGGAGTCAAGGAAAAACTTCCTCCATAATAATCTATTTTTCAAGCTAGCAAATCATTAGTGTGGGGAAGCATTTCCACTTGCAACTTGTCATCAAACCTTCTGTACGTGGTTGATTTTTTTCTTTAATAAAACAAAAATTACTGAGCTTCGAAAATACATCTTTCCAACTGCAAACATATTTAGGACAGGGCAAGCTGTTTGAAATTATACCAACAGTTTGCAAATGTCATGCCCAGGGTGCCAGCCAGCATGTGGCAGTTGGGTCTTGTCTACTTCAGGGTTTTGTAGAATTATTTATAGCACATTTCCTTTACTTCCAAAGCCCTTTCCAGAGAAAACTATGCTAGTCCTCTCCTAGATAATATGTGCGTTTCTGAACATTTGTCCTATTAATACTGTTTGACCACAGTGTGCTCAAAGTCTTTTCATGTCTCTTGGAGACCACTGTAACACATGGGTCAAGAGTACCATCCAAGAATCTTTGCCAGATAACCAATTCATCCAACATTCATCTTGAGTATGTTATAAATGTCATTTCAATACCAAATGGTTTAACACGCTTGCCCGTGTCACATGGATGAGAGACTCTACTGAAAACAACTACATTCACTTGAGTGTTTTGACTTTAAAATAAGCATGTATGTGAATTGGGGAGCACAGGGGGCAGGAAGGAGGGAGAAAAAAGGCAGCCAGACTAATAATGTGATGTTAGTAAACATTTATATGTCAGTAAAATTCTTTAATTTCCCTGACTAGCATGGTTACACTGGAATAAAGAGAGGAAGGGAAGAACTACAAATCACTGCCAACTGGGAACACCACACTCAGATGTGGAAAGTTCAGGATGGGCGAGATGGTAGCACACGGCGTATAAGCCAGGTGAGCTGACAGGAGACACCTGGTAAAGAGCGTGAGCTTAGTCCTAGAGTACTTCCTCACCAGGATAACTCGCCAAACTGTTTTCTCTCTGCCCTTCCTCTACACAACACTTGTTTAGTGGTGGTGTCAAGACAGTACTTCTGGAAGTCATTTCCACTCCAAGTTCAGATTTAAAGATTAGAGAACACCGGATAGAATGATTATTATAAGAATAATGATATTAATCATTATCATAATTAAGAATATTATTTCAACGCGAAGCTGGGCTTCGGTCGAATGACTTTTGTTTCATGCTTCTAAAGTGGTTCCTGAAAGAACACCCACCCACTTGCGCGCCAGGTCCAGAATGCTCTGCCTTGTCACTCCTGGAAGAATGATGCCATCTAGCGGGGGAGTTGCCAGCTCTTCTTCTGTCAATTAGAAATGGGAATATTTTCAAACTGTAACATTAGCCGTGCTTTATATTAACAGCCATTGTAAAAAACTGTTTCTCACACCTTGGCTGGTAACAAACGTGAAGATGATGTTACTGTTCTGCATTACCTCACTTCCCAAATCAATTCGCACATCTGGTAAATTTTTTTTTTTTTAAAGGAGGAGGAGGAAGAAAAAGGAAATAAAGCCACTCATTGAAACGTCTTCAATTTATCCTCACCTAGTAAAAACGGAGATGATGGTCTGAGAGGAACCTTCTGAAGCCAAAATTTATTTCCGTGGATTAATGCTGGTTAGTAAGTAGGAGCGTGTAGCCAGATCAGATGCAGAAACACAGGTCATTACCAAACCACACCTAAGACTACTGTGGAGGAACCCGGCCTCAGAAAGTATGTATGCCTCTTCAGGTTGGTCACTGCTTCTACACTGCCCTTTGGAGATATCCCCATCTATAATGATTTTCAAACCTGGAAGAGTATCCACATCAAATAGGGAGAGATACTGACTTCACCCCTCCACGACTCAAATGTTAATGGGCTCAGGGTAGGCTCAAGCATGGATACGGCTAACAAAGAAAAAAGAAGAAAACAAGAAATCCAAAAGATCAAAACAAAACCCCATGGGTGATTCGTGGTGAGCCAAGGCTGAGACACTGGTCTACTGTGAGAAGGATCACATGCATTTCTACCAACACGAGGGCCGGTGTGATGATGGGTCTACGGGAGTCAGCGGGATCTGACAACCGCACAAGCTCTCCTTATAGGAAAAGTCTGGTACTCAACTTCCCCTTTTCCTCCCCACATCTGGCACCCAGGAGTCTAATCGAGGGGGAAATTTAAGCCTTAAATCATCACTTTATAAAGATGTTGAGCCTTGTAACAGATGTGTTGCTTATCATGTACTTGCAGAGCAATAAAGAGGGTATGCTTGAAAGGATCACCGGGTAGCCAAAACTGTAGAAATCACAGTGGTATCTGTAAGCTCCCCCAAGCCATTTTAAGCAGCTAAAAAGGACTTCAGAAATCACCTCATGCAATCCTACTTTCCAGATAAAAAACAGAGGCTCTCTAAACATAAATGACTGGCAAGATGGGTGACACCAGGGGAGAGTCAGGACAAGAACTTATGTGTCCCAACACTGGGGCCACTGTCTTCTCTTTTAGTATCCTGTGGTTGGGGCTCCCCTACTCCCCTGTGGTTCCCCCAGACGTCCCCAACAAACAAGCTGTCTAGAAGACCAAAACCCTACATTCGTGCCTGTGTCCCCCCAACTTGGCGGTGTGCCTGGCCTAGTGTGGTGCGTAATAAGTGTTTCCGAATTAAAAAATAAATAAACGAATGAATGAATAATCCTTTTTGCTGGGAGACAGCAGTATGATTTTTTTGAAGTTTGTTTCTAAAAATCATTTGCTGAAAACCACTTTCTGGAAAGGAGAAAATTTGTTCTTGGCAATGGTCTTAGGGCTACTTTTTGTCATGTTTAGAAGTGTTGATCTCAAAATAAACCCGTGTGTTGCAATAGCTAGCTAGCTGGATACAGAAATGTGGGGATCTATGTGTGTGTGCATGCGCAGACCCCACACAGAGAGACAAACATACTTCCAGTGCCTCCAAACTGGATCTTTCCTAAAGCTTGCTGAGCTCTAAGACTATATAAAGTTAAATAAAAACAGAGGTCTCGCATGGGCAAATGCAGTTTTGTGAAATCTACTTAACACCCAGAACTGTAACCACTAGCCTAAGGTCAAGGCACAGAACATCTGTTTCTCTGGTTGCCAGACAGAGATGATGACATGACAACATTTGGGTGAGAAATATTCATTTTCCTCTGCAACCACAAACATGCTTGGAAGAGCCAGAACCAGCTCCAGATTGCCCAACACGAGGGAAACAGAGCCTACAAATACAACTTGTTTTTGACAAAGAAATCATTGGTGGGAGATGAAGAATTTAGAAGCAGTAATGGCAGATGTCATCTGTGACATCCCGAAGTCCATTTCTAATAAAAACCAGGAATGTGGGTGTGTAGAAGTGCCCACCATGTGTAGTTGACTTATCTGTGCACTGTGCATATAGCAGTGAACAAAATGGGTATAACTCTTGTTTACTTTCTAATAGGTAGAGGCAAACAAGCATTATGTTAAGTAGCATGTGAGACTAAGGAGAAAAAAAAGAAAAGAGGGAAGGCAAAGGGAAGTGCCAGGAGTGATAGGGGAGGGAGTCTGTGATTTATTAAGATGCTTCAGGAAAGCCTTACTGAGAAAGGGGTATGTAGGCAAAGACTGGAGAGCAGGGAGCAAGCCACGCACACATCCGAGGGAGGAGGGCTCCAAACAAAGTCTACAAATGCCTGATGTCTGAGAAGGCTCATGGGGCCCGAGCAGACTAAGCAACGTCAACATTCACTGCCATGATCATTCTCCCCAGCTAACTCTAAACTCAACCACACAAATGGGTCTTATTCTCAGGGTAGCTCTAGAGTCCAGGGCAAGGTAAAACGGTTTGTTCCAGCTGTGAGTAGCAAGCATGTTTGGTAAATTACTCAGCAACACGCGAAGCAGGGTATCAGTGTTATGTGATCTTGCTCCCAGGGTCACTGTTACTAGAATCAAAACCACCTGAGTTACAGGCCAAGTACCATGGACAGCTAGAGTTTACAGTGCTGTGCCGGGCAAACAGATTATTCACTTGGTATACCTTTCTGGGGCAGCTGTCCTGTCCAAAGGGGGCAGGGAGTGTGCTCATAGAAAGATGGCAGGTTTTTACTGAGAGAACTCTACTCAGACCTCTGAGGGGTAAAGTTTGTGAAAACCAATATTTTGTTGATTTTCAACTCATTATTCTTTGTGTTTTCCAAAATTCACGTGGTATAAATCAAAGCTACCGTAGAGTTCGTTCAGTGTCTTCTTTTGTTATTAGCCCAAAGGTTATTCCTGACATTCTACTGACTTCTCTCATGGTATTGTCCAAACATTTATTGCACTTCTTTTCCCTTTACTTCAAATTTTATTTGCTCTGTTTGGTGAACACCCACAAGCTGAAAAAGCATTAAAACTAAAGCCATCTCAGGCAACCACAATCTCAACAGTAACTCTTAAGGTCTGATATATTTTGTAAGAGTCAAAAGACAAATTCACTCATGTCTATTCTGACCTTTAAAAGTCATGGTGGAAATGGTTCACGATTGTTGTTTGGGTAAGGGGTAATTTTTCATCAGGACAAGATTCTAGTGTTTCTGTTTAAATCGTGTACCTCTGATTTAGACTGTACTTGAATCCTGACATCTCCCATCCATGAATGACGGTACCACTTCTGTATGAGGTAATTGTTTGGTTTTTTTTTTTTTTAGTGTTGTGTGGTTTTTTTGGGGGGTAGGGGAAAGGAGTGCACAGGTGGAAAGAAGGCTCTGAATCAATCTATTATCTCCCAAATACAGAATATAGCACTGGCTGTCATCTTTCAAGCATCGCTTTCAATATATGTCATATGCAATGACTCAAATTTAGAAATCACAAATACTCCAGTATAAATTTTGTTTCTAAACAGTGCCAAGTACAAATAGGAGTGGAAGAATCAGCATGATCTGCATCTGGCTTTTCAAATGTCAAGGATGACCAACGGCCAACCCAAGGACAAGGTGGACTCACCACACCTGTTTATTCTACATCTGACTGGAATATAATGCTCATCTTATTAGTCTCTGCAACTAATGCTCAAATTAGTGCGTAGTTCTGAAGTCAGCCACATCTGAATCACCATTTTCCTCTGTTAGTAGCCAAAACCCAAAAGAGCAACAGAAGTTACTGTAGCTACTTTAAAATAAAAATTTAATTTAAAATTTTAATTGAAATGAATACTCAGACTTTTACAAGTATTTGGAAACTTATATCTCTAGTCTCTATACTCAGTACTGTGAAATGAACAACCTAAGATGTTAAAAAGATCTAACATCTGTTAAAAAGATGTTTTTAAACTTTTATGACTATTAAAATTCTAATGGAAATAAATGCATGTATCTATCTTGTTTCTCATTATTGGTCATTTCATCCAATACCATAGATGTTGTCAACACTTTGCTAAAACCCTATGGTCTCTGCCAACTAATTGAAAAAATAGAAAAGAAAGATAATGAGCATTCAGGATATTTAAGGCAATGAAGAAATACAGATTTTTATAGACACATCTTAACAGTCTTGAATGAACCAGGATCTAAGTACAATTCCCAAATGGACCAAACTGCCCTTAAAAATAGTGTGCTTTAGGGGCGCCTGGGTGGCTCAGTCGTTAAGCGTCTGCCCAGGTCAGATCCCAAGGTCCTGGGATCGAGCCCCGCATCGGGCTCCCTGCTCCGCGGGAAGCCTGCTTCTCCCGCTACCATTCCCTCTGCTTGTGTTCCCTCTCTCGCTGTGTTTCTCACTGTCAAATAAATAAAATCTTTAAAAAAAAAAAAAATAGTGTGTTTTAATCAAATTGAGCTCCAGAGTAAATCTGGAAGATTTCTGATGTATTATCAAAATATGTAGAAAGGGCAACAGCTGTTATATGACTTTTAGGAAGAAAATACACTAAACGTCGTATTAGAATCAGTAGACTATGCTTATCACTACAGCATTTTCAACCTATAGCATATGGTGAATGACCACTGAATTGATGAGACTGATCTCCAAATGCAAGGGATTTCAGATGGGAAAATGGGTAAGAAGACAGCAGAAGGAATAAGGCAACAAATCTTCAAATCACGGAGATTTAAATTCCTTAAGCTGACATCTCCATAATAAGCACATCTAGAGCCCAAGCCCCAAAAAACAAAACTTCCCTAAATTCTGTGAATTTACACTCATTTCTATTTGAACAACAAAAGCATGGTAGTTCGTAGCCGTTGGACTCATGCTATTTATTCCTTATTCTAAGGTCCTCGTTCTTTTTTCTCCAGCCTCATTGAAAATGATTGACAAATTGCAAAGAGCTGAACTCGGAGTGAATTACCTCCATCTTCATTTATCCAGTAAAGAAAAAGATTCATAGTTCCAACTTCAGTTATCTGATTATCCTCTCCGTAGAGCCACAGAACCTGCTGACAGCCATGATCCGCAGCTTCACATTGGGCAAAAAGGGATGAGCCATAATTCCTTTTGAGAAAGAGAAAACATATTGACTGTGAATATACTATCCCTCTTCTGCTACCTTCCCTACTAAAATCCTCAGGTCTTTAATCTGTATACAGACGTAGTCAGTGCACTATGCCCTGTGTGTGTGTGTGTGTGTGTGTGTGTGTGTGTGTGTGTCCTTTAGTTAACTGCATAACATTAAAGGAAATGCATTAGACAGACTAAATGATCTAACTGCAGTCATGTGAAAGAACAGAGCAAAATCATGGAATCCTAAATTGAATAGTAGAGATAATAAGGACAAAAGTAGATAGCCAAGTTCATGATAACAGTTAAAAGTTCTTAGGTTATTTTTTCACCTTCCAAGCAATCATCCATAAATTATTTCATTTAAACCTCCTACCAACTGCTTCTTGGCCTTTTGGCTAAGATCAAGTGTAAACCTCCTACCAGTACTGTAGGCTAGCCAAATGTGTATCAAATTACATGAAGTAGCAAAGCACCAAGTTGTGCTCTCTTAGCTGAGACCTTTCAATATATCCAAGAGACAGCGAATGCCCAATGTCTATATTCTCCAAAGGATGGGACAAAATGTTAAAAATCCTGATTTTAACCAAAAGTCTTCCAAATGCCCATTTTGTTCAACCTGTCCTATTCAACTTAGATTATTGAAAATCAAAGGAAGATAGCCCATCTTCCTAGAGTAACAGTCTAGTTTAAGAGTATCTTAAATTTGTTATCTTTTATTAAACTTGAATGAGAAAATTATGGAGTATATTACAACATGCAAATGAATGTTTTAGATAAAACATAACAGTCCTCAATTAAATATGATGTTTGCTTGCCTTCCTAAGCCCCTGGTTGTATCATTCACCTTTCCTCGGTTTTCATAGGACATTGTTTGAGTTTGAGAAGTTTGAGGACACGTTTGAGAAGAACTACCATATGACAATCGAGGGCTTGGAAAGGAACCCTAAACCCACCCTTGGATTATGAGCCCCCCAAACAAACACACAAGAACAATCAAACATCCTACAATAACTACTATGAAGCATTAATGTCGGTGTCCACAAAATACCCACCTAGGCCTTTTAAAGTGCCTCTTTTACATTTAGTCAGACCAAAATGTCTAATTAAAAGCATCAGTTAAGCACTAGAGTCACAGTCACTGTGGCTGTCTGCCATTTTCATCTGCACAGCTCCCCTTCCCACTATATTCTCTTTGGGTCTCCCTTTGGAGCCAAGTCATTCTGCTTGGGTTGATAGTCATTATACCTTGCCCTACAGAACTGAATTAAAGGGTGGGTATAAAAAAAAATAATAATAATTTAAAAAAATTTTTAAAAAGGGTGGGTATGTAGCTCCTCATATAAGTCCTTCTTTGAGTGATTCACTCATTCATTTTAATGTAGGGAACCTGAAAGATGTTATTTTACCCTTTGGGGGTAGTGGCAGCCTGTACGCCGTGACATAAGCTCGGTGTCTATTGTGTTCACGATCACTACCCTACACAGGAGAAAGCATGTGAAGTAGGAGAGCTTGAGGCTAATGCATGGGCAGAAGCTCTCACAAGAGATGGAGGGAGGAGGGAAGCAGAAAGGGAAGGGCAAGAGAGAAACAGATTGGGGAAAAGGATAGCGGGTGAGCAGAACATACACAAGGGCAAAAGAGTCTTAGCAACAATGATCTGTGCCCTTAGTGGGTCCACCGCTACCATCCTACTTACATGAGCCCCACAATTCATTTTCTGCTTAAGATGCTTTGAGTTGGTTTCTTTTTTTTTAAAAATATTTTTTATTTTTAAGTAATCTCTATGCCCAATGTGGGGCTCGAACCCACAAACCCAAGATTAAGAGTCACACATTCCACTGACTGAGTGAGCGAGGCACCCCCTTGAGTTGGTTTTCCGACTTGCGACTGAAAGAATATTGACTAATAACTAAAACATTCTAGAAAAACTATGGGAAATAGGCATTATATGGCTAAAGCAACATGGGTCATGAGTTTATTCATGTCAAGGTAATTTAAGATTCATTAAAAGACCTTCAAAATGGGGCACCTAGTTGGCCCAGTTGGTTGAGCACCCGACTCTTGATCTGGGCTCAGGTTGTGGATCTCAGGGTCGTAGGACCGAGCCCCACATCGGGCTCCAAACCCAGTGCAGAGTCTGCTTGGGATTCTCGCTCTCTCTCTGCCTCTCCCCTTGCTCATGCTCACTCTCTGTCTTGCTAAAATAAATAAATCTTAAAAAAGGCCTTCAAAATGCAGATAATAAAATGTAAATTATCGGCCTATCTAGAGAGGATACAATTCTTTATATAGGAGGCTTTTGTTTGATGACCATAAAAAGCTGGACCACCCAGATTCAGAATTAATGGTAAATAAGCAACAATGGAATTAAAAGTATGAACACTTTTCAATAATGGAGGGTAAATGAGACTTCAGCAGGGAGTCCAATAGAAAGAGCACGGGTCTGGGGCCAGCGGACTGAAGTATAGCTCTTGAATTTCTACTATTTGGCTATGTGTGCACTTAAACAAGTCACTTCATATTTTTGCCTTAATGAATTCATCTGGCAAATACACATACTTGCTTTATACACTGCGTAGGGCTATTTGGAAAAAATGAAACAATAACAATAAAAGCTAAGAAACAGTTCGTGTGAGCCTCCTATATCCTAATAAAACTAATTTTTTAAAAAAATAACTATTCTAGGGCACCTGGGTTAAGTGACTGCCTTTGGTTCAGGTCATGATCCTGGAGTCCCAGATCTCAGCATGGAATCTGCTTCTCCCTCTTACTGTCCTCCATCCCATGCTCTCCTTCTCTCTCTCTCAAACAAATAAATACATCTTTAAAAAACAACTATTCTAGTTCAACTGACATTTGCCTAGTTCATAGACACAGCCACTTTGAGATTTTACCATATCTGAAAATAAATATTTCTCTAATAAAATGTTCTTTATCAAAAAGAGAATTTTCATAGCATGAATAACTAGCCTCTCCAAGAAGTTTCTAAAAACACACACATACACACTTTTGAGAATGTTAGCTGAATTAAAACCATGGTTCCTTAGCATCATGAAACTACTTGGGCAAGAAAGACAATTAAGGACCTCAAGCATTCCAATACACTGAAACCAAAAGGGTTTTTATTTGTTTGGTGCTTATTTGATTGATTGATTACTATATTCCATAGATGGTGTTTTTCTTACCGAGTTTTTCCTCAAAATTCTCAGGTGTAAACTCTACTATTATCATCCACAGGGTCATTAATATTTTGATAATATATTTAGGTTCCCTCCCACGTGCCACCAATATTCAGAAAAGAAAAACATGTCCTTGGGAGAAAGAGAAAAGTGAAAAATTTGGAAAACTGTCTACACAGAAAAATTCTAACTGCACATGGAACAAAAGTATGGGAGAAGACTGATTAAATACATCTGTCCAAAAGAATATATTCTATTGTGTGAAATCCAGGTGATTGTCCTAAGGCAGGGTCCAGGCAATGAAATGAGAAAGCAAGCAAGCCTCATAATATCAACTATTGTCTGCTGAGAGGATACTTCATACTTGCCAGGCGAGGTACAGAGTACTTAAGTCCTTTATTTCACTGAATCATCTTAGAACAGCACTAGACTTTATTATACTTTGGGGCACTTATAGGAAGAGGGTGCTTAGTCATATAGGATCATACAGATGCAAGCGTAGGACTCTCAGGTATCTCTGAGTGCCAAGCCCATGCTGTTAACTGCCAGGTTGCAGCACCATGCTTATTGGTGGCTTCCTAGAGGCCAACCACATGGTCCTAGGCACTTCATAGTACCCTGCTTCTGCCTCACAGGTAAGCTAGGTGTTACTGTCCTAAGTTTATAAATGAAGAAACAGAGGCTAAAAGCAGTTAAGTAACATAAACTGTAAGGTTTTTAAGCCAGGTCTATCTGACTTCAAAGCTTGTACTCAAGTACAGAATGAGAGTAAAGATAGATAAAGTGGGGCAAGGCTAATTCTTTCCATTTTAACAATTAAACTAAGAAATTGGGAATAAAGATGTTGCTATGATAAAAGACCTTCTAACTCAGTGCTTCTCAACTTTGGTTTCACATTAAAAAATTCTGATGCTCAGAGAACTTCCCTATTAGCAATTACACTACTAAGTATTTATCCAAAGGAAACAAAAATAGTGATTTGAAGGGGCACATACACCCCAATATTTATAGCAGCAATATCCACAATAGCCAAACTATGGAAAGAGCCCAGATGTCCAGTGATGATGGATAAAGAAGATGTGGTATATGCACACAATGGAATATTACGCAGCCATCAAAAAGAACGAAATCTTGTCATTTACAATGACATGGATGGAGCTAGAGGGTATTATGCTAAGTGAAATAAGTCAGTCAGAGAAAGACCAATACTATATGATTTCACTCTTCTGTGGAATTTAAGAAACAAAGCTGATGAACATAGGGGAAGAGAAGGAAAAATAAAACAAGATGAAATCAGAGAGGAAGACAAATCATAAGAGGCTCTTAGCTATAGAAAACAAAGTAAAGGTGGCTGGAGGGGAGGTGTGGGGGGAGATGTGGTAACTGGGTGATGGACATTAAGGAGGGCACTTGACAAAATATGCAACTTATGAAGCACTAAATTCTACCCCTGAAATCAGTAATACATCATGTGTTAACTAACTTGAATTTAAATAAAAATTTTTTGAAAATTCTGATGCTTAGGCTCTAGCCGTAGAACACAGAGAAGAGTAGTTGGCAAAGCTGATTTCAATTTGTAACCACAGGTGAGAAAGTGGTGCTAGAATTCTCCTTCAGTTGTGTGCCATTGTATTACTTTTCTCGCTTATGCATATTTAGATATAAAAGAATAATATTATCTCTGATGGCTTCAAAAAAAGTGGAATAATCTTAGAATAAAACAATAAATCCTTTTCTCTCTTCAGATTAACTGAGAAGGCAGAAGGTTTCTTGAGCTGAGGAAAACCAGCAGCTATTTAATAAATGCCAGCTGACTACAAAGGTCTTAAAAAACTGGGAAGGTAATTGTTTAATTAATTGGTTTAGAGCAGAAGCAATAATAAAATCTAAGGGGGCTGCCAAATGTCTTTGCCAACTAAATAGGTTGATACCAAATGAAGAATCCTGTGTTTCCCTTGCACGTCTTCGGTTAAAAGTCCACCCTTTGGGTTACTGCCTTCCCACTTGTCATTTCTGCTTTATTTATAAGACCCAATATTCTCTTCTTTAAGAGATTTCATGCCAACTTCCATTGATCACGGCCCGCCTGAGCCTAATGAGTCCAAGTATTAATTTTCTTTTGTAACAGACTTTATTTTCTAAAGCAGTTTCAGATTTACAGAAGTGAGCAAAAAGAGTTCCCCTATGCCCTATGACCCACTTCAGCTTTCCCTGTTAACCTCTCACATTCATACACACTTGTCAGGACTGATGAGCCAACACTGATCCGCTGATATTAACTGAGGTCCACAGTAACAGTAGGGTTCACTCTTCATGTTGTACAGAGAGTAAGTTTTTAACTGGCCTCTAGTGATCATGTATTCTGTTGATACTGCATTATATCATCTTTATACTAAGTAACAACCTGTCCCCAACACTAAAACTACAGATTCCCCTGCAATCTCTCAATGTCCCCATGTTACTTTACCCTGGGCAGGTAGGGGGAGCTAGAAAGTAAGATTCAAAGAGTTTGAAAAACTAGCTTATTAGGACCTCTTCATCAAGACTGATTTACTGTAAGGTGAACTCTAGGGGAAGCTCTCACAAAGTGATACATTCGGTGTCAGGGGTGCCTATGCTGTGGGAAGAAGTCTGAACAGGTGAAAAAGGTATCAAGAGAATACAGAAAAGTAGTTGTTTCAGCCTGACTAGCATAGCACGCCATCAGGAGGAGTGCTCTATGCCAAAAGGAAAAAAAAAAAAGGGACTTCTTGGTTTAATGGGATTCGTTAGGATTTCTTTAGCTATTGAGAGAATGTAGCTGCTAAAAATGCAGGGAGGACAGGACCCAGAATTTTCTAACCTTTTCTCTGGGAGGCGGGTAGAAAAGAAAAAGAAAATACAGAGGGACAACAGAGGGTTCGAAGCCAGTTGTCAACATTTCTCTCACATCCTAGCCACACGCCACCGGACACTCTCAGGGCTCCAAGTCTGCATGTTTTCCCCGAGCCCGGAAGTCACCACCGCGTCACCGCCCAGGCCTGCTGTTGCCTCAATGTACACAAAGGAAGAACCCCCTGGTGAATCTGGCTATTCTGGCTCACCCAGAGGGGCATTCTCCGCTCACGGCCAAGTCCACCCCTGAAATTGTCTAACACTTTTCAAATGCTCTTTTATTTCCAGCCAGCTACATATGGCCAATGAGACCGGCCTGACAGAGCCAAAGCAGGGCTGTCCCTCAGCCAGCTGGCAGCAGGTACAGCTACAATCTGTGGCAATGAAGACAGCACTTGAGTGAAGCGGGCACGTTCCCCAGACAGGACTCCTTGGAGCCCGGGGAGAGCCTCGGCTCCAGCAGCAGACGCTTTCAGGCCACCTGTCGGCCGGCAGCCAGAGCACCAGCCTCCAGGGGCAGTGAATTCAAAGCACTCGTGTTATTCTCATTTTACTTAGTTCTTGCCTCTGTATAACATTCGATGGTTCTCCCTTTATAAAGAGTCACAAGTTATCCTTTGAATGAGCGCATTTTTTTCTTTAAGATTTTATTTTGTGGGGGGAGAGAGAGAGAACGAGCAGGGGGGAAGTGCAGAGGGAGAGGGAGAAGCCGGCTTCCTGCTGAGCAGGGAGCAAGGCATGGGGCTCGATCCCAGGACCCTGAGGTGAAGGCAGACGCTTAACCTACTGAGCCACCCAGGAGTCCCTGAACTAGCACAATTTAACACTGAAGAGTAAACACAAAACAGAAAAAGGGCATTTCAACTTGAATATTACCATATGTACTTGGACTGATTTGAGATGGTTGTGAGGGACTCTTTCCTCTGGTCAGAAACACAGGTTCACTTACCCGCCCATCTTGCAGTCCCCTGTCCCACCTTTCCAGGCTCGCACGAACTTCGGATTGGCCCACAGGGACACAGGCTTAAAGGTTCCACTTGAAAAATAAGGGCCCACTGGGCTCAAGATTACAAAGAGCAGGGCTTTGGTAGGCTTCTTGACTCCAAGAGAAGGCTGCGATGGAGTAAAAGTACACACAACTGTTAATTTAAATGGAGACACCAGTCTTAAAGTCTAGAACAGGTCTGTAACTCTCTCTTGGAGGGGTGGCCAAGCACAGGGGCTGTTACTGCTCAAGTTGAGTTACACAAAGCCAGATAGTCTTTTAAAAACAAAACACAAAGGCCGGAGTGGTGAGGATCCATTTTGCTTTGCCTTCTGAGTTAGGGTTTTAGGGGAAAAGCAAATTTGTCACAGTTTTTTTGTGAGGAGGGAGGGCTTCGAGAGGAGAAATATATTTTTGACAACTGGCTTTATAACACCTTACATTGACTGGGAATTGAAAAAGGGAAGAACCCAGACATGATTTTCGTCTCTGGAGAGGAAATGCAATATTTGCTTTTCTAACTTCCCCTTCTGTGTTCACAGATTACTAACCACTTCAAGACATGCTGGGGGGCCCCCCCGCAGGTGGTAGGAATAGGTGAGTGTGCCATTACTCCACCCCATGGTCACAGACAGGAGACGGCAAGAGTGGAGCTTCACGGAGGCAAAGATACCAGACGAGATCAAGATTCCCCAAAAAGCCAGAGGATGAAGGACTGAGGAACTTGTGTCATCAATGACAAAGATAGAACATAGTCTTTCCCCACAAACACTGGGAAATCATAAGCCAACCACACAAAACTATGTCGTCTCCAGCACAAAACCCTTGTAAGTAATTACTCAGTTGTTTACTAAGGAGGAAAACTAAAAGACTGAAAGCTTTGAGGGTTATGTATTATAAAGGCAAAAATGGCCACTGCCCTATTCTCTGTGATTCAAGACCATCAGGAATAAGAAAATGAGTCCAGGACTATTATAATGATAGTCTCGGGGTAAAAAATGCTTATGTCCAGTCTTCAGCAGAGTTGTGTCTGATTAGTTGGTGGCAAGAGCCTGTCATGGTAAGGATTGAGAAGGGACTCAACCCCAGATGACTGTGTGGCTTTTGTTTTGCTTGATGAATTGGCTAAAGTGGGTCTGGGATATTTTTTTCTGATTTTCATTCTGTCTCCCCTCGACTACCTATTGGCCCGAGGCCCCATTCACTACTTATGCCCAGGTCATCAAAAATCAGGTAGGCAAAATATTCATGGGCGTAAAGAATGTATTTGTAGATGTGCACATTGATGCCCTCTGAAAGGCATGCGACCCTTAGAAAATGGGGAGATGCCATTTGCATTCCATGTGAACGTGAGACCAAGAAGGGCTTGGATGGCCAGAGTCAGCAAGCAACAATGGGTTTTGGTGTTTTACTTGTTTGGATTTGTTTTTAGTTGGGGCTGAACAGGACTCCCCTACCGGTAACCTCCCCCTTTCCCCCGCTTTGTTTGGGAGGAAAAAACTTCAGAATAATAATACTTCAGATATTTGATATATGAAATAATATTTCAGATAATTTGTTTGGGAGGAAAAATCTTCAGAATAATAATAATCTTTCTTCCCAGCTTTGATAAAAATTGACTAACTTATCTCCACACTTTTATGTACCTATCAATACAATGATACTTTCATATCAGAGGAGCTTTGAAGCTTAGTACTTAAAATGTTTTTAGACCCTCATATTGAGTAACAAAGAGAAGCTTCCCAACATAACTTAGAAATCCAGTCTGCAGCACACAGCCTCAGTAATTTATCCAGCCTCTTAAGTTTCTGAATCAAATAGGTTATTTGTGGACAAACTGATAAGCATTTTATTAGAAACCACGCAAATGTCTGGACTTTTTTCACTTTGAACTCATGTGTTTTTCACAACCTGTGTGATACTAGAAGCAATAACTCATCATCATGGAAATTTTGTTGTGGGATATATTTCATCTTACTCATTTCCTTCCCTGACTTTAATTGACAGTAACCTTGCATTTACTCCACTAGGTGGTGGTATAGAGAGCACAGAGGGGAAAATGGAATAATCTTATGCATTAAATCTCTTTCTGGGGGAAAAAAAAATCAATAAATCTTTAAGTAACACTTTTATTCTTAGCAAGCAGGTAAATTATAGATGAGAAGTTTTCAATGCTGAGAGATAATGTGTTTATGTGTACTAATATTTTATTTTCTGAAATTTAAGCAAAGCCAACTCATTTTTTTTTTTTTTTTTTTTTTTACAAGTACTTTCAGTACTAGTGTTGATCACAGCTTGGTCACCTTCATTCTTAAATGATTACTTATATTGATCGTCTTCTCATGAAAATAACTCTGTGACTTTACTTCAAATGATCACACTGCTTCAAGAGTGAAAATAAAAGATGGGAAGAAAGCTTGGGGACTGGGTCCGTTTCTAGACTCAGGAATCATTATCTTTTTTGTCTTAATTCTCCCTTCTACCCTGAAAAGCAATTTAAATTCTGTGCTACTGCTACAATTAAGAGCAATTTCTTCTCTAATAATCATCAAATGCTAGGAAACATACTTCTATGATGACCCGGTCGGGCTTCTGTTCAAATAAAGCAAAAAGCCACATAAAGAGAAAATAGGAACATCTGATAAATTGTGAAAATGTTCCAATAAGTCTCATTTCCTTATGAACATTTTAAATTCTTTTTTCTAATTTCCTGGATTATTTCAATACATAAGGAATTGAAGAAGGCTTTTAAAAAAATAAAATCCATGGGAATTGAGGAATATAAAATCTCACAGATGCAAAGTAGGTAGCTTCTCAAGGGACCACACTGACTTAAGTTGAAATTCTGATGTGTACAAAAAAACACTCATTTTTTTTTTTAAAGATTTTATTTATTCATTTGACACAGAGAGAGAGAGAGAGATCACAAGCAGGCAGAGAGGCAGGCAGAGAGAGAGAAGGGAGGAAGCAGGCTCCCCGCTGAGCAGGGAGCCCGATGCGGGGCTTGATCCCAGAACCCTGGGATCGTGACCTGAGCTGAAGGCAGAGGCTTTAACCCACTGAGCCACCCAGGCGCCCCAAAAAAATACTCATCTTTATATTATACCTCACAAACACATATACAAAGGTTTCAGTGCATATATATTTCGCACAAAATAATAAGACCCTTGGGTTTGATGGAAAATAAAGTGACCAATTCCAGTGAAAAATCACCACTTTTGAGTCAGTTGGAAAATTAGCGTATAAAGAGGCAGAATTTCAGAGTATTCTACACACAGCAAAATGTGTCCTAGGAGCTGAGCAGCACAGCAGCCGCGTCGAGGCTTGAGAGTAATTCTGTTTAAGCAAGACAAACACGGGACAGAAAAAGTAAGATAATTGAGAATAACAAGAACATTTTTCAAAAAGAGGAGTATGACTTTTTTTTTTAAATTCTAAAAAGAGCCTAATTTGTTTTAGAGGGGAAAACAGTAAAGAATATTGGACTGAGAGGCTCTAGAAGAGATAACAAGAGGACCAGAGGTCCAGACAAGGCCTAGAGTGTGTGAGCTACAAAACGGAGGGATGACAAATCCATGCAGTTTTTGTAGGAAAAATTAGTTGGTTTGGTGAATGATTAAAAAACCCCCAATAAATGTACAGTTTTTGGTTTCTAAGACATTTCGGTTATTGCCTCATCTAACCCAACAAGCCAGGAAGTTAAGGGTTATAATTTCTATTTTTATGTTGAAGAAACTGAGGCTCCAAACAAACGATTTGCCCAAGGTCTCAGTTATTAAGCTCTAGATCTTCCACTCTTAATCCAGACCTCTTTTTGTAATACCAAAATTTAAAACAAGAAGTACCCGAGATTTCTTACTCTGGAAAGAGTTCAAGCCGGGGCATCTCTTAATTTCTACCTCAGATTTCAGCATGGCCCTCACACTCTATGCACCTCAGGCCCAAACCCCCTCACTTTCCTGCCTCTACATGTTTTCCTGAGCCACACCCCCTACCTGGAACACTCTCCTTCTCCCCTACTACGGACTGAAATGTGTCTACCCCCCAAGTTTAAGTCCCTACCCCCAATGTGACTACTTTTGGAGCTAAAGTTTTTAAGGAGGTCATTAAGGTCAGATGAGGTCAAAAGGGAGAGGCCCTCATCCAACAGGGCTGGTATCCTTCTAAGAAGTGGAAGAGACATTAGAGCATGACTTGCCACTCCCTCCCCAACCCACTCCCTCCACACACAGAAAGCTCTATGAGGACACAGTGAGGTGGACGTCTATGGGGAGACCTTACCAGGAACTAACCCTGCCGGCAATCTGATCTTAGCCTTCCAACCTCCAGAACTGTGAGAAAATAAATTCTAGTGTTTAAGACATTCACTCTGTGGTATTCTGTCAGGGCAGCCAGAGCCAACTAAGACATCCCCTCTCCTTCCTAAGTAATACAAGCCCTCCAATCTCAATTTAAATGTCATTTCAGAAAACGAACCCTCTTCACAAAGTTAAGTACTTGTGTTACACGCCTATCACAGCACCCTGCACTTCTGTGCATTTATTTTTTTTTATTTTTATTTTTTTTGTGCATTTAGATAAAATGTCCATCACACTTGCTTACAAATGTTTCTGTAATTCTCTACCTCTCGCTAATCTGCACACTCGGTGACGTGCAAAGCCATCTCCCGCCCCTACACAGAGCACTGTGCCTTGTTATACCAGGTTTACTACATCATAAGAAGTTGTTTACAGAGAGGAGCTGTGAAAACAACCTAGATAACTTATTTGCCAAATTTGAATTACTTTGATTTAAAAAAAACAAAACAAAACAAAACAGATACTAATCCTCCTGTGTTGCACTGACACCACCGAGAAAATGTTCCTTTGTCCCCTGCCTTATTTCCTAAACTAACAGAACTCATATGTAGACATTCAAAGAATACCATGAGGGAAGCTAAAGTCCAGAATTTTCTGAGGCTTGCTTTAAAAGACAGTATAGATTTAACACTTGACAAAAAGAAGGCTAACACTCTTCTGTAGTTTCTAAAGAAGAATGACCTTAAAATTTAGAAGGCACATAGTTAAAAGAAAACTTAAGGAGAAAAGAACACCTACCTGTCTAAGGTTATATAAGTGCAGTCATAATGACTGCTTATAGCATCATTGTAAGGGTTAAATTAGATAAACTGTGGAAAGTACCCAGAACCTCCTCTTTTTCAAGCATCCAACAAATAGCAATTATTTTTGTTTTTATAACTACTCATTTATAACAGTAATAGTGGTAAATAAATTCAATATTTACCAATATGCAAAACCTGAAGGTGACATTAGGAGGACTAGAGATGGGACCATGGAACTACATTCAACACTCAATGTTGGAATTGTGGAGAAAAAGCACTTGGGAAAAAGACAGGATTATTATACCAGCATCCCAGGAAATACAGCTTGGCATATTTGAAATCAATCCTAAACAGAAATTTTAGCATGGATTATTAAACAAGTGGTCAAGAAAAGTTGATAGGGAAGTACCCAGGAAGAGCCAGAATGAGTCACTCTTAGAAACACCATGCTTCATTTCCCTTTCTGAAATGACTAGATCAGGGGTCAGCAAACTTCAGCCTGCTTCCTGTTTTTTAAAGTCTTATTGGAATACGTGCATTCAGGCATTTATGGGTTGCCTATTGAGATTTTGTGCCACAAAGGCAGAGATGAGTAGCTGCCTGACTTCACAGGAAAAGTTTGCTGACTCCTTTCTCTGGGGGACAGGAAAATGCTACGGAAGCATTTTCCTTGTATCAAGAATGGCCTCAAAACCAGGATCTCCTCACTACCTAGCTTCAGCACTCAGACTTTGACTTTGTGATTCCATCTAATTTGGTTCAGTTGACAATGGGCCTGGAATAGAGAGACAACTTAGACCAACACAGGGAGTTGACAATGGCAATGAAAATTCTCCCCAAATAGGCAAGTCTCAACTCAGCCAACCAAGTGAGAACCTGAGTAAGCTGGATGGTACACTCAAGGGAGCCCCAAGAACTGACTACTGGATATGGCAATGTGGAGGTCCTAGGTGATCTTGACAAGCATATTTCAGTGGGAGTTGGGGGTGAGGGGAGTCAAAAGTCTGAATGTTGTTGATTAAAGAGAGAAAGAGGAGAGAGGAGGTTATGATGGCGAGTATGGACAAATCTTGTGGGACATTGTGCAACGTAGTAGAGCAGAGAAACGGATGCACTCTACAGTCCCCTTCATCTAATCACACATCACTGCCTGCCTAAACCGTCACCCTTAGAAGTAAAACCATGAAGAAGTAGAGGGTGAGAAATCTTTTCAGTATTTTAACAATCAATTTTCCTTCTTCTCTGGATCGTTCCATTACCAAAGCAACACCACTCCAGGACAACCATCTCACCAAGGACCTTCATGTTGCCAAATCCAATAGTCGGTTCTTAGGCCTCACCTCTCTGGTCCTGTGGGCAGGATGTACCACAACTGATCATTGCTTCCACGTCCCTTACCTGGCTTTTGGTATACCAAGACTTCTTGTTTTTCTTTCCATCTTACAGGTTACTACTTCAGACTTCTTAGCTTGGCTTATGGGCATTGGTGATACCATACACATTGAGTTTGCCATTTAAAATGTCTTTAAAGGGGCACCTGACTAGCTCAGTAGGTTAAAGCCTCTGCCTTCAGCTTGGGTCATGATCTCAGGGTCCTGGGATCAAGCCCCACATCGGGTTCTCTGCTCACTGGGAAGCCTGCTTCCTCCCTCTCTCTGCCTGCCTCTCTGCCTACTTGTGATCTCTCTCTGTCAAATAAATAAAATCTTTAAAAATAAATAAAAATAAAATGTCTTTAAAAAGTTACAGTACGATTTGGCACTGAAAAGAAAAAGCACTGAACAGAAAGTGCAGACAGGAGCCGGACATGTATTTGATATTAGTCAAACGAATATTTGTAGTAACATTGAACAAATGCAATTGAATATTTTCCTGCAATGCAACCCCCAGTCTTCTCATGGAACTTCTGGTAGGAAGAAATCCATATGAAGATAAAATTTTGTTAGTTTTTGTTATTAAGCTACATTCAAAAATAAAAATGTCTATCTCAAGCCAAGCAGTGCAAATGAAGGCTGGAAGAACTGCAGATGTCCTCTGAAAACACATTAAAAAAAATAAAAGGCTGATATGATTAATTCATGAATCAGTCAGGATTGCAAGGAGAGTACTGCGTTATCATTTAGCAATGTTTTTCCATTTCAATGCATAAAATAATGGGTAACTTATAGTTTACAGCTTTCTGTATTCAATTAAGGGATAGATATGTATGAAGGAATACCTTACAGCTAAGAAAATGGGTAAAATAGAGCTAGAGGTGTATATGCTGACGTGGAAGAATCTCTAAGACAAATTATAAATGTAAGAACAATAATACAAATAAAATTGTTCATAGTATGGCCATTTATATAAAAAGAGACAAAACCACAAATATATAAATATAAGTATATATATAAATAAAATACATATATAGAGAGAGAGAGAGAAAGAGAGAGAGAGAGAACAGCTGGGGAGACAAAAATAGCCTTCTTCTATGGAACCTTAACATATTGATAGCTGGCACCGTAAAACAGGGAAGAAAGGATAGACCGCTCAATAAATCATAATGAAATAACGTGGTGTCCATATGGAGAAAAATAAAATTGAGTCCCTCACACAAAGTTCACTTCCAAATGGATTTCATTTAAACGGAAAAGCACAACTCTAAAACAGAAGTGTGACCTTGGAGTAAGGAAGAATTTCTTTGAAACACACGAAAGCCACAAAATATATAGAAAAAAATAAATTTAATCACGTTAAAAACAGACACTTTTTAAAAAAGATTTATTTTATAAAGTGTGGGAGGGGCAGAGACCTGAGCCCAAGGCAGACACTTAACAACTGAGTCACCCAGGCGCCCCTGACAAATCGATTTTTTGTAATGGCAAGAGACTGGCAAAGATAATTCCCAAAAGGATTTTCAATACACAATAAACATATGAAAAGGTGGTGCGCCTGGGTGGCTCAGTGGGTTAAAGCCTCTGCCTTCGGCTCAGGTCATGATCTCAGGGTCCTGGGATCGAGCCCCACATTGGGTTCTCTGCTCAGCAGGGAGCCTGCTTCCCCCCTCCTCTCTCTGCCTGCCTCTCTGCCTACTTGTGATCTCTGGCTGTCAAATAAACAAATAAAATCTTTTAAAAAACAAACATATGACAAGGTACTCACCATAAATTGTCCTCAGGAAAATAAAAATTAAAACTACAAAGAGGTAAGACTCAAATGTCAGAATGGATAAAATTAACAAGATGCTACCAATGTCAGCAAGGATATGAAGCAAATAGAATTTTCATACATTGCTGGTAGGAGAATAAACTAGTATAAGGATTCTGGAACTCTATTTTGTAGTATCTAGTAAAGCGGAACGCACATATATCCTTCTATTCAATTTAACTCCTAAGTAAATACCAAAGAGAAGCAAATACATATGTCCATTATAAGACACATACAAGGATGTGCACAGCAGCTTTATTTATAATAGCCAAAAGTTAGAAACACACCATTCGTCCATCCAGTGTAAGACAATCATGTATTTGGGGGCAGGAGGTAAAAGGAGGAGAGAATAAAGAATGAACTATATTGCATCCCATAGTTAGTTGATTCTAGGGAGGGAAGGGGAATCAACAGGGAAAGATATACCAAAGATTTCAATTGTACTTAGTCATTTCCTAATCCCAACTGTACTAGTCATCTTCTAATGTTAACTGGGAGTTGTGTGCATAGATTTTCATATTTAATTCTTTTCTTTAAACTGTGTGTGTGTGTGTGTGTGTGTGTGTGTGTGTGTGTGTGTGTGTGTGAGAATGTATGTATAAAAATCTTTTTGAGTTGGGGAACCTGAGCAAAAAATTATTGCCAGTTTTGAAAAAGGAGAATAACAGTTAATGTACAAACACATATATGCAGATAGAGGAATGAATATGGGCCTCTAGAAGGATATAAGAAAAGGTGGCCACAGGAATTGTTTGGAAGGAGGCAAACTGTGGAACTCTGGATCAGAACGAGAGTGGAAAGGAAGCTTCCTTACCTTTACATGCCTTTGGTACTATTTGAGTTTGTTAGCAGATAGTTTTCCCTCCCACAAACAGCTCCTTTAACATCCCAGAAAAATACCCTCATGCACTGTTGGTAGGAAATTAAATTGCCACAACCACTCGAGAAAATAGTATGGAGACTCCTGGACAAATTAAAAACAGAAATACCATATGATCCAGTGATTCCAATTCTGGGTAAAGAAAACAAAAACATTAATTCCAAAAGATCAATGCAACTCTGTGCTTACTGCACAGCATTTACAATAGCCAAAATATGGAAACAATCTAAGTGTCCACTGATGGATGAATGGATAAAGAAAATGTGGTCTACCATCTCCAAAGGCAAAGGAAACAAAGCGAAAATGAACTTTTGAGACTTCATCAAGATAAAAACCTTCTGCACAGCAAAGGAAACAGTCAATAAAACAAACAGGCAACCCACAGAATGGGAGAAAATATTTGCAAGTGACACTACAAAGGGCTGATATCCAAGATCTATAAAGAACTCCTCAAACTCAACACCCAAAAAACAGATAATCATGTCAAAAAATGGGCAGAAGACATTAATAGACACTTCACCAAAGAAGACATACAAATGGCTAGCAGACACATGAAAAAATGTTCATCATTAGCCAGCAGGGAAATTCAAATCAAAACCACATTGAGATACCACCTTACACCAGTTAGAATGGCAAAGATTAACAAGACAGGAAACAACAAATGTTGGAGAGGATGTGGAGAAAGGGGAACCCTCTTACACTACTGGTGGGAATGCAAGTTGGTGTAGCCACCTTGGAAAACAGTATGGAGATTCCTCAAAAAAATAAAAATAGAGCTGCCCTATGACCCTGCAATTGCATGACTGGGTATTTATCCCGAAGATAACAGATGTAGTGAAAAGAAGGGCCACATGTACCCCAATGTTCATAGCAGCAATGGCCACAATAGCCAAATTGTGGAAAGAGCCAAGATGCCCTTCAACAGACAAATGGACAAAGAAGATGTGGTCCATATATACAATGGAATATTACTCAGCCATCAGAAAGGATGCATACCCAACTTTTGTATCAATATGGACGGGACTGGAGGAGATTATGCTCCATGAAATAAGTCAAACAGAGAAAGTCAATTATATGGTTTCACTTACTTGTGGAACATAAGGAATAACATGGAAGACATTAGGAGAAGGAAAGGAAAAGTGAAGGGGGAGGAAGTCAGAGGGGGAGAAGAACCATTAGAGATTGTGGACTCTGAGAAACAAACTGAGGGTTTTAGAGGGGAGGGAGGTAGGTGAGCGTGGTGGAGGGTATTGAGGAGGGCACATATTGCATGGAGCACTGGGTGTGGTACATAAACAATGAATCTTGGAACTGAAAAAATAAAATTAAAAAAAAAAAAAGAAAATGTGGTCTACAGATACAATGGACTACTACTTGGCCATGAAAAAAGAAGGGTCCAGCCTTGCAACAACATGGATGGACCCTGAGGGTACTATGTGCAGTGAAATAAATCAGACAGAGAAAGACAAATACTGGATGATCTCATTTATATTCAGAATCTAAAACAAAAATGAAAACACACACAAAACAAGCTAGTAGATGCAGAGAACAGATTGGTGGTTACCAGAGGCAGGGGCAGGGGGTGGGAGAAATAGGTGAAGGGGATTAAAATGTACAAACTTCCAGGTACACAATAAGTAAGTCCTGGGGAGATAACAAACAGCATGGTGACTATAGTTAATAACACTGTATTGTACATTTGAAAGTTGCTAAGAGAGTATATTTTTCAAGTTCTCATAAGAAAAAAAATTTTAGACTGCGTATGGTGATGGTTGTTAACCAGACTTATTGTGGTGATCAATTAGCAATATATGCAAGAATTGGATCATTATGTACTACGCCTGACAGTTTTACCTGAATTTTAAAAGTCTGTCTGTCTGTCTATCTATCTATCCATCCATCCATCCATCCATCAGAGACAGAGAGAGGAAGAGAACACAAGCAAGGGAGTGGCAGGCAGAGGGACAGGCAGTCTCCCTGCTGAACAAAGGGCCTAATGTGGGGAGTAGATCCTAGGACCCTGGGATCATGACCTGAGCCGAAGGCAGACGTTTTAACCGACTGAGCCACCCAGGTGTCCCTAAAAAATTTTTTAAATAAAAATAAAATCCGAGAAACAGATTGGTGAGTTTGCATGTGAAAACTGATATTCCTCAACCTGGATGTATTGGAACTGAATGTAAGATGTAAGAGTGTGTTATGTTACATACGTGCGTATTGTGTGATAGTGCGTTATGTAATATAGAATATATAACATATTATAATACCTGGAGTGATTAGGTCAAATATAATTAAGAGCAGGAAAGCTGCTAGCTCAGAGAAGGAAAGGAAACAGACACAAGGTGGACTGATATGAGAACAGACAGGAAAGATGGTAGTAGCCCATCCATTATATTTCCACGCTAATCACTGTTATTGAGCCACACCTCCTTCCTCCCCAACACGGACTTCCCTCTAGCAGTACACAGTCATTTAGTGGGTTTCTATTATGAAAAGTGACTGCTGCACCAGATACTGAGTTCCCAGAGAGCAGAAACATCATGTTTGCTCAGCACTGTTTCCCTTGACCCAGCCCCATGGCAGAGAGGCAGAGAGCACAGGGTTCTTATTTCATTTCTTTGGGGCTCAGTTTCCTCAGCTCTGAAATGAAACCAGCTGCTCCTACTCACAGGGTTCATCAGTGCGCAGAAAGCACCAAGTGCCATGCCTGAGACTTAGGAGAGCTTCATAATGGCAGGGGTTGGTGACAGTGTCCAACAAGTGACTGCATTTCATCAAAAAGAACCAGGACTTCCCTGAAAAGCAGCAGAACTTTCCCAGATTGGGAAAGTAAGATGGGTCAAGCACATCCTGCTGGGAAACACTAACTCAAGAATTCCCTGGGTTGTATATTGTCAAAATGCTCACTGCAATATTGTATCAGGTGACAGGGAAATGGAATCCCAGTAAGGGACCTGGCACAGGTGTGGCAGGTGTCCAGCATGGAGAACTTTCTAGCACTTAGAAGTGATGAACTGAACATACACACAGTAACCCACACAGAAATGAAAAACACGGGGCGCCTAGGAGGCTCAGTGGGTTAAAGCCTGTACCTTCGGCTCAAGTCATGATCTCAGGGTCCTGGGATCGAGCCCCTCATCGGGCTCTCTGCTCAGTGGGGAGTCTGCTTCCCCTCTCTCTCTGCCTGCCTCTCTGCCTACCTGTGATCTCTCTGTCAAATAAATAAAATCTTTAAAAAAAAAAAAAAAGAAATTAAACAGCGTGCCTTGGGGAAAACATTTAGAAACAGGAGACCTGTAGAACAAAACCATTTCTAGAAAATACAAAGTAATAAAGAGATACCTAAAACATACACACAAACCAAAAGAATATTCATCCAAGAAATGAGATGATTGCCAGGGCTGTGGTGGGGACGAGGATGAGATGAGAGCGGGGCGTTCCCTGCTGTTGGACGGGAATAAAGAACCAAAGAGCGGGACCTCAGAGGCCATGATGGGAAGTGCCATGGACCAAGAGGCAGGAACCAGCTGCATCGCAGTGGAGGGTAAAAATGAAGACAAGCTCAACAATCATCCCCTATGATAATGATGACATGGGCCAAAACAGCCTCAAGAGGCTGTCCATTGGTAGAAGTGGATAGAAGCTGGTAAGAACAAGCTGCGTATCACAGGCTACAATCAGTGCGAATCAGCTGGATCTCTAAAAACAAACTCGAGGTTTGAAGATACTTAGGTGGGGCAGTTGATCTGAAGCATGGTAACAGAGTTATGCAGATGAGAATTTAATATTGTTTATAAGCAGTGGAATCAATGAGTATGTGCGTGTATACATATGTGTGTGTCTATCTCCAACAGGACTGCAAAAGGATACATTAGAGTGTAGATAAAACACAAGTTACAGGATCATAAATGGCTGCTATACTCAGTTTTCAAATCTGTTCAGATTCTTTCATTTATCGAGGCTAATTGCGAAGAGAAATGATGGTAAGGTACAAGATGTATAAGCATAAAGAAGGTCAGTGAATAAAGGGAATTCTTTTCATGGGAACTGTTATGATTATAGGTTACATTATATGTGTAATATAAAGATTTTACAAGGTGATAAAAGGAAAAGAAAGACATGTCTATGAAATTTATGTCCTTAAGCTCCCTATGCAGTGGACCAGAAACTGAGGAGTGGACCATTTGGCAGCAGTTTTATAAATGGGAGCGCTAATGAAAATGTCATTCTGAAAGATTTCCAGAAGTTGTGAATGGGGAAACTGTTTATGTGAAGTGACTGAAAATGTTCTGCACTGTTCAGATTGTATTCTGGGCATCCGAGGCTGCAATTAACCAAAGCAGACTGCTTCTCCAACGAAGCTCAACTCCAGAGATGTATTTAGGGGCACTCTGAATGTAGAAGTATGAGTTAAGGGGTGCCTGGGTGGCTCAGTCATGATCTCAGAGTCCTGAGACGGAGCCCTGCATCAGTCTCTGCTTGTGCCTCTCCCTCTGCCTGCCACTCTGACTACTTGTGCTCTTTCTCTGTCTCTGTCAAATAAATAAATAAAATCTTTAATATATATATTTTTTTTTCTAAAAAAAGACGTATGAGATTACTGAATATGAGGGATTCCTCACCTTCCACATGAGCCAAGGTCAGTCCGTCTAGGAGAACAGCTGAAAAAGCCCAGTCTGCTGGTAGCTTGCCGATCTGTGGCATCAGCCTGGGACCTGGTCAAAGGGGCTGAGTAGGCTGACCCTCCACCATCAGACTTGACCCTTCTCTGGGACACAGCCCTGCTACTATTCAGTGCTACCTCACTCTGTCACCTCTCCAATCATCTCCAGTGGGATGAGAGGACACTGAGAAAAACTGGAAACGTGAAAGGCTGAACGTCACAATCACACGGGATTTCAGAATTCATGGTTGTGCCTATTTTGCTAGAAACTTGGTCAAAGCACCTGTCCACTTATTAGAATCACTAAGGAAATAAAGCCTGTGTCTGTACATTCATATAGCTATACCTGCTTGGAGTTACTGAATAGAGCGAAGTTGGATAAAATAGACGTTCAAATCAGCAAAACCCAGCTTCTTTAGAGGTAAGGCTGTTCGGTATCCAGTACTGATTCTGATAGTCATGTAATTTTAACTTCTTGTCTGAAAAAGTGAAACTCTAGAAACTCTTCATGTAAATGTTCTTTAAATACTAGGCTTTCAGATTTTATCTTAATGTCCAATTGACACATAATCAGCAGTAGTCTGAAGTACTCCAGCTTTTAGTTTCTCTTTAAGTTTTTAACTACCTATAAAAACATTTTATTTATTTTTTAAAAAGATTTTATTTATTTATTTGACAGAGAGAGAGATCACAAGTAGGCAGAGAGGCAGGCAGAGAGAGAAGGAGAAGCAGGCTCCCTGCTGAGCAGAGAGCCCGATTCGGGGCTTGATCCCAGGACCCTGAGATCATGACCTGAGCCGGAAGGCAGAGGCTTTAACCCACTGAGCCACCCAGGCACCCCTAAAAAACATTTTAGAAGATAGTAAAGGGATGCTGAATTTTTTTTTTTAATGAGAAATCTTTTGGTAACATGAATGATTTTACTCTCTAAACTTTTCCCAAGAGGTTTATGTATTAATGCTCAATATTTTGTTTAATAATATGTAACTTATAGGAAAAAAATATCTTTTTTAAATTTCCACCCACTGGCAGCCTGGTATTTCTTTTTTACTGGCAAGCTCTACCCATTGGTTATATATTAATAGCTAATTGTAAATGTCCCAATAAAATACTATTCTGTTTACTATAATCCTAAATCTAAAAGACTTTTAGTAATGTATTCAACTGTTATGAAAGGCTGGATGACATATGAAGAATTGCACAAAAACATTCATACGTAGGTATTACCTACGTAAATCAGTAAAAATGAAGGGTCAGTTAATGATAAAACAGGTGAAGGAGCAGAACACTTTGCAAACATAATGAAATTCATAAGCTGATAGTAGAACCACTCTCTTATTACATGGCTGCTACCAAATCATACTGGGCGTGAGAAGGAATAATTAACATTGGACTAATTTATCATGGCCCCTGAAAGTGAAAACACCATGCCCTTGGGATGAAGCTGAGCTTTCAAAGATGTAAATATTTCTCCCTGGTGCCAGTTTGCAATCCCAGGAGCAAATAAAGCTTTAAAGACTGCTAGACATATACTTAATTCTTTCCCAAGGCTTGAGATGGTCATACTCTTGAAAGTAGTTAAGAAATCCCTGGAACGTTTGCTTGAATGCAGACTCTCTGATCCTGGCTTCAGAGATTGATTGATTGATTGATTTGAAGATTTATTTATTTATTTATTTATTTATTTATTTATTTATTTGAGAGAGAGTGAGCGACAGAGAGCATGAGAGGGGAGAAGGTCAGAGGGAGAAGCAGACACTCTATGGAGCTGGGAGCCTGATGTGGGACTTGATCCCGGGACTCCAGGATCATGACCTGAGCTGAAGTCAGTTGCTTAACCAACTGAGCCACCCAGGCGCCCCTAGATTTAGATTATTTAGATCTGGGCTGGAGCTCAATACAAATGAGTTGGTTGTAGAATACTAAATATTCTACACACACAAGGGAGTACCACACCCAGGAATAGAAACTAGGCACATGAGAATAAGGAGGGGGTGATATCACTTAATAAATTACCCGACATATATTTATTTGCTCATTCGAAGAAGTCAAAACACCTCTTAGATTGAAGACCCACTTAATTCATCTAACCATGAAAAGAACATGAAAGAAAAATGTGGATGTTAGCCAGCAGTAGATAAGACCAAAACATCAGATAACCGATACAGAGGTGAGCCTGCAATTACTCTGTGAAGCCAGTGACAAGACAGAGATATCACGAACTCGAGTAACATAAAAAGGCCAGCAAAAGTTAGCCTTCCCTGATGAAACGGTCCCAGTGGACTGGAAGCCATGGGCCCAATCCTCCAGCTAGCACCTTGCTTACCAAATGTAGCTACCATGCAAAGTCAGTGTGTGGTAATTTACCAGACTAGACTGTATAACATCTGTGTGGTGTACAAATGTTTAAATCCATATGCTTTATTGAATATTATTTATATTATGCTCATTTCTGAATTATAGATGACTGTGTATATATTTTATATATTTACATTATAAATATAAATAATAAATATACATAAGTATATTTATAATGTAATTATTGACACACACACATATATATAAATACACCAACCAAATATAAATAATGACCAAATATAAATAATGATAGCAGTTATTTCCTTTGATACTTAACTTACTACTTGTAAACCAGATTTTGAAAAATTCTTGATTCTGAGGTCCAAAGTATAATCAAGTAGATAAATTGATAATGTAGTGGGAGAGAACTACTTGGCCAGGCTTTTGTCACTGAGGTTCCTAAATTTGGGCCAGCATCAGAATCACCATTCTGATCTACTCAATGAGCATCTCTATGGATTGGGGTCAATATGTGTATTTAAAAAAATACCTAGGTGGGGGCACCTGGGTTGCTCAGTCAGTAGTCAGTTAAGCATCTGACTCTTGATGTTGGCTCAGGTCATGATCCCAGGGTTATGAGATGGAGCACTGCGTGAGGCTCCATCCTGGGGGTAGAGCCTGCTTAAGATTCTGTTTCTCCCTCTCCCTCCCCAATCAATCAATCAATCAATCAATCAATCAATCAAACAAACCTGGGTGATTCAAATGCAAAAAGTTGAAGACCACCAATAGAATTATTGTGACAACAGGCTGGACTATAAAATCAGGTTTATAAACTTATCTAACTCTAGATTATAGGATCCTGGGACTCTGAACCATTTACTAAACCACAGAACAAAATATGATAGGAAACTACAGACCAATACCTTTTAGGAGCATTGACATAAATTCTTAACAAAATACTTGCCAACTGAATATAAAATTTAATATGAATTATTCACAGTAACCAAGTAGGATTTAGTCCAGGAATGCAAAGTTGTTTTAACACCAAAAGAAGAATATAACAAATATAATTTAGAATAAAGGACAAAACCACATAATGGTTTTTCTTGTCAAGACATCTAGAAAAAGCCATCAACAATATCTAACATCCATTCATAGCAAAACTCTCAACAAACTCGGAACAGAAGAATCAGACCTTAGAATAGGAAAGTACTTCAAAATAAACGCAAGACAGTGCTTCCAGAGTAGTAATAATGTTTCAACAAACCTTAAAAATTGCTTCCTCCTATTCTAAAATATAATAACTAAAAATAAAATATATAAATAGAAAGTTAAAAATAAACTTCATTAATATTAAAATGTCAGAGACATAAGGAGTACATAACTTTTTTAATTGTCCCAATTCTTTCAAATTTGTTAGGGAGACTGCACTTCACAAAATTCATTGTCTAGATCCTTAATAGTCTTTCAAAAGGCATCAAAATGATGCCAAAAGACGACTTAGGTATTTTTTCTATGGCCTTATATGTTTCCATACTTCTTGCATTCAGATGGCAGAACGGAGAACCTGGTAAGCATACAATTACCTATTAGAAAGCAGAATGGCTAGACTATAGCAAAAGAGTGCCATCTCATTCTCCCTATTCCTAAAAAAAATCTCCATATGCCACAGCCCCTTCATTGGCTACCACCCACTCTCCATGAGACCACAGCTGCCTAGAAGCAGAAGGAGACAAGTGATAGGGTCTTTATAGGACATACTCAACCCACACAAAAGGCCTTAGCTTCTCCAGGCATGTCCTTCTTTTGCAAGGGCACCAACCAGTAGACTGTGACCTACCAGCTGATCTTATCATCATGATGTGTAAACCTACAACTCTAGCTCTCAAGTTCCTTCCCTAACTCCTGTTGTGAACTTCATTTTCACGATTTCCTGTGGGGGATGAGGGACTTCCACTCCCATTCCATGGTAATCCCAAGACTCCAGGAAAATGAAAATAAAAAGCAGTAGCTCTCCCTCCTCCAAATTTCAAAACCATTACCACTCCTACCTTGGAGAACTGCGCCCAAGACAAGAGACATTACACTGAGGAATGTCTCTGTGGAAACTCAGGAAAATATGAGGACATATTGAAGAATCTCGATTAAGGGAAGGCAGATAGCCTTGCTCATTGCTCATTCCTTGACTCATCTACATTGGTAACCGTGGCTGCTTCTGTACAATGGTGGAATTGAGTTGTTGCGACAGAAACTAAATAGCCCACAAGCCTGAAATATTTACCATCTGGCCCTTTAAAGAAAATGTTTTCTGACACCTGGTCTTGATAATCAGGAGAAAGGATTCATTTATGTTATTGGGGGCTATCAAACTATATCCTAGAAGTTTCACACATGAAGAAATGAGGGTAAGTTGCCCACCCGGAAACAGGGAGTCAGTTTGTACCTCAGTTCCGATGAACGTAGGACGAATATACAGACTAGCAGACGTTGAATAGGGGACCCATTCTTGATCCAATTTCACAAGCTGTTTAATACACTCTAAAAGCTCTTCCTTGTCAAATACCTGAAGGAATGGAAAACATAATGAAGGGTGGAATTTTCCTCCATTGTAGCAATAAGAAACAATCCTCGTGAAAGCTTTAGACTGTTAAAAAAAAAAAAGTAATAAAACCAAACAAGAATTTTTTTTTTCTGTGATTTTTTTTCCTCCAAAATTGTGATGGGATGATGGATTATCTACATGGAGGAGATAAAATAGATAAAATTATTTATTTGAGATAGTGTGGCACGCACAAGAGTGGCAGGGAGTAGCAGAGAGAGAGTCCTTAAGGAGACCCGAAGCTGAGAATTGGGTCTCAGCTCATTACCCAACTCAATAAATTGGGTGATGTTATTCATAACCCACAACTAATCAAGGATCTTAACTTGAATACGTTAAGACATTCTGAAAATGAGTAAGAAAGACACAGATGACCCAAGAGAAAAATGGGAAAAGAGAAGTTTATTCCTGAGGAGGAAAAGATTTTCATATATTAGATGGGTGACAGTTTGTAAAATAAGTTAGTTTCTACTCACTTAACATACTTTCAGAGATGTATATCACAGGTTATCCAAGGTTGAAATGACTCAGAAACACACATCCGAGTAGAACTCATAACATGAAGAATTGCTTACTTAAATGAGAACTTAGAATAGCAACCACAGCACAATAATATAAAATTGGGACTGCCAATCATACAGGACATATTATCACCCTGAGTCACTGAAGATTTAGTGGCAATAGAACTTGACTAGGAATTAAATAGACTTGCCCTCAATTTCTTTCTCTGTCCCTTTACTCTGTGACTTTAAGCAAGTCATTTAAGTTCTTGAGACTTGAGTTTTCTTCTAGGTACAAAGGTGCTACTAAAATGTACACCACATACCTTTTTTTTTAAATACATACCTTCTTGAGGCTTACTGTCATGATTAAACAGAGAAGGAATGTAAAAGCACGTGACAGTTTATGGCAGAGCTGATAAATTACTTCCCTTTCCTTCTGCCCCCACGTTAAAGCAATAATTTGTCTATAATGGCACAAGATTGAAATTAGTCCAAAGAATGTACCTTCGTTTCCCTTCTGGCACTATGTTATGGCCTCCGAAGGAGGTGAGTGAAATACGGGTTATAAAAATGGGGAGGAAAAGGAAGAGCTTGGCTAAAAAGAAGTAGTTACTTGGGCTTCTTCAAAGCACAGCTTGGGCTGGGCTCCTGAAAGTTAGGTATGCAGAATTTGTAAAAGAAGAAAAAGACTCCTTCAGCTCAGAAAGGCAGTCTGGTCACATTCCAGGGAAAAGGAATAATCAAAGACACCGCTTACCTAGACGTGAGCCTTAGGAACTAAATCCAACCTACCATATAATGAATTCTGCTCTTTAATGAGGTTATAGAAAGTCACCAGTGGCCATCACAAACTATTTTGATAGGATTTTCTTAAAAAAAAAAATTATAGAGCTTAGGGTAAAATATCAAAATAATTAAATCACTGCAAACTTGCTAGTGTCCCAAGCAATTAGGCAAAATACTCCCAAAATACCTGTGCGGCACACCCTATTTTCCATTTCACATATTGTAATTTTATAGGGTCTTCAAATTTTATTTATTTTAGTTTGAGGTATATTTTTCTTCCTTATCCTATTATTTCCTATGTACACATTAACCCCCCACGGACATCTACGAAGAAACAGATTGTGGAAGTGCCAAATGGTATTGGCTATTCCCTTGTATTTTTACCTCACTGATTACAAAGTAGGTGAGAAGTAACTTAAGTGTTCTCATGGTTTGTACTGAATACTGATCTAACTACAGTTGAACCTTGAACAACATAGATCTGAACTGCATAGGTCCATCTGCATGTGGACTTTTTTCTATATAGTATAGTACTATAAACGTGTTTTCTCTTCCTTGTGATTTTCTTAATAACCCTCCCTTTTCTCCAGCTTACTCTGTTACAAGATGCAAGTCTATAATACATATAACATACAAAATATGCATTAATCAACTGTGTGTGTTTTGGTAAGGCGTCCAGTCAACAACAGGCTCTCGATTAAGTTTTGGGGGGAATTTTCAACTGCCTGGGGGTCAGCGCTCCTAACCCCTGCCTTGTTCAAGGGTTAACTGTATTCAGAAAGGATTTGCTTTGTGTTAAATTCAGTGACCCATCACATCAAAAGAAACATGAAAGAAACTCCTAAATTTACGTACCGGCAAAGTGGCCCTCACAGCAGATCGGTGCATTCTATCCATGTTGAGGTTTGGTCGAAACAGTCGGATTTGATTATCTACTCCTCGAAATGCCTTCAGTCCTTCAAACAACTAAAGATAAAAAGAGAAATAAGTCTTAGGGGATAACTAAGTGAAAACAGTCTCTGGGTTTAAAAGACTGACTTTTCTACGGGCGCTCATCTTCTTCATCATGCCAAGCTGATGATGTCGACCAAAGGTCTCCAAATCTAGACAAGCCAGAAGTTGACAGGCTGGTTACTGTAGCTGTGCTAAAAACAAACTCTTTTAGTACCAAAATCTGATAGGAGTCCAAAGTTATCCTTTCCTTAGCAGGAGTCATATTGCCAAATAACACCTCCACGGAGGTGGGGAGAACACATCACCAATCGCACAAGGTGGGCTAACTGTCCAGTCAATGAAAATGGAAGCAAAGAACCCACTCTTGCTGCCTTAAACATGTGTGCCTCCTCTCCTTTTATCTGGCTCATTCAAACTCTGGATAGTAGGTACTCTCGATGTGACCAGGGCTGGTTTTGTCCCCCAAATCACAGAAGCCAAGCAGCTCAACACCACCCTACGGTAGGGCCAGGCCACCTTTCTCAAAATGCCAAGGCCAGAAGAACCCCCGGGCATGGATGTTAAAAGACTCTGAAGTCGCTGCATACTGATAAACACAGAGAAAAGAGAAAAATCAATAACTTTCGTGGGAAATTTTAACACTGGTTCTCTAAATAACTGATAGAATGAACAGGCTGAAACTCGGCAAAGATATGGCAGATTTAAACAACGGGAACAACAAACTAACCTAGTGGACAGAGAGAACCCTACACACAGCACCTGCGAAAACGCGTGCTCTTTTCACACATTTTCCAACCAGAAACCAGGATCAGAAATAGGATGACAAAACGTCAACATTTTGGCAAGGAAGAAACTCATCACTAAATAAAGTATGAGTCAGAGAAGAAAAATAATGGAATTTAGAAAATTTGTTGAACTGAAGGATAATTGGGCCCTTAGAAGCTCATAGCCTTAAAGCTCAGCTCACGTGAGAAAAGAAATCTAAATCGTGTAGCACAATTTCAAAGCACTAAATTAGATTTAAATGCAAATATGTAATTTATTAAATGGAGCAGGGGTAAAGCTTCAGTTAAAAGAAAAAGTTGTCAGATTTTGGACTTGGTTGAGAACATCTGAAACATACTTGAAGCAAAAAAGACACAGATAGCAAAATGTCATACAAATTCTTTCTAAAGTAAAGCTAGTGAGGTTATATTGTTAGTAAATACAAAACAAAATATTTTTTCTTTCTTTCTCTCTTTCTTTCTTTGTTTCTTATTTTTTAGATTTAGTGCTCCATGAAATACATGTCCCCCTTATTACCCACCACTAGGCTCATTTTAAGAAAAAAAATTTTTTTTAAAGATTTTATTTATTTATTTGACAGAGAGAGATCACAAGTAGGCAGAGAGAGAGGAGGAAGCAGGCTCCCTGCTGAGCAGAGAGCCTGACATGGGGTTCGATCCCAGGACCCTGGGATCATAACCTGAGCCAAAGGCAGAGGCTTAACCCACTGAGCCACCCAGGCGCCCCTCATTTTAAGAAAATTTTAAGAAACTTAATTTTAAGAAAATTAATAAATTTTAATTACTAAAAAAATCAGTAGATACAAAACAAAATAAATTTTAATTTAAATTTTGTCAGAGATTAAAGAAAGTGACTTCATAGGGGTTCAATTTACTTCATTTACTTCACTTTAATTTTAAAATTGTATGCACCTGATGTGGGTTCAAGTGTATGTAAAAATGTGAAAATTATATGATACTCATTAAGCAATACAGATGCACTTACTAAAGGATAACAGCATGACAAAGTTGGATTTATCTCAGGAACAGAGGTTGATTTAACATTTAGAAAAGTCAAATAATAAGATTCATTATATTCATAGCCTCGTGGAAAAAAAAATGATATGATCATTTCATTAGATATAGTAAATGCAACTAATAAAACCGAACATTCTTTTGAGATTTTTTTTTTAAGTTTCCCAGAAAACTAAAAAGGAAAGTTTGGTAAGCGATAAAAACTATCTACAATGAACTTGCAGCAAACAGTATGCTTAATGATAAAATTTAAAGACTTCCTTTTCAGAGTGGGAACATCACAAATTGCCTGCTGTGACTACTTTAATTCAATACTATACAAGAGTAATAAGGCAAATATATCAAATAAATAATCATATAAAAAGCATCAGGTTGAAAAGAAAAATACTGTCATAGATCATTAAACACAGATAAGATTAAATATGCAAAAAATCCAGAAAAACCAACATCCTCTTTTGAAATTATTTGGTTAGGCAAGGTAATCAAATGCAAAATTATATTCCTATATAACAGAAAATAAAAACATTATTTATGATAGACTTAAGAGAGGACTATTTGGGGGCAGCGAGGGCCTAAAAGAAGAGAAGATCCATAAGGACAACATAAAATTTTATCAAGTCATTAGAGACCTAATTAAATGCAGACACTCATGAAACCAGAGACTCAATATCATAAAGATATTCATTCTCCCAAACTGATTTATATACTCAGCATAACCCAAATGAAAATCAGGTCAGGGCATTTTCTTTTCTTTTCACAAACAACTAAATTATAAAAGTTGATTGACTTGATAAACTGAGTTTAAGAGTGATATGCAAAAGCAAATGGCCGAGAATACGCAAAGCACTCTTGAAAGGCAAAACAGGACTTGTCCTAGGCAGACATGAAGACTCAATGAATTGGAAATTGAGACAGTGCGGCATTTGTGCAGACAAATAAAACAACAAAACACAAGAGAGATCCAGATACACAATGCAATGAAAATGGAGATCCAGAAGCAGATCCATACAAATGTGAGAAAGGTGGCAGGGCATAGGAGAGGAAAAAGAACAGTCCTTTTAAAAAAAAAAAAAAAAAAAAGATTTATTTATTTAGGTGTGGGGGAAGGGATAGAGGGACAGGGAGACAGAATCCCTAGCAGAATCCCAATCTGCACTGAGCACGGAGCTCGACACAGGCCTTGATCTTACGACCCTGCGATCAACCACCTGAGCTGAAACCAAGAGTCAATCACTTAACCATCCACACCAGTCAGGTGCCTCAAAGCACAGTCCTTTTAAATGGTGCTAGTCATCCACTGGGAGAAAAAGACAAATCTGACCCCTACTTCATAGAAAAATCAACTTCTAGGAGTAAAGGCCTTCCTGCAAAAGACAAAATCAATAACACAGAAAGATGCCTTTATGATCTGAGAGTAGGAAAAGAATCTTTAAAGCAAAGATTGATAAATTCAACTTAAGATTTAAATGTACTTGTCATCAAAAAATTATAAAGAGAGTAAAAGAAGAGACCTTGGAAGAAGATACTTAAAATACCCAAAGTACTTCCACAAATCAAAAAGACAACACAAGAGAAAAATGACCAAAAGATCTGAATAGGCACTTTATATAGGATATCCAATTGCCCAGGAAACCAATGAAAAGGTGTTCAACCTCTTAGAATAGTGGAAATTAATATCACAATGATGAAATGCCATTACACGAAAGTAGCTTTAAAATCTGACTATATTAGGAACCGGCAAGGTTTTAGAACAATAAAAATGCTTATTCACGGCTGGTGTGTATAAAAATGGGTAAAACCACTACAGAAAATACTTTTCCTTTTCTTGTAAAATTAAAGATACGCCCGATGACTAGCAGCACTAGACCTTGGTATATTCTTAACCAGTATTTCTCAAATCTGTTGGCATCAGGATGTCTTTAAACTTTTAAAAATTATTATCACTTCTCGGCCTTTTGGCTAAGATCAAGTGCAAACTTTTAAAACTTATGAAGGCCCTCAAAAGCTTTTATATATGCAGTTATTCTATAATTACCATGTTAGAAATTAGAAGTGAGCCATTTAAATTTATTTAATAATAAACCATGACATGTTAACATATTTCAATGAAGACCGTATTTTCCAAAATGATTATTGTTCAGTGTGGCAGTTTTTCATTACCGCAAATCTGTAATGGGTGGCTTAATGAAAGACAACTGGATTCTTATAACCTGCTTTTGCTCTTGCAGTGTATTGTTTTTGTTTTTTGTTTTTTAATTTTATTTATTTGACAGAGAGAAACACAGTGAGAGAGGGAACACTAGCAGAGGGAATGGTAGCGGGAGAAGCAGGCTTCCTGCTGAGCAAGGAGACCGATGCGGGGCTCAATCCCAGGACTCCGGGATCATGACCTGGGCCGAAGGCAGACTCCCAACGATTGAGCCACCCAGGCACCCCTCTTGCAGTGTATTGTTTTGGCTGGAGTACACAAAGAAAATGCCAATATCACACAGACACGCAGTCGAGAAAGGGAGAAGTATTTCTGATAGCCTTTTCAGATAACTGTGGCTGTTCTTTGGTACCACTTCAAAAGTTGACAAGTGATGGGTCACTGAAGGTTAGTTGTAAGGAGTTTGAAGCCCTATCAATGAAGTTTTTATACTGTTAATGTATTAAAATAGTGTCTTGGAGTTCAACTAAAGAAGCAGAGCAGGAGATAGCGGTGTTATTACCAGATTTATTATAAGAAATTGGCCAATGTGATTGTGGCAGCTGGCTAAGCAAGTCCAAAATCTGTAGGACAGGCCATCGGGGAGAGAAGATGACAAGCAGGCAGGGACCCGCAGGCATGGTGACAGCTCACCCACCAGCGGCGATCAGAAAGGGAGAGACAGAGAAAAAGAAACCTGGGTCCAGCTACGTGTGGAGTCTCTTACCTCCCAGAAGTTCCAAGGTCGAGCTCCCCCAGGATAATTTCCCTTTTTGATTAATTGTAAGTCAGTTGATTAGGGACTTCAATCACATCTACAAAATTCCTTCATCACTGTACCCAGATCAGTGTTTGACTGAATACCTAGAGGAGGGTTATGTGTGTGCCATAAAATGGTCATGCCTTCCTCTGTCCTCCATCACTCACAAGGGAATGTCTTGTCGGTATTCTAACTAGATGGAGACTAAAAATGAAATTCTGGGGACTGCAGTTCCGACTAGCCAAACTGACACACTAAAAGCCATCACAGTGGGCTTTGCATTTTGAGTGGATCTTAACTCAAGCATAAATTCGTAGTGTCATGCAATGATTATTTGGAAAATGTTGGTTCAAGTTATGCAGATCTTCCAAAGGTTAACGCTTTTTCCATACAACGTATTTTTAAAAATCTGTTAATATTACATTACAAAACACTCTTTAATAGTGGAAAGGCTCAAGCTGGTGGTGGTGGATACAAATTTTCTAAAATCCTAATTTTTACTTGAAAGCCAGAATTTGATCAATGGCAACAAATTTGGTCCATTGTTTTGCTTGAAGTGGCAGACTCACTTGGTTCATTTTCAAGAAGACATCTGCGAAATGCCCAATCTGAATAACTATACTTTGTTCTTTCAAGTAAAATGGTTCTAGGTAAAAAAAGCAGCCAACTCACAACACGCATGTGTGTGCACGCACACACACACACACACACACACACCAATTACTATTCCCTGAGACAATCATATTAGTATTTAAGGATGTAGAAGTGCTTCAGGCAAAGATGTTACGTCATCACACAGATTAAAATGCCATTTACTCAAAATGTAATAAAATTAATAATTGTTACTGCTTCACTAAACTTAAACAAAGCTGACATTCTTTATACTTTCACACCTGGTAGTAAAGAATATAAAGGATAACTATCAGAAGCTGGCGTCAGCCTTACTGCAAATGTCAACACACAGTGAAAAAGAAAAACACGATCTTCAATTATCATATGTTCTCTCTGATATGAGAAATTTGAGAAGTAGGGCTGGGGGAGTCGTGGGGGGAAGGGAGGGAAAAATGAAACAAGATGGGACCAGGGAGGGAGAAAAACCGTAAGGGACTCAATCTCAGGAAACAAACTGAGGGTTGCTGGGGGGTGGGGTGGGGGCGGCTGGGGTGGCTGGGAGATGGACATTGGGAAAGGTCTGTGCCATGGTGAGTGCTGTGAACTGTGTGAGAATGAGGATTCACAGACCTATACCCCTGAAGCAAATAATACCTTATATGCTAATAAAAAAAATAATTTTAAAAAAGAAAAACACAGTCTTGGTATTAAAGTCTTTTAACTTCGGTGACGTCTTGAAAAGGGGCCTAGGGGCCTGTGAACCACACTCTGAGGACGGCTTAAAGAAACTTATGAACAAGTACACCAACGTACTATGTATACATAGGGATGTTCATAGAAAAAAACTGCCCAAATGTCCATCAACGATAGACTGAACATATTCACATAGGAGCATACTGTTGTTACAAGGAGTACATGAATGTGATCCCTACCACTCTTGGACCCAACCAACTGGGGCCTCTCCCCTGAGCCCCACACTTTAGACAGCCTCTCACCTCTGCCTTCCTCCAGCTGTGATGTGACCTTTCCTTGGTGCAAGTAGTCACCTGGACCCTGAGTTCCATTTTTTTACATCAGGCTCCAAGTACCCACTTCCCTGAAATCCCTGATCCCATTTTCAGAGCCTGAATGACTCTCCTTAGGTTCATCCTACAGAAAACAGGTAGCCACCACTGGTGTGCCCATGCCTAAGACCAACGGATGGCCACGGGTCATCTGTTTCACATGGTATAGGTGTCTACACTTATGTGCGTGAGGCTCCTTGTGGCACAGGATGGAGCCAGGATGGGAAGAGAGAGTGGGTGAACCACCAGTTCCCTGTCTGCACTTTTGTCCCAGGCCCCACTGATGCTCATGTTGGTCCTGGATGAATAGATCTTACATAATATTGAGCTCAAACAATATATGTGCATGCACGCACACACACACACAATATATATTTCCATTGACACAAAATTTCAAAAAGAGGCAAAACTATAGTGTTACAGATATATACAATTTAAAGCATTCATTTGTAAGTGTTCATTAAATAATAGTACATGTTACCCATTTTTTGTCAAATTATGTTTTGACTATTTCAACCTGAAAATGAACTATTATCAAGTTTCATATTTTATCAAAGTTTTCTAGTCATGGTTCATATTTTGCTATTTGCAATCTTCACATATGTATCAAAAAATACTTTCTTGGGGTGCCTGGGTGGCTTAGTTGGTTAAGCACCTGCCTTCAGCTCAGGTCATGATCCCAGGGTCCCGGATGGAGCCCCACATCTGGCTCAATGCTCAGCAGGGAGTCTGTTTCTCCCTCTCCCTCTGCCTGTGGCTCCCTCTGCTTATGATCTATCTTAAGATGTTAAATAACATCTTTAAAAAATAAAAATAAAGAATACTTTCATAATTAATAAAATCCACAGGTGGTTGTAGATCCCAAAATAAAAATGAATTCGAAAATCAATAGGGCTGATGAATGGGGAACAATATTTAAGAAGACTGCTCATATATTCACTTTGGAGTTAAAAAAATACAATTACAACTATTGTCGAACTTAAAAATCAGGTTGCTGTCCAATAACATAGTGTCCATAAGTGGGTCAGTATAAGAGAAAGAGCCAAACCTGTGAAAAAGCCTAAAACATGAATGTTTCAAACACATTTGGGAAGAAAATTTTTGTGATAAAGTATCTGCCTGTTAGTGGGGATTAAAAGATTTAAAAAATGTATATTGAGGGCAAGATCATGGCAGTTCGCTTGCCATCCTATCTTAAGCACCCTGCACGGTCCCAAGGAACCGAGTAGACATTCAACATCCATTGCACAGGTAAGTGAATAGGAAATTGAACGACTATGCCTCAAAAAATTCCAAGATCCAGTTTGTCTGCACAAGGCAATCACATTTCCTAAATCCCGATGACAATGTCCTAATATTTTGTCTGCTAAGCCTAAGAGCCCAATCCAACAAAAAGCAAGTTAAAAGCATTCCTCTGCAACCCCATTTATCACTGATACATATCCCAGACTGTATTTCCAAAAATAGCCACACAGTATTTTCAGTCCTATATGCTCTCCTGGAACCTTGACATTCCTCATAAAGAAAGATGGATCCCCTTTTCTTGAATGTGAGCAGGCCTCTATAATAGCCACGACAGAAATCATACTGTGTGATTGGGGGATTAGGACATAGAGAACTAGAGCCTCCATCTGGGCTCAGCATCTTGAGACGCACGGCTTAGACCCCGTGGCGCCATGTACGAAGTCTGACTATTCTGAAGCCACCATACTTGAGAGACCACATGGAGAAAGAGTGATGTGGGTAGAGCCTCAGCTCTTCACCCCCATCCTTCTGAGTTTCCCCACCCAGGCACCAGACAGAAGTCAGGAAGCCTTTGAGCTGGCTCCAACTCAGTCACTACCTGAGACTCCAAGCGAGACTCCAAGCGAGAACCGCTTCCACCATCCTACTCAACCCCCAGAATCATGGAAAAGAAAAAACAAAATGATGGTGGTTGTTCTAAGCCATTAATCAGTTACACTCCAATTGACAACTGATGTAACATATGATCCACTTCTTCATGCAAAACACTTCTTGTATCTATATTGTAAATGGAACAGTAATAATATAGACAAGTTTTCAAATTTTATTTAACAAGGGATATTAGTAATTAAAAGAAATTTTTGAACCATCCCAGTCACAAAAATCTAAATTGGTAAAACTAAGCAAACTAGCCTTCTAACTCCTCTAATTAGACTTCCAACAAGTTTTTAAAAGCCAGTGGCCACTGAAGCTGTTTTTAGCTTTCAAAAAATCACATTAATCCCTTCTCATGTACTTCCACTTCTCAAAGTGTGGTCCCTGGAGCAAGGGCCATGAACATGGCATGGGAATTTCATGGAAATCAAAAACTCTGAGGAAGGACTTGTACTACGTTTGAGAACGCTGCCCTAAGATTTGCCATATTCCTTTTTTCAATTTTTTAGGCACCTCCCTTTATTATACCCTATGACACAGGCAAGGGCAGCTACCGCTCTTATTTTGTAATTGAAGAAACTGAGGCTTGGAGCCAAGAATCAAAGACATCATCCAAGTTGGTAACAGTGAAGACACAGAGCTGGGAACGGAGACTAAAGATGCAACATTCCGTGAATACATCTGGGCATCGAACAGGTTTCCAAATCATTCAAATTTATAACTTTGAACATGTTAATTGGACAGGACTCTTCATAATTTTATTGTATATGTTTTTTTTTTAAAAGATTTTATTTATTTATTTATTTGACAGAGAGGAGAGAGATCACAAGTAGACAGAGAGGCAGGCAGAGAGAGAGGGGGAAGCAGATTCCCCCTGAGCAGAGAGCCTGATGTGGGGCTCGATCCCAGGACCCTGAGATCATGACCTGAGCTGAAGGCAGAGGCTTAACCCACTGAGCCACCCAGGCGCCCTTAGTGTATATGTTTAGGAGTGATGTCACAGGGAGTAGGAACCCTGTCTCCTCCCTTAATACCGTGTAGTCTTGGCTGAGAAACTTCACTTTTCTGAACCTGCTTCTGTAGAAGGCTGCTTTAAGGGTTAACAATAGCTAACAGCTGGGCTCTCATTATGTACCAAGCAAGGCTGGATATACTTACACAAATTACCTTACCTTATCCTCCTAATAGCACTCTGAGGTAAGTATTATCCCTACCTCAATTTGCTAGGTAAAGAAACTGGGAGTACAAAGTGATTTTAAACAAGCTTCGCAAGTCATTGAGCTCCCTATGGAGCAACAGAGACCAAATCTGAGCCAGGAAGTCTGACTATAGTACCTGAATGCTTAATTGTTTTCTCACTTGAAATAATTAAATGAAATGACCCATATAAGGTGCAGAGCACATGGCCGGAATTTAATAACCACAAGTGATTTTACCATTATTGTTAGGAATATCTACTACTTTTACACCCTTCAAAGGTAGGGCAGTGCTTATTTCCAGTACCGCAATATTCTGGGAAAGATGTCCAACACATTAAAAATGAGTAAAAAGAAGGCAGGTCAAGGGCATAAGGAGTGTATTGTGGATCTCAGTGTGTATCCTGACAAGGACTAGAGAAAGTATTCTCCACATATTTAATATTTGATGCTTATAATTATTCCACTCGTGCCTGAAGGATGACATTTAATTACACGACTCTTAACACATATACCTACATCTTAATGCTGGTCATAAAAACATGCAGGAAACCCTGAGGCCGAACTGTAATACCATATTCAATGACACCTCAGTCATTAGAAGATGTGAGAGGGACTCAGTAAAATGTCAACAGTCCTGGATTTTTGAAGACGAATTTTCTTATCTACTATCCTTGCATTTGCTGCAGATTATTTTTTCATTGACATTATGGAAAGTTCAAGATTATCCGAAAGAGGAGTTCTCAAGCCTTACCTTCAGTCCAACTGTCTATGGGAAAAGTTTTAAAGTCATTTATGATTTCTTCGAGTAAATCTGATAAAGCCTATACTGCCCAAAAGCAATTTTAGCGGGAAGAGCTACTTCATACTCACAGCGAAGACCTATTTAATCGCGGATTCCCGTGTACTTACTTCCACGGCGTAGTGGAAGGCTGATGAGCCAGGATGCAGTGACAGGTTTTGAAGAGGCCCGATACGCGGTTTCTCCCATCCAAACTCTGAGGACCACTCCACTATCAGCATGTGATCCGTGAACACAGTTCCAAAAACCAGAGTGCTTGGGTCTGGTTTTTCCTTTAAAACCGTGGCCGGTGTGATTATTAGATCTTTAGCCTGGGGAAGAAAAATCGGCACCAATAAAGAAAAATTACCGAACATCCACTGGCTGGATGATACAGAGGGTGAAAAGACAAAATTTAGGTCACTGGCCACTAAAAGGTGAAATCAGTTGACTTTTTTAAATGCTGGCAACTAACTCAGAAATTGAGCAGCTACTACGGGAGCCAAACAAATCTTGTTGGCATTCAGAATTTGGCTTGCTGTTTCAAATCTCTGCACTGTACACTGACTAATAAAGACCAGAACTAAATTCAGTGATATTTAGAAACAGGGACAAAATAGCAGAAGGGGTAAAATGATGGGAAAAGGAGAACATATGTCTTCTTTGCTCTCACCACAGGACCTCTATTGAGCATTCAGGAATGAGTTAAGGGGTGTCTTCTAGAACAATGATAGCAATACTCATGATGATTTGTTCAACTAAAATTAAAGTCATTGAGAACCGAATCTCTTGGTGATGGTTATACTCCAGCTCCCTCAAAGAATTCTTGGCACAAGCCTTCAAAACCCCCTGGGTGCATCACAGAAGAAAGGAGGAGAATGAAACAAATGTTTTCCTCTTTGAAAACAGAGAAGTAGAGACTGTACACCAAGATATAAATCCTCTATTCTGTGTTTGAGGAAACAGTGAACAAAAGACCTCTTATTGAAAGCAAGATAAATAAGAGTAATAGGAAACAACTTCACACAGCACCATTACACCGACTCCCCACAAAGCCAGCTTGCCCATTACAAATGGCCAAACACTCCCCCCCCCAAATCACAGTACCATCTCTAACTTCACAACAGCTGTAGACTGTTTTGTTAAACCACAGGGGCAGGAGCTTTTTGATCAGTTAAAAGACAATACTAACCAGGGACAGGTTTGACTTGTTAACAGGTTGTAAGGAAGGTCAAACTCCACGAGAGTACTCATCGCCCCCCAAAATCAAGTACAGAAGTTCCCTTTAGATCATCAGCTCTTATCCTTATATTTAAGATGATCCAGGGGCACCTGGGTGGCTCAGCCAGGTAAGCATTTGACTCTTGATTTCAGTTTGGGTCATGATCTCGTGGTCATGAGATGGAGATCTGTGTCAGCTCCGTGCTGGGTGTGAAGCCTATTTAAGATTCCCTCTCTCCCTCTCCCCTTCACCGCCTCATGCACATACTCTTTAAAAAAAAAAAAATCCAATTGCTTCTGATTAATTCACCGCCTTAGTCATTTGATATATTATGAATGATAATCAGTTTTATTTTTATAATAACATTCAGCTGAATGTATTCTAAAACAACAAGAAAGCTCACATTACAGGGAAGCCTAAGGCACTAAAGACAACATATTAGTGTAATTTTCAGGTTTAGTAATGCTACTTTGGAATATGCCTATAAAATGCCAAATTTGAAGGCACTGATTTGAAGGCATTTGATTAGAAGGCATCCATTTGAAGGCAAATGGACTTTCTTTTACCACTATTTAACCCAAGTAAGTATATTGACTTAAAACCCTTTATTGAGTGCAGAAAAATAATTTATTTAAATGGATACACTCCAGCTCAATTATTGTGTTCCCTGAATCCTATTTCTCTCCCTTTATCCTTTGGACCTCACCCCCCAAGTAGGATATTGGGCAAATTTCACCTGTAGGCTAAATGCAGCCTTATGGCCTGTTTTGTAAATAAAAGTTTTATTGGAACACAGTCACACTGTTCTTTTAGCTTTAATGATGGCATCATCCACTAATAATGACAGAAACCTTATGGCCCTCAAGCCTGAACTATTTATTATCCAACCCATTAACAAGTTTGCCAGTCCCTCTAGACTGTTTAGACAAGAACTGAGTAGATATTCCAGTTAAATCTCTGACCCTAGCACCGTGTCTCACACATAATACAGTACAAGTTATCTTAAAAACTGAAAATA
>CM053611.1:39501734-39545823 GCA_028646535.1 Procyon lotor
TGGGGAAGAAAAAAGCTATTTTTGGTGGAAGGGTTGGGAATGACCTTGCTGATGAGGTGTCCTTTGAGCAGAAACTTGAATGAAGAAAGAAGGTAGGCCATGTAGACAACTGGAGGCAAAGTATCTGAGGCAGAGGAACCAAGGGCCCAGGTCCTGAGGCGGGAATAGACTCAGCATGTTCAAGGAATGTGAAAGGCTCAGTGTGGCAGGAATTCAGAAAATGTGGGGCAAATGGAGTGACAGATGATGTCACAGGGCACTGTGGCTGCTGAGTAGGGGAAAGCACTCGGCCAAGAGAACTAGCTATTTCCTGCTATACTGACCAACATTCCAGTTCTCCATGGGTTCTGACTCTGTGCAATTAAGAGTGTACCCTGTCTGGGGCACCTGGGTGGCTCAGTTAGTTGAGTGTCTGACTGGAATTCACCTCAGGTCATGATGTCAGTCAGGGTCCTGGGATCAAGCCTCACGTTGGGTTCTGCAAGGAGTCTGCCTGATGACTCTCTCTCTCTCCCTCTGCCCCACTCCCCACTCACACACATGCTCTTTCATAAATAAGCTTAAAAAAAAAATAGACTGTGTCCCATCTTCCTTATTTCCCCAGGAATCTTTACCAAAGAGGCTGCTAGCAATTAAGATAACCCCAGTTGACCCTTTTACTCCAGGCAATTGGAACTAGCCGTCAGGGACAATACTAGGGGCATGGCTATCATGCTTTCCTTAATTTTTTAAAAATATGAAGGAGCAAAGCAGGAAGGGGGAGAAAAGCTCTCCAGAAGATTCCGATGCCCTGGAAAGGCTGAGAACCACGTAAGAGATTCAAGTCTTATCTGTGAATTCTTACCAAAAGCCATACGTTATTTCATAATCAAAGGACCTTGGTTATCTCAAACTGAACATATCTAAAATATGGCACATATTTCCTCCAAAACCTGATCCCTATTTCCAATATCCTCTTACATTCTACTTCTTTACTTCTTAATCCTTAATTCATCTTATAAGAGGAATGCATTTTTATTATTTTTAAGTTCTACCGTAAAGGGAAGAAAAATGAAAAGCATAAAATTCCCAGCTTTCCAAAAATAAACATTTCCAACTAGTACCCTGGCCACCATGATCCCACTTCCCAGACATGACCTCCATTAACAAATTCATTGTGCTTTTCCTATATTTTCTTTACATCTTCATTACTTTCAAGATAATATACCATTCACAACAGCATTCTCCTAGCCCTGTTTCCCCTATCAGTAATTGAGACACTCATACTTTCAAGAATCTCTTTTAACAGGTCTGATTTTTCAATTTCTACCACCTCCTCAGTAGCAACTATCCTCTATCTCTTCCCTGCCATCTGTCTGAACATAATCACATGCTTGGTCATAATCTTCAGTGTCCATGAGTAGCTGAATGGCTAGAGATAAGTCCAAATATTTTAGCTGCAAAATCAAGTATCCCAAGTATGGCACTAACTTCTTTTGTCAATTCTACCGCTCACTAATGTCCTGCATTAACCTACTTATCACTTAGCAATGCGTTCAGCTGCAAGTAAGTCAAACACAGAACAAGGAGTTGGTTTTCTCACATAAGTGTGGAGGAGCCAGGCCTGGCAATACTCCAGCATCTCAAGGCCCTGTGATTTTCTGAGCCTTCTCCTCAGTGTCAAAAGAAAGCTCATTATAGCTGTAGCTTCAGCTTTCATGATTTTCAAGGTCCAAAGATAGGGGAGGAAAAGGATAACAGCAGCCAACTCTGTCCCCTCTGATCCCAAGAGCAAAATTTCCCCAGGAATTTCCATATGTCTTCTCAGAAATGTGTCACACTGATCTATCTAGTTGTAACGGAGGCCAGCAGGGCAGGGCAGAGAACTGCAACAGCATCAAGGAACCCCAAGACAACAAGCAACATGGTGGGCTCTACTGGGGGTACACGCTGACCTAGGGGCTGAACGCTGACCAGCTCTTAAGTGTTCTCGTCTACATGCCTCTGTTGAACATGGAAGGACCAAACTTGGCTACCAATGTCTTCCCATCCTCCCCTTTCTTTTCCTCCCTTATCATTTCCTCCACCTGTAACACTGGGCATATGGTGCAGCCAGTTTATCCCACTCCTCCCTTCCTCCAGGAGGAAGTGTGGAGCACCCCATATGGCCCAGCAGTCTGGTGGTATCCTCAGCTTTTCAAACTGCCTTGCAGTTGCTCATACTGTCTATATAGCCCTCCATATAGACACCCCAACCCTCAAAATGTTTGGTTTAGCTCTACAAAATCTTTTGATTAATTTGAACAATTGGAAAAGGGAGTCATTTCTTTAGATTATGCTGGACTCTCATTTAGCACAGTAACTATTATACACACCAAATATGTGCTAATAATTCTGTTCTAAATTTTGCTAAACATGGATTGATCTTCATGGTTTTGGATCTCTCAACATAACAGACTACTATAGTTTTTATAAAAATCTCATGTACTTGCTGTATTTCATAAAAGACTCTTTTGCTTAATAAAAATCCTTAAAGAACCAACTTTAAGAATGATCATGACTCAGTATATAATTTTTACTTTTCTGAACTCTGTCCTTAAAATATCTCTAGGACCACCCACAGTGATCCACTGACCCTGTAGGATCAAGTTAGTTAATGGCAAAGATATAGAATAAGGTGTTTTTATGCTGGACTTAGTGCTCTTGTAATTATAACTTGATACTACTAGTTAAGCTCCTGGAAACTGAATACAAATGATTAAATTACCAGGTATTCTACTTTAGTAAGCCACTACATCCTTTTGTAAGATGTGACTTATTAACGATAGGAATAGCAACCCTCTAACTTTCTCATTTGTAAATAAGGATTGCCCTACACACAGTTTTTCAAAGTAATACACAACTGAGCGCCTTCAGAATTTCATCAAGAAGTCTAATTTCTTTCACTTAAAACAATTTCTGGGGGGCCTGGGTGACTTGGTTAAACATCCCACTCTTGATCTGGGCTCAGGTAATGATCTCGGGATCGTGTGATGGAGCCCCATAGAGTGCTCCATGCTGAGTGTGAAGCCTGCTTAAGATTTTCTCTCCCCCCCTCTCTTTGCCCACCTAGGCAACCCTTCCCCCATGCGCATATGCTCTCTCAAAACAAAACAAAAAAAACCCAAGAAAAACAAAATAAAAAACAAACCAAAAAACCCTGTAATTCTAGAAACTAAAACAGCTTTTAACCTGAGCTCCAAGAGAAATTACCTAAGAATATTACATCAAAACAATTAGTAAACTGAATGAAATTCAAAAATAACCAATGTTAGCTGAAGGTTTGTGACCGGCTTTGAGTGGATGTGAAATCTAGTTCTAACCGGAAAAAAATCTTTGGCATAAAAGAAACAAATTTTGCAAATAGTTATTAATCATTGTTTAGAAACCCTTTTTTGCATTTCCTTTCCAAAGATGGATAAAAATAACAGTATTTGTAAAACAACACTTTCTCCTGCATAATTAATCTGTCTCCTTCCAATGCTCCATGTTCTCTGATGACTTCAAAGTCAGGATATTTCGGCCCATATGCTTGCGGAAGAATCTGGAAGGCCACAATGACTGGATTGTGAAATGACAAGAAATAATTGACAAAACTAAAGCATACTAAAAACAGCAACTTGCTAACTCAAAATTCATGCTTGGGTACCATCTGCTCTGAAATGGGGAAGCTTAGGAAGGCTAACATGACCTGGTTGCACCTGAGGGCTTGTGTTAGCCAGCATTTGGACCACATCTCTTGGTCACCCCCCAAAATTGTATCTGTACTTCTCTGCACTGGACACAATACTTAAATATTTAAAAGCTATCTCTGCATTACAAGTGTATCAGAAAATGCATAATTGTTCTACAAAAAGTGCATTTTTCTTATTTGGAAAGCCCTAGGTGCTATGTTCATTATATTTTAGATATTCTTTTAAAAATCTAATAGAGGAAAAAAAAAGATTGAATTTTATAATTGGCAAAAAAAAAATCTAATAGAGTGGTGGCTCAGTTGATTAAGTGGGGCAGGCAGTGTTCTGCTTGTGGATTCTCACTCCCTTCCCTCTGCCCCTCACCCTGCTTGCTTGCTCGCGCTCTCTGAAATAAACAAATAAATCCTTTAAAAAAATCAAATCTAATCTGATAGAAAGATATAAAGGGGAGAATTGCAGATTTGGAGTGTCACACTCTATGGAGATCAACAGAGCAGGGGAAAGTGGAAGAAAGAGATAGCTGATCTCTTTGAAACAAAGAAGGCTCTTGAGTCCATAGAAAGATTCTGTAGGATTCCCCAGTAATAAGGCATCTCATTTTTGGGCCTTGTTGGGAAACTGCAACCTCACTTTAAAATGACTGTATGAAAATGGGAGAGGGATTGCAATGTGAAAACTACCCATGAGAAACTCAAAGGCAACTTAAAAATACAAATGGAGAAAATAAAGAAAAAAAAAATCTTTGTTTTTTGTCAAAAGCAAAAATGGTCCTATAAAACCCACCATTTTCCCCGATTAATTTTTCCTTTGCCTTATTACATATACACTGAACACAACCACCATTACAACACATTTTAATATGTAAATACAAGCACAGAATGCCAGTACACCCCCCTTAACTAAAACTTAATATACAGAAATCCAAATTCAACAAATAGATTATTTATATTATGAACTAATTTTTTAAAATATTTATCTGAGAGAGAAGGTGTGCATGTGCATGGAGGGAGGGAAGGAGGCAGAGAGAGAGAGAGAAGAAACTCCAGCAGATTCCCCGATGAACTCTAGCCCAATGCAGGGCTCGGGACCACCCCCCCATGAGATCATGACCTGAGCTAAAAGTAAGAGTCAGATGCTCAACCAACTGTGCCACCCAGAGACCCCAATATTATGAATTTAATTTTAACTTTGTAAAAATTCTCTATGTATAAGAATATAAAGACCTTTTGGGAAAAAATCACATTCATCTATAAAACCTTTGAGGAACACACCTACTATATAAAGTAACCCTGAGAGATTATCAAATAGTCTGTTTTATCTCATTCTAGAATCCATATCTCAATATCTAAGTTCTGAGAATGTATTAAAACTTGGTCTTCATAAACTAGATGAGTAGACTAGATCAACTATAAGGCTATAGAGGATATTATCTTTAAAGGACCAGGAATATTATGGACAAATAAAACTCAAAAACTTATTCTAGTAAGGAAATTACCATATTCTTATCTATCAGTCATCTTTTTTTTTTTTTCCCCCTGAGAGCAGACTAAGATAACAGACCTTATCTTGAATTTATCCTCAGATCTCCAATGCCCTCATTGGAAGGCATAGTAAGAGCTGGGTGTGTGAGAAATTGATGAGTCAAGTTTCCACTCCCTCGCTGAACCTTGCCAGGATGTGAGATCATTAGGACACTCTGTGCTATGGATGACAATTGACAGTGACTGAATAGGCAGGAGAGTAGAGGGAGACACAAAGAGAAGCAAAACTCTTCCCGGTTGGTGGGAAGGGGTGGGGTGGAGATAATGATTCATACAGAAAATAATAATACACCCTATATTTGTATTTTTATGATTTTCCAAGTGCTTTTACAAGATTCTTTCTCATTTGTTCCTCATTAGTTGCCTAGGAAGTTATGAGATTACTTTATAAACCCCATAATTCAGAGAGAAAGTAAGGAAATCCAACACATTTACTGTAAAATGTTAAGGGTTGCTTTAAAGAGAAAAATGGTAAGTGTAACTTTTTCCACTAGTGAAGGGTTGTACTTATTTATACAATCAGATAAACCTCTAGATGAATATTTACAAATTAACTGTTTTCCAAGAAGAAAGTTATGATTCATGAAATGAAATAAATAATTAACTGCCAGGTGATTTTAGATGTGAAGATATTTCTGCACCCCAAATGATCCAAGAATGGAATTTAAAATATATGGCAGCATATCTAAATTACCGTAGAACCCACAGGTGAAAATTGCCCAAATCTCAACAAGAAATAAATTTATTCAGCTGATTGTCGTTTCACTTAACCTCTGGCAAATAACTTACCTTGAAAGTCCCCACCACCTCCTTTGATCCCGCTTCTCCAGTACATTCTGGGGAGCATCCGTTATCGCAGTCCTTAAAGAAGAATTAAATTCATTAAGTAAAGCCAGGTGGGTTAACTGCGGCCTGGGGTAATCAGTATCACTCACCATCACACCGCGGGCTCCGGGTTCCGCCCAGGTACCCAAGCAAACAGGAAAAGGAGGATCAAGCACCCAGGCACCAACCCCAAAGTAGAGCGTCCTGGGAATGTTGTCCTTCACTCTCTACCCTTTCGGAAGACGCAGCTGTTTTTCGTCCTCCACCGCTGGCTTAGGGCAGACTGGTTAAATTCCAGGGTCACCCTACAGAGCCAGGGTTCACCAGCGAAGAACAAGAAGGTAATTGTCCCCCTTATATCCGAGTAAATAGTCTAGACTAGGGTTTTAAGCCTTTTATAGAAAAATCTCCTGGGCGCGCTCAGCCTCGTGGTCTTGTCAATCACTCGCGCACAATAGGAAGACTGGAAAAGGGCTGAGGACGAGAATGAACCATTTTCTCCAAGGGCAGGGTCCTGCAATGCAGACGGGCACCAAACCTCACAGGTTAAGGACAAAACCTCAGGTAATTAGGCAGTAATATAAAAGATACTTAAGGACACAATGGAAGTGGGGCGAATTGAGAAAAGGTGCAGACCTTTAAAAAATAAAATAAAGGAAAAAAGAAAAAAACCTAATCTGCTAAATAGCTACGTGCGAGAGGGGGAAGGGGGGGGGAAGAAATCCAAGGAGGCAGAAGGCTGTCGTCAAAATATTTTGGGGTGGCGAAAGCACGCAGGATGTGGCTGTCAGTTCTGGCCGCCCGGAGATTCTGCTTCCCCCTCCTCCCCAAAGCGGCGTCCATGGCGACCCTCACGTTCCCGGTGGCTGTCCGCGCAGCGCTTCAGAGCCGGTCACCCGCTGGGCGTTAGACAGGCGGGCAGGGGCCTCTCCAAAGCGGAGTTCGCTGGCTGGGGGGTCTAGATTTCGCTTAAGGTTGGGGAAGGAGGAAACGCCGGGGTGGAGACGGAACGACGATGCGCGGCGAAGCAGGATGGTGCAGGAAACGCCAGCAAGGCGCCCCACCAGGCCGGCGGGCTTCGGAGACCCCGGGTCCAACCCGCCCCCCCTTCCACAAAGGCCCGGGAGCGGGTACCTGGCGGGCGAGGGCCGCGGCGGCGCAGGTCGGGCTGGCCATGGGGAGGCTCCGGGAGCGCGGGGCAGCGGAGAGCGGCGGCGGCACGCAGAGCGCGGTCGGACGCGAGAGCGGGCGGCGCGGCCAAGCCCCGGCGCACTGACTGCGCGGCGCGGGCTGCCACCGCCGGGGGCCCCGCGCCTGGGCGAGGCGCAGGGAACGACGCAGTCCCGCCAGCATCCCTGGAGGAGGAGCCTCCACCGGTCGGGTCCTTCTCGCAGTTCAGTGGGGAAAACCAAAACCCTTGTCACCCGCCACCTGGTCCCGGGCTGGGGCACGGGAATGCGCGCCGCAGGCGAGCGCCTTTCCAAATGCTGGCACTGCATGAGCGTCCTTATTTACCAAACAACCCCTGGGTGAGCGGTTCGGAAACGCCCCTTGGCCAAGGCGAAAGCAACCTTGGGGACATTAATTTACATTAGGGGAGAGTTTCCTTGCACAAACTGACTAAAGGCAGTTTGCAGCCCAGGACTGGCAGTTGGGCACTGCTCTCATCTGCCATCCACCCCCACGCACAAACTGATGGGGAAGAACGTGCATATGGGTTTTCGGTTTCTTTGCGCCACCTACTCGAGTAGAATTTGTTGCGGGGTGTTGCAGGGCTCCCAGGCTCAAAGCTCTAACAGCTCTTTCTGCCCAGGGACCTCAGTGCTACTTAGACCCACCCACCCTATTCAGCGTTTTCAGGCAAAATAGACTATCAAGAGCTCCTCAATCGAACTGACAGTTTTCTGATGTAAGCCCGTGAGCGCAGTATTTAGCTCTCTAGCTGATAAAGCGACCTTTGAAAGGGGGAAGGAAGCTACTGCCTCTTCTGCAGGGCAACGTCAGCCTAAGTTATGAGCTTTTCTGAGCTTCAAAATCAATAAGAAGTGGTGACTTGGGCTGATTTGTTCTTGGAAAGGAGAAGGGCTGTTTATTCTGGGTAAGTGCAGTTAAATCTGGTCTGGGTTTAGAATTGATTTCACACAGCCTTCACGACAATATAGCTCTAATCTTAACTCAGAAGACAACATTCATTTCTCGCTTTCTCCCTTCCTTTCATAAAAGGCATAGAAAAGCCTCTTATGAAGCTCCAAAGACCACATAGCCCAGACAGGTCACAGGTCCCTGGAAACTGGTCTCTTCAAAGAAATTTAAAATCAAATTTAAAAAAAAGTACACACTAAGTAAACTCTAGGGCTGCCATTTTCCAACCTTGTCCCCATGCCTAAAAAATAAGATTAAACCCTTAGTTGAACAATTATTAACAACTGATTCACATTCAAAAGCTTGATTTAACTGACCACACCAGAGGTGTGCATTAAAAGCCGGTTACTGTTTTAAAGGTAGACACCACACAGCTCCCATTTTCTTGCTAGTTTAAATGTTACTTGTAAATCCTTGCTTTTCAGTCAGGAAAGCATATATAATACAAGAACGAGTTTGTTAGAGAATTACCACAGTGCCATTTATACCTCTCATCTCTTCAGAGCCAAACTTTGTACAAGGCATCTGTATTAACTGCTTTACTTCTTCTCACTTCAAGTGGCTGCAGCGGGACTTCTGTCCAATTATTCCACCTGAACAAGGTTTCGAATAGCCTTCATCTTACTCAGCCCAATGGTTTTGCTTCCTGTGTATTTTCATGGCTGACCCTATGTGGTGATGGCTCCCAAATACATATTTTGTCAGTGCACCGCTCTCCTGAGCAGTATTTACAGCCAAAAATCTAAGATATTTATTGTGTAGGTAACATTTGCATAGGTGAAGGTTCTGGGCTAGGAGCTGGGATGCAGCGTGAGCCTACCTGCATCCCATTATCATGCACTGCCTGCAGCCACAAAGAAAGATGTTACTTTGTTAAAAAGCATCAACAAATCCTACAAATGTAAAATTGCAAAAGTAACAAGTGCCACCTGTGTTTTACCAGCCTCGAAGAATGCAATGTATCCCGCTTGGAAAGGTCTGGAAAGGCTTTCCAGCCAGGGATACTTAACTGGAGACCTGGAGGATAAAACATATTTACCACGAGAAGGGCTGAAAAAACACCTGGGATGAAAGTGAGCTCCAGGAAAGGACATCTCTAAGGGTAGAAGGAACGAGGGGCTTACAGGAAACAAAAGAGAGCCAGGGCTGGAATGGAGACAAGCAGAGGGTGCTTCGTTCAGGGGCAGACTGGGAGTGCTGGCAGAGAGCCAACCACACTCAGTGCCTCATAAAGAGAGTTAAAGGGTAATTTCCCTGATGAAGGTAAAAGCATGACTGTTACATACATATAAAATGAACTTGTATTAGAGTCTAGTCTTGTATTAACTCCTGTAATAAAGTTACAGGCAGATGTTAAAATTTGTTCAAAGAACAGACACATTTCTGGGTCAGAAACAGTAACATCAATTTGCAATGGACATAAAACTGGCTTCTTCCACAATTGGGAAGCTCAATTAACGGAGCCCTGACCCTCAGAATTGATTTCATGTGTGTTGACGAGAATGATTTTGCCTTCCTGTTATCTGTAGAGTAATTAAAAAACAATCAAACAAAATAAACACACAATGAAAAAACTGATGGGAATCCTAAGAACAGGAAAAGCCATGGAAAGGTTAGGGCCGGCGGGGAACGGAGGTGGAGGTTGACAGGATTCAAAGTGCACTGGGGGTGAGGTTTGAAGATTGGAGGAGGGTCTGGGTGGATTGAAATGGATTTATGAGAAAGCTATGACAGAACCCACATAAATGATGATCCTATTAATAAGGTGGACTTTGGCAGGTGGTAGGTGACCCAGATGAAGAGAAGCAGCAAGATTTCAGCCATCTTTCAATAGAATGGACAAGAGAAAGAACAGGGGGAGAGACTTGCCAAGGAGGGCTCCTTCGGTTCTGACTTGCTATTCTGGTTGATGATATTTGCTAAGAAAAATGGAATACTGAAAGACGATGTGGTCTGAGGGGACAAGCAGGAATCTGGTTTGGGGCATATTGAGTTTGGGACCGTCTCTGAGACTGGCTATTGGAGATATATGCCTGTCTGAAGTTCAAATGAGAGGTCTGGCTTATAAGTCAACATTTCATGAGTCCCTGCCATGGAGGTGGTTAACTGAAGCCATGGGTGTGAGTGAGAATGTCACCTCCGTGCCTCTGTAAATGGGACAACAGCAACACTTCATGTTTGCCAGTTGGGATGGAGCATCATGACATACACGCCATATGAAAATTATTTAGAACATTGTCTAGTACGTATTAATACCTCAATAAATGAAAATAATGATCATTTATCCCAGTTGGCATTTTCTTAAAGGGCCAGATAGTAAATAGCCTCAGGGCTATGCGGTCTTTGCTGCAATTACTCAGATCTGTCAGTGTATTTCAAAGCAGCCACGGGCAGTGTGTAAAAGAACGGGCATGGCTGGGTTCCCATAAAACTGTATTTACAAAAAAAAGAGAAGATTTGGCTAGTTGGCCATAGGTTGCTGACCACTACCCACGGCAGTTGCCCTAACTAGAAACCTAAAAGTTGTCCTCCAAACACAACCAAGTGGTCACCAATGTCTATATATTCTAGCTCCAAATATCCTGACAGTGGCCATTTCTCCAGACATATTTCTGCCATCCTAGTACCAAACAGCTTCCAAGCAGCCTTCCCATCTTCAGCCTTGCTTCCTTTTAAACCATCCTTAGCATGCAGAGAAAGCCTCTCCAGATGCAAATCCGAACATATCCCTTCTAGGCTAAAAAAATCCTCAAAGCTTTACATCACCCCTATGACAAAATATTTTAGCAAGCTCTCCCACCCCTCCCAAATTCTGATTCCTGCCCCAACTAACCCCCTGGCTTACCTTTTGCTGCTCTCCCCGTCTCCAGCCATGCATTTAACTGTTTGAGTCCTTCCTGGCACTAGGCCTTCTCGCAGCTGGCCGTCTGCCATCTGTCTGAAACAGCCCGCTGCCGTTGGATGGTTGTCTCATCCTTCCTTTCTCAGTTTATATGGCACTCTGTCCTCGGGGAGGCACCCTAGAATCCTATCAAGGTTACCACGGGCCCTTCTGCTATTTATTTCCATAGAATTTTTTCCACTTCAAAATAACTGCCATACTTTAATTATCTGATTACTGTTGCTCTAATTTTTATGATGGTATCTTATGCCTATTTGTCAACCAAGCAGTCCTCCTTCACTCAATGCCAGGCACACAGTTGAGATTTATCTGTTAAATTGTAGCTTTCTAACTTTTAAAAAGTATATATTTAATAGGCTTTGGAATTTCCACTGCCGACATTTACAATAGAACAGACTAAAAATGTCCTCAGGGCTCACTCTACTCCTGGACGTAGGCTCTCCCTCACCCTAAATCTTTCCCTTTCTTCTGTTCTCTTCCTTCTGCTATTCTTTCTCTCCCCTCAACTGGCCATAACATGGGTTTTCAATGTACTCTGTTAAAGGATTGGACCAGTTCTTTCTAAAAGAACTTTCTACAATGATGGAAATGTTCTCTACCTGCACCAAGCCACATGGGGCGACTGAGCATTGAAAGGTAGTTAGTGTGCCTAAGGTACTGAATTTTTAATTTTGCTTAATTTTAATTAATTTTCATTTATATTTTACTAGCCACATGTGGCTATGCTCTCAGTCAGACTTGAGCGTTGTCATATATTTGGTCCTAGTGGAGGGTTGGTACCCAGGCTATATCACTTATCAGCTCTTTGACAAATTACTTGTTTTGAGTCTCACGTTTAAAATCTGAGTAATTAAGGGGTGCTTGGGTGGCTCAGTGGGTTAAAGCCTCTGCCTTCAGCTCAGGTCATGATCTCAGGTTCCTGGGATTGAGCCCAACATTGGGCTCTCTGCTCAGCAGGGAGCCTGTGTCCCCCTTTCTCTCTGCCTGCCTCTCTGCCTACTTGTGATCTCTCTCCCTCTGCCAAATAAATAAAATCTTTAAAAAATAAAATTAAAAAAAATTTAAAAAAAGTAAAATCAGAGTAATAAGGCAGTGATGAGATTCAGCATGAAGATATGTATAAAGGACCCAGCAATACTTACCATCTTGGTACCGCTCAATAAATGTTAGTTACTGTTATATTTTTATTTTTTAATTTTTAAAAATCATGATTTTTTTTGTCACTTAAAGGTAGCCCTTTGATTAGATATATTAATGATCAGGACAATATTATATGGGGGAACCAGAAAAACATCTATCAAGCCTTTCAAGTTTTGTTTTTTTTTACCTAAAGATTTATTTATTTATTTTAGAGACACAGAGTATGGTGGGGGAGTGGGAGAGGGAGAGAGAAACTCAAGCAGACTCCGCAATGAATGCGAAATCTGATGTAGGGCTTGGTCTCATGACCCTGAGATTATGACCTAAGCTACAACCAAGAGTCAATGCTCAACTGAGTGAACCATCCAGGCACCCTCATTGTTTCTGTGGCCCACTGCTTGTCAGTTCTGATTAAATCACTAATATATATATTTTTAAGATTAATATATATATTTTTAAGATTTATTTATTTGAGAGAGACACAGCAAAAGAGGGAACACAAGCAGGGGGAGTGGGAGAGGGAGAAGCAAGCTTCCCACCAAGAAGCGAGCCTGATGCAGGGCTTGATCCCAGGACCCTGGGATCATGACCTGAGCTGAAGGCAGAAGCTTAACAACTGAGTCACCCAGGCGCCCCTGAATCATTAATATTTTTATTTTGGCACATGAATAATGGAACTTGTAATAAGAACTGAAAAAATATTAGCTGTCTTGTTTTTGTTAGATCCTTGTTTTTATGTTACCAATATTTTCTTTATTCTGACTTTATGCTTTTAATTTTTTGGTTGCATCTGTTTTGTTTGCAGAAATCTTTTAAGGCTAGTTTTCCCTTTTGCAAGGATTATCAATTAATACTGGCTGGCATAATCTGTAAATCTTCTTAACCGAACTCACATCAATTGCCACAATCACAGCTTGCTGAAAGAAGGCAAATGCAGAATTTTTTCCACTTCAAAATAACTGCCATACTTTAATTATCTGATTACTGTTGCTCTAATTTTTATGATGGTATCTTATGCCTATTTGTCAACCAAGCAGTCCTCCTTCACTCAATGCCAGGTAGCCCCTTGGGAGTGGTGAAGGGGCCCCTCCACTCCCCAAGGAAAGTTCAGGACACACTGATATGCAGACATAGCAGAGGGTGCCCAGGTCAACCCATGTGAGTTCAGTACAAGCAATTTTCCTGACATAGTAAAGAAAACACACATATAATCAATGCTTCTGACACCCAATGTTCTTTGTTGCACAACCTGGGTGCCCACACTCCACTGTGAAACCACTGGGCTCACTGTATACACTGCTGAGCTCAGTCTACGTGTGGGGCTCTGCCCCTTCTGGAGCTGCCCGTCGGGATTCTTGTTTCATCTCTCCCTTCCTGACCTTTCCCTCGCCCTCACTTGCACTTCCCATTTTCCTTTGTACACAGAAGAAACCCTCAGTACGGCAAATCTCTAGGTCATCGTGCAGTACCCTAAATAGAAGTCACAGATGGACAGAGAGAAATAAGACACTCAAAGATTCCAGATAGAATCTAGACTAGAAATAGCATTTCACGTCTGGAAATAAGTAAGCTTTTAATTTTGCTTTTTACCAAAATAGAATCACATATGAACTCTGAGAGGGAGAAATTAATCCTAATTAAATGAGGCTTGTTTTTTAAAATCCAGAGTATTATATCCTGGATTGCTTTAGAGAACATTTTGCTTTACAAAATAAAACTCTGGTAAGAGTCCAGGTTAATCTACTTGGAGGAAATTAACAGCAAGAAGAAAAGGCTCTGGGCTACAACCCAGATGTATTAAGTTTTATTCATGATTGTTAAGTGCATTATTTACAGTGCAATCTATAATATAGGACCACTAAGATAAACTAGTTTTAATTATATGGTAAATAGGGAAAAAAATGAGATGTGGTTGATGACTGACAGTGAGCAAAAGATAAGCACAAAGGAAAATTTGGTATTTGGGGATACAGTAATCTTTTGGGAAAAGTTAATGAAAATGCTTTTCCTGGGGCACCTGGGTGGCTCAGTCAGTTAGGCATCTGCCTTTGGCTCAGGTCATGATCCCAGGGTGCTGGGATCAAGCCCCACGTCAGGTTCCCTCCTCAGTGGGGAGCCTGCTTCTCCCTCTCCCTCTGCTTGTGCTCTCTGTCAAATAAATACATAACATCTTTAAAAAAAAAATGCTTTTCCTGTGAGTGTACTACATGTTAAAGAAAATATAAAATACTAACTTCTCTTAGATATGTCCCTTTTGCTCTTAGATATGCTGTTCTCCATCAGAAGTAAACAGAGCACTTAACACCTCTTCGAGAACATTCTAAGTATGCAGCTGACATAGATGGGAAGAGGGTCCATCAAGCTTTCTCCCACTGACAGTAGTACAGGGGCACACCTCATAGATTCATCATTCCTGGTCTGCTTTTTTAAATAAAGTGTTCCTCTCCAGCCGTGATGATTCACAAGCCAGAATCAAGGCATGGAAGAGGTAAGATTTTTAAACAAAATGGCATTGCTCCTGCTGCTTCCATTGTTCACATAACATAGTCTGAATGGAGACTATGGTGGCGCACACCCAAACGTCCGGTTTCTAATGCCATCCTCCACCCGGAGTGAGAGAGAAGCAGCAGTGAGACAGACAGGAAGCCTGGCAGTGGGTTTACGGTGACTTGATTAGACAAGGTTTTGCTGACACTATAATCCGAACCATCCATTTCTTTATGGTCTGGTGGCTTGCTGGACAATTTGAACTGAATGAAAGAAAAGCTTTTCCTTTGTAGATTGGGAGAAGGGCCATTGTGTAACGGGAAGTGGCAAAGAGACCGGGCAAGATGCTTCCTCCTTGGATGTTTTCCTGCAGGCAGGGCCTGGGAAAGACTTAAAGAAACTTAGGAACCTGGAAATTAATTGGTTTCCTAACTCTCATGCCCAGGATACTGCTTTGGGAAGCCATCCTGCATCCCCAGGGCTGTGATTGGAAGTTGGAGACTCTAGTTGAGCCTTACACTTGCTAGAGCAGTTACAACACTAGATTACTGTCCGGCTTGTTTATGCACCAGTCCCCGCCTGTCTCAGCAGTGGCTACATTTTCTTTTCTTTTAAGATTTTATTTATTGGAGAAAGAGAGAGAGTGCGTGAGTGAGCATGAGTGGGGTTGGGAGGGAGAGGCAGAGGGAGAGGGAGAAGCAGACTCCCCGCTGAGCAAGGAGCCTGATTCCAGGCTTGATCCCAGGACTCTGAGATCATGACCTGAGCCTGAAGGCAAACATGTTACCAACTGAGCCAGCCACGCACTGGTCTTTTGGATTTCCAGTACTTAGTACACAACCAGGCAAATATGGGCACCTCAAAAAATATTCTCTGAATAAACTGTTTGAATATATAAATCTACTGTGTTTTTATTTAAAGTAAAAATTGATATGAGGGATGTCAACTAAACTTATTGTGGTAATCCAAAAAAACCTGATAAACAAGCTGATATATTACACACAAACACACATACACACACACACACACACATACACATGGGGAGTGAGGGGAAGGGAGAGCAGAAAACTGATACCTATATAAACTCTACTGTGTTTACCTATATAAACTCTATACCTATATAAACTCTACTGTGTTTAGCCATAGAAGAATCAAAATAGATTTTTCAATGAGGTGATTTGTTCAGGGTCTGTGTCATGGATATATTGAACCCTACTTACTAAAACTGCCTTTATCTATTAGTAAGATATTTTGCTAATCCCCTCTAATTTCCGTGTAGTCCCCTTGGAACTTTTTTCTGAATCTTATTAAGCCATGACTTCTGAGTTCATCACAAGACTTTGTTTCAAACTCCAGCTCCATTATCTAGTAGGTATGTGACCTTGACGTCTCTAAACCTCACATTTATATCTCTGAACCTCAGCTACCTTCCCTGTAGAGGTAAAAATGAACTATGTAAGTGAGAGCATTTTGCAAACCATTGAAGAGAATATGTCACAGTTGCTTCTTCATTCTAATGGAAGATTATCAAGCTTCTAAAGAGACCCTATAATACAGCAGTGAAGCACATAGACTCTGGAGTGACATTGCCGGATTTCATAGTTTGGCAAGCTTGGTCTAGTTTCTGCACCTCTCCGTACCTCAATTTCTCCATTTGTGAAATGCTATTCAGGAAGACTGAGTGAGAAATTCACATAAAGCCCAGGCCAGCACCCAGTGAATTCTCAGTTAATTTTAGTTATAATTAATGATTATAGTGAAGACTCATCAATATGAATCTGAAGGGATTTAGAGAAAATTTGGCATCTGTGAAACTGAATTATTTATAATTTTAGAGAGAGGAAAGGCTCCATAGATATTTCACTTCTCTGTATACCAAACCTTGTGGCATGGCTTAGATGCTCCATAAATCCTCTTGGAGAACTGAACACTCCATGTGGCCAGAACTTCTTCCACTGTACTAGGAGGGCCACTGTTTGTTTGTTTGTTTGTTGCCTTTCTCCAGATTACTGGAGCAATTTTCTATTGGAGATCCTTTCTGTTTGGATCTGGTACAGTCCTCAAGTGACTTAAAACTTGCTTCCTCAAGAAGTCTGGTTAACTTATTTCTCTAAAAAATTGGATACGGAGGCTCTTTCTCACTAAAGATGATGGCAAACATTTTTCTCCCCACTATAAGTAAGCCCAACAGACGATAGTCTCAATTTACGAAACAGACATATCATAAGGCTTCTAATAGGCAAAAGTTTTGCCACAGATGGCTTTTAAATAGCAATTCACCTTGTGCATTTGGATGAAAGTAAAAGCAGAAATTATGACTTTAGACTAACGCAATCACTTGTTGTGTAAAACCCGGCTCAACAGTAAAGAACTGCATTTCTCTCTACCAGTCTTATCTTCTGCCATAAAAAAAAAAGACAGTTTTAAAGGTTTTAGCACATGTGTGTTTCATGTTTACCTGGTGTTTTTTGCTATGGTGATTCCAACTACTTCAAGTCATCAGAATAATAGCCTATTGGTCATAAATTATTTCTGACCAAATAAAATAGCCTATAATTGGTATATCCTATACTGCAATTCAGGATCACCATACAACTCTTTAAAGTAGATAGCCGTAGAGAGGAAGTATGGTATAGTCACAGGAAGCTGGGCAACACAGAAGATAAAGGAGGTTATTGAGAATTATTTGGGGGAGGTTGTGTGGGGATTATTAAGGAACATCTATGCCAACAGTTTATTCTATGGGCAATGGGGAGTCATTTTAAGGCACTGGATTCAAGAAGTTAGAGGTGCTATCATCCTCCCGAGAATGTGTAACGTTGGTTGGAGCAGGAGGAACTGGGAGGAGGGTGCCCTTTTGCGGCCTGACACAGAAAAATAGGAGCAGAAGGTGAATGGAGCGATTCTGCGTGCTGCCCGGATGGCTGGCAGACAAGGGAAGGCAGGCTAGTTTTCACTCAAAATCCTCCAGTCTCCCTGCATCGAGTCTCACATATGCAGGCATGAATGGACCATTCTCAAGGACGGAGGACTCTCTCACTAGGAGGCTGCTCTAAATCAGGGGCCACTGAGCCAAGAGCCCAGAGCCCCTGGGATTTGGCCTTGAGTAGGCTCTGTACTCTGTCGGCTGTCACGCAGTGTGGTGTTTGTGGTGTTGAGGCGTGATCCATCCCAGCGGGGAAGCCTTCTCAGTGCCTTGCTTTCTTGATCCTAAGAGATATCACTTCCCCGAGAGATCTTTGGACTATTTAATGAGATATTCACCAGCATTCCCTCCACCTCAACATGGCCAATGGACAAACTTTGTAAGAAATACAATTGTAGGGGCACCTGGGTGGCTCAATGGGTTAAGCGTCTGCCTTTGGCTCAGGTCATGATCCCAGAGTCCTGGGATCGAGCCCCATGTTCAGTGGAGAGCCTGCTTCTCCCTCTCCCTCTGCTCCTCCCCCCACTCAGGCTCTTTCTCTTTCTCTCTAAGTAAATACATAAAATCTTAAAAAAAAAAAAAAAAAGAAATATAATTGTGGAGGGAGTGGATTTATGCTGTATCTTTGGTATATTTTGTTTTAATAGCTCCTAGTAGTCACAACTTGAGAACCTGTGAAATTTCTAAGTCCACTCCATGCCACTTCCTCACTTCTATAAACCTCTACCATGAATGTGTGTATTTACTCTGCAGATTGCTCAGGGACACATCAAAGGAAAGCATGAAGAGGAGAGCAGAAAAAAAAAGGAAAACTGTCTTGGTCCATCTGGGCTGCTATAACAGACTACACAGACTGAGAGCTTATAAACAACAGATATTTCTTTCTCACAGTTCTTGAGTCTGGAAATCCAGAATCCCAGCGCCATCCTAGCTGGTGAGGGCCCTCTTTTGTGTGACAGACTTCTCAGTGCCCTCACATGATAGAAGGGGCAAGGCATCTGTCTACAGCCTCTTTGGTAAGGCATTAATCCTAGTCATGAAGGATTAGTCATTTCCCAAAGGCTCCACCTGCTAATACCATACCTTTTGGGGGTGACATTCAACATGGGATTTTTGGGGGGGATACATTTGGACCATAAAATAAGTCCCAAAATATTTAATACTGGTTAGGTAGTGAACACACACACATTTTAGTGAAAAAAGCAGGAGTTCTTATAAACTGGCTTGTGAACCTGTTGTTCCCATCGAATGAGTCATCAAAGATTTGAGAGTCAATTCATTTGTAGGTCAGTGTTATCTGACAAAAAGGAGTGAGCATAGACCAACAAACACAAGATTTTCTTTATACGAACAGTTAACACACTCCATAATAACACCTGCCCTCTATCAGATGGATCCTCCATCAGGCCCTTCGTTCCACACACATTTTATACTCATAACACTATAAGGTAGATATGATTACTATAAACCCTACTTTATAGACGAGAAAATTGGAAGAGGTTTGATGACCTGCTGACTCACAGCTAGGAATTATTATAGGATAAAAAAGAACACAGCAAAATCAGCAAAGGGAAAAGGCACATGGGATAAAGTTCAGAGGAAGCCAGACACTAGGGTCCAAGAGTCCAAATATATAAATACAATGTATATAAAATACATATAGTTACACATATAAACAAAAACTTCTCATTCATCTGTAAAATGTGAGACAATAATCAAAAACCAGAGTCTCCAAACCCCATCCATTTTAACTCTAAGTTATAATCTTCATTCCTTTATTAAAATTCTGATTTGAAACAGCAGTCATTCGTTTTCAGTTAAATTTCATCTCTTTGATGATGACAAACCAAAAATCCCATTGTGGGGGGAAAAAGAAGAGAATTCAAGGTGATCTATATAGACAAATAAGTAGCAGTATGGAAACACTGAAAATGTTCCTATTTCTCCTTAAAATATTGGCCTGGGATTCCAATTAAACGTGGTAGGCTGGGGCGCCTGGGTGGCTCAGTGGGTTAAAGCCTCTGTCTTCGGCTCAGGTCATGATCTCAGGTTCCTGGGATAGAGCCCAACATCGGGCTCTCTGCTCAGCAGGGAGCCTGCTTCCCCCTCTCTCTCTGCCTGCCTCTCTGCCTGCCTGCCTCTCTGCCTACTTGTGATCTCTCTCTCTGTCAAACAAATAAATAAAAAAATCTTAAAAAAAAAAACAAACAACGTGGTAGGCTGAACATATGAGCCTTCTCCACATCTTTCCAGAAACTTACTGAAACAGCAATATTTTTTAAAGCTTAATCCACAGGGGAAAGAGAATGGAAGACAAGGCAATGTCAATGACTGACATCAACACATTTTGGAAGGCAGAAAGGTGATAGTGGACAAATAACTAATTCTGTAGAAACCGGAACCATACCGCCCACAGAAGGAGACATGGAAGAAAAACTGATTTTCTCACAGAATCTCAGAAACACTCAGAAGAGGAGCACCAGGGATTTTAAAAGATGTGACAGAAGCAGGGAGTTTTGATGAAAATCCATGCAACCATTTATTGAACAGCATTAACTTGAGAGAGTGCAATCAGGGAGAGTTTTATTTTTCTCTCATGCCTGCCCTTCGAACCCACTTTTGAATCTACCTCTCCAATGAGGGGATCAGGCTGACCCAGTTGTGTTTCCACTCACTTTTAGATATCTTTTTTTTTTTTTAAAGATTTTATTTGACAGAGAGAAACACAGCGAGAGAGGGAACACAAGCAGAAGGAATGGTAGCGGGAGAAGCAGGCTTCCCGCTGAGCAGGGAGCCAGATGTGGGGCTCGATCCCAGAACCCTGGGATCATGACCTGAGCTGAAGGCAGACACTTAACGACTGAGCCACCCAGGCGCCCCTCACTTTTAGATATATTAAGTATTAGTGACACAACCTTGTTTTCAAGTATGTCAAAGACCAGCCTGACTTGAAAGAAAATTTTCACCTCCTGTTGCAACTGAAAGCTGTTTCTCTCTGAATGGTCCCCACCTCAACCCACCTCATCCAACTCCCAGCAAGATTGGGATGGGTACATCCAGCTGGCAGGGGGCCTTCTATTCCACCCCCCTCCACATTCCTTGTTCTACTTCCCCTCCAGTCCCCAGCCACTACTTCTGGATCCCCCACAGGATCATGTTTGGTCCATGAGTGAGAGGAAATGGGAAAGGCCTTATTTATCTGGACGTTATGAATCTGGCATTCCCCTCCCCTTCAGAGGCAGATGCTCAAATGCTGCCTTTTTTTTTTTTTAAGCATCACGGAGTATTTATGGATTCTTCTCCCCTCGTCCCCACCACCAGAGGCCATGGCCCTGCCAGTCCCTATTGCAATGATGCATCATCTGCCTCGCCTCCTACGATGCCCCTTGAGCTCCAGCTCTGGCATTACACCCTGCACAGGCTCTGGACCCTCCTCACCCCACAAGCAGCCTCCTTGGACAGGGTCCTATCTAGGTGATTTTATGACTTAAAAGAAGAGAAATTTATTATCTTACAGTTTCAGAGGTCACAAGTTCTAAGTCAAGGTTTTAGCAGAGCTGCATTCCTTCTGGAAGATGTAGGGTGAGAATCTATTTCCTGGCCTTTTCCAGCCTCTAAAAGCCATAGAAACTACCTACTTCCCTTGGTTCATGGCCCCTTCCTCCTCCATCTTCAAAGCAAGCAGTGAAGCATGTGCAAATCTCTCTCTCTCTCCTCCCCACCCCCACACACCCCTCTGCTTCTATTACCATATCTCCTTCTGACCATGACCATCCTGCTCCCTCTTGTAAAGACCCTTGTGATTACATTGGGCCCACCCAGATAATTAAGGATAACCTCCTCATCTCCAGAGCCGTAACTTATTCACATCTGCAAAATCTCCTTTATAATAAGTTTCTGGAGATTAGGACATGAACGTCTTTGAGAGGCCATTATGCAGCCTACCACACTCACTGACCACATATAATGGGCCAGGCAGCAGAATACATACAGTTGCATGGTAGTAAAAAGCATATGTTCCCTTCCCTCAAGAAATATATGATCTAGTGGAGAGTCAGACATCAGTCCCAAAACCACAATGGTAATCATGCCAATGAGCAATTGTAGGTTGCAGTTAGTGCTCTGCAAGACTGGGAATTACAGGGGGTCAAGAGGGTCTCTGTAAGGTAGCAACATTCAATCTCAGGCTGGCAGGGTGGTAAGGTGCTAGATGAGGAGTAGGAAGAGGACCTTCTGAGCAGAGGAAGTTTGGGGGATGAGAGGAGGTGGCCACAATGGTAACAAGATAAGGCTGCCAAGAGGAGAGGAGCTAGATCCCTCTGGGACTTCTAAAGCATAGCAGAAACCTTGGTTTTATTCAAAGCATAACAGGTAGGTGCTCAGGAATTCTTTTAAGCAGATGAACGAAGTCATTACTCTGCTCTATGGAGAACAGATTAGGGGTGGGAGATGGAGATGAGCAAGAAACATACTCAGTGAAGACAGTGGCTTGAACTGGGCGCATGGCAGTGAAGATGGAGAGAATTGTAAAAATGTCAGATATATCTTGGACAAAAATAACCCACAGGACTTGTAGTTCAGTGTGATTCAAAAGTCCAGGGTATGGCCATGGGTGTGGGTGGCATCTGGGAAATGTAGCAAGTTAAAGGAGATGAGAAATTAAAGTGGCTGTAAGAGAGAAGCAGGGACCAAGGGTAAAGTCTTCAGTGCAAAATGGGGGCAAAGTGACCAGGCCGTCTTTCAGTAACAGTTACAAGGAAGAGATCGGGTATCGCAGGCTGATGGTATGAGTAGCCGAGAGAGGTTTTACAGGAACCTGACGTGGAAACAGCATTGGGCACAGTAAAGGAGATCAGCCTCCCTCCAATTCTGAGAGAGGAAGGTAGAGAAAATGAGCAACATTCACCAGAGGTTGGTAGGGAAGTGACCTCACCTAAGGCCAGGAGGAGCAGGCTATATTTAGGGAAGGTGAAGGGGAATGTACTAATATTGAGTTGCAAAGGGTATTGTGGACAAATTTGGGTGGAAGGTTCCAGGGAGGCTTGAGTCAAGACAGAAAACACAGAGCATCAAGAGAGAGCGAAGGCGGGTGCGGGCACTGTGAGAAAGGCATAACAGGATGCATATCACTGGTGGCTAGGTTGCCAACATTGTGAGTTCCAACAGTTCATTCCCTGGAGGATGTTGGCTTCTCAGGGCTCTCTGTGTTTATGAGTGGTCTGGAAAGGAGGTCATAGGTGGTAAGTCAATGTTCAGTCTATGTTTACCAGTGGTCTGGAAATCACGTCTTAGGTGGTAAGTCAATAAAATCTATGTGTGGAAGTCTGAGGTTGGATAGAAGTGGAACATGTGTGTGCCTGAGATGCGCTCACTTCCTCGTTCATCTGGCCTTCTTTCATGGTTCTGCTCAAACTTCCTCTCCACTGGACAGCCTTCCCTGATTCTCTGACTCATCTTTGTTACGCACCTCCATACCTTTTGCAGACTTCTTTGTGGCAGCTGTTATTCTTTATTGCATTTGTTTTTATGCATTCCTCTCCCTGAATAGTTATTTCTCAAGAGTAAAAATAACCCTTGAATTATTTCCTTTTACCTATTAACCTGACAGCCTTAGTAAGAGCTACATAAGTATTTAATCAAATGAAACTCAAATCAATCATTGTTTGCTGGTCACTACTATATAAATTTTAGGTTTGTAAAAGAGTTTATATACTCTTACCGTAACAGTTACTGAAAACTTGGGTGTGCACACTGTTTAAACTGCCTTCTCAATAGAGCATTTTCAGTTAGTGAAAATTAAATACAACAGCTTGAAATTTTGTCAAGATATATATCCTTGGTCTTAACTGAATTATGCTGAATTACCCAGTATTTCTGGTATCTCTGAATTTCCCAAAATTTCAGATTTTCTTGAGAATGGCTTTTGGGTCAAGTTAAGTCTACTACAAGGCATTTCCATTTCTTTTTTTCATTTCGATTTTGAATATAATAAATTCACGTCAAAACTCAAATATGTAAACATGTACAGTGAAAAGTCTCATGGAAATTTTCCTCTTGTCTATATAGAGAGCCTATTCATTCTTCTCTCCACTGATTTTTTTTTTTTTTTACCTCATTCGTTTTCCACACCTGATGAATATGTGGGTGAGTTCTAATCTTTAGTTTTTACAAACATTGCTGCAATGTTTGTAACTTTGTTACAACTTGTTCTTGTAATTTTGTTACAACAATATTCTTGTTCATACATCATTTCACAACATTTACAAGTAAATACAAGGCATTTCCAATTAAACTCAATATTAACAATGATGTTGAACCACTAAATCTCTCATGTGGACACACAATGTAATAAGCACAGGATGTTATATGCAACTGATGAATCACTGAACTCCACCTCTGAAACTAGTAATACATTGTATGTTAATTAACTGAATGTAAATAAAATAAATTTTCCAGCAAACATAGAAGAAAAATATGATCTTACTTTTCTTTTATGGATTGATTGATTTTGAAAGAGAGAAAGAGAGGGAGGGAGGGAGCATGCATGCAGTGGGGAAGGTAAGGGTAGAGGGAGAGGGAGAGAATCTTGGGCAGACTCTGCACTGAGCATGAAGCCTGATGCAAGGCTCGACCCATAACCCCAAGATCATGGCCCAAGTTGAAATCAAGAGTCAAACATTTAAACAACTGAGCCACCCAGCGCCCCTCATCTAACTTTTAAAATAATCTAATGATCCATCCTTTAGTAAGACAATTTCATTATATTTATCCCAAAGGATGGATTATTAAATTATTTTAAAAGTAAGACCATGTTTTTCTTCTCTGTTTACTGGAAAATTTTCCCCCAATAGAAAAGGCAAAATTCTTATTTTTCCTTGTTATACCAAAATTACTTATGGCCCTCAATTAAGCTAGGGAATCACCTATGTCCTAAAACACATCATATAAATATATTAACATACTAACCAAGTATTTCAATCCTAAAACAGTTTAATTATACAATTTAATTTAGCTTAAATAGATCACTTAAATAGATAATTTAAGCTAAATTAAACTGATATAGGGTTGAAAAGGATAACAGTTCTTTATAAAAAAATCTTTGCTGTTGTTCATATCTGTTGTCAACTAAATAGATAAATAAGAAATAAATGTAACATTACATATCAGTTATGGCATGTAATAAATTTTACTTGAATTTACTTGAATTTAAGATACCAATAGTGTGATCCTATAGACAAAGAATGATCTCTGAGCTGTTTTATTTCAAATATTAAATATTAGAAATAATACTTTATTTTTTTAAGATTTTATTTATTTATTTATTAGAGAGAGAGAGAGAGAGATCACAAGTTGGCAGAGAGACAGGGGGGAAGCAGGCTCCCTGCTGAGCAGAGAGCCCGATGTAGGGCTCCATCCCAGGACCCTGAGATCATGACCTGAGCCGAAGGCAGAGGCTTTAACCCACTGAGCCACCCACGCACCCCAGAAATAATACTTTAAACTGATATTATTAAAAATAAATGGGTTAATAATAATTCATAATTTCATACTAAAAATTATCTCATGTAATTAAGTTCATATGGTTGCAAATGACCCCTCATTCCCAGCTTCAGTGTCCTTTAACAGAAAGTGCTAGACTGATGGGCTACTGTGAATAATATTCTCGGAACATTGGTCAAGAGGAAGGAAGGAGCCTGGTTGACCAACAGGAATGACGTTAATGTTAAGAGGCATTCATGAAATTATTAAACGCACATAAAACTCACTGACATCCTTTATCTACATATTCACAGAATGACTGACATTCCTAACTAATGCTACTGAAAAAAAAGTGCCGGTTTAGTTAATAATGTTGTACTTTATGGGGCACCTGGGTGGCTTAGTCAGTTGAGCGTCCAACTCTCTGTTTTGATTCACGTCATGATCTCAGGGTCTTGGGATAGAGCCCAATGTTGGGCTCTGCCCTTCCCTCCCCCCTGGGTGTGGGCTTTCGGGTGTGCGCTCTCTCTCTCTCTCTCAAATACATAAATCCTTAAGAAAAAAATAATGTTGTAGCTTAAAACCAAGCAATGAAAACATATGTAATGTTATATGATATTTTTTTAAAAAGCATAAAGACTCTTGGCAAAGAGACAGCATAGTCAGTCAGTATAACTGAAAGGAAAAAGAATTAAGTTAATTATCAGGAAACTTTACACAGTGAATATACTAGGTGGCAGAACTATCCACAGAAGATTTGAAAAGTCTTGGTCGTTGAGGTATTTAAGTGGAATAGAATTGAAAGCTAGAAAAATAAACTTGAAAGAACAATCATTCTTTGCCAGAAGTAAATGCCTAAAATGACCTAATAGATTTTTTTTCTTTCAAAATTCCAGTATTCAATGAACACTGCCTCTAAGTGCCTCTTTTGTTGGATTTGTCAGTGTATGCATTAATTAGATTGCTTAAGAACTGCATTGTTCGCAACAACAACAACAAACATGTTAAACAGCATTGGAATAGGTTAACATTCCCAAACACATGATTCTGTTCTATATTCTAAGTCAGTTCCTTGGGATATGACAGGGGAGTTTCCCATTACAAACTGCTGGAATATGAAAACAGTAGTGATTTAGCAGAGTGGCATTGCGGGGTTTATTTGTTAGGAATTTCGTGGTCTTCAGTTCATATTGCTATGAATTTTCCCAGAAATATTTATAATGTGTAACACTTACAGTCTGTTTGCAATCTACATAGTCTCACCACTGACATTCTGTAAAAAAAAAAAAAAAATGAGTTTGGCAATAGGCATTAAAGCCCGTAAACATTTACTGTTCTCTACGTGTTTATAGACCTTTATCTTTTGGGAGTCGGTTAAAGTTTTGACTCCAAACAAATCCAGATACCGAAAGACAAAAGACGCAGCTGCTCTTTGAAAATGAAGAGGTCAAAAGCACAATTAATCTGACCTACGAAGCCTAGAAGTTGTAGATGATTTAACTCAGCTACTATCTGTAAAATGCCAAGGATGGTGCAAGGTTCAGGCCAGAGGAGAGGAAAGGCGAGTGCAGAGAGACTGCGGGGTATGATCAGTATATGTATGATACGAGATATCCTAACTTCAAAATGTAACCTTGCTCTTACCTTGCCACCTTCCACCCCTGTTCATTTCCCTGCAAAAAGAGTCACTGTTCTCAAAAAGTGCCTGGGGAGTGAGCCACATAGGGAGGGGTGTGCCGGAGGGTTCAGACAGGGAGAGGCATAAATGGGGAGAATGGGGTTAGGAGCGAGTATGTGGAAATGTAAAAGCTCATTCTGAGCTACAGCAAACCCCCCGTTATGAATAGAGGAGTGCACAGATGGAAAAGTGATGGGAGAAGAGATTAGAAAAAGACCTCATGCACTAAGCTAAATTCAGTAGACAACAGGGAAGTCATCGAGGTATTTTGAGTGAACAAATGACATAATTAAAATAGTGCCTTAGGAAAATTAGCATGAGACCAGTTGAGAAGCCAGAAATAACTCAAGCAAGAAGCAACAAAAGCATAAATCAATCCATTAGCAATGGGAAAGAGAAGACATATAGATAATGGAGAAAAGAGAATCCACAGGGTAGGATATCTCATTGAATGGCGAGGTTGGGGCGGGGGGGAGGGGGGGAAGGAGAATAAGAAAGAAGTAAAAGGTGGTTGACTTGATCAAATATCCACCTTTCCTACAATCAGCTGTGGCTGAATATTTTTGTGATGGTAGGAACATGGCCTCGTAGGCCTGCCCCTTTGACACGCACTACAGGTAGGGAATTATTATCTAAGAAATGGGAAAAAAAGTCACCCAAAGCTATTAAACTCTACTAAAAAATTATGTATTAACCCTGTTTAACCAAAAAACCATGCACACACTTCAAAACTAGATTGAGATCAAAGCTATCAGGGTGCAGATTCTATAAACCAAGTTCTATTCTATGAATACTATAGAGATCAAAATATGCCCATTTGAAATAAGGATTATCTTGCGCTAACAGCAATTGAGATCCAAGAGATGCAGAAAAAAAGCCTTCCTGGAGCTTCCCTTCTCTGACTAAAAGCAGATACTTCTGAAAAAATTTCACAGCATTAAGACAGAAAGTCAGCAGTGAGATGGACTGCCACAAACAATCCTTACCCCATTAGATTCTCCCAAGGTATTCACCAGCCCCCAGTTTGATGCACTTGGAAGCCTAAAACCTGTGCCTTTATCCTTATTACTTTTCTACAAGTTTATCATTCTTCATTAAGATGCTATATAAGTGCAGGTCCTGACCACCCTTTTGTCTTACTCATCACTGAATTTCTCTCTTGTGCATGTATGCTACACGAGCTCATAAATTTGTTCTTCTCTTGTTAATCTATCTTTCATCGCTCTAATTTGCACAGCCCCAGGTACAGAACCTAGGAGGGTATCAGAAAGAAGTTTTTATTCTTCTCCTATACTCTATACCTTAGACCTTTATGAAATAAAACATAAACTGATAACTCACATGCTGCTAAAAAACAAACTGCCTTTCTGTTTGAGCTAAAGGCAGGTGATTATTTGGGGTTTTTCAATATTCAAAGGATAGTGTTTATATACATATGTATATATGCATATTTATGTAAATATACATGTATATTTTATATATTTTCATACCTCAGCTGACTACAGAGGCAAGAGCCAATACCTCTCTACTGCTCTAAATATCTAGATCATTTCAGTATTTTCCATCAGTTTCCCATGCTGTACAGACTCCATTGTCCTGGTTTTAGTAACAAATAACCGAGATGCAAAATTGTATACATTTGTGTGTTTGTACATTTTGCTGGAGAGATTGTTTATACTTTTCATAAGATTTCCAATGTGATATCAGACCCAAGAGACCCTAGAAGCACTGGTAAAGTGGAGAGCATGTTGGACTAGGACTCAAAATATCTAGTTTCTATTATGCCCTGCTATTTGTGATCTTAAGCAATTCTAGTATTCTGATCTTTATTTTTCTTGTCTATAAAATGAGGCTAATAATAGCTGCAATGCAAAACATACAAATGTTTTGAGGCTACAACTCAATGTTATGTAATGTATATGGCATTTGGAAATATTAAGCATCATTATCTTAGATCAAAGCATCATTATCAAAGAGGTCCTTCTTCAAGCTTGGATGTATTCCTTCTAGAAACATAGAAACACCAGCACTAAGCTTGCAAGCATGCGGAACATTCACAGCATTGAAAACCATGGAATCCCAGAGCAATGCATTATGCTTCCACCATAAACTTTATAGCTCCATTTTAACTCTACTTTTTATCTTCAAAATTCAAAGTAACATTTACTGTGATTTCAGATTCCTGAACTAACATCTAGTACTAAAATCAAGACAATATAACTGTGAATTGAATCAGCTAAAATAAAATGTACTAGGCAGAATCACCCTTTACTGTAGTGGTGGTGGAATGCTAACAGTTGCTGAGCGATCACCCTGTGCAAATCCTCCTTGTCCTCATGCCCAAACTGTGTTGAGAGCTTTGTTGGTCATGTAAGAGATATTTGCTGCATGTTTGGACTGGAACATCCTAACAGGTGCTGCTTCTGTCTAGACTTATAAGGAATCAGACAGAATTTGAATGTTCTAATTACATCCTAGGCTTCTTAGGGCTTTCTAAGGCAAATAACCGTCTACAGTTAAAATAGTAAAAGCATTTCTCAGATTAGGATAGACTATAAATGCAATTGATCAAATATTCAGATGTACCTATCAAAATAAAGATCTAATTAACTAGTTCTTTTTAGATGAACAATATGACAAGTATTAAGGGAACTAGCTGGATTTTAAAAGTATTTGACAATTTTTCCGTGAAAAAGAATCATGTGTTTTCCAGTACAATGTCTCTGGATTATTGCTTGTGGTTACTATAATTTCCTCTATTTTTTTTTAACTTGTCTTCCCTTTTCCCTCTCTTTACTTTTTTCTGTATTTTTGGAGCATGAATATCTCTTTAAGATTTTCTCTCTCCCAGTAATCACCAAACACAAGAAGTGTTTTTGCAAAATGTCTTCTCTCACAAAAAAAGGCACAGCGAATAGGACAAGAGAAAAATATTTATGTGATGGGCTATGCTATGCTGCATTAATATTGTGATCTGATTTCTAAGTTATTTTTAAGATAAAAATGCTCAATTTCTAGAGGTAATATTCTTCAGCTTGTGGATTTGAGAGGACTAAGCAGAAGTCTAGGTGCAATTGGCATTTGAACCCTGATGCGATGAATTCTGCTTTTGGCTTTGCACTCACCACTGCCCAGGTGAACCAGACCAGATCTTAGGATTTAAACGTTTGCAAATATTTGCAAAGTCATATTTGTAAATCAGAGCATCCCACATGCTTAATTTTGAAACACTTAAAAAACCCACGTTGCACCTCACATTTATATCTCAGTTGATTTATGCAGAATCCAATGTCAGAGACATTAGCTGAAAGGGCACAGACATGCATCACCACATGGGCTACAGAGGCTCAGGAAACCCTATCAGTGCTTAAAGCATTTCGACAGCTGTTGAGGGAATAAAGTTACAATACAGACTGCCCACATTTACAACTGCAAAGTGAGCAGACCAGACAGTTTCATCCTGTGCTCAGAAAGAATGATGGTACTATATAGAAAGTAGGGGAGACCTGGGATAATAATGTCTATCATGGAAGGTCATGATACCATATCATCATAGGATAACCAAATCCCCTTAGGCAGAGGGGTGAACATTCCACTGGGTTTCCCTTGGGTAGCATCTGTCACTTATAGGAATTATGGTTGCCAAGCCTAAAGGGAAAAGGAGAAACCTTTTAATTTCTATCTTCCTACACCCATTGAGAAGAGGTCAGTTGAAGAACCAGACAACGTGAAACCTCAAAAGATATAACCAACCGAAACACTCAAGATGGGCAGTTTAGAAACAAGTTTTCATTGATGCGCAGAAACAATTACTCCTAAGCCCAGACCTCTCAGGTTAATAACACTACTATCAAACTCTTCACTTTGCTGGTTTATATCTTGATATTAGAAATAAGAAGCTTAAGGGGAGTAGAATATGCCACGCCAAAAATATGTCTCTTTGGCATAATTATTTTGGACTGGTTATTTTTGAGAAGTGTCAGACACAGGGCAATCTCTGAAAACAGAGTGGAATTTGCCTTTTTTCTGAGGGAAATCTACATTTATAAGGGAAACCTCCATTTTTCAGGGAGACTCCCACCCCTGTACAGGGTGTCTCTTCTAGAGAGACCTTCTCTAAAGAGAAGGATATCTGAATGTCAAAACACTTATCAATGGAGAAGGTACGGATTTAAATCTGCAGCCATCACTTACTGTGCTCTGCCTGAAAACTTCCCAGCCTGGCTCCCCCTCTCACCACACCTCCAACCTTTTTCCTTTGTCTGTCTTTAGCTGAAGATGATATTTAAGGTGGTAGTTTGGGCCATTTTGGGGAGTTTTTCCTAGATATCTCCTAAGTATTAAACATTGTTTATTTTTCTCCTGTTAATTTGTATTTTATTACAAGGGAGTCTCAACCAAGCACCTAGAAGTGTAGAGGGAAAATTATTTTTCCTCCCCTACAGAACTAAAAGTCCTGACCTGAAATAAGGGATAAAATCTAAATTTATGGAAACAAGGGCAAAATATACAACTACTGAAGGAAACCACACTTGTTTTTCATTCTTAGCACAGATCTCTGTAATTATCAAATGAGTATTTTCAACTTTCTTTCACAAGGTTTGTTTTTTTTTTTTTAAGATTTTTTATTTATTTGACAGAAACACAGCGAGAGAGAGAACACAAGCAGAGGGAATGGTAGTGGGAGAAACAGGCTTCCCACAGAGCAGGGAGCCCGATGTGGGGCTCGATCCCAGGACTCCGGGATCATGACCTGAGCCGAAGGCAGCCGCCCAACGACTGAGCCACCCAGGTGCCCCTCTTTCACAAGGTTTTAAACCCATTTCACATCATTAGACCTTCTCGGGGTTCAATAAGCTGATTGGGCAAGAGAAATTCTTGCATACAAATGGAAAATTTTCTTTCCTTCCTTTCTCTCTGTAGTTCTAAAATCAAATGAAATGGTCTATTATGGAAACTCACTAAATGAAATATAAGCCCAAATTAAATTCTTGTCTTTTTTTTTTCCCTCCCCTTTTCCTTTTTTTTTTTTTCACCACCAGTTTCTACCAATGCCCTCTGTAAAGGCCTGCTGCACTAGCCATGCATCCCTGAGCTTTGCCTGAGGGGCCACATCCTGTGCCTGAAAAGTCAACCCCTCTCCCTGCCAGGCCCCAGGTCCTGCCCCCTGCGCACACACACAAACAGCCCTCTTTACACTTGCTGCCAGTCAAGCCCTCTCACTTCCTTCACTTAATGACATATCCCTGACGATGACTTCTCTTGTCTCTATCCCTTCAGAGATATGGCTCTTTTCAATCTCCACCCTAATTTAGTCAATCGTAATATGTACTTGCCATTCTTATACACATTCTATTCAATGTACATGCTAATTTGCTTATTCAGTAGCCCATGCTTTATGTGCCCATCTTAAAATATATGCTCCCGGGGAAGGGAGCCATGTCTGGAAAATGTGCCAAGGGCAGAGCCTATCTTGGTGCCAAGTACAAATAACATTTAAAAAATAATAATAGGTAAAAGGAAAGTAGAAAAGTGTTTGTCATAACAATAACAAACTTAAAGGAACCTCATGAACTTCTTAGATTATGCCTAGAAAACAATCTTTTCTTTCCCAATCTCGGTAAAATACCACAAAAGAGATATGAGACCACCTGAAGACATCTTCCAGTGTCCTGTGTTATAAAAATACCTTGTAAAAGTCATCGGGGTTTTTTTGGACTCATATTAAAGCATCCATCAATTTACAAAACTGCGTAATCCACCACAATTCCACATAGCACAGGGAAACCTGGAAAAGCAGGTTGTTTATTCTCATAATTTTCTCCTTTTACTCACTAACCCTATATGTGACCAGCGTGTATTTTTCAGTTGAAATTAGACAGAAATGAGCAGGGCAGAAGTGGAATATCTGACTGGAAGGAAAGGCTGCTAAAGTTTTCGCTGCGGCACTCTTGCATGATCTCATTTTAACACAAAACAGTGTTTCCACTCAGTTCTTGATTAATCTTAGCAGAAATTTTTGTTTGGTGAGAGAGGCACCATTTACATATGATTTTTGTTAAGTGGAATTGCGGATTGGGATGGATGGGAAAAGGGCAGTTGAGAACCATTACTTCAATCTTCCTCCTTCAACAGGCGGAAATGAGGGTTTATTTCTCCTGAAAGTTCAGGTTGTGTATCTCTTCCTCCCAAGGCTTTTTAAAATTTCTTTTTAAAAAGATCTTTTATTCATTTATTTGAGAGAGGGAGAGAGAGAGAGAGTGCACCGGCGGGATGATGGCAAAGGGAGAAGCAGGTTCCCCGCTGAGCTGCGACCCCCCCCCCCTCCACAGGGGGCTCCAACCCAAGACTCTGGGATGGGGATCTGAGCCGCCCAGGCGCCCCCTCCCAAGATACTTAGATGGCAGGGCTACCAGCTCATCCTTCACTTTCCTTTAAAAAAGCTGCTCCTCAGTTTTTAACGTCATTGCAGTTTTCCAAGGTGTAAGAACAGGAAGACACCGGTGTTTTTCCTAAACCATCATTAAACAGGCAGCTAGGCTAATTACCCTTGATTAGGATAAGAATGAAAACCATTAGGGCGGCTCACTCAGTTTAATAAAATGCCCTTAGGCTAATATGATTTGTAACTCGTAGAAGCTTTTAATTTCCACGACTAGCCTTCTGCTTTTAATAGCGATGAGGCAGCTTTCCCTCCCTTCTCCCACCTTCATCCCCTGGCTCTGCACCTCCCTCCTTCATTACTTACACCCACCGGGAAACCCCCGTTTACCGCCAGAAACACCCCAAGGCTTCTTCCCCAAACCCCCCACCTCCTGCGCATCTTAGCCATTGAAAAAAGCTTCCTCTTCCTTTCCAAACTTCAAAACAGGTAGGGGAGAGAGCTGCGAGCCGCCTTTCATCTCTGCGCCCCACTGCAGCGGTGAAAGAGCCCGAGGAGGCACATCCTGTGAGCAAGTTTGAAAAGAAAAGAATGGAAGGTCCCGACCAGCGAGGGCGGACAAAGAAGGTACGAAAACCGTTTGCGTGGAAACACAGCACGGTGGTCTTTCTCCCGTCCCCTTTCTGCCGACCGTGCGTCTCTGGGCACTCGCAGGCTCAGTGCACACACGCGGTTTGTAAAACGCAGCCCCAGTCGGAAGCAGTTACCTTCATGGTTCCGTGGGCCGAGGGGACCGCAGCGACGGCGCGGAGGGCGAGCCCGTGCGTCCTTGGCGCTGGCGGGGTGCGCGGCCCGGCGGCTGGAGCGCGCGGCGGCGGCGGCAGGAATGGATGCTCCGGGCAGCGCGGGCCGGCGGCGGCGACACGTGGCGGGCGGGACTGCGGCCCGGCCCCCCCGCCGCGCAGATCGCGGGCTCTCTCGCAGATTGCATCAGCAGGAAGAGTCTGGAGGCTGTGTTTCCCCCAGACCGCCCCCGGACGGTGGAGTCTCTCCCAGCGCCGAGAGTCAGACCCAGCGCCCGCCCCGGCCTCCCTCGCCGCTCACTCCTGAGGGGTGGGTGCGCGTGTTCCCAACACGTTTGCACAGGTTACCCCTCGGTTACTGCCTCCGAGTGTCGGGATCCCGAGGAAAGGAAGGAAGTGATCCCGACTGCCACTCTCTTCTTAGAGGGCTGCCTGCCCGCCTCACTTCCCACTCTCCCCGGAGTAACTTTCCCGCACGTCCTGCTCAAAATTACACAGTGGATTCCCATCATCGAAAGCCAGAAAAATTTAAACGTGTTTTTTAATGGAAAGTACATGTGTCTGGTTTTTAAAAGTTTGCCAGCCTCTCTTTCTGCCACTCTTTGTTTCAGTTCCACAGCCCGTCCTCAGGTATCACCATTTTTGCCAGTTTCTTCTGGATCTGGAAAAAAAAATCCTGAATCCTTTGAGTATATAGAATTCTTTCTGATTTGAACATTGCCTGTTGGCCAGTTCATCCTCTGTAGGATGCCTCCAGGCTTTAGGAGAGTTCCAGCACCGTTACTTTTCCAGGTTAGGCTCCCCTACTTTGCCCAAATACCGTCCTGGTTGATGGCTCACTCTGGCAACCTCCTGTTTTTGTAAATCTCAGAGGAGGTCTTTGCTAGGAAGTCCTTTCTGAGTCGCTCCAGCAAACCTGAACCTTTTGTCTATGCACTGTGCTTTGTCCATACCCTTTATTAAAATCCATTGTCTTTTAATTATTTGTTTGCACAGATGATATTCATTACATTATGAGATTCTGGAAGACAGATTCCAATGTCGAACACAAAAACGTGTGTGTAAGGGGTGCTAAGCAAATGTTGGTTAGGTGAATGAATGATTAAATCATTCAACAAATGTATTAATCTCATTACATGTCAGATGCTGGGCAAGATTCTAGGCATAAAGTAAGTGGTAAAAAATGTTCTTAGGCACATAGAATTCGTATTTTAGTGTGGGAAACAAAACAAACATTAATTCAGGTAGCAAAATGTCCGTGCACTAATGAATGGATTTATACAATGAAATATTATTTAGCAATAAAAGAAATAAATTACTGATACATGCCTACATACATGCATTAACCTTTAAAACATTACATGAAATGAAATGATTCCATTTTTCTGAAATGGCTATAATACAAAGATTCACAGAGACAGAAAACAGATGGCCGTTGCCAATCTAGTGAAAGAGGGTAATAAGGAGTGATTGCTAATGGGTACAGAGTTTCTTTTGGGAGTGATTAAAATGTTCTAAAATTAGATTGTGGTACTGGTTCCACAACTCTGTGAATATACTAAAGACCAGTGTATAATACCCTTTAAATAGATGAATTGTATGATACATGAGTTCTATCTCCATAAAAAAGTTATTTTTTAAAATCAAGTAGCAAGTAGTAAATTTTAGGAGAAAATAAAGCTTGGTAAGGGAAAAGAGCATGATAGGGCAATAGGCCTGAGGGAATTAATATGTAAATTCTAGAGCGTGCCTGTCACTGACTTCCCAAGAATTCTTTTGATACTGTTACAGGGTTGGAGGGTTCTCGGCTGGCAGAATGAATCTCACAGAAATAAAAGGGTGAAGAGATATTTATAAAGAGAAGGTGAGAACAGAAAGAAAGCCCTCTAGAGGGAGAGGGGTCCCACCCACAGAGGGCTTTTATGGTCAGTCTTTTATAGAAGACTGACCAAGGACCCTAACTCTTATTGATGTTACCACCATGATAGCACAATGATTACTTCTCTGAATATCTTGTCTCTGATGTTTAAGACAAACCAGGTGGTCTGGTTATGTTCCCTTACCTCTGGTTTCATTAGGCCTCAACATTTCTGGGATTTCTGTGAGCCTGATCACATAGCCCCCTACCTATCTCTCCCTACCTAGCCCAGCCTGTCCCTTACTCATTCCTGCTCCCTGCAGTAGTAACCCTAACTGTCCTTAGGGAATGGAACGATGACCCCACTGAAATGGGGATGCAGGCTGTGTGGCAGTTAGAATCTATTTAGGGGTCAGTCCAGGGGCCTGCAGTATGGCCCCAGAGGGTCATGATGGACAGCAAATTGTACATGCATCGGCACTTGCAAAAGGTTGTGCATGAAATAAGTATTTGGCTCAAAATTATGATTACATCCCTTAGGTAAAGATCCCCAATCACCAAGTCAGTTAAATAGACCAATGGACATCCTTAGCTTACTCAATTGATTACAATTATCCTCTATTAAATGGGACACCTTGTGGGAGTTATCTGTAATGTTGAAACAACACACTGGAGGAAGCTCCTCACACCCCAAATGATGTAGCAGTAGCAGATAGTCAATAGTGGCTCAGTTCTGGAGGAGCCCTGCTCTGGCCTCTCTTAATTCTGGGTTGAGTGCATCTAAGGCCTGTGAGGTATCATTTAAGGCTCGGCTAAGAAGACAAACTGTTTCAGTTATTTCAGTTGTAAACCTGTTGTGCCTGGAATTTCTAGATTGGTGGAGGCAAAAGCTATGGTTTCTCCTTCAGACATGAGGATGACATTGTTGTAATCAGGAGACAGAAAGGACAAGTCTCTATTCACCAGCATCTAATAGGGTGCCAACAGCTAATTGGTTGGAAAAGTTTATTTTGCTTCTCTGATTGGTCATATAAGTTAGTGAAATGGGGAGAACTCATAACCTTTTTGGACGAGAATATGCTTTCCTTTTTTCCATACTATTGGACCTACTGGTGAGAAACAGTTGGACCAACAAATAAGAGTCCCCTGATTCTTATCCCTATTATATATCCCTAATATATATCCCTATTCTTATCCCATTAATAATTTCAGGTGTTAAGATAGTACATTTAAAGGCCAAGGTGGCCTAGATTATAGTCCATTTGATGGCTAAGTTTAATGTATGGATTACCTTCATAGGGGATCACATGCCCTTATTAGGAATTGGAGATCTTAAAAAAAAAAAAAAAGAATCAGAGATCTTTTTTATCAGTTGTTTCAGTTTTATCAGTTGTTTCACATAAATAAATGGAAGTGTCTTTGAAGAAGGCTGAGGGATCTTTTTGAATGGCTCATAGAGCAACGGGCACAAAAACTGTCTATACAGAGTTTTTGGGCAATTTTGTGAAGCTGACCTCAAGTTGTCTAGTTTAGGCAGACAACAAACATTTAAAGACAATCAAAACTGGAATTTTAACATCCACAAAGGTGGGCTATTGAAATATACATTTACTCATGTTTAATCAGAGATAGCTAAATCGGGACTGATCTGCTTGTAAAACAAGTCCGGTTTTAACAAACCCGGCCAAATTCATAAGCTCAACAAGAAGAGCAATTGGTCACATAGATCTTTTTTTATTTTATTTTATTTATTTATTTATTTGAGAGAGACAGAGAGAGGGAGAACGTGAGCAGGGAGAGGGGCAGAGGAAGAAGCAGACTCCTGATCCGGTGACCCTGGATCATGAATAAGCTGAAGGCAGAGGCCAACTGAGCCACCCAGGTGCCCCAGCCATGTGGATCTTTTAAAGTCTCCTTTGCTGGAACTTTTATGAGGAATCTAGATTGAACTTTTAGTAGAGTCTCTAGGCCAGAAGTCAAGCCAGGTACTTGCCATCAGACATGCCTGCAATACCTGTACATTTGGGGGAATTCTTCACAAAGTCCCCAATATATCCTGATGTTCCTGCACCTGCCAGGAAGTGACATTCTTTACTCACCTGGTGAGGCTGCTGGGAACTCTAAGCAAGGGATCAGGCCAACATTTCTAAGGGGCTTTATGGCTCCATGTTTCATAAAGTCAACCTTAGTTTCCTAAAGCTGTCTGGTAATATCTGAGTCTATCCATGTCTCTCTCAAATATGACATTCCAGTCAAAGCCTTGGTAAAATAACCAATGTTTACAATGGTGTCCTGTTACAGAGAGAACAGATTATTATTGAATTTATGTAAATGACTATGATTGCCATGGAAGAAAGAATACTTAAAGCTTGAGACTTTTTAAATTTGAGAGGGTTCAGGTAGAGAAAACTTAAATGCTTGAATATGTTCACAAATTAATACTTAATCATATTTCCATAAGTCATAGATATCTTAAGAGAAAGTTTCCTTAATTTGGAAGAGTGAACATTAAAGATACAGCAATATTTCAAACAAGAGTCACAAAACTATAATCATCTTTTTAGTTCATTTAGTCCCATGTTACTAATTCTTGCTCCTTTTGAATGCAGCTTTTAGTTCTGGAAATTCTTATGCATTTTAGTTTTATGATCTTAAAGATATTGAACACCTGCACTTGTCCTAAAACTCTTTTTCAGTCATCTCCTTGAAGATGAGATTTTGCAAGAGAGTAAGAACAATTATAAATGACAAGAACTCAGAAATGTACTTTGTATCAGAGGTCATTATGATGCAATTGACAAGGAAATTCAGTTATTTCTATGACACATAACACATCAATAATCAGAATATTCAATGGTGATGACCTTATACCAGAAGGCAACATACCAAATAAATAAGCTTAATTAGTCAACAAGACTTTGTTTTCAATTTAAATCTTGGGGAAGTTCGTTAAAACTTTAGAAAGCCTTTTTTTTTTTTTTTTTTTTTTAAGATGTTACTTGTTTGAGAGAAAGAGAGAGCGTGCACTCATGGGCAGGCATGCACTTGGCGGGGCTGCAGTGAGAGAGGGAGAAGCCAACTCCCTACTGAGGAAGGGAGCCTGAGGTCTGGCTCAATTCCAGTAATGAAGGCCAATCTGAAAAAAGGCAGGCAGAGACAAGGCCCCCTCCACCACCAAGTAGAAACCACCCTTAAGGGGATTTTACACCACCCTGAAAAGGAGCCCTCCTCCCTTTCCCACAAGGACAAAGACCTGATTGGGTGACAGGCACATGATTAATCAGATTAAAGCAGCCCACAGCAAAGAGCCCCAAAAAACCTCAGATTTAAATACAAAATCGGCACCCTTCTCAGGTCTCCTCCTTCTTTGGGAGCTTTGTATTTTCACTCGATAAACTTTACTGTCACTCAATAAACTTTGCTTTTTTTTTTTGTAAATTCCTTTTTTTTTTTCATTTTTAAAATTTAAAATCAATTAACATATAATTATATTATTGGTTTCTGAGGTAGAGGTCAGTGATTCATCAGTCTTATACAATACACAGTGCTCATTACATCTTGTGCCCTCCTTAATGTCTATCATCAGTAAACTTTTTTTTAAATCAACAAAAAAAAATTTTTATTGTGTTATGTTAATCACCATACATCATTAGTTTTTGATGTAGTGCTCCAAGATTCATTGTTTGCATATAACACCCAGTGCTCCGTGCAATCCATGCCCTCCCTAATACCCATCAGCAGGCTCACCCAACCCGCAGCCCTCTTCCCTCTAAGACCCTCAGTTTGCTTCTTTGCTTCTTGCTTCCACAGTCTTTCATGGTTCATCTCTCCCTCCAATTTCCCCCCCTTCACTTTTTCTTTCCTTCTCCTAATGTCCTCCATGTTATTGCTTATGTTCCACAGGTAAGTGAAACCATATGATAATTGACTTTCAATGCTTGACTTATTTCACTCAGCATAATCTCCTCCAGTCCCATCCATGTTGCTGCAGAAGTCGGGTATTCGTCCTTTCTGATGGCTGAGTAATATTCCATTGTATATATGGACCACATCTTCTTTATTCATTCCTCTGTTGAAGGGCATCTCTGCTCTTTCCACAGTTTGGCTACTGTGGACTTGCTGCTATGAACATTGGGGTACAAATGGCCCTTCTTTTCATTACATCTGTATCTTTGGGGTAAATAACCAGTAGTGCAATTGCCGGGTCATAGGGAAGCTCTATTTTTAAGTTTTGGAGGAATATCCACACTGTTTTCCAAGGTGTCTGCACTAACTTGCGCTCCCACCAACAGTGTAAGAGGGTTCCCCTTTTCCACATCCTTGTCAGCATTGGTTGTTTCTTGCCTTGTTAATTTTTGCCATTCTAACTGGTGCAAGGTGGTATCTCAGTGTGGTTTTGATTTGAATTTCCCTGATGGCTAATGTATCATCAGTAAACTTTGCTTTGCTGTCCCCCACTCTACATCTGATCTACCTCATCATTGTTCAAAGTGATATGACCAAGAACCACGGGCGCTAAAGAAAAAGAAATTCTTTAACACCATGATCTGAGCTGAAAACAGACATTCAACCAACTGACTGAGCCACCCAAGCACCCCAAAACCTTAGAAATTTTTAAAGCACATGCCTAAACAGGATTAGGGATCATTAAACACCCAATAAAGGCAAAATATACAAACTGGTTTTTCTGGGCAAAGAAAAGAGAAAAACAACTTTTTTTTACATTTTCTTATCAAGAATAGACCAACAGTTCAAGAAAACTTTGTCTTTTTAACTGAGAGAAAGACTTTCAGTCTTTCTGAAAGCAGACTTTCAGTCTTACAGCAATATGCTTTTAAACTCCATTTACTTCAATCTTCATCCATCCTGATCACACCTAAAATTCCTTTCCAAAGAGTCCCTTCACAAACCTACTACTTTCCTTTGCATTCAGGTTTCGTCCCAAGCCATTTCTTTCCAAATAACCATCTCATTTAGGACAAAATTACCTTTTTACCTTCAACAAAAATGCATTCCCATTCCTTATGTCTTTCTTACATATCTCCTACTTTCCTCCATACACAGTTGCTTCCCTTATTTCCATCAGCCTTAATTCCATTTAGCAGAATTTTAACTCTTAGAAACTTTAGTCTCCAGTGAAAAATAAGTAGTAACCAACTGTGAACTGTTACACCTGAACTCTTAAGGCGGCAAATTTATGAACTGGTTAAGCACAAAGCAAGTTTACCAACAGACCCAAATATCCTTAGTGTCTTTGCAATAATAAGTCAAAAGCACAAACCTATATCCAGGGATCAATGCTTTAGCACTTTATCCTATTTGGAAAAGACCTAGATGTCCAATGAATTTAATCCCACTTATCATCCAAGCAAAACTTCAGACTTTCAGGTTACCAAAGACTTTGAAAGCTATCTTAACAATTACCTATGAAAATTTTGAGACAGACCATTAACCATCATTTTAAGTCATCTTTTTGCTAACAAACCGCAACAGAGATAACACAAGCTTATTTGACCTTCGGTAAATCTTGGTAGAATAAAAGTTTCGCATTTAATACTGATAACTTTAAAGACATATCTATCTTCATTAAACCAATGAATTTAAGTTAGCTTAAATACCAAATTATATTCCACCTGGATCCTCTGTTAAAAGCCAGTTTGTAGGGGTGCCTGGGTGGCTCAGTCATTAAGCGTCTGCCTTCAGCTCAGGTCATGATCCCAGGGTCCCGGGATCGAGTCCCGCATCGGGCTCCTGCTCAGTGGGAAGCCTGCTTCTCCCTCTCCCACTCCCCGTGCTTGTGCTCCCTCTCTCGCTGTATCTCTCTCTGTCAAATAAATAAAATCTTAAAAAAAAAAAAAAGCCAATTTGTTCCCCATTGTTAATTTTTACCCTTTACCCCTCCTGGGGAAGTCTGAAGTGGGTGGTGTAGGGAGCCACATCCCAGGTGGTGCAGAAACAGGAGGGGGGGAGGGAGAAGAGGCAGAGGGCTGCCGGAAGGCAGAGAGAGAGGGTTCCTGGTCCCAAAAGCCTGTCACCAAGGACAAATGAACAGACGCAGATTTTTGTTGGTTTGTTTTTCCAACAACAAGTGGAATTAGGCAGTCTAAGTCCAGCCGGAGAAAACAGAAAACATTTCCCCCAAAAGAAAGGGAATTTTGGAAGCTGCTTGGGAATATTCTGTGAAGTCTCCATCCTGAGGTAGACTAACCAGAGACAGTTGGTTCCAGTTACCATTAACCCAGGAAATGAATGAGGTAGAAACCCCCACAACCTTTAGGAGGAACAGTGAGAAAGAGAGAGTCAGCGTCCCCTTTGTTAGGGAGGGCTTGTGTTTCCTCCAGCAGGCTGGGTTTATTCTGAGGAGGCCTATTTGGATAATCATCACCTACTATGTCAGGAGGGCGTTTCTAGCCAGACACGTTTGGGCAAACACACTCTCCAAGAGGCCATTTGGGCATGAATCCTGCTGTAAAGCCCTGTTTTCTGCCGAAGAGATCTGACTGATAGATCCCACTGAGGCCATGTAGTGTTCCCAGAGCTCAGTCCTTTCCTAAATTTTGCAATCCAGATTGTTTCCAATGGATTAAAAGGCATCCCAAAGGGAGAGTCCTTGGGAACTGAAGAAGAGACCAGCCTTGGCGGTCGTGCCAAGGTCACGCCTTATTGTACCTTCCCTTGAAGAACCTGCCATTTTTAACCCATGGAAGACACTAGAAAAATTTTACAAGGGGAAATTACCCAATTTTGCAGTACTGAGTCCAGAGGAGTCCCCTCAAAGGAGAGATCTTTCCCATCTCACGATTCTGGTACTACCCCACACTTGTTAAATAGAACGGTGACTAGGAAGGAATCCCTTGAAGGCACATCAGCTCTTTATCCCTTAGTCCAGGCATCTTTTGGTGACCTGACCTAAAGTGAGAGAGCGGCCTAACACCCTAGGACACTGGAAAGTCTGGCCGGCAGGAATAGCCACTCTGACCTGCACCTGGCATCCCCCTTCCTCCGGACTAGCACTGAATGAAATAAGTTACGTAGTTCAACCATAGTCAAGGGTTCAACTTGGTATCTAGGGATTTGTGGGCAGGTATATGCTACTTGTGGAGGCAGCTTCCCTTTTACATGTCTCAGAAACCCGGGGGTCATTTATGATGTCGGAGGGTGGGGGGGAGGCTCAGAGCACTGGATGACCAGTCCTTACGTGCACTCCCAGAAGAGGCCTGAATTTAGCTAGGGGGAATTCTGTCACCTGTATCTTTGGAGTTTCTCATAGGGAACCCCCATTCATTTTGTTCACACCAAGGCTCTGGTAAGCAAAAGCCCAACTGAATGTTTGGTTTATTTTTGGCAGTAAATCCCCCAAGCTTCCTTTCTCCTATATACTTGATGACCTATCAGTAGATGAGGCCCTAGTACAAACCAGAGTTCCCAGAGAAAAGGAGAAACCATTTGAGAAAAAAAAAGTATGAAATCAGAGAATAAGTGAGCTGGTTAGGATGAGGCCAACATTCCCTTCCCACAAGGAAGGGGGATTTGATGGAGTAGTTCCCAGAAGCCTGTCACTTGAGTCTTTAAGACTAGTGGCCGAATTTCGTTTCTCTTGATGGCTGCATAGTATTCCATTGTATATATATATACCACATCTTCTTTATCCATTCATCTGTTGATGGGCATCTAGGGTCTTTCCATAGTTTGGCTATTGTGGACATTGCTGCTATAAACATTCAGGTGCACGTGCCCGTTCGGATCTGGCCATTTGCAATGACATGGAAGGAACTGGAGGGTATTATGCTAAGCGAAATAAGTCAGTCTGAGAAAGACAATTATCACATGACCTCTCTGATATGAAGAATTTGAGAGGAAAGGTGGGAGTTTGTGGGGGGTGGGGGAGAAAAATGAAGCAGGAAGGGATGGGGAGGGAGACAAACCATAAGAGACTCCTAGACTCATGAAACAAACTAAGGGTGGCTGGGAGGCAGGAGGGTAGGGATAGGGTGGCTGGGTTGTGGACATTGGGGAGGGTATGTGTTATGTTGAGTGCTGTGAAATGTGTAAGCCTGACGATTCACAGACATGTACCCTGGGGCAAATAATACATTATATGTTAATAAAAATTAAAAAAAATTAAATTAAATTAAATTAAAAAGAAACATAATCAAAAAAAAAAAAGACTAGTGGCCCAGCAGGTCGCTCTTACATGGCTGAAAGGTGCCCAT
>CM053611.1:39545923-39568247 GCA_028646535.1 Procyon lotor
GGGAATTAACATCTCCAGAGGGATGTGAGAACGATCTGGCTATGTTTGCCCTCCCTTTCCCCTCCAATGTTGAGAGGAGGGTCCCACACTTCTCCCTCATTGTTACATGTAAACTCTCCCAAAGCTTCCCTCCCAGACACCAAAAATGCTTTTTTCAAATGAAGAACGTCATCATCAACCCAAAAAATTTTTTTTAAGATTTATGTATTTGTTTGAGAGCGAGAGAAGGAGACAGAGAGAGAGAATGGGCAAGCTTGAGCAGGGGGGAGGGGGAGAGGAAGAAGCAGACTCCCCGCTGAGCAGGGAGCCCGATGCGGGGCTCAGTCCCAGGACCCTGAGATCATGACCCGAGCTGAAGGCAGACGCCCAAGCAACTGAGCCACCCAGGAGCCCCTCAACCAAGATTGTTAAACTGCCAGCAGCACTACATTTCAAGAAAGTCATAGTTAAAAGATATTAAAGGCAGCTGAATTCTCAAAACTTGATGTATTCCATATCTTTACCAGTAGGCAGTGCCTGTGACTGCACTTGAAGAAGACAGAATTTCCAACAGTCCCCAGAGACACTAACTTTGAGATTGACTTCAGAGCCTCAGAGAGCTCCATTTTGTCATCACTGGTACGAACAAGGTCTATTGTAATAATTATGAAAATTATGTAACAATTACTTGCAGAATTTCTCTTCTGAATCTTACTCAATCTTATCTAGAGGAAGGGAAACACAAATTTTCTTAGTTCCTTGGACTTGAGAAAAAGAATGAACAGAAGGTAATGATGCTTTCTGTCATAAAGAATAAAGGGAAGTCTACTCTAAAATTCCACTTTACAAATTTAAGGGGATGAAATCATTCCTCTATTTCTCAAAATGAAAAATACTGCAAAGTTTTATCTTTTTTATATTTCATATAAAAATATGAAATATATGTACACATATATGTACACATACACATTCCAAGTTCAATATTAAAAAATCATTTATACTGTATTTTATGGGAAATATATGGTTTTCCAGGATGTTTTGGACCCATTGGACTTATTTTTAGCCTAATGTACATCTTCTAGAACCTAATCCCCATGTAAAATTAGACTCACTATATCAGAGAGAGTTTGGCTACTCCATCAAAAATGGGAGAAAATCAAATTGGATGATTCCTTATGCCCAGGAGTGGTGGTAGCCCAGGAGGGAAAGGGTAAAAACCCAAAGACTTCCCATTGACCATGGAAGAAGTAGTAATTTCCACTAAGTAACTGCCACTAAGCAACTTGATAATCTTTGGGTAAACTATTTCTGGCTAAAGAAGAAAAAAAGATTAGTGTTTTTACAAGTCTTTCACACATTGTTTTTAGTTTGATCCTTTGTTTAGGTCCCTTAAAGAACAAATCAGACCCAAACCCAATCCTACAGCAATCTCCAAACTAAGTTAAGAGAAGGTCAAGGAGCTGTTTCATAAATGATCTTCAAACAAATGACATAGATTAGGGAAAAGCACTGTCTTTAGAGCCAGATCTGAATTTCTATCCCTACTTGCACTGATTTGTAATGTACAAGCTTTAGCAAGTTATTTAATCTCTCTGAAACTCAGATTGAGTTTTTTTTTAATCATTAATATAAGGAAAGGAATATTTGGAAGTATGTTTTAACACGTGTTAATAAATGTATAGTGCCCAGCATTAGAGGCTTCCTTTGTATGCCCCACGTATCTCCCACAAATCCTTCAATCCCAATCATCACAGAACAAGTATCATCTGTTCATTTTCTGTGAGTGATAAGTAAAGGACATAAAGTGAAGGTACAACAAAAGATATTCTAGAATACTGAAACCACATCACTCATTAACCAAGAAAAAATTCTGGGGTGCCTAGCTGGCTCAGTGGAGTGTGTGACTCTTGATCTTGTACTCGTGAGTTCAAACCCCATGTGTGGCATTGAGTTTACTTTAAATTAAAAAAAAAATTTTTTTTTTAAACCTCAGAATTCATGGAACGTTTCTTCCAGATTGTTTTTTTTAAGATTTTTATTTTTAAATAATATTTATAATGCGGGGCTCAAACTTACAACCCCAAGGCTGAGAGTTGCATGTTCTACCAACTGAGTCAGCAGGCACACCTCTTCCCGCTCCTTTAAAAAGAAGTTCCCATTTGTGTTGAAAGGATGTTGTAAATCTTCCCGCTAGTTCTCTATAGTTTCTCAGGGCCCCTCCTAAAGTGACTCATAAATCTGGCCACTCTCTCCTTGAAACCCTTCCCTTCCATGATACTGTGCTATTCTGAACATTCTCCAGTCTGTCCAGCAGGTCCTTTTTCCTTAATTATAATCCCAACTCTTCTTTTCTCACGCCTTCTAGCTCTAGGCAAGATAGTGATCCCATCTGTATCTGACTTTAAATCTCCTTGGTTTATACTCAGTCCCTAGGTGGTTTCAACTATCCTTTCAGTCTGATAATTTATAAAATTATGCCTCTAATTCTAATGTTTTTCCTGATCTCCAGAACTTCTCCAAAGGACCATATCCGGCTCGTCACTATTACTTCAAGCCCAGCTTGTCCAAATTCAACCACATAATCTTCCCTCTTAAGTCTGCTCATCTTGTCGTCTTCCTTATTTATGTGGATGCCACCAACATCCTCCCAATCATCCAGGCTCCAAACTTTAATACAGTCCATGTCTTCATGAAGAGCATTTAAAGTAGAAGGGAAAGATATGAGCCTTCCACACCCAGCTGTCACCAAGAATTCCCAATTCTATCTCCACAAGCTCTCCTAGTCTTCCTGTTCTGTCCCCACTCTCACTGCCCTACTTTCATCATTTTGTTATTCCTTCCCCCTGAATTACTGTTATCCCTCTCCAACCTTCAATCTCTCCTCGCCCCAATCCACCCAACACACAGATGGTGAGTAATCTTCCTGGCCCTCAGTCCTCATTAGATTTTCCCCGGACTCAAAAGAATGTAACTTGCACTCAAATGCCTCACATGAGCCAGCCTAGAGCACATGTTGTGTGCTTACACACATCGGAAATCTTCCATCATTGCTTTTACATAACACTACTGGAATTTCTTTTCCCCTAGCTTGCTGCCTCAATGATATCCAATCTTCAAGATCCATTTCAACTTCTATTGTCCTCTTACAGGCTTTCCTGAAGACTGGCTGTAGAGACCCTTGGCTCTCAACTGAGAGCGGACATTTTCACGCTATGCCTTTTCAATCCCATCGTGTCCTCTTCTACCTCTTAGTAACTCTTTAGATTTTGTTCGCCCCCAGGATTTCATCCTCTGTCCTCAACTTTTTTCCCATTGATTTTAAATGCTCTCTGTAAGTCAGTTCATCTACTCTTCAGCTGATACTGTTATTTAATGAGCCAAAGACCATCCCCCACCCCCACTTTCTTCTTCTAACAAAAACCTGATTTTTTTCCTAGGGTGGGGGCACAGAATATGCTTAGTCCTGGGAGATGAGTGATTATTAATCTAAAGCAGCAATGACAATCTCATTTTATTTTTCAATATACCTGTTTTCCCACACTCTTTTGAGCTAAGGAGGACCAAGGAATCTTCTCTCTGTCTGTCTGTCTGTCTCTCTCTCTCTCTATATATATATATATAAAATCAAGTTCTAATCAAGAAGACCTAAGGGGAAGTATCTAAGTGCTTCTAAGAAGAATAAAAGAAATAAATTGCTAATGCATATTTAAAAAATCTCTGTATATAATTATATATATATATATGTTATTTATTTATTTGAGAGAGAGAGAGAACAACAGGAGGGACAGAGGGAGAGGGAGGCTGAGAATCTCAAGCAGACTCCTCACCGAGTACAGAGCCTGACCTGGGACTTGATCTTAGGACCCTGAGATCATGACCTAAGCCAAAATCAAGAGTCAGATTCTTGATTAAGATTAAGAAATAATATTCTTAATCAACTGAGCCACCCAGATGCCCCTGAATAGAGCTTTTCCATGTTGGACTTTCAGAGTCAGCAGGCAGTTAAAATTCACTCTAGAAAACCCAGAAGTTGGAATTCAGTTATCTTCCAACTTTATATTTCCTGAACTTGAGGAAATGGCTCTGGAAAGCCACTTCAGTCTCAAAGCAAATCCTGCCTGTTGTATTAGCCCACAAAGCTGCATTCTTGAGAACTCAACTGACCCATCTATACACCACCCATTCTCTGGGGCCACACCGGAGGTTTGGGAAGAATTTGAATTCATATTACTATCTGTGTGGCCCATGTGTGGCTGTTTAAATTTAAATTTAAGTTAATTAAAATAAGATAAAAAATTCAGTTCTTGAGTCACATGATCCACATTTCAAGTGTCCCATAACCATATGTGGCTGGTGGTGACTGTATTGAGTAGAGCAAAATGCAGAACATTTTCACCATCACCAAAAGTTCTCTTTGACAGTGCTGCATTTGGTTATAAAAAGGATGCTTGATATCAGAAAAATCTGGCTACTTACTTCTGACACAGATGCGTACATAATATGAAAGTTGTTCTTATCTCCTGAAACTGAGAATACAAATAGGATTTGTATCCATTAAGACCTTGGGACTGCCTTCCAGAAGAAGATAAGGTCTAGAACGATAATGGTAAATTGCTGTAATCTGTTATCTTGCTCATCACTGACTTTCCAAATTTCACATAAACCTTCTCAGTTGTGACATTAGTGGAAAACATTAATGATGTGGACCTTCTGTTGATGCAGACATTTTCCCACCATTTTGGAAAAAAGAAATTGCTCTCTTACACAGGATTTTGCTCTCATGGAAATACTTAGTTTAAAGGCCACCTCTTCCATGTAGAATTCCCTAATTTTCATTTCGTTCTGTTACTTTCTTCCTTGGCAACAGAGGAGGGAGGATAACAGGGCTGACACTGGAGCTAGACCGCCTGCTTTCAAATCCCAGCTATACTATTTGTGAGCTGTGTGACCCTGGGCAAGTTGCTTAACCTCTCTGTGCTTCAGCATTATCATTGGTAAAACAGCAATAGTAATAGACCAATTTATTAATAAAAACCAATTTTAGTTTTGTTTTGGAAATAATAGAAATTGAAAAAAGATTTTATTACTCAGGCTTTTCTCTCCATGTATTTGAGATTATAACATGTATAATATGCTTTTGTTTACTTAAAACCTTTGTTTTTAAACTTAAAATTTTCATGCTACTCTCATTTTATCAGTTTTGGATGCCTCCCTTTTCCTCAGTTGTATTTGAGAGCTGATGGAAGACCAACTCCTCAGAATCTCTGAGGCAGAAATGCCACCACAGCTTTTCGAACTGCCAAAAGGAGCTTTATTAAGTCAATAAAATACATTCAGCTTTGGGCTGCTGTGCACTGAGATTCAACACAGACATTCCTCTGGTCTGGATTTTCCATTCTGAGACTCACGTAAGTTAGAAAACTATGTAAGTGCTACCATTTACTTTCTATTTTTTCCTTTATGCTTTTATTTACTGACATATTTTTAAAATTAGGGATTTTCGTAGATGTAGGACTTTGGTAGGACTTATAGGAAGGTGTTATAAAGCCTATAATTTATTTTTTAAAACTTCCAGTTCGGGGGCGCCTGGGTGGCTCAGTCAGTTAAGCATCCGACTTTTGATTTTGGCGCAGGTCATGATCTCACGGTGTGAGATTGAGCCCCGTGTTGGGCTCCATGCTGGGTGTAAAGTCTACTTGGGATTCTCTCTCTTCCTCTCCCCCTGCCCCAGCACCCCTCTAAAAAATCAAAACAAACAGAACAAAATGAAACTTCGGTGTAGTTGGCGTAATATTACGTACATGCCAGTTAAGTTGTGTCTCCAGGATGATCAGTCAATGTGCTGTTTCATGGGTGACCCATGGACGACCCCACAGTGGTCATCAGCACGGTCTGCAAATAGCCAGGTTCTCTGCTATCCTCTCTCCTCCATCAACCAGGTCTTGGCAAATTAGCTTATTGGATGCTAAATGTGGGTTTTTATTGGCAAAATTCACATTTGTATGTTTATCAAGATGGCAGATGTTAGAAACTGGTTCTCATTGGTAAAAATAATATTCTCGGGGCGCTTGGGTGGCTCAGTGGATTAAAGCCTCTGCCTTCTGCTCAGGTCATGATCTCAGGGTCCTGGGATCGAGCCCCGCATCAGGCTCTCTGCTCAGCAGGGAGCCTGCTTCCTCCTCTCTCTCTCTGCCTGCCTCTCTGCCTACTGTCATCTCTCTCTCCCTCTCTGTCAAACAAATAAATAAAATCTTAAAAATAATAATAATAATAATATTATCTCACTATATGTAGAGGCAAAATACTTTAGGGACACTTCTAAATCAGTTCACAATCGATGGTATGGTAGCCCATCCCTGGGGGAGTTCTTGCCTTTATGTAATCTCTTATCCTAAGTGTGGGTTCCATTTAGTGACTTGGTGATAGTAAATAGAGCATTCAGAGATGGACTATCACTTCCAAAATTAGGTTTAAAAGACTAATACTATTTTTGGCCTCTTTCTCTTCCTCTTGAGATGTGTATGTGGGATTCTTCTCTTTCTCTTAGATTGCTCACCCCGAGGGATGGCGACCACCACGCTGTGAGGCAACCGCATTGAGAGGCTCATGTGGAGAGGGACTGAGGCCTGCCAATAATCAGGTGAGTGTTCCTGGAAGTAGAACTAAGTAGCTTAAAGGTCCCAGATGCCTGACTCGAAGAAATTGTGAGATAATCAATGCTTATTGATCTGGGCCTCTAAACCCTGAGTGATTTGCTTCCCAGCTATAGATAACTGATAAAAATGTTTAAGACATAGGGAAGCTAAGGAAAACTACTCTGTGTCTGATATATTTTGGGCAATAAGATAGCTAAGTCTCAGAGTGCCTTCTAGGAGCGAGGCAGTCTTCTGTATTGTGTATTTTCTGTCTTGTGTATTTTCCTGTTTACTGATGTTGTTGTATGGTCAACTCTCTGATAAGGAAAGTGCCATAGAGAGGTTAAGTCACTTGTCCAAGAGGCAGAGTTTCGAGAAGGCCCTCGGCAATCCAGGTATGGAGTCCCTGCTCTTCAGGGCTGTGCTGCATTGCCGGTCTTAAGGTTTAATTATCGCAGGAAGAGTGAGCCAAGTGCAGTCCTAAGGCCCTGAAGGGCAGGATGGAGGGAACGTGAGCAAGACGAGAAGCTGAAAATGCTCACGAAAGGCTAAATTTGACTTTATTAAGCATAATCTATAGGAATGAAATTACCGACCCCACTTCCACTAAAAGCAACTAGCAGACCCTAGGAAATCAGCCTATTTTGGCAGGAGGGGCATTTTTCAAGAGAGGAAGAAAACCCAAGTCATAGATATGATAGAGATGGTCACCAGGGTTTCTTTGTGATCCTGCCTGTTTGTTCAAATAAATGAACGTTTCTGTCCCAGCTGATTCACTCAGAAGCAATGAATTCATCAACAGATTGACCCAAAGAGGCTTCCCTCCAAGATAAAACAAAATACATTATTGTGATTTTTCACAAACGGTGAAAGTCAGAAGGTATTTTGCTTTTTCTTCCTTTTTCTTTTTTTCTTCCTTTTTCTTCTTTTTCTTCCTTCCACTTTTTTACAGTGCCCTCTCTGCACCTGTGTTCGGCCTTTAGCATAGTGTGAAGCGAGCAGGTGCCTGCGGGTGTCCGCAGAGCCTCCGACACACATCAAGCTCGTCTTGCCCCTGCAGAAACGCCAAGAAATCTCGTGTGTGCTCTGTGAGCACCTTTTTTTTAGATTTTATTTATTTATTTGACACAGATAGACACAGCGAGAGAGGGAACATAAACAGGGGGAGTGGAAGAGGGAGAAGCAGGCTTCCCACCCAGCAAGGAGCCTGCCTCAAGGCTCAATCCCAGGACCCCAGGATCATGATCTGAGCCAAAGGCAGACGCTTATTGACTGAGCCTCCTAGGCACCCCTGTGAGCACCTTCTGACCCGATCGTCTGACCTGATCTGACCCAAGAATAAATCTCAGCATCCTGCGGTCATTGCTGATTAAAAACAAAACAAAACAGAACAAAACAAAACAAAAAACAAAACACCTTGTTGAGTGTCAGGAAATGTAGCCCAGTTTTGTCCCAGCAAGATATTGTAGAGCATGGATAAAGAAAGGGAGGAAAGAAGTTTAATAAAGACGTCAGTAATAATGTCTTCCTCTTATGACCTATTCAGAGCTGAGAGTATGTATTATATATTCAGAGTATATATTATAGTGGTTGGGATCATTCCACCTTTGTAACAGTTTCATACCTGCTCACTGATTTTCAAGAGTAAGAGCTCTTGTCTGAGAAACCTCATTTTTCCTATAACGTGTCAAAGTCAAATCTGTTGATTTAGGTAAGTAGAAAATGCCCAGGTTTTACATCGAGTGTTTGACTTATTACTCAACTCTGTGTGCTAGTTACTTTGTGAGTAGTTTTATGGAGAAGTCGTGGTGAATAAGTGATTCCATTTTGTATGACAAAGAAACAAGAAAATGAGTGCAATATTTACGTAATACAACCATAACACTAATTCTTACCTGTCAGGCAGGAGAAATAAAAACACATTTGCCTTGCAAATAAAATAGGGCTCTAGTTCAAGCATTTATGATTGCGCATTTGGGAGGAATGAAATAGCCTATTCCATTTAAAAAGTACTTCTGTGTGTTCTCTTCGGTTTTCTAGTATATAATTTGGAAACCTGAGCCACTCAAAGGGCTTTTTTTTGGAGGGATACACAAGGCAGATATATACACAGAGCACCTAAGTCAAATAGCTCAGCCACTAAATGCCGTCTGGGCCCTCCTCTTGGAAAAAGAAAATAAACTCCAGGCTTACATAGTTGCTGGAACACTCTCCCACCGCCCCTGACTGCCATGGCTGTACCCTTGGATTTATCATTACCAGCCACCGCAGCCCTCTCACATCTCAGGCTCTGGATTCTGTACTTGAATGTCATCTTCTAACTTTTGAGTTCACCCCTTCCAGTGCCCACCTTCACCATTCTCTGACCCCACCTGGATCTTCTACCCACTGATACTTCTCCTGCTGCCTTGTCACTCATGCCCATCCTTAGGTCCCTGTGTTTACTCCCCACCTAGTTCAATCCCATGTTCATTGCTGAGTCACTGGTTTATAGCCCTTGCAACTCAACTCACTCTTTCTCACATCTCATGTGGTACTCGTTAGATAAGTCACAACCCTAGTTAACTCCAATGCTCCACCTTTCTAGGCCAGCCCCTAGGCAACTGAACAACACACAGCCATGCTAGCTGGTCTCTTGTGAAATTGGGGACCATGGATCTTCATAGTGTCTCTTATGCTGTCTAGCAATCACATGGTGCTTCCCGAATGCAGTCTTTCGTGCTCTCTCCTAGGCTATTTTATACTTTCTGTTCTCTCCTCAAAGAAGAGACACTCCTTCCTTTTTGGCTTTGCTGAGATCATTGAAGGACTCAGAAAATAACATTCACTGTCTGTCCCCTGTACCTACCTATCTGTGTCTGTGCCCATATGTGGTGCCTTCTCTTCTCTTGGCCTCTGCAGCCAGCTAAGCCAAGCCCCCAGGACCTAGCTCTCACCCACCAACACAGGCTCAAGGACGGGTCTATCGTTCCCAGCTCTCTCTTCTGCGGCCTCATTTTAACCCCTCTGGACTGGATCATTCCCATAAATGTGCAGATGTGCTGTTATTTCTCTCCCCTGTAAAAAACAGCAAAACCCAAAGCTCCCGTGACTCTACTTCTCATGCTGGTGGTGTCCATTTCTTTTCTTCCTTTTACAGCAAACTTCTTTCTTTTTCTTTCTTTCTTTTTTTTTTTTTTTTGCCATTTTATTGATGTATAGTGAATATACAAACACTTCACATATTTAATGTTTACAATTTGATGAGTTTGGACATATGAATATGCCTGTGATACCATCACCATAATCAAGATAATAAACATATATATTACCTCCAAAAGTTTCCTTATATCCTTTTTCTTTAATTTTTTTTTAAGATTTTATTTCTTTGAGAGAGAGAGAGAGAGCATGAGTGGGGGGGAGAGGGGTGGTGCAGACCCGCTGAGCAGGGAGCCTGACACAGGACTCCATCCCAGGATCATGATCTGAGCCAAAGGCAGACACTTAACCTACTGAGTCATTCACATGCACCTCCAAGATTTTATTTTTAAGTGATCTCAACACCCAACATAGGGCTCAAACTTACAACCCCGAGGTCAAGAGTCACAGGCTTACCTGAATGAGCCACCCAGGCGCCACTCCTTTTTTTCTCAGTCATCAGATTACTTTACTTGAAGTCCTCCTTAAATTTTTTTGCTCTTTCAGACATTTCTTTTTATTTACAGTTTGTGTTCAACACAGAGCAATTCTGTAACATGAGAAGTTACTATGCATCAAAACATAAATACACAAACACAATATATAATCCAAAATAGATATACAGCATGCAGGTGTGAAACAAAACAGAACGTTCATTCACACACAGTAGCTTGACATCTGTTGGATATGGTTGTTCTGGTGTAGGTCCGTAAAGATGGAAAAAAAGGACTCTGGTTATGAAGACTACTGTGGCTGTATTAAGAGATTGGAATATCTAAGCATGAGTCAGTGACCATGCAAACAAAAGTCCTTTCAGTGTCTATTTTTAAAAAGCTTTCCATGCATCAAGGCAGTTGTGAAAAGATTTACTTTCCAGAATTAAACCAACTTTAGACTTAGGACCAGGTTCTACCTAAAAATATTAACTAACAGGAAGTATTCCAAATGTGGCTATTCTGATTCAGAGTTTAAAAAAAAACATATATTTACAGAAAGAGCATAAAAGTTCTTGGAATTTAATGCAAGCAAGCTGTCAGTCTTCAATTCCGGAATACTTGATTTATGATTTTGCTCCTGCACATATTTTGCCTTTTTAATTTCAAGAGTCGTCAACTTTACCTTCACAAAAGGTCAATTTTTAATTGTAAAAAGTGGTCTACATCTGCAGAAATAAAAAGCGTTTTGAAATTACTTGAGTTCAGTGTACTTCGACTCTTTAGAGTCAGTTTAGCTGAATGAATCTGGCACTCTTGTTGAATAGGAACAAGGGATCAGTATATAAGCAAAATATACTCATTATACTTCAATCAAGGGTAGATTCCAATCCATCATTGCCCTGGTACATATCAGTTATTATATAAAAAATCAATTGCAATTCTCAGAGGAAAGAGTTCAGTTCCCAAGAAACAGTGACAGCTTAACAATGTAATATTTTATCTGGAGTATGTATGCGTTAAATTAGGATGGCTGAAGCAATGCATTGAGGATTTACAGCACACCTGGAAATTTCTTCTAATGTACATGTAAATAGAATCATGGAAGCTTTTTGTATTACCTGTTCCATGGCCTTAAAGATTTAATGAACCAAATGAAAACAGGAACTGTTCACATCCCATCCTTTATATCTAGGTAAGATAAAATCTATTCTCATTTTCAAGGTAGAATCTTATATGTCCATACTTCTTAAGCCACATTTAAAGAAATCATCTCTTAACTAATCTTGGATGTTGTCTCTTCATCTTATACATGAAACTCCAGTAGATTTAATAGACATCACCTCTACAATAGATGCTTCACAATATTCTTCAAACCAATCAAATTTGGGATCCTCAATATTTTCTGTGTCAACAAAATAAGGTATGGAATTAGCAGATTCAATGAAAACCTGTTTTTCCCTTGTCACACTGGATGTCTAGACACCGTTTGTCTTTAGAAGATGGGGACATATAGATGTTTCTTGGCCCAAATCTTTTAACAGAGAGACGTACAAGGAAGAAGGAGATCACGGAGAGACTGGCTGTGTGGAGCACCCCCAGTTGCCATGGTGGTGGTGTTAGTGGGATTTGGGGCAATCGAGGTATTCTGGGAGGAGTTTCTTGGAAGTGTTACAGCAGTTGTTGGTTTGAATAGATCTGCACGGGTAGGAGCAGTGCTAGATATGGGAGCCCCAAACCCAGGCTGGCCACCAATGCTCTGCCCGTGCCCAGTGCACGGTGCATCTCACTGGATGCAGGTGAGCAGGGAATCACTGGCTTGTGTGGGCACAAGCAAGGGTAGCCTCCTGCATTCTTAAGTACGCAGCACCATCTCCTTAAGTATAGGCACGATGTTGTATAGAAGTCACAACTAATGCTTAAAAAGCCGCGTCTAGGGGCACCTGGGTGGCTCAGTCGGTTAAGTCTCTGCCTTCTGCTCAGGTCATGATCCCAGAGTCTTAGGAACAAGCCCCACATGGGGATCCCTGCTCCATGGGGAGACTGCTTCTCCCTCTCCCTCTGTCTCTCCCCCTGCTTGTGCTCTCTTGCTCTGTCTCACTCAAATAAATAAAATCTTAAAAAAAAAAAAAAAAAGGCAATGTCCGTACTCAGACACTGTAATTCCTCTCCTGCCATTTACCTTGGAACACATTATAATGAAATTTCTCCTGTCAAGTCACCAAAATCTTCCTCCCTTATGGCTAATCAAAGGTCATTTCCTGGCCACTTCTCTTCCTTGAAACCTTTTCCCCACTTTGCTTCTAGGACACTGGACTCACTGGATTTTCCATTCTCTGCCTTCCACTTTTCCGGTGTTCCTTTTCAGTCTCTTTTGTTGGCTCTACCTCCTCTCATCACCCAGGCTGTTATAAGTTGACACGTGGTGAGGCTCAGGCCTCGGACTTCTCCTTTCTACTCATCTTCATTGCCTGGCTCATCTCAACGGGACCGGAAGCTTTCCATGCCACATGGATGCTGAGGACCCCCAGATTTATACCTGCAAGCCATAATCTCCAATCCATCTCCCCATACATTCACCACCTATTAGACAACCCTCAGTTGAATATTTAGTAACACCTCAAGCTCCACATTCTGCAGCTGAGCTTCTGAGATTCCTTCCTCCCTCTAAACCATCTCAGTTAATGACAGCTGCAGTCCTCCCGTTGCTCAGTTCAAACCTTGAAATCATTCTTCACTCTTCTGATACTCTTGTATCCCACAGTAGGTCTGGGTCGACCAGCATATCCTGTCTCTTTTAGCAGCACCCAACTCAATCTACCCAGCCATCTATCTATGTATGATTTCTTTTCTTTCACAGATTATTTATTTAACAGGTTTTTTTGTTTGTGTTTAGTTTTTAATTTAAATTCAATTAATTAACATAGAGTGTATTATCAGTTTCAGAGGTGGAGGTCAGTGATTCTTCAGTCTTATATGATACCCAGTGCTCATGACATCACATGCCCTCCTTAATGCCCATCACCCGGTTACCCCATCCTCCACGCCCCCCCTCCATCCACCCTCAGTTTGTTTCTATGGTTAAGAGTCTCTTATGGTTTGTCCCCCTCTCTGATTCTGTCATGTTCTATTTCTCCCTCCCTTCCCATATGATTCTCTGTTTTGTTTCTTAAATTCCACTTATCAGTGAGATCATATGATAATTGTCTTTCTCTGATTAACTTATTTCGCTTAGCATAATACTCTCTAGTTCCATTCACGTTGTTGCAAATGGTAAGATTTCATTTTTTATGGCTGAGTAATATTCCACTGTATATATATATAGTCCACAACATCTTCTTTATCCATTCATCTGTCGATGGACATCTAGGTTCTTTCCATAGTTTGGCTATTGCTGCTATAAACATTGGGGTGCAGATGCCCCTTCGGATAACTACATTTGTATCTTTGGGGTAAATTTCTAGTAGTGTGATTGCTGGGTCATAGGATAGCTCTATTTCCAACTTTTTGAGCAACCTCCATACTGTTTTCCAGAGTTGGCTGCACCAGTTTGCATTCTCACCAACAAATAGTGTAAGAGGGTTCTCTTTTCTTGTCAACATCTCTTGTTTCCTGACTTGTTAATTTTATTATTCTGACCAGTGTCTGCTGGTATCTCATTGTGGTTTTGATTTGTATTTTCCTGATGCCAAGTGATGTGGAGCACTTTTTCATGTGTCTGTTGGCCATTTGCCTGTCTTCTTTGGAGAAATATCCGTTCGTGTCTTCTGCCCACTTCCTGATTGGATTATTTGTTCTTTGGATGTTGAGTTTGATAAGTTTTTTATAGATTTTGGATACTAGCCCTTCTTTATCTGATAAGACATTTGCAAATATCTTCTCTCGTTCTGTCAGTTGTCTTTTAATTTTGTTGACTGGTTCCTTTGCTGTGCAAAACCTTTTTATCTTGATGAAGTCCCAAAAGTTCATTTTTGCCTTTGTTTCTCTTGCCTTTGGAGACATGTCTAGCAAGAAGTTGCTACAGCTGAGGTCAAAAGAGGTTGCTGCCTGTGTTTTTCTCTAGGATTTTCGTGGATTCCTATCTCACATTTAGGTCTTTCATTCATTTTGAGTCTATTTTTGTGTATGGTACAAGAAATTGGTCTACTTTTATTCTGTATGTGGCTATCCACTTTTTCCAACACCATTTGCTGAAGAGAATGTGTTTTTTTCCATTGGATATTCTTTCCTGCTTCATTGAAGATTAGTTGAACATAGAGTTAAGGGTCCATTTCTGTATTCTCTATTCTGTTCTATCGATCTATGTGCCTATTTTTTGGCCAGTACTATATTGTCTTGATTATTACAGCTTTGTAATAGAGCTTGGGGTCCAGAATTGTGATACCACCACTTTGGTTTTATTTTTCAGTATTCTTTTGGCTATTTGGGATCTTTTCTGGTTCCATACAAGTTTTAAGATTATTTCTTCTAGTTCTGTGAAAAAGAGTTGATGGTATTTTGAAAGAGATTGCATTGAATGTCTAGCTTGCTCTAGGTAGCATAGACATTTTAACAATATTTATTCTTCCAATCCATGAGCAAGGAACGTTTTTCCATTTCTTTCTGTCTTCCTCAATTTCTTTTCGTGAGTGTTCTATAGTTTTCTGAGTATAGATTCTTTGCCTCTTTGGTTAGGTTTTATTTCTAGGTATCTTATGGTTTCTTATCCAATCTGATACTCTGTGTCTTTTGATTGGGGATTTAGTCCATTTACATTCAGAGTAACTATCAAAAGACATGAATTTAGTGACATTGTATTACTTATGAAGTCATTGTTTCTGTATATCACCTCTGTTCCTTTCTGGTCTATGTTACTTTTGGTCTCTTTCTTCACTTAAAGGATCCCCTTTAATATTTCTTGCAAGGCTGGTTTAGTGATCCAGATTCTTTTAGTTTTTGTTTGTCCTGGTAGCTTTTTATCTCTCCTATTTTGAATGACTACCTCGCTAGATAAAGTATTCCTGGCTTCATATTTTTCTCATTTGGCACTCTGAATATATCATGCCAGTCCTTTTTGGACTGCCAGGTCTCTTTGGATAGGTCTGCTACCAGTGTAATGTTTCTATATTTGTAGGTTATGAACCTCTTGTCCCAAGCAGCTTTCGGGATTTTCTCATTGTATGTGAGATTTGCAAGCTTCACTATTATAGGTCAAGGTGTTGGCCTATTTTTTTTTTTTTTTTTGAGGGAGTATCTCCTTGCCTTCTAGACTTAAATGCCTGTTTCCTTCCCCAGACTTAAGGAAGTTCTCTGATATAATTTGCTCCAATATATCTTCTGTGCACTCTCTTTTGTCTTCTTCTGGGATCCCAGTTATTCTGATATTGTTTCACTTTATGGTATCACTTATCTCTTGAATTCTCTATTCATGATCTACTACTTGTTTATCTCTCTTTTTCTCAGCTTCTTTATTCTCCATCATTTTGTCTTTTTTATATCACTAATTCTCTCTTCTGCCTCATTTATCTTAGTGGTTAGAGCCTCCATTTTTGATTGTATCTCATTATTAGCCTTTTTTATATTAACTTGATCGGATTTTAGTTCTTTTATTTCTCCAGAAAGGGATTCTTTAGTATTGTCTTAGGCTTTTTTCAAGTCCAGCAGGCACTTTTATTATAGTTATTCTCAACTCTAGCTCAGACATCTTACTTATGTCCATACTGATTAGGGATGGCAGTCAGTACTGCCTCCTGTTCTTTTTTGAGGTGAGTTTTTCCATCTTGTCATTCTGTTCCAAGAAGAATGGATGGACAAGAGAACAAAATACTAAAATGACAAAACAACCCCAGAAAAATATACACTAAACAAATCAGAAGAGACCCCAGATAAATAAATAAGTAAATAAATAAATAAATAAATAAATAAATATTTTAAAACAGAGAGAGAGGAAGAGAATATAATCAGACAGGTGACCAGAACAGAGCAATACACTGGATCCTGTGTGCATTTTGGTGTTTGTTTTGGATCCCAAAATTGTAAAGAAAGAAAGAAAAATTTATATGTGCAAAAATAAAATTAAACACAATGAAAGGTTAGAATGTAACTATAAAGATGAAAATTAAGAAAGACTTTCAGGGCACCTGGGTGGCTCAGTGAGTTAAAGCCTCTGCCTTTGGCTCAGGTCATGATCTCAGGGTCCTGGGATCAAGTCCCACATCAGGCTCTCTGCTCAGCAGAGAGTCTGCTTCGCCCCCTCTCTCTATCTGCCTCTCTGCCAACTTGTGATCTCTCTCTCTGTCAAATAAATAAATAAAATCTTTTAAAAAATAATAATAAAAAAGGAAAAAAAGAAAATTAAGAAAGACTTTTAAAAATAGAGAATATAATCAAACAGGTGACAGAGAACAGAGCAATACACTAGATTCTGGGTGTATTTTTGTCTGTCTGTTAGAAGACACTGCATCCCAAAATTGTAAAGAGAGAAAAGTTTTTATATATACAAAAATAAAATTAGGTACAATGAAAGGCTAGAATATAACTGTAAAAATGAAAATTTAAAAAGACTCTAAAAAAAGAGCTGACAAAATAAGAGATTGGTTGAAAAGAGAAAAGAAAAAAATTAAAATTGGAAGACTAAAGAATTAGGAGAAAAAAACCATGAATTCTATACACTATTTTCCTTTAGTGCTGGAGTTCTGGAGTTCTGTGTGATGGGTAAACTTGGTCTTAACTAGAAACTCTTGTTGATCTTCTGGGGGAGGGACCTGTTGTGCTGATTCTCAGGTGTCTTTGCACTGAGTGGAAATGTACTGCCCTTGCTAAGGGGCCCAGTCCAGTGTAAGTGTCTCAGGATTGCTCTACGTGGCTTTCGTTCCCTGAAGGCTTTCTGCACCACTTTATAGGATGACAATGAAAATGGCAGCCTCCCAATCTCTGGCCCTGGCATCAAAAGTTTACGTCCCCCACTCCTCAGTGCACCATAGGGGAAAGCAGTCAATCACCCCTGACTCCCTGGTTTCCATCAGCACTGAGTGCTCACCGAGGCTGTGACCCAGTGTTTCTGCCCCACTTTGAGTCTCCAAACCCTGCAGATTCCTGCAGTGCATACCCGCACACCTCCTTCTGGTGGAGCAGAACAATCTTGCCAGTTCTGCCATGAGAGCAGTCACCTGAACGTGCCACAGTGTTGGGTATATGGCAACCCTGAACTGAGAGCCCACTCCTGGGCTCACTGATTGTAGCCAGCTTCCCCACTCTGATACCTGAAAACTCCACCACAGTCAGGCACCCCTGGTCTTCCTGTGACCTTGGAGATTACGAGACTACACAGTCCCATCTGGGATTCTGCCCCACTTTGCCAGCTGATTGCCTTTCAGGCAAGGACATCCCTCAATGGAGCAGACTTCTAAAAGATCTGATTTTTCACTCTACTGCTTTATCACTTTGCAGTAGCCAGCTTCTGGACGCTCCCTCTCCCTGCAGTTTGTCTTCCAATGTATTGCCTCAGATTCACTTCTCCACACCTCCTACCTTGCAGAAAGTGATTGTTTTTCTATTTGTAAAATTGCAGCAATTATTTTCTTAGATCTCCAGTTGAGTTTATAGGTGTTCAGAATGATTTGATAGCTATCTAGCTGAATTTCTGGGACCAGACAAAACTAAAATCTACTCCTCCACTATTTTAGAAATTCAAGCCTACCTATGATTCCTTATTGTTGTTTCTCCTCCTGGACAAACATCTAATTAATCTCACTCTTTCTACCCTTGACTTTTTACAATTTACACATTTGTTCAGAGCACATATCTCCTCTCCTTAAAATCCTTCCAGTGGCTTCCCATCTGACTCAGTAGAAGTCAATGTCCTTCTATAACCCTAAAGCCCTATATAATTTGTCTCTTCCATTGATGATCTAACCTCATTTCCTACTATTCTTTTGTATTCTTTTCACTCAAGCCACACTGGCCTCCTTGCTGTTTCTCAAATATGCCAGGCAAATTTATACCTCAGGACCTTTGCACTTGCTCTTCTGCATGGATGCATTTCCTCTGACTAGCTCCTTCACTACCTAAAGGTCTTTATTCAAGTTAACCTTCTGGTGAGTTCTTTGTTGGCTCACCACCTACAATTGCAAGCCTTCCTCCAAACTCATTCATCATATTCCCTTATTTATTTTTTGTTCAGTATTTATCAGAGTATAACATACTGTATATTCGTATCAATTATGTCAACATTATGTGTCCTTTGGTAGGAAGTAAGTTCCACGAGATCAAGAAGTTTGTCTGTTTTGTTCACTGTGTGTCCTCAGCATTGAGACATGCTTGGAAAACAAAGTCCTCAATATTTGTCAAATTAATCAATTATAATGCTGAGAACATGAGGAAAATATACAGACTGACAAGACATACACATTCATGCTCACTCTTATACAAATTGGTGATAAGTATTGTCAAAAATAGTTTTTATTTTATTCTCAATATTCCCACATGAAAAGTGGAGTTCTGCACCCAGACAACACTTAAAACATTAGAATTATGGACTATTACAAAAATCTGTAATTTTTTAAAATTTTAGCAAATTCCCAGTGGTTTTTTTAAATTGTGATATAAAATGTTATCATTTTTATGACATACTATTTGAGCACTTGAAAATAATTACAAAATAGAGCACAAGAGAAATCTTAGGTAGGTTTATTAATGATTTCTGGGTCTTGAATTTCAACTCATTACCAGCAGAGGGTGCTACTGATCTACATTTTCATACATATGTTTAAAAAGAGTTGTTGATTTTAAAATCAGCAGGTTTCAACACTGTAAATGACAAATCCACATTATATGGTAATGGATCAGCCACCCAAAAATAATAACTTGAGATTTAAAAATCTGTTGTTTTATTCTTTTTTTTCTTTTAGTGTTTATTTAAAATGATGATATTGCACATAGATATAGTACAAAAATATACAGAAATAATTAAATCTCTCTTCTACCCCTTCCTTAAACTGCCAGTTTTCCTTTCCAAGGTTATCATTGTCTCTAGTTTCTTCTATATTTATGTGTATGTGTGTTTTGCTTTGTGTTTGTACTGTATATTTTTAATCAGTAATGATGTAAGTATTGTTCTTTATCTTAGGATCAATTTATAACTTGACCACATAATTTTGGGATTCCATATTAGTACTTATAAAATATCTTTCTTTTAAACAGCTATATTTTGGGGCACCTGGGTGGCTCAGTGTTTTAAAGCCTCTGCCTTTGGCCCAGGTCATGATCTCAGGGTCTTGGGATGGAGTCCTGCATCGGGCTCTCTGCTCGGCGGGGGGCCTGCTTCCCCCTCTCTCTCTGCCTGCCTCTCTGCCTACTTGTGATTTCTCTCTGTTAAATAAGTAAATAAATAAAATCTTAAAAAAAATAAACAGCTATATTTTATTCTAATATGTGAATGGACTGTGATTTATCTAACCAGTATCTTTTTGAAGGATAAAGATTGTTTCAATATTTGCAATTCCCAACAAAATACTATAATAAATACGGTTTTATATTTACATTTGTAAATATATGTATAGGTTAAATTCCTAGAAAAATTGGGTAGCCCTTTGAAAAGTAACAAAGGTGAAGTCCTATTCCTCTAAATACCAAAATAAATTCTAAGTGTATTCAATCATGGAAGTACCAGGAAAAAAATGGGAATTTTTTTTTTGTGACTTTGGAGTCAGAAAGGCCTTCCTCAGGCTAACACAAACTCAGAATTCACACAGAAAAAGTTGAAATTTGACTGTATTTAAAAAACAAACTCTGGATGGCAAAAAATAATAAACCAAAAATAGAAATGACAGTTGTACAATTAAACTGCTAATGCATATTAGAAAGAAATACATTTCTTAATATATAAAGAACTTTTGTAAATTGATAAAATCAAGCCCCTATTGAAAAATGGCCAAGGAATACAAACAAACAGAACATAGAAATATAAATGGCTTTTAACACATGAAACTATATTCATAAGGAGAGAAATGCAAATTAAAATGGCATGATGCCATATTTCACCTATCAGATTGGCAAAGATCAACACATTGTGTGTGATGAGAGTGTAGGGAACAAAGCAGGCTTACAGACTGTTGGCAAGACTATAAATTGATATAATCTCTATGGAAACCGATTTGGCAATAGCTACTAAAATTTTCAAAAAGAAGGTTGGTGACTTTTTTTTCCTTTTAATCAAATCTCCTTCTTTCAATTATCTGTATGTACACAACCAAAAGAAAAGGCTACACAGAGTTTAAAAACAAAACCAAAATAATTTTTTTCAATTAATTTTATTTTATTTTTTCAGTGTTCCAAGATTCATTGTTCATATACCACACCCGGTGCTCCATGCAATACGTGCCCTCCTCAATACTCACCACCAGGCTTGCCCAACCCCCACCCCCTCCCCACCAAAACCCTCGGTTTGTTGCTCAGAGTCCACAAAAAAACAAAATATTTTAAGAGAGGTATTATGGGGGCCCCTGAGTGGTTCAGTCAGTTAAGCTTCTGCCTTCAGCTCAGGTCATGATCCCAGGGTCCTGGGATTGAGTCCCACTTTGGGCTCCCCACACAGCAGAGTCTGCTTGTCTTTCTCCTTCTTCCCCTGCCACTGCCCCCAGCTGGTGCACTCTCTCTCAAATAAACAAATAACATCTTGAAAAAGGAGAAAAAGGAGAGAGGTGTCCTTTATGTAATGTGGATGACAACCATTTTGGGCTATGGAAATGTACATGACAACCAAAATTATCTTAGTGTACATCAGTCAAGGTCCCGTGGGAAACAGACGGCACTTTTTTTTTTTTAAAGGGAAGGCTGAAAAGAATTTCATCCATGAAGGTGTGGGCAGGGTTAAGAGAAACAGTAGGAAGAAGGAGCACCCCCTGGTGTTGGCATGATTGGCTTTAGGAAGCCATTATCATCCCCAGCAAGAGCCCAGGGAAGGCAGGGGTACAGAGCCAAGCAAGGATTGTTACACCTGCTCTACGTCTGGATAGACCTGGAAAGGCAACGGATGATTTTCATTCAGCTAACATGTATCTTGGTAGTATCTTCAGGGCCTTGCTTTATTTCCACTTCCCTTCAAAAAAGAATTGACAGGCGCATCTGGGTGGCTCAGTCGTTAAGCGTCGGCCTTCGGCTCAGGTCATGATCCCAGGATCGAGCCCCACATCCAGCTCCCTGCTCAGCGGGAAGCCTGCTTCTCCCGCTACCATTCCCTCTGCTTGTGTTCCCTCTCTCGCTGTGTTTCTCTCTGTCAAATAAATAAAATCTTTAAAAAAAAAAAAAGAATTGACAAATTTTCTTTCAAAGTGTTCACTTCAGAAGAGGACCCATAGATCACTTACTCTCCACTCCTTTTCTTCCTGGGATAGTATCTTTATGAAAGTTGGCTTCCTGAATACTTTGCTTGTGTTTACTAAAGTTTAACTAAAAGAAATTTAAAGATGATGACACCTAGAATATAAGAGCATTATAAGACATGGTACATTTTACATAGAGTGGGCTTTGAAAAATAAAATCCGTGTTATGTTTGGCTATAATGAAGGATTCTACCATCTGGTTTTCTTTCCTTCCTTCTTTCCTTTCTTCTAATAGTGCCCCCTTCCTTCCACCCCCTCCAAGTTACTTTTGGTTGGACAAAGTGAGTCTCTTGAATTAACCAGAGTTAATCCCAGAGACCGAGCTTCTGGCTAATGTATAGCAACATTAAAGACTGGGTTAGAAAGGGATAGATATGCAGGGCACCTGGGTGGCTCAGACCCTTAAGCGTCTGCCTTGGGCTCAGGTCATGATCCCAGGGTCCTGAGATGGAGCCCCATATCCGGCTCCCTGCTCAGAGGGCAGCCTGCTTCTCCTTCACCCTCTGCCCCTCCCCCCTGCTTGTGTTCTCTGTCTCTCTCATAAATAAATTTTTAAAAAAGGGATATGTGTTATTTGAATACCTTTTTCCTTTTTTCTTCTCACCTACTTAAATAAGATTGCTTTTCCTTGCGGTGTCCCTCAGTGCTTCTCGGATACAAGATAGATGGTTACTGTGAGGCCTGGCAACGTCAGGGACCCAGCCTGGTCAGCGTGCCTTAAGGGGAAATGACTTGGCAA
>CM053611.1:39568747-39590194 GCA_028646535.1 Procyon lotor
TACGTGTGGGATCCTGACGCTGGTTTGCTTGTTTGTTTTGTTTTTAAGATGTCTGCCTTCCCCCTGAAGAGTATTTTCTTGGAGGGAAAAGAGCATTTACCAAAAAATGTCCCCCGTGTCTGAATCTGCCTGCGTCTTCCCTAAGTCGACTTGCATTTTTTTCACTCTTCTGCAGCCCCGCTCCTGCCTCGCGGTTCTGTTTACCCAGGGCTGCTAGGTAATTCTCCAAGCCTCACCTACTTTGAAAACACCTCTCAGCTCCCACTGGCCTCTCCCCATCCTGCCTTCCACGGAGTTTAACGTCCGGCTCCGACACTTCTTTGCTTGATTATTGCACTTGGTGTAGTCGACATCCTGTGCCTGCCAAACCTGAGCCGGTCCCTGAAGAGAGGTCACAAAGGCTATCATTAGTGTTTTTAGAAACCGTCCAGCACTTGGCCCAACAGAAACGCATGAAATTTAAGTTAGAAAGTGACTTTTTTCTACCGTCCTGATGACAGACAGTATGTACGGGGTGATGTTAATTTTGTCATTAGCGTGGTGGGGAGCGCACCAAAATGGCCTCAGTACAGCCAAAGCAAGGGTCCTTGCCCCCCCTCCCGCTCCCCAGGTCCCCGAGCAACGCGGCAGGTGCAGCTGATCGCTGGCTTCCCTCTTCTCCAGCTGTAGCTCGTCTCCGCTTGCTCCATAAAGCCCGGCGGAGGTAGCTGCAGCCCATCCCTTGATCCTGCGGGCCTCGGCTCTCCGGTCTGTTTTCCGAAGACGGTTCTTGGAGCGCTGGTAAAGTGAGAATAAGGTGGTGAGTTTTCCCCCTCAAGTAAATAGCTAAACGTTGGCGGACGCTGGCCTTTAGTCGTTTAAAGTCACGAAAGTCCTTTTCTTGAACGAGGAAAAGCTATCTCGGGGCTGGCCTCTTGTCTTCTCCTCACCCCCCAGCCCCAGACTCGGTGTGCTTGTGGAGATGAAGCTCGGCTCCCCCAGAGATGTTGCTTTCACCCCAAGCCAATCTTAGAGTTGTTTTCAAAGGAGCTTTTGGTTACCTAGGGTCCTGAATTGTCATTTCCAGCCTTAGTCATCGGCCATGTGTGTTAGTGGAAAGGGGTTATGTGGTTTTGTTAGACCCCCAAGAACATGGGACCACCTGAATTCTTTTTATTTATTTTTTCATTAACATATAATGTATTATATTGCTTTAGGGGTACAGTACAGGTCTGTGAATCATCAGTCATACAACTCCCAGCGTTCACCATAGCACATACCCTCCCTGGAGTCCATCACCCAGCCTCCCTATCCTTTTCTCCCCATCCCCCAGCAACCCTCAATTTGTTTCCTGAGATTAAGAGTCTCTTATGGTTTGTCTCCCTCCCCCAGGACCAGCCGAATTCTTGCACTTAGAGATTTCAGGTCCTCTCCTAGTCTCTGAGAGGAAAACCAGACTTTGTATGATAAAAACTGAAACCGAAGAGCACAGTGAATTTTCAGAAGCGCATGTGTGACTATGCTATTTCAGGAATTGTTCCAGTATGAGATGTTTATAATAAGTTTGGTGTGGCCCAGCCAAGGAGCTTAATATAACAGGGTTAAGTGAATAGTGGGAGGGGAGAGTCCCAGTCTGCGCCAGCTTGCATTTATTAGTAATCAAACAGGTTTGCTGATGAGACTCGCTGAGCATTTGCTAAATCTGGGACTTGTGGTTTGCAAATCATTTTGATTAACAGCTGCCGTCACCTATCTTAAGACAGGAAAAAGTAAATGTTATTTTATCACACTAAATATCAGTCACAAAGAGACTAAAAACAGTATAATTTGGCAAATATAAAACTTACTGGTTAAGTCGAAAACCATGCTCTGCCCTTGCATTAGGCTCACTTAAGATGACTTTCCTGGGAACATCTCAGCGAACAGGTATTTCTTCTGTTTCCATGACGAGTTTACTGGCATCTGTTAGCGAAGGCCTCTTTTGGCAAAAGGAATTTCTTGTTTATCTACATATACACACAGATATTTTTAAAAAAAATTTTTACATACCTTACCTAAGGGTTTTGCCTTAACTAAATCTCCAGCTGGGACCCAGGTGAAATATTTCCCTGAATTTCATAATTAAGTATTGGATGATTATTAAAATATGCCTACCTGATCTAAAGTTTGGAAGCTTAATGTTCAAGAAATAATTGTTAGTAAGGGGAGAAATACTTAAATGGTTGGTAAAGGTAAGGTAATTACATTGTCAACATCATCTTTTAGAGTTTGCTTCAGAAGGCTTTCTCAAGAGCTTTTGAATCACACTAAAATCTTTTTTTCAAGGATGCTACTCTTGTATCTCTGTATAAATCTTTGCAAAGAAATTCAGCTATTAGTGATTGAAGAATATGGATATTGAAAAATACAAATTATGCCCTTATGTTAATTCCTAAGGAATATGGAATATTCTCTATACTGTACATAAATAATGAATTTATTCTGACTTCTTTAGGAAGTCAGAAAAAATGCAGAACATTTCTGTAAGTCTCAGTGTAAATGCCTGGAGGTTAATATTGAACTCTACAGTTAGATCACTAGTGAAAATTAGATCTATAATGAGTAAACTTTAGGTTAGAAACAAATCACTTTTTTTTTTTTTTTTTTTTAGATTTTATCCATTTAAGAGAGAATGCACACAAGCAGGGGGACAGGGCAGAGGGAGAGGAGGAAGCAGACTCCCTGCTGAGCAGAGAGGCCAACACAGGCCTCAATCCTGGGACCCAGAGATCATGACCTGAGCAGAAGGCAGACGCTTAACCGACTGAGCCACTCAGCCACCCCCAAATCACATTATTTTATAGATGTTTCCAGGCCTCAGAGGCTTTTAATCATTGCTTTGGATCAGGGAGATCGTTGCAAAGTGTTGACTCAAGAGAGTTTATATAATAAAGCAACTCCGGCACTAACAACGAAACTAAGATCTAGAAATAATAATGAGGTATAGTTCAATCAAGGAGAAATAAATAAAATTCCTGAAATAATTGGTTTAGGTAATCTCTAATATTATTTTACATTCAGCTAATGTGAATCAATGGAAATTCCTGTAGTAGATTTGTGGTCCCGTTGTTCTGTTTATAACCATGGACTTAGCAAACAATAGAGCAGTATGCACAGTTTATGATACAAATTAGAGGCCCCTCACTTTTTCCATCCTAATTTCCAAACTAGGATAACCCCCTATTATGTGCTCCTAGAGCCCCTGGCACTTTTCTTTCCCAATGTGTAATGATATTGTTATCTCTGAGCTTTTAGGGTTGCTAGATTTATCTAATAAAAATACAAGAGGCTCAGCGAAACTTGAATTTCAGATAAATAATTTTTCAGTATGTTTTTCCCGTACAACTTTTGTGACCTACTTGTACTAAAAAATTAGCCTTTCTTTATCTGAAATTCAGAATTTTTTTTTAAAAAGATTTTGATAGACAGCACAAGCAAGGGGAGAAGCAGACATCGAGAGGTAGAAGCAGGCTGCCCCCTGTGCAAGGAGGCTGGTGGGCTCAATCCCAGGACCTTGGGACCATGACCTGACCTGAAGGCAGAGGCTTAACTCACTGAGCCACCCAGGCACCCCTGAAATTCAGATTTTCTTGGGCATCCTGGATTTAATGTGGCATTCCCAGTAGCTTACTTGTGCATATCTGTACCTCCTGCAGACTACAGGTCTTAGGGGAGCAGATACTCTCTGGAACAGAGGTTATTAGCACTTTCTAGGTGCTTGATAAATATTGGTTGAGTGCCGAAAAGAATGAGTGATACGGGATACAACTGAGGTTGAGAGAAATTAAAAACAAAACATTTCTTGGGGTGCCTGACCGGCTCAGTCAGAAGAGCATGTGACTCTGAATCTCAGGGTTGTAATTTAGAGCCCCACGTTGGGTGTAGAGACTACTAAAAATAATAAAAAACAAAAAACACTTCCCTTTGGGATTTCTACAAGTATACCATCTTTACACTGTAAATATTCAATCAACTGAGACAGATAAAGAAGAAATTCCATTTAAAAGAGATTTCAAGGGCACCTGGGTGGCTCAGTCAGCTTTGCCTCTGCCTTTAGCTGAGGTCATGATCTCCAAGTCGTGGGATGAGTCCTGCATCAGGCTCCCTGCTCAGCATGGAATCTGTTTCTGCCTCTACCTTTCACTCGTGTGCCCTCTCTCTCTCGAATAAATAAAATCTTAAAATAAACAAGACTCCAAACAACTGATCCTGCGAATGTAATTAACTTTCAGTTTTTAATTTGCAGTTAGTACTTTTTCAGTAACTATTACACAAGTTCGACTTGTATTTTTATTTTTCATTTTTTAATTTTATTTATTTGACAGGTCACAAGTAGGCAGAGAGGAAGGCAGAGAGAGGGGGCAAGCAGGCTCCTTGCTGAGCAGAGAGCCTGATGTAGGGCCCGATCCCAGGACCCTGAGATCATGACCTGAGCCATCCAGGCGCCCCTCGATTTGTATTTTTAAGTGTTAAGGCAGATTGCAGCTAACCTTTTCTATTGAGATCTAAAACTGAAAAAGGTTTGGATGGGACAGACCAGAGAGGTTTCCAGGCCATGTATGGAGGAGGTGGCCCAAATTTCAAAAACCTTATCATCACATCTTTTTGAACTCAGATGCTCTGCTTTATATTAGAAAAATCAAAACAAATTAATTTTGAGAATGTTCATTAGCTCATGAAGAGCCAGGGTCTTAAGCATACTCTTTAGTTCATGAACCACAGAATGGAGGTCACTTAGGTGAGTCATGGAAGTTTAGCAGATGACAAAAGGAGAAAAATGCCTTGGAAAAACAAATAGAAATGCGTGTCTTATATACTACAAATAGAAATGCGTGTCTTCTATGCTAAGAACATTAGTCTGGATCAGTCACAAATGCCCACGAGGCAAAGCCTTTCTCTGGGGCTTGAGCAGCCTCCTACCTCAGTGTTCAAGAAGGAGGGTAGATAGGGTCTGAGAGTTTGAGGTTCCAGTTTTGGGGCTTCTTCCATTAGCCTCTTGCCCAACCTGTGCTTCCATTCTCCAGCTCTTGAAAGGAAAAACAGTTCCTTCATATTAAGAACATTGACAGATACCTAATCAGTCTTATAAGACTCTTTACTCTCTTCATTCCCTCTACATCACTTCCAACCTCCCAGTGGAGAGAAGAATGGCTCCCATTTGGTCAGGGGAAATTCTCTAGGAAAGGTGGTAGCTGTGAGGAGTTGAGGGTTCACATTCATGGGAGCTGGGGGACACATCTACAAGCCTGGTAATTGTGTGTATTATATATGACTGGATTATCAGTGATACCCTCAATAATGTATATCTAGAAAAAAATCACATCATGGTTTTTTGGGTTTTTGTTTTTTTTTTTTTTTTTAAGATTTTATTTCACAGAGAGAAACAGAGAGGGAACACAAGCAGAGGGAATGGTAGCGGGAGAAGCAGGCTTCCCGCCGAGCAGGGAGCCCGATGCGGGGCTCGATCCCAGGAGCCTGGGATCATGACCTGAGCCGAAGGCAGCCGCTTAACGACTGAGCCACCCAGGCACCCCCACATCATGGTTTTTGAATACAAGAATTAAATTTTTTTTGAGGAAACAACATGCATACACAATTTAAATGATCCAAAGATAGAAGACAAAATTTAATTGACAAACATGCAGTACAATTATGAAGCCTAGGAGAGAAGAGCAAGAATAGACTCCCATGAGTATCTATTCCAGAATTTCCATAGAGGAATGGGTTCTAGACTTGACATTGGAAAATAGCCCTTGAATATATGGAAAGGAGGGTATTGTCAAGTGGCAACACAAAGGTTCAGATGATCATGACCAATTAGTAAAGGATTCTGCTGGTATGAGCTTCATTGACTGGAGTTGGTGGCTATCATCTTGGAGTAAATAGAAGCCATATTGTGAGGATTTTTGAGTATCTTCTAAATACCAGTCTTTCCAAATACCCCTTCCAATTATAGTTCTTTTTAAATTTCTCTACCTTTTGTTCATTTTCTATGAGGAATTTTAAGAATGGAAATCTTCTTAAGGTCCTAAAATCATCACTTTCAAACGCTAACTCTCCAGCTATTTGTAACTATTCAAACCCCTGTAACTCTTTGCCTAGGCAGAACTTTGGGTTTATTTCCACAGGGCGTATATAGTAAGTTCTCATTAGATGAGAACCAGAACAGTACTCAAATAGGAGATGTAAGCAACCTCACCATCGCTGTCGTATGTGACATATTATAAATGAAAAGCAATATGGTTAGGAGGCCAGCCTCTGGAGCAGGACTGCCTGGGATCAAATCCAGCTCCACAAACTTATCTGGGGTGACTTTGGGTGTGTCTCTTAGTCTCTCTTTACTTGCAAATGGGATAATAGTAATGTCTACTTCATAGGGTTCTTTTGAGAATGAAATGAGTTGATACATATAAAGAATATACGACCACGCCTGGCACGTGGCAAATACTTTATATGTGTTAGCTGTGGTTATTTTCAGGAAATTTGAGTGCCAATGTTAAACACACAGAAAGTTATTTAAACCAATTGTTTAAAGACCCCCTAATCCCTCCACAGCTGATTTAGGACTAAATAGCATTGGTAGATTATTGTCAAGACAATGCTAACTTCAGAAAAAAAAAATGTCTACTTCTACCTGCACTTCAGCTACTTCATCTGCATGATCAGAGGAAGGTCAACAATGGCCTCTGAGAGGCAGGTCACTGACAAGCGGCATAACCCAGTGGAAAGCATTTGTAGAAAAATCAGAGCCATCCAAAGGAGAGAAGACACTGCAGATCCAGTTCGACAGATTCTCAAATACCAGTTGAGCAGTTTTGATAGTCCACAGCTTAACACCAAGAAAGATTTTGAAGAGGTGCTGAAGAACTTGGCGACCACTCCTATTCCCTCGCCCGATACTTGCTTCTCAAGTACCTCGAGAAAGGATGCCATCATTACATCTCCTCAAATAATGTCTCCAGGAAACCCATCCATTTCTCATCTCAGCTTTCCTGAGGATTCAGCATCCCCTGTTCCTCTCACAAGTTCTGAAAATCTCTCAAGGCCAAGATCCGGGAGCTCTCAGAATTACACATCTTGGGCATCACAGACCAGGAAAGGGGAGCACTTCTCTAGCAAGGATTTGAGTGACTGTTCTGGTGAAAATCATTTTAATGCCTCAACACTTGACTTTGATTCAACCTCTGATAAAAACTCTGAAAGTTTTGCTCCTCAGGAATCAGTGGTGAAAAAATTATCTCTAAATGAAACTGGTAAATATTAATCTTTTAATGTTTATTCTTCCAATAAAGGAATAAGCATATCACTTTCTGGATACCTGAGTTAAAAAAAAACCCCAATCCACATGATTAAAATTTGGATGGAAGCATCCATCTTTCCCTTTTTAAGTATGCTGCTTTTTCTCTTTTAAAAAAATTAATTTTTTAAAATTTTTAAATTTTTTAATTGATTTATAATTTCAGGTGTATTATTGTGATTCAGCAATTATATACTTTATTAAATGCTTACCATGATAAGTGTAGTTAATGTCTGTTACCATGCAGTTATTATAATATTATTGATTATATTTCCTATGCTGTACTTTTCATCCTCATGACTTATTTTATAACTGAAAGTTTGTACCTCTTAATCTATTTCACCTACCCTGTCATCTACCTCCCCTCTGGCAATCACCAATTTGTTCTCTGTATTTTTAGCCTATTTCCTTTTTGTTTGTTTTGTTTTTTAGATTCCACACATAAGTGAAAGTATATAGTGTCTTTCTCTGTCTGACTTATTTCACGTAGCATAATGCCCTCTAGGTCTGTCCATGTTATCCCGAATGGCAAGATTTTATTCTTTTTCATGGCTGAGTAGTCCATTGGGTATATATGCCACTTCTCCTTTATCCATTTATCAGTAGACATTTAGATCCCTTCCATATATTAGCTATAGTAAATAACACTGCAATAAACATAGGAGTGCATATGTCTTCTCAAAGTAGTATTTGTTTTCTGTGGATAAATTCCCAGAATTGAAATTACTAGTATTTTCATTTTTAATTTTTTGAGGAACCTCCATACTGTTTTCTATGATAGCTGCACCAGTTTACTATCCCACTAATAGTTCATAAGGGCTCTCTTTTCTTCATATCCTTACCAATAGTTGTTATTCCTGACTTTTCAATAGTAGCCATTCTGACTGGTGTGAAGTAATATTTCATTGTGGTTCTGATTAGTGTATCCCTGATGGTTAGTGATGTCAAGCATCTTTTCATGTGTCTGTTGACCATCGGTATGTCATCTTTGGGGAAAATGTCTATTCAGTTCCTCTCCTGATTTTTTAATTGGGTTCTTTGGTGTTTTGGAGTTGAGTTATTTATATATTTTGGATATTAACTTCTTATTGGATATATCTTTTACAAATATCTTCTCCTATTCAATTCATTGCCTTTTCATTTTATTGATAGTTTTCTAAGCTGTGCAAAAGCTTTTTAGTTTGATTTGTTCCCAATACTTTATTTTTCCTTCTGTTTCCATGTCCTGAGGAGAAAGGTTAAGAAAAATATTGCTAAGGTCAATTTCCAAGAGTTTACTGCCTGTGTTTTCTTTCAGGAGTTTTATGGTTTCAGCCTTTACATTTTGATATTCAATCCATTATAAGTTTATTTTTGTGTATAACATAAGGAGGTGGCCTAGTTTCATCCTTTTCCATGTAGTTGTCTAGTTTTCCCAGTATTTATTTAAGAGACTATGTCTTTTCCCTGTTGTATATTCATGTCTCCTTTGTCATAGACCATTTGACAATGTAAGTGTGGGTTTATTTCTGGGCTTTCTATTCTATTCTGTTGATCTGTGTGTCTGTTTTTGTGCCAGTACCATACTGTTTTGATTACTACAGCTTTGTAATATAACTTGAAACCTGAGATTGTGATGTCTTCAGCTTTGCTCTTTTTCAAGATGGCACTGGTTACTTGGGATCTTCTGTGGTTCCATATAAATTTTAGTGTTTGTTGTTCTAGTTCTTTGAAAAAAATATTTTTCAAAAATTTTAACATACAGTGCAGTATAGTTTCTGGAGTAGAATTAAGTGATTCCTCACTTATATACGACACCCAGTGCTCATCACAACAGGTGCCTTCCTTAATACCCATCACCGATCTAGCCCATTGCCAATGCACCTCCCTCTATCAACCCTCAGTTTGTTCTCTATAGCTAAGAATCTCTTATGACTTGTTTCCCTCTCTTATTTATTTTTTCCCCTTCCCATATGATCATCTGTTTTCTTTCTTAAATTCCACCTATGAATGAGAGCATATGGTATTTCTCTTTCTCTGACTAGCTTATTTCACTTAGCATAATATACTCCAGCTCCATTCATGTCATTGCAAATGGCAAGAGCTCATTCTTTTTGATGGCTGACTGATATGTATCCACATCTTTATCCATTCAACAGTTGATGGACATTTGGGCTCTCTCTATCGTTTGATTATTATTTTTTTTAAAGATTTTATTTATTTGACAGCGAGAGAGGGAACACAAGCAGAGGGAATGGTAGCGGGAGAAGTAGGCTTCCTGCGGAGCAGGGAGCCCGATGCGGGACTCGATCCCAGGACCCTGGGATCTGACCTGGGCCGAAGGCAGACGATTAACGACTGAGCCACCCAGGCGCCACTCGTTTGATGATTATTGATAATGCTGCCATAAACATTAGGGTCCATATATCCCTTCAAATCTGTATTTTTGTATCCCTTGGGTAAATAAATACCTAGTAGTACAATTCCTGGGTTGTAGGGTAGTTCTATTTTTAACATTTTGAGGAACCTCTAGAGTGGCTGCAGCAGTTGGCATTCCCACCATCAGTGCAAGAGGGTTCCCCTTTCGCTGCATCCTTACCACGCCTGTTGTCTCTTGTGTTGTTAATTTTAGCTATCCTTATAAGTAGTGGTATCTTGATAGAAATTGTCCTAAATTTATAGATTACATTAGGCAGTATGGATATTTTAACAATATTAACTCATAATCCATGAGGAAGGTATATTTTTCCTTTTTTGGTATTGCTTTTAATTTCTTTCATCAGTCTCTTATTGTTTTCAGACTACAGGTATGTCACTTCTTTAAATTTATTCCTAGGGAAATTTTTTTGATACATTTGTAAATTGGATTGTTTTCTTAATTTCTGTTGTTCTGTTATTGATGTATAGAAATGCAACAGATTTCTGTATATTGATTTTGTATCCTGAGGCTTTCCTGAATTCATTTATGCTTCCAAGAGTTTTTGCTGTAGTCTTTAGGGTTTTCTCTATATAGTATGATGTCCTCTAGAAACAGTGGCCATTTTACTTCTTCCTTACTGATCTGGAGGAGTTTGATTTATTTATTTTTTTTATCTGATGACTGTGGCTAGGACTTCCAGTTCTATGCTGAATAAAAGTGGTGAGAGTGGACATCCTTGTCTTGTTCTTGATCTTAGAAGAAAAGCTTTCAGTTTTTCACCATTACCTATTATGTTAGCTGTGGGTTTTTCACAGAAGGCCTTCATTGAGATATGTTCCTTCTAAACCTACTTTGAGACATTTTTTTTATCATGAATAATGTTGTACTTTGTCAAATGCTTTTCCTGCATCTATTGAGATAATCATATGGTTTTTATACTTCACTTTGTTAATGTGGTGTATCACATGGATTGATTGGTGTGTGTAGAATCATCCTTTTTTCGATGAAATAAATCCCACTCGATTATGGTGAATGATCCTTATAATGTACTATTGAGATCCATTTGCTAATATTTTGTTGAGGATTTTTGCATCTATATTCATCAGAAATATTAGTCTGTTCCTTTTTTGTAGTGTCTGTCAGATTTTGGTGATTTTGGTGTCCTCATAGGATGAACTGGAAGCTTTCCTTTCTTATATTCTTTGGAATAGTTTGAGAAGAATAGGTATTAACTCTTTAAATGTTTGATAAAATTCAACTGTGAAGCCAACTGCTCCTGGACTTTAGTTTGGCAGGAGTTTTTTTTATTACTGGTTCGATTTCATTACTAGTAAGTGGTCTATTCAGATTTTCTGTTTCTTCTTGATTCAGTTTTGGGAGATTGTGTGTTTCTAGGAATTTATCTATTTTTTAATTTTCTTTATCTAAATTGTTGGTATACAGCATTTTGTGGTAGTCTTTTATAATCCTTTGTATTTATGTAGTATCAGTTGTAACTTGTTTCATTTATGATCTTATCTGAGTCTTGGCTTTATTTTTTTTTTTAATAAATCTGGCCAAAAGTTTATCAATTTTGTTTCTTTACAAAGAACCCAGCTCTTAGTTTCATTGATCTTTCTTTTCTATTTTTTTTTTTTTTCAGTTTCTATTTCATTTATTTTCCCTGTTCCTCTACTTCTATTTCCTTTCTTCTCCAACTGGATTTCTACTTTTTTTCTTTTTCTAATTCCCTTAGGTATAAAGTTAGATTGTTTATTTATTGTTTCTTGAAGTAGGCCTGTATTGCTATAAACTTCTTCTTAAAACTATTTTTGCTAAGTCCCAAAGATTTTGAACCAACAAAGATTTTGTTTCCAATTTTGTCTCCAAGTATTCCTTGATTTCTTCTTTGACTTCCTCAGTGACCTTTAGGTTGTATACTAGTATGTTCTTTGGCCTCCCAAGTGTTTTGTGTTTTTTCCAGTTTTTTTTTTTCCCTTATAGCTGACTTATAGTTTCATAGTACTGTGGTTGAAAAAGATGTTTGGTATGATATACAGTCTTCTTAAATTTACTGGTACTTATTTTGTGGCCTAATGAGATCTATTTTGGAAAATAATCCATGTGCATTTGAATGTGTATTTTGTTGTTTTTGAATGGAATATTCTGTATCTACCTGTTAAGTCCATCTGATATAATTTCCTTATTAATTTTCTGTCTGGATGATCTATCTGTTGATGTGAGGTGCTAAAGTCCCCTACTATTATTGTATTACTGTCAATTTTTTTCTTTATGTCTGTTAATAGTTACTTTTTGTATTTAGGTGCCCTGTGTTGGGTGCATAGATATTTACAATTGTTATATCCTCTTGTTGAATCGATTCCTTAATTATGTAAATGGACTTCATTATTTGTTTGTCTTTTTTAAAGTGTATTTTGTCTAAGTATTGCTACCCCAGCTTTTTTTTTTATTTGCACGAAATATCTTTTTCCATCCTATCACTTTCAGTTTTATGATTTTATTTTAGGATCTCTTGTAGATAGCATATAGATTAGAGTCTTGTTTTTTTATCTATTCAGTCACCCTATTTCTTTTGCTTGGAGCATTTAATCCACTTACATATAAAGTAGTTCTTGATAGGTATGCACTTATTGCCATTGTGTTAATCATTTTCTGACAGTTTTTGTAGTTCTTCTCTGTTCCTTTCCCCTTCTCTTAGTCATTTTTCACAGGGAAGAGATTTTTAGTGTGCTTGGATTTCTTTCTCTTTATTTTTTGTGTATCTATTATAGGTTTTTGGTTTGTGGTTACCATGAGATTCGTATATGACATCTATGTATATAGTCGTCTGTTAAGTTGATGGTCACTGAAGTTCAAACACATTATAAAAGAACCATAGTTTTACTCCCCATATATATATGGGGAGTGTGTGTGTGTGTGTGTGTGTGTGTGTGTGTGTGTATATATATGTGTGTATATACATATGATGTCATATTTTACATCTCATTATATTGGGTATTCCTTCACTAATTTTTGTAGTTCTAATTGATTTTGCCACTTTTCTCTTTTAACCTTTCTACTAGCTTTATAAATGATTGATATAGTTTTTTCACTCTATGCTTTTACCAGTGAAATTTTTCCTTTTATAATTTTCTAATATCTAGTTATGACTTTTTTTTTTTTTTTTCACTTAAAGAAGTCCTTTTAACATTTCTTTTAAGGCTGGCTTAGTAGTAAGGAACCCCTTTAACTTTTGTCTGGACACTCTCTCTTAATTCTGAATGATAACTTTGCCATGTAGAGTATTCTTGGTTGTATTTTTAACCCCTTTTGGCACTTTGATTATGTGGTGCCACTCTCTTTGGCCTGCAATGTTTCTGCTGAAAAATCAGCTAATAGCCCTATAAGCGTTCCCTTGTATCTGTTAGATCTTCTCTTGGAGCTTTTCAGATTTTCTCTTTATGTTTAATTTTTGCTATTTTAATTATTATGTGTCTTGTCAGTCTTCTTGGGCTCATCTTGTTTGGGGCTCTCTGTGCTTCCTGAACATGGATGTCTGTGTCCTTCCTTAGGATAGGGAAATATCCAGCTATGATTTCCTCTAATGTGTTTTCTGCACCCTTCTCTCTTCTCCTTGGGATCCCTATAATGTGAATATTGTTATGCTTGATGTTTTCTAAGAACTTCCTTAACCTGTCCTCATTTTTTGAAGTTTCTGTTCAGCTTAGTTGCTTTTCACTGCTTGTCTTCCAGATCACTGATTTATTCTCCTGCATCATCAAATCTGCTATTGATTCCTTCGAGTGTATTTTTCATATCAGTTATTATATTCAGTTCTGGCTAGTTCTTTTTTGTATTTTCTCTTTGTTTTTCATTGAATTTATCAAGTCTGGTGAGCATCTAATGACTTTTACTTTGAACTCTTTATCAGGTAGATTGCTTATTTCCATTTCATTTAGCTCTTTTTCTGGGGGGTTTGTCTTGTTCTTTCATATTTCAGAGGTTGCTATTCCTCTGTCCCTTCATTTTGTCTGACTCTGTTCATTATTATGTTTTAGGCAGGTCAGCTATCTTCTAGTTTTGAAAGTAGTGGCCTTATGTAGAACATGTCCCATGAGGCCCAGTAGCAATCCTCCCGCTACTCTGCAAAACCAAATGTTCCAGAGGCGTTCCTTGTGACTAGGTCATGACTGCTACTGGTCCTCTGGTGGGAAGGGCCAGCCCTTAGCCCAGGTGTCTGTGAAGATTGGCTGCAGGGCTTGCTCCCAGCACAGCTGAATGAATGGCCTTGTTTCAGCTGCTGCACATGTGCTCGTGGCCAGGGTTAGTCCTCAGGCTGGCTGTCTATAGTGTCCAACCTTGACTGCTATAGGTGCATTGATGAGCATTGTTTGCCTGTGGTGCAACTGATGGAGAGACCGGGCTACAGTTGCTGTAGGAATGTTGGTGGGCGTGGCTAGCTCCTGGCGTAGCTCAATGGGAGTGTTGGTTGCAGCTATTGAAGTTGCACTGGTGGATTGGGCTAGCTCCTGGCAAGGTTGAGGTAGGCCTGGCTGTAGTTACTGTCAGTATGATGGCAGGTGGAGCTAGCTCTCCAACTCCCAGAGTCAGAAGTAGCTCTGGAGGGGCTCTAGTCCTGCTGGGTGTGGTGGGGCAGTAGTTGCTCTGGAGAGACACAGGTCCTAACTGAGGCTGCCCTGCCCAGTCCCAGTGTGGTGGGTCAGGAGCTGATTTGGAGAGGTACCTGCTGGGGCGGTTCTGCAGGAGATACCTGCATGGGCCAAGTGGAGCTAACTAGGTGGATGGACAGTGTCAGAATTGGTATCTGCAAGCGCCAGACTAGCTAAGCTGAAAGGGTGCGCCTCATCCCAGAGAGAGTTCCTTTAGGTCCTGGCCCCATTGGCACACGTCCTAAAATTAGTACTCTTTGGTGTATGTCCCAAGCACTTTTCAAACTGATGAGTCTTGAGCCAACTGATGCAGTGCACTGCCCCTTAAGAGCAGAGATTTGCTTTCCTGTAGCCCTCTATGATTGTCGGAGTTAAGCTCTGCTGATTTTCAAGGCCAGATGATAGTGGATTGTTTTCAAGGCCCCACTCCAGAGGTCTGGTTGTCTACTGTGTCTCTCCTCACTTACCCTTCTTAATGTGGCCTTCTCTTTATGCTATGGAAGATCTCCGCTGGTATCAGGTCATTAACAATAACGTAAACAGATGATTAATGCATATTTTGTATGTTATATGTATCATATACTATATTCTAATAAAATAAGAGAAAGAAAATGTTAGTAAGGATATCATGAGAAAGAGACATTGATGGTATTGTTAAACACACACACACACACACACACACACACACACACACACACACACAGAGAGAGAGAGAGAAGTGGTCCCATGCTGTTCAAACTCGTGTTGTGCAAGGATCAACTATAATTGTTGCCTTGGTGAGTCTGTGGGAGGAAGTGAGCTCAGGATCCTACTCTGCCACCTTCTACCAAGACTTACCCTTTTTTTTTTCTCTCTGTTAAAAGAAAATCTTACATGTGGAATGTAAGTATTATCTATGCCTTTAGTTAAAAACCTGATGGAAATTCCAGGCTGTATTTATAATCATAATCATTGATATTTCTTGACAGATCTGAAAACAAACTTTCTGTGGGGCAAATTAGAACATCATAATGGAAGAACATAGATGTAAGGGGGTTAAAATTCATATGGTTCCCACATGCCTTCTTAAAAACTACCATTTTAACTGTGTGTGTGTGTGTGTGTGTGTGTGTGTGTGTGTGTGTGTGTGTGTGTAGGAGTAAAACGTGAGAAAGTGTAGGCTCCATTGTAAAGCCATTAAGGTAGGCCAGAGGAGAATGTATTTTGCAGGCCAATTTTAATTCAGATTTTGTGAACTCTTATTTCAGGGATTACTCACATGGGCACTGAAAAGCAAAACAATATAAGATGATATGTTTTCTGTATAGCTAATTTTTCCACTCCCTCTATTTTTCTTTAAAATATTTTTGTGTCATGCTAGTTACTTTTTCATAGAATGCTTTTAATACTATAGGGCAAAAACTGCTTTTTCTTTATTTTATTCTACTTTAACAAAACTGATAAATTAAAAGGAAAAATGAGTAATAGATTTTCAAGACCATATTTTTTGCTTGGTCTTTTCAAGTCAAGTAACCAGTATTGAGGGCTGCTATTGAAATATCTGTTTTTTAAAAATTAAAACAAAATAAGTAATTGTAGTACAGAAAACACCTGGATATGCAAACGTCTAATATGATGGAAGCTAGGAAACGATGTCAAGGAAGACGTAACCTACAGCACTAACGGCACCTGTGAAGAACCCACAAATGTTTTTCATGCATGTGACACCAAATGCAGAGGTAAGTTGAAAATTATCTGCTGAAATATTTAGTAGTACTCTTAAAGTCACCTGTACTTTATTGTGAGCAAAAAGGAAAGGGTTTATGTGTGGTGCTCTGTGTACTTGTGTTTATATATGTGATGGATAACAACCTGATTTGGGACTTAGAATAGCTGTTGGTTATTTTTTTAGTATTTTTTAATACCTATTTTGCATATTTTACTAGGGTCCTGAATTTTTTGTTTTGTTTTTTTTTTAACTTATCAACCGATTTACCAGCTTCAGTCATTGGAACTACTTACAGTGTAAACAGTGATCCCTCGCTAGAAATAGATACCTCAAATTTATAAAACCACGATACAAAATTTAGCTCAACATTATTATTTTTAGAGTACGTAAAAGTTACTATCCTTGCAAGATTTAGAGTCACGCCCAAACATAGCCAATGAAAGAACTGACAACCTGCATGCCCCAGGCGGGCAGAAAGCCAAGCCACATTCTTAGTGATGCGGGCAGGCTGAGTCCCAGGACCCAGGGAGGGCCTAAGAGGACCAGCCAGGACCGTTCCTTGGCTTTACGGAGAACAGAAATCAAATGTGAGCTGGAGAAAGTGAAAACAGGTGACTGAAGAGTGTGACAGATAGATAATGGCAGTGTCTGCGGGACTCAGAAAGGAGAGAAGAAGGAGTCTCATCATTGCTAGGGGTTTATATTAGGAGAGTCAAGGGTGCATGTTCCTCCAGGAATCCAGGGTAGGGTCCAGTCAAAGGCAAGTGTAAGGTGAGCAATAGGTGTTATCCATAAATTACCGAAGATAAGGGTATTGATGCCCGTGTCAGCCGAGGGTTGTTGGAGCTGGGACATGTTTAGGATCTGGCTCTTTTTTTTTTATTTTTTTTTTAAGATTTTACTTATTTATTTGACAGAGACACAGTGAGAAAGGGAACACAGCTGAGGAAGCAGGAGAGGGAGAAGCAGGCTCTCCAAGGAGCCCCACTCAGGGCTCAGTCCCAGGACCCTGGGATCATGACCTGAGCCAAACATAGACACTTAACAGACACCCTGCTCTGGCTCTTCTTAAGTGTTATCAGGTGTTTGGGGCCTAGGACAAAATTCAATGATTAACTTTCTGGCCTCTGCCTATTGCAGGATCACTGAGCCAACAATCAAGAAAGAATTCTTAAAGGGGAGCCTGGGGGGCTCAGTGGGTTAAAGCCTCTGCCTTCGGCTCAGGTCATAATCTCAGGGTCCTGGGATGGAGCCCCACATTGGGCTGTCTGCTCAGCAGGGAGCCTGCTTCCCCGCTCTCTCTGCCCGCCTCTCTGCCTATTTGTGAATTCTGTCAAATAAATAAAATCTTAAAAAAAATAAAAATTCTTAAGACATTTTACGGAACAACTTTTAGTAAGTTTATTTAAGGGACAGGACCCATGGGCAGAAAGAGTGGCACTTTTACTTTATAAAGCTGATGGTTGTTTATATGCTTTGTGCTTAAAGGGGAGGGGACATACAGGGAGTATTAGATCATAAATGTTTTCTTTCAGTTTCTCCTTATAAAACTATTTCAGGATTTCTCTGATGCTTATCATTGAGTCTGATATTAACTATTGCTGAGAAGTACAGGCAGTCATGAGACCCTTTGCGAATGTAGCAACCAGCATGCATTTGATCCTTATCGGGACAATGCAGGCTATAGGTCAGCCTTCTGGGCTAAAGGAGAACATTTTCCTGCTTCTATCCCTCATCACCCCTTGAAGTGGGAAGATAGCTTCTTTGGTTTGTTTGGAGGCAAAACATGGAATGGGAGTGAATAGGGCCTAACAGAAAAACAGCAGAGATGTAACCTTTCTAAAATGGAGTCCCTTCAGCTTTCCTACTTCATTAAGACATAAAACGGTATAAGCAAGAAGGAAATAGTTATTTCTAGGAGATAAAGGATCAATAACCAATGGGTCTGGATTTGGGAAGGAAGGAACGATGTGAATTTTTATTTCCCTCTTTTGACTGGGCTGAGGAACAAATCTATTTACAAAAACTCTTGAGGATCCTCTCTGGGTTTAGGAAATTTTTTAATTTTTTAACCCTTAGTTCAGACTTTGACCAAGAAGTGAAAGATGTCTGATGAGGATCTCTACTAGTCCTGAATGGTCTTATTTTTAAAGATTTTATCTATCTATCTATCTAAGAGATTACAAGCAGGGTGACCGGCAGGCAGAGGGAGAAGCAGGCTTCCCGCTGATCAGAGAGCCTGATGTGGGGCTCAGTTCCAGGACCCTGGGATCTTGACCTGGGCCAAAGGCAGACACTTAACCGACTGATTCACCCAGGCACCCCTGAATGGTCTTATTTTATATGTAACTGTTTAATAGTCTCTTTAGAGTGGAAAGACAGTTCAGACAGGATGACTAGGATGAATGCTCAAAGGATAGAGGGGAGCGGTAGGAGTTTTATCAGTGATAAAGTCTTATTTTAGCTACATTGTCTCTTTTTCAGTAGCTTTTTGCGATGAATCTTTCAGTTGAACTACTTTGAAATTTTGAAACATTTTGGAGACTTCTGCATGCCAATATAAACAGGTATCCCATTCTGTTTAATTTGGGAACCCTTGATTTCAAGGGCATTCTTAAATGATCCTATCTAATTGGAACAGTTCCCCATACTGGCCGTATGTTTCTAGGCTGTAATACCCTTGAGGGCTGGGGGCAGTTTGGTAGGACTCTAGTTGCAAATGGAGTTAACCCACATTTCTGTTCAGCCATACCTACTTGCAAAGGAAGTGAAACTCACATTTCTGTCTGGCCTTGTTTTGAGGCCCCCAACCTGACAATTACCAAGCCAAGTTCCACAGGACCCAAAACAAGCTTAGTGAGATTTTGCAGTTTTGGCTAGATAACTGAGATATCTGGAACTATAGTTCTTAGATACAAAATAAGCAAGTGTGCAGGAAGGTGGCATGCATGACTCTTTAGCATTTAAGAATCCCATTAGCTAACTCCAAGGATATTAAAAAAAAAATTACCTAAGACTGGGTTTCTCAGGGCCAGACTATACCTAAAAGGGATGTGTCACAGGGTTGGGCTTTCTGTGTGTTTTATACTGTACCTTGTTGCACGGAAATTTCGTGGTTCGTGGGTGACCTAATGTTAATCTAACCCATTCTGTGACCAACTTACCCAGTCATGTCATGGGATTCTTCTTGAAGTAACTAGTGCTCTAACAGCCTTTATTTTTAATTTTTTTAAAGATTTTATTTTTATTTATTTATTTGACAGAGATCACAAGTAGGCAGAGAGGCAGGAAAAGACAGAGGAGGAAGCAGGCTCCCTGCCAAGCAGAGAGCCGGATGCGGGGCTTGATCCCAGAACCCTGAGATCATGACCTGAGCTGAAGGCAGAGGCTTTAACCCACTGAGCCACCCAGGCACCCTCTAACAGCCTTTAAATGTCCAATCTATGCCTATCAATTTTTTTATTAACATATAATATATTCTTTGCTTCAGGGGTACAAGTCTGTGAATCATCAGTCTTACACAATTCACAGCACTCACCATAGCACATACCCTCCTCAACGTCCATTACCCAGCCACCCTATCCCTACCCCCCCACCGTATCCCTCCACACCCCAGCCACCCTCAGTTTGTTTCGTGAGATTAAGAGTCTCTTATGGTTTGTCTCCCTCCCAGGTCCCATCTTGTTTCATTTTTTTCCCTCCTTTACCCCTACAACCCCCCACCCTGCCTCTCAAATTCCTCATATCAGAGAGATCATGTGATAATTGTCTTTCTCTGATTGACTTATTTCGCTTAGCCTAACTCTCTAATTCCACCCACGTGGTTGCAAATGGCAAGATTTGGGAGTTTTTATGGCTGCATAGTATTCCATTGTGTACATATACCACATTTCCTTTATCCATTCATCTGTTGATGGATCTAGGTTCTTTCCATAGTTTGGCTATTGTGGACATTACTGCTGTAAACATTGGGGGGTGCACATGCCCCTTCGGATCACTACATTTGCATCTTTAAAGTAAATACCCAGTGGTATGTTTGCTGGGCCATAGGGCAGCTCTATCTTCAACTTTTTGAGGAACCTCCATACTGTTTTCCATAGTGGCTGTACCAGCTTGCATTCCCACCAACGGTGTAAGAGGGTTCCCCTTTCTTGGCATTCCTCGCCAACATCTGTCGTTTCCTGACTTGCTAATTTTAGACATTCTGACTAGTGTGAGGTGGTTTGATTTGTATTTCCCTGATGCCGAGTGATGTTGAGCACTTTTTCAAGTGTCTATTGGCCATTTGGTTGTCTTCTTGGCAGAAAGGTCTGTTCGTGTCTTCTGCCCATTTTTTTTTTTTAAGGATTTTATTTATTTGACAGAGAGAAACACAGCGAGAGAGGGAACACAAGCAGAGGGAATGGTAGTGGGAGAAGCAGGCTTCCCGAAGAGTAGGGAGCCCGATGCGGGGCTTAATCCCAGGACCCTGGGATCATGACCTGAGCCGAAGGCAGATGCTTAACTACTGAGCCACCCAGGTGCCCCTCTTCTGCCCATTTCTTGATTGGATTATTTGTTCTTTGGGTGTTGAGTTTGATAAATTCTTTATAGATTTTGGATACTATCCCTTCTTTATCTGGTAAAACATTTGCAAATATCTTCTCCCATTCTGTCAGTTATCTTTTGGTTTTGTTGATTGTTTGCTGTGCAAAACCTTTTCTTTCTTTCTTTCTTTCTTTTTTTTTTTTTAAGATTTTATTTATTTATTTGACAGAGAAAGAGATCACAAGTAGACAGAGAGAGAGGGAAGCAGGCTCCCCGCTGAGCAGAGAGCCCAATGCAGGGCTTAATCCCAGGACCCTGAGATCATGACCTGATACAAAGGCAGAGGCTTTAACCCACTGAACCACACAGGTGCCCCCAAAACCTTTTTATCTTGATGAAGTCCCATTAGTTTATTTTTTCTGTTGCTTCCCATGCCTTTGGCGATGTTTCTAAGAAGTTGCTGCAGCTGAGGTGGAAGAGGGTGCTGCCTATGTTGTCCTCCAGGATTTGGATGGATTCCTGTCTCACATTGAGGTCTTTCATCCATTTTGAGTCTATTTTTTCTATTTTTGTGTGTGGTGTAAGGAAATGGTCCCGTTTCATTCTTCTGCATGTGGCTGTCCAATTTTCACAACACAGTTTGTTGAAGAGACTGTCTCTTTTTCCATTGGACATTCTTTCTTTGTCAAAGATTAGTTGACCATAGAGTTGAGGGTCCATTTCTGGGCTCTCTATTCTGTTCCATTGATCTGTGTCTGTTTTGTGCCCGTACCACACTGTCTTGATGATTACAGCTTTGTAATAGAGCTTGAAGTCTGGAATTGTGATGCCGCCAACTTTGGTTTTCTTT
>CM053611.1:39597397-39617343 GCA_028646535.1 Procyon lotor
ATGGCATAAAAATTTACCCTTTTAAGGTGTACAATTCAGTGTTTTTTTTAGTTGACTCGCAAGGTTGTGCAGCCAATTACATCCATCTAATTCATCGCTCCAAAGAGGAAACCTATAGCTGTTAGCAGTCACTCCCCATTTTCCTCCCCCTTTACCCCTGACAACCACTAATCTATGGATTTGCCTTTCCTGGCCATTTCACAGCAATGGAATTATACAATATGTGACCTTTTGCTTAGCATAATGTTATCAAGGTTCCATGTAGCATATATGGAATGACTTCATTTCTTTTTGTGGCTGAATAATATTCTATTGTATGGACACACAGTTTTGTTTACCCATTCTTTGGAGAATGGATATTTGGCAGTATTTTCATTTTTTTGGCTATTACAAATACTGCCACTATGAACATTTGTATACAGTTTTTGTGTGAACATAGGCTTTTAGTTCTCCTAGGTATATTACCTAGAAGTGAAATTGCTGTGTAGTGACTTACTCTTGAAGAACGGCCAAACCGTTTCCAAAGTAGCTGTACTATTTTAGATTTTCACCAGCAGTGTTGGTCAGTTCTTGTCTAGCAATAATATTCTTTATATCATTCAGAGCGGTGTTGCCTATTCAAGACCAATATACCTATCGACCAAGTGTGGATCTATCCAAAGCATTCTGTGCTTCAGTTGAACTCTTACTCTATGCAAATTCCCATGCTAAGTGCAGTTGACCCTTAAATAACAGATTTGATCTGTACGGGTCCACTTACACATGAATTTTCTTAAGTAAATACAGTACAGTACTGTAAATATATTTTTTCTTCCTTATGATTTTCTTAGCATTTTATTTTCTCTAGCTTTATTGCAAGAATACAGTATATAATACACATAACATAGAAAATATGTGTTAATCAACTACGTTATTGGTAAGGCTTTTGGTCAACAATTGGCTGTCAGTAGTTAAATTTTTGGGGAATCAAAAATTACATGTAGGTATTTTAGGAGGGTTGGGGCACCTAATGGCATGTTGTTCAAGGGCCAACTATATTATGAGAGATCCACTGTCAAGTCAGGTTTAAAATGTGCTTTCAGGGTACATTTAGATAAGGATGACAGATGATAAAAGTTATGACTTTAGCTTAAGATAAAAAAGAATAAAGGACCTAGGGGACATGTCATATAGTATCAAGTACTGATCAAATGAGTCAGGAGGAGACGCCTGAACTTCAGGTAAAAAGCAACAAGGTTTTCACAAAGCCTGCAGTTACAGATGTAGGTGTTAAAACTTTGAACAGAAAAGTTCTAAGTTAACTTGAAAAGACAGTAAAGCATTCTACCATGGATTCTTTACCTCATAATTTTTGGCCAGCCAGTCCAGCCTCTAAGCCTATCTATGAAATAAATAGAAAGAACTGCTTACCTTAAGCTTTCTCCATTCCTCAATAGGTTCATTTATTATTTATTTGAAATATTTAAAGTACTAAAAATATGTATATTTTTAAAATCTATGTCTTAAATTAATCTATTGCTTAGTTCAACTAAACATCATCTTTTATCTGGATCACTCTAACAGCCTCCTGATTCATCTCACTGCCTTTCCAAGCTCATGTCCCATGAGCAGGAGTGCTCTTCCTAAATCCAGTCTGACCACATCATGTCCCTGCTTTAAACACTTTGGTCCCTATTTCACCTTCAGGATGGAATTCAATTTGCAGAGTCCTTCCTGATGGGGTTTCTGTTGCTTATCTCTACTCCTATTTCCCACTCTAGCTCCAACAATATCTAACTGCTTGCAGCCCCTCAGTGGGCTTCTTCTGTATGTTCTCTCTCTCTCTCTCTCCCCCCTCCTCCTCACCTTCCCATTATCTGAGCTGTCTGCCTTTTACACAGTATCTACAGAACTTGGGTTCACTCTAATCTTGGTCCTTACCACACTGTATTATAATTATGATTGTCTGTTTACCCTTCCAGTCTATAAATTCCAGGAAGGTAGAGTTCTCATGATTGGACTCACTTTGATTTCTTTACTAGCATAATGCCTGGTACAGAGGTGGAGCTCCCTGATCATTTGTTGAATGATCAATGTAATTCCTTAGTAGGGGAAAAAACGGTACCTTCTGTGAGATGCTGCTCAGAAAATCGTTTACGATCCAGTGGGAATACAAATAAGCAATTCCATGATATGGATTACCATGATTCCTTTAATAGTTTTTTGTTGTTGGACATTTAGTCTGTTGGGTATTGTAAACAATGCTATAATAAACTTCTAAAGTAAAATACACAAACACTATTTGTAATGATTTATTTGTTTAGTTGTCCTCTCCTTTACTAGTATGTAACCCTTATAAGGGCAAGGACTATGTCTCTCGCCCACTGTCATAGGCTTCTTTGCAGGGTACAGCACCTGGAACATGGTATTATTCAATAAATGTAGAATGACATTAACTAAATACTATATCTTAGTGGAAGGAGAGAACCGTGTGATTCAGCCGATGATGAATTTCAAAGGGAGGCTCCAAACCTTTATTCTCAAGAATGTTTGTTTCCTTCTATTTCTCTTCCTCTCACCACACTTCCCCCAAATCTCTTTCTTTTCTAAGGACTGTGAAAGATCACGGGTGTATTTTTACTATTGTTGGCATCTGGTTTAAGCCTTTAGTGGTTTTCAACTTGGGTCCAAAAATAGTCCTTGGCTTTACTTTGTATCTTTGACGGTTATATTTGAGGTTTGCTCATTGCCTTTCCACCCCCACCCCCACAGTGCCCACCGAGCTATTATGAGAGCAAATCTGTTAGAAGAAGAACTGGAGGAACTGAAAATTGGTATGAATGCTTCTGAAGAGCAGAAGGCCACGGTTGTAGCCCAGAACAAACAACTAGTAAGTCATTCAAGTACTTGGAAATTGGCACATAGCTTACATAACTGAAATCCAAGAGGGTTTATTTGGAGACAAAAATGAGAAGTCAGTAGGCTGATGAATGAATTGGTAATAGAAAAGTAAAGGCAAGTAGGATAAACTGTTTTTCTTTTCAGCCAAGATTAAAATTCTTTACAAAGTAGTCATATTCACAATGGTTTGTGAAGATCTAGAAGATCTTTGGAATGCTTCCTAGAGTTGAGAGGTGAATTCATGAATACCTGATGCTAAAAAACCCTTGAATTTTCTAAAAAAAAAACAAAAAAAAGTTATCTACCAAATTTTCACCTTGTTCTCAGGTTTTAAAAAAAATCCATTAGTACTTACAGATTATTAAAAAGCCCCATAAGTCAGTCCTTACACTAAATAAACAAAGGCTTGAAATTTTTAGACCAAACATTATTTATTTATTTGACAGAGAGAGAGAGAGAGAGAGAGATCACAAGTAGGCAGAGAGGCAGGCAGAGAGAGAGGGGGAAGCAGGCTCCCTGCTGAGCAGAGAGCCCATGTGGGACTCGATCCCAGGACCCTGAGATCATGACCTGAGCCAAAGGCAGAGGCTTTAACCCACTGAGCCACCTAGGTGCCCCCAAAACATTATTTAGATTAAGCTTTACTACCAAAAAAATAGTCATTTTTTAACTGAGAGTTAAACTATTATCTGGAGCTTTAGTAATAATCTTCCAAATCCTGATATATTCCAGCAGTATTCTAGCTTGGCTAACAATGGTGGGGTCAGATGAAAGTCATTCAGACTAATTCCTGTTTAGAACTACAACCACCAGGAGACTACGACTCCAGGCCTATGTCACTCCCACAACCAACACAGATGAGTTTAGGCCTTGCCTTAGTAGCACAGCGTGGGGACTAGACTCCCTGAGTGTCAGGTGACTCTGCAAGTCTCTGCGTGCAGTACAGGGAAGACTCAATTTGGGACCACGGAGGAACGAGTGAGTAGCCACTCCTGCGAGTCAGACTGCTGGCATCCAGGTCCTGACTGCAGCGGCTGTGTAACTTCAGGCAAACCACCTAATAGACAAGTTCATCCAACCTGTCCTAAGTGGACGGTGGGAAAGTAGCAAGGAAAGAAGCCAAGCTATTAATTTTTTGTTTTTCCTCTTTCCCCCCCTCTAAGAGTGAATCAGGGAGAAGAATGATTTCTTACAAATCCCAAGAAACTAGAAGCCAAAGACTTAGCCTCATATTGAGAATATTCTCAGACTAAGCTCCTTTGTGACATGTCAATACTGTGTTTAGAGTTGATAAAGAGAAAGAATATCAGTAGCCTTAGAGGTAGATATGCGGTATTTTCATAAACTTCTAAATACTTTTTAATTCCTTTTTCTTAATCAGGAGACAGAAAACCGGGCTCTGATTCTTAAGGTTCGGATTCTCCAAGAAGAGGTATGCTGAAATTGTTAAACACAGCTATAGATAAACATATGGAAATCATACAGGCATGAGGTCTGACTCTGGATTAACTAGAAATCATGTGAATATTCAGGCTCTTACGACAAAGACCAGGTTGCTTTGTCAAATTGTAAGTGAAGAAGAATGGATAGGACTTTCATGTCTGAACAGAAGTACACTGTTACTTTTGTAATTGCCCATGAAAGAAATGGGGTTTAAGAAATTCGGATTTAAGATAAAATGAAATTAATCCCTATAAAAAGTATACAAATCAAGAAGGAAAATGTAGACATTATTAATTTTTCCACTGAAGTAGCTGGAAAAAGTCTTCAATCTAAGACCCAGTCACTTGGTCTGAAAGTCTGACTTTGGAAAAAACCATTTATCTTTTTGGAGTTAATAATACCTATTCCCTACAGTTACTTTGGAGACTAAGATAATGCATGTGAAGCTATTTAGTAAATCATACTGTACTTCATGTGCGTTAGGAAATATTAGGAAATGTCTTAAATTCTATGCCTTAAGTTTTTTAAGCAACAGAATTAAAGCATTGAAGTAACAGGTAACAACAACTTGGAAGCTACTATTTTGGAGGAAAATTCTAAGTACCTTTTGAATGCCAAGCTTATGTACAGTTTCTTATTAGGGCTTTATATAAGTTTATCAGGGGTATTTATTAAGCTGTGATGGACAGTCTGTGGTGGAGAGTATGGGCCAACTGGACTTTTACAGTGGGTTGGAAAGGAACAATTAAAAGATTGTCAAGAAACCCTGCATTAGAGTTAAACAGGGTAGAGCAACAAGGTCAGGTTTGCATGAAACTAGTGCTTAACAATTAAGCTCTCAGTTTATTTTTCTCCTTGTATTTAAGACGCTTGACTAGTATCGAAAGATGGCACAGAACTGAATTAGAACTGAGGAAGAGGGAGGAAGATGTGGAACCCTTCATCATAAGAGCATTGCAACTATTGATCTGCATTAGAAAAAGCACATAAATGTCACTACTAGCGGAGTTCCTTGAGGGGGTTAAAATCTGTGCACTGTGAAGAGTAACAGCACAATAGCTTGGATCGTTATTTTCATTCATTCATTCATTCATTCATTCATTCATTCAACACATACTCATTGGGAGACCTTTGTGAGCCAGGCGCTCTTCTAGTTGTTGAGGACACGTGCTTACATAGAAAGACCCGTGAGGAGCTAGCATGTTAGGAGATGACGAGTGCTGTGGAGGAAAGAAATGTGGGATGGTGCAATTTAAACTAGAGTGGTTAGGAAAAGTAGCCCTAGGAAGTTAATCATTTGATCCAAACGAAAGGAGGTTTATCAGTGAGGGAGCAGTCCAGGCGGAGGAAACTATAAGCTATAGGTCCTCAGGCTTAGCCTTCCTGCTCTTTCTGAGGGACAGCGAGGCCTGCGTGGCTGGAGCAGAGGTAACAAGTGCAAGAAGGAGAGAGAGCTGTGGGCAGCCAGACCCACAGCATCTCATCTCGGCATTGCACGGGCTCTGGCTGTTTCCACCGACTGAGAGGGGAGCCATTGGACAGTTTTGAGCTGTGGAGAAATGTGATCTAATATTTATTTTAACAAGATAACTCTGGCTGCTGCATTTAAAATCAGCTGTAGTGGGGGCAAGGGAAGAAGTGGGAGACCAATTACGAGCTCTTGTAACATGCAGGCATAAATCTATGGGGGCTGACTGAAGCAGTAAGAGTGGAGGTGGAGAGAAGTGTTAGATCAGCAAATGCTTTATAACATTTCCAAACATACTTATTATAATATGCTCGGATGATATGGAAGTTTTCTGATTGTTTCTAAGGTCTCAGTGAGATAAAAGCAAATCCATCAGCTGATAGTGAGGAAGTTAGAGGAAGTATTGGACCTTCCAGAAGAGAGAAGGGATGAAATGGGCCAGGAGTTTGTAAGCTTTCTGCAAAGGATCTGATAGTAAATATTTTTAGGCTTGCCTGGCTCAAAGGCCTTTGTTGTAATCACTCACTTCTGCCATTGTCATATGAAAGCAGCCATAGACAATATGGAAAAAAAAATAGGCATTTTATGGCACGGTTGTGTTCTGATAAAACTTTATTTACAAACCACGTGGTCAGGTAGAGTTGACATGTGGGGGGTAGGGCGGGGAGAAGTTGGTATAATTTATAGTTCCCTGATTTAAGCCAGTGGCCACATGAATGGACTAGGATTGTATGAAATGATCACCAGTCAACATTGAAGTTAAAAATTAGGAATTGAATGCGTGACCTGTTGGTTCATTTGTATTTTCTAACAATGTTTATTGGAAGGGTGCTGTCAAGGAGTGGGTGGCCTGCTGAACGGAAGGGAAGTGGAAGGGAGATATTATAAGGATTGACCATGGAAGAATTTAAGTTGTAGGAGAGAGAGGACTGAGTTCACAGGAAGGGGGAAGGATAATGAGAAGGTGGTAGCATGAATACAGGCTTCAGTGCAGACGGTGCAAGCTCGTCAGTGCAAGCTCTGTTGGCTCTCAAAGAAGTAATCTGGAAAGAGGAAGTGGTGGTTGAAGAGTGAGATACTTGTAATTAAAAGAATGGAGGGGTCACACTTGCTGGGAGTGACAATTTGAAGATGAAGATGAGACTGCAGAGTGCATGGCCAAGGGGCCATGGAAGATAAAAAGGGACTCCCAAGAGTATTCCGAGACAGTCATGTTAAAAGGACCATGTTACTTTTGGATAAAATCTAAAGTTTTGTCCCTTAGTTGAAAATGGATTGTGATGTTAATGATGAAAATACCACTTCCTAAAAAAACTTTGTTCTTTTTTTGTCTAAATCTAAGAATATTATCTTCTTTTACATCAGAATACTAAGAACATTATGGATATATATAAATTGGAAAAGAAGATTGAGGAATTTTCTAAAACTGAGACAGAGCACCAAGTAAGCACTTGCCAAATACTCATAAAATATCTTTTTGTCAAACCAATATTACTTTATGAAGGTGTACGTGACACATTGACAAAATAACTTTTGATTATAAATGTGGAATTCCTGATGTGGAAATTTGTGTCCTTCAAAATGTCAAAATTACAGTGTATTAAAACAGTTTCTCTCTTTTTAAAATGTAATGACTTTACTGATATATGCACACATGCCATTAAATTAATCCACAAATAATATCTAAGTCAGTGGTTTTAGTGTATATTCACAGAATTGTGCAACTATCACCAAAACCAATTTTAAAACATTTTTATCATCCCAATAGGAATCCCTTTAATCCCTTTAGCAGTCACTCTCCATTCCCTACCAACCCTAGACAGCCACTGTAGAGACTTTTTGTCTCTATAATAGAGATTTACTTGTTCGGGACATTTCATATAAATGGAATCATATACACTGTGTGGTCTTTTGTGATTGGTTTTTCTCACTGAGCATCATGTTTCTCAAGGTTCATTGATGTTACAGCGTATATCAATACCTTATTTCCTTTTATTATTGAATAATATACCACTGTATGGATATACTATATTTTATTTATCCATTCATCAGTTGATGAGCATTAGGGCTGTTTCTACTCTTTGACTGTTATGAAGGATACTGCTATGAATATTTGTATATATGGTTTTGTGTCAATCTATACTTTCTTTTAAGAATATAATTAGGGGGGCACCTGGGTGGCTCAGTGGGTTAAAGCCTCTGCCTTCGGCTCAGGTCATGATCTCAGAGTCCTGGGATTGAGCCCCACATGGGGCTCTCTTCTTAGCGGGGAGCCTGCTTCCTCCTCTCTCTCTCTCTCTCTCTCTCACTCTCTCTCTTTCTGCCTGCCTCTGCCTACTTGTGATATCTCTCTCCCTCTCTCTCTCTGTCAAATAAATAAATAATAAAATCTTTTAAAAAAAAAAAAGAATATAATTAGGAGTGGAACTACTGCGTCATATGATAATCTTTGACTTTTTTTTTTTTTTTGAGAGAATGTGCATGTGTGAGTGGGGTGAGAGAAACAGAGGAAAACCGGAGAGAGAATCCTAAGCAGGCTCCACACTTAATGAGGAACCTGACACAGGACTTGATCACACAACCCTGAAACTATGATCAGAGCCAAAATCAAGAGTCAGATGCTTAACTGACTGAGCCACCAGGTGCCCTTATGTTTGACCTGTTTAGGAACTTCCAGACTCTCTCATGGTACCATTTTACATTTCCACCAGCTGTGCATGAAGGCTCAGATCCCTCCACATACTTGTCAACACTTGTAACCATTTATATTTTTCATTACAGTGGCAATTTCTAATATAAGAATATCTGGTTTTGTAAATCCCTTAATCAGCAAAGATTCAGCTGTTAGGACTTGTTTTGTTTTTTTTAAGATTTTTAAAATTTATTTGAGAGAGAGAGAGATAGTGAGAGAGAGCATGAGAAGGGAGAAGGTCAGAGGGAGAAGCAGACTCCCTGCGGAGCTGGGAGCCTGATGTGGGACCCAATCCCAGGACTCTGGGACCATGACCTGAGCTGAAGGCAATCACTTAAACCAACTGAGCCACCCAGGCGCCCTGTTATGACTTCTTAATGCAGAAAATGAGAGATGGGGAAAAAAAAAATCTATCCTTGATTGAATTAAGGGATAATAGCCTACAAAAATGATTTTATTAACCATATTGCATCAAAGTCTATATTTAGTGTTTATTTTTGTTATATATTCCATACATTCTTATTAGGAAACTGAAGAATATTAATAAGTTTAGGAATTTGTGTCATACTTATTGTCTAATAGTTTCTTTGAGTAATATTTTTTTGTTGTAATGTGTAAAATAATGTACTTAAATTTCATGTATGTATGTGGAGTTTTCAAGTTTCCTAGCAAATACCTAAGTTCCATGTGTATGTGTGTATATACATATATGTATATTAGGACATATATACATATCTCATAATTTAGATATTCAGCTTAATTTATTCTAGGAATAATTGTTTCTGGAAAACACAACTGCCATAAACTAGTAGTAGAAAGAGTTAGAAGACTTGGGTTCAAATCCTGTCCTCTCTACTTAAAATCTTTATGACCTCAAACAAGTAGTTATCCTCTTTAAGTCTCAATTATCTCATCTACTAAATGGCTGTGATATTTTCTAATAATACCAATAACACCTAATACCAAAGCTTGGTGGAAACTCAAATGAGGTGGTTATGTGAAAATACCTTTAAAAAGAAAGAAAGAAAGAAAATACATTTAGAACTATAAAGGGGTATCAAATATATATGACTATATGATGATTCTACTTCTGACTATGCTGATTATTTTTCTAGGTTTTCAATTAATATGTATATTTATCATATTTAGAAGCCTTTGCCAACAAGCTTGCTTTTGCTTTGAATAAACTGATATATTCTAATATTTACTTTGCTAAAAAAAAAAAAAAAAACCATCTTGAACATTTTAAACTGTTTTTAAAAGAGGAAGAGTCTTTTTTTTTTTTTTTTTTCTTGCAATCCAGCTAATCAGATTTTGGCAAGTCTAGGTTATATTGCTAGATAATCTGTGGGTTTCTACAGTACTTGTTATCCAAGAGTAAGAGTCTTTTATATGTTCACATGGACTCTATGTTCATATCCTATGAAGACTTTCATTTTCGCCAAAAAAATGAAGACTCAATTGGTCATCTTGTTATATGAAGGGTAAAATAGTGGGAAGGGCACTTGACTAGAGCTGAAGATTCATATTCTGCCTTCAGGTTTGACTCTTAATGTGTGTGACATTGGGCAAATCTAATAGTGCTGAGCTTTGATTTCCTTGCTGGTAAAGTGAGGGCAACAACCTTGGCCTCTTGGATTGGTGTGAGGCTGATGTGGAAGTTGTTTATAAAGTAGGAAATGCATGCCCCTTAAAGGTGCTTGAGAAATATGTCTCCCTTGGAATGATTTTGGAATGATTTTGTGGCATTATCTTTTACCACGGCAAGGTCCCAACTGCCTTCTCTAAATTTGTCTCTTTTCAGATGCAGTTATATACATACGAGAATGCTTTACTTAATAAAGATGCCAGTTTGCAGAAGGTTGGTACCATTCCTTTTCATAAAGTCCCATGGGATTTGCTAACTCTCCCTAAATCATAATGAATATTGTCATTTGAATAACTTCACCCCTATTAAAGTATCTGATCCTTCTATTCTGTGGCGAGACTTTCCTTTATAATACTTCACAAAAACGTTCTTCTGAGTGAAGAATACTGACTTCTCTATCTAGGATAAGTTCTAACATATCCTCTCTAAATTTTGGTGGTATTCATCCATTTATGTAATAAATACTAGTGTGCCGATTGACCAGTTACTGGCTAGGTATGGTGATGTAGTTTTAAGTCATAATAACAGCAATAAGTGTGCAGTCATTTGTCTTAGGGAAAAAGAAGAATGTGTTCAATTATTTTCTACCTCGTTTGATTGATTTGATAGGAAGGTAAGGAGATAGATACCATTCTGTTTATATTCTGTGATCATTGTCTACATGATAACAAAAGATTCTGGCTACAGAGATGCTGGTTATGGTGGCTTTAAGAGACAAAGGAAGGGCACAGTGTAAGTTAACAAACTTCCACATTCTAAGACAGGGAAGTAAATAAAAGGCAGTGTTTCTTTTTCTTTCTCTAAATGTTATAAAGTTTCCAAGGAGTCCTATGAATTGTGGACATTGACAAGATTACTGAATGTTTTACCAGCTTTCTTTCTTCATCGTGGGTGTTCTTTGTCTCCATATAGTGGCATTATGGTAGTGGTGACTGCTCACCTCCTCTGTAACTCTGATCTTCCTGCCACTTTGCATGTATGCCCAATGGTCATAAGGCATCGATCTAGCACTTTCCTTTTGCCAGGTACCATGCTAGTCATGAGATAAAATTATAGGTCAGACATTGGCCTACAAAACTGATTTTAACAAATTGTTTGAAATGGATTAAAAATGGATGCCTTAATAATTAGTCATTTGCAAGTAGACTAAATTTTTTCCTTAAATGTGTCATGAGAATAAATAGAATTTTGGCTTGAACTTAAGAATTCAGTTGGATTCCTTTGAACCACGCAAGTGCAAACATAATGTCACAAGTTAGGTATAGCTGCCTTGCTGTCCCATACTTTCTGTGTATTTTTAATCATAAACATAGACTGGCTCATTTTAAATAATAATGGTAGAAAGTCTTATCTTTGGACATCTACAATTCTTCTGTGGCTCTGATTAATAGTCTACAAAATATGATTTGGTAGACTCATACATCTATTTGCTATTCTCTCTTCTACTTTACAGAAGGATTTAAGTATAGAAGAACTTAAGTCAACCATCATAGAGTATGGAACCATTATAGAGGTATACCTTAATAATCTCACAGTTTGCAAGGTGGGGCTCTTTAAATGTAAATCGCCCACTAAAGTAACACATACAGCCTAATGTGGTATGCGATTGCAGAATTTACGAGGGGATAAAGACAAACTGACTCATGAGTTACAACACTTGGAACAGGAACTTATCATGTAAGTAGAGCAACTTCTCACCAGCCCTCTCTCATGTGTCTCCATTCTACATTATTGGCCTGCTGAGATATATATGATTCTTTGAACATGCCACATTCTTTTCTTCTGCCCTTTTATAAGTGATATTTTCTCTGCTTTTCTTCAGTAGAACTCCTCAAGTTTTCTATGACTCTCCCTTGCTTTTCTCTTCCCTTGAAATCGAGAAATCCTTTAAAGTGCATGCTCTTCCACAGCACACATCATCTTATGATAGTTCGTTTTTGAATATGCAAAATTATACTAGTCCAGGCATCTACAGGAGCCACACAGATCCCAAAAGGGAGTAAAATTACTGGGGTAAGTCTACATACTTATGAGAGTGACAACTGAGAAAAACGAATTAGCCAGATGAAGGCCACCTAATCAAGAGCATGTGGGCCCAGGGTCGTTCAGTCAATTGGGCATCTGACTCTTTTTTTTTTTTTTTTTAAAGATTTTATTTATTTGACAGAGAGAAACACAGTGAGAGAGGGAACACAAGCAGAGGGAATGGTAGCGGGAGAAGCAGGCTTCCCGCTGAGCAGGGAGCCCGATGCGGGGCTCGATCCCAGGCCCCTGGGATCTGACCTGGGCTGAAGGCAGATGCTCAACGACTGAGCCACCCAGGCGCCCCGGCATCTGACTCTTGATTTCAGATCAGGTCATGATCTTGGGGTCATGGGTTCTAGCTCAGCAAGGAGTCTACTTGAGATTCTTTCCCCTTTTTCTCTGTCCTACCCCTGCTTGTGCACACTTGGTCACTCACACATTCTCTCAAATAAATAAGTAAATCTTAAAAAAAATAAATAAATAAATATATATATATATACATATATATATATATATATATATATATATAGACCCAATGTAGCTGTATCTTCTGATTTTTTAAAGAAAGGCCAGAACTCTAGATTTTCAGTGAAATTTTCTAATTTTTAATTATTGGCTCCAGTTCTTTAAAAAAAAAAGGGGGGGGGCATGGCCTACTTGTTTGCAACCACATAGAGTCAGTCACTAATCTGTGTAGCTCCTGGAGGACAAAGACTATCTGTCATTTCTCTCTTACTGAGTATCTTCTACAATCCTTGGTACACATGAGGGCTTACTGTGTTTAGTGATAAACCCCATTTTGATGACTTATAGTCACATCTAACCAGACCAGACTATTGCTTTTGTTTTTTCAAGAAATGGGATCCAGTTGAATACTAGTGGACAGTGTAATAGAATCATCTCTGAAGAAGAAAAATCTTTACATTGTGAACTCATTCTTGCTCAGTCTGCAGAGGTAGGTAATTATCATCAAATGGAAAGCTTGAAACAATAAGACTATATGCAATAGCTTTCTATTAGGTGAAGGTCCAAGCTTGTTGAAGAGTGCCTATGACATTTTGAGGGATCTGTTGATTGTTTCTAGAATCCAAATCTAAGGTCTCTTAGCCTGAAAAAAAAAAAAAAAGGACCTTTTTCAAGTTATGGCTGAGCACCATAGAGAGGATCAAGACTAGGGTTGAAGAAGCATGTGTTCAATGAATCCAGACTTTAGAAATCTTTATATTCTTTTAAGAGAAAGTACCTGTGCTGATCCCCAGCCTGGAGTCCAAAAGGTTACAATAGAGCTCTATGAATCATTTTTCAATATTTTCCTAAACCCTCAAAGCAAATGTACCTGCCAAAAAGATGCTTAGAAACAACATTAACTCTCTCTGCTGAGATGTAATTGTAGCAGTCCAGTGTAATGGCATTATTGCATTTTGAATGGAAATTAGAATTTTCATTTTTTTGGTTAATTTTAAAATGCAAGTGAATTATTACTTGAATCTTAGGTAGAACCAGTTTTTTACAGCATGAAAGGAAATAATCAAAAGCTCTCATGATAATGAAATGTTGGGGATCCCCCCAATACTTTATTTTCACTCCTTTGTGCTTTCCAGTTTGTGCTTGTAGTGTTAGGAAATGCTTTATAAGCAAATTGCTTTCTTTTCACCATTTTGATGGACTCTCCATGTCTGTGGACGATGGATATGTCAGAATGTCCTCCTCTTGACAGCTGTGATATGACCTTGAAAGGAGAGGAAAATGTCTTTGGGGCAAATGCTGTTTGAATTTCTCCTGCCAAGGACGCTGGGGGAACATATGCTGCCTTCATCTAAAGCTGTCTCAGGCAGCCTTGGACGTTCTGCTGAGGGCTGTGCTTTCCTGACATTCTGTTTCAAATACTCATCTTACTGTGTTTTTGACACTAAGCCAAACTGCCAGACTGAGTGAAATGGTGGCAAATCTGCCGCAGCAGTCCTCTGAGATAATAATGATGTCAAGATGCCAGCCTATAAAGTTCTATACTTCTAAACAGGGGTTAAGCAGCTGGCGAAGTTCTGGCTCTGAGGTTTATCCCATTAATGGATTAGGAAGTTTGCCTTCTAATTGGAGTCTAGAAATAAGAGCTCTCTAAATGTTTTCCAATAGACAACAAAAAGGAAGTTAAAGATGGTGTGGTTGTGTATCTAATGTATGACAGGAGATGGATGCTTTGAGAGAACCGTAAGAAATCTCCTTTGGTAAACATCATCTGAGAGTGTCCCTTATGAGAGGAAGGGAGAGACAAAAGAACCTTTCCATTATCAGTGGGATTTATTGAACACCTCCCACCAGTTTTTTTTTCCTCTGTGAATTTCTTTACCTTCTCCTATTTTCATAAAATTAGAACCATTGTGGTTTATACTACCCACATGTAAATGTTACCTATTGGATAAATGCTTTTCCTTAAGAATGAATATATGTTAAGTTCAAGCCATCCTAGAGAGAAAATGTAAACCGTTGTTTGGTAACATAGGAAGACCATAAGTCTTCTTAGAACCCTTCGATGGGGACAGTTAGATTGACCCAGCAGCATCATTTTCATAAAATAAAAACACTGTTCTTTATTTGAATGACAGAGTTGTGGACATTTTAGTAATTGTTTCAGAACAATGAAACTGAGCGGCATTGTAGTTGAGTCAATGTGTCATCTCTGGATAGGATGCTGGACCAAGAAATGTGCTTTTACTGAGAAAACTTGAACAAAAGGGAGTGGAATTCACAGCTGTGCTTCAAAAGCTGGAACTGTATAACATATGTGCTGTGGCGATTCACTAGCTAGGAATGTCTGCAGATAACTGATCTATGGCCTCGTTGTCGAGAACCAAAGTAATCCTAAGAAATGAAGATTTTTCTAAAACCTTCTTGAGGTTGATTTTCTAGTTCTGGCTCCATCAGTTCAACCTCAATCAGGTTTATCATTAGATATGAATTGTTTGGGCTTATTTTTCCTATAGGCTAATCTGTAGGATCAGAGGACTGAAGACATGGTATCTATTAAACAGTTTCTTACTCCATTTTGAGTTTTTCCTGGAAACAAGGTGATCAGAGAAAGCAGAGAACATACTCATGTTGGTATTTACAGTCCCTTTCACAGTGCCTAACATAGAGTAGGTAGTATTTAGTGTAATGAGTGGGGAAAAAAAAAACCCCACGAAAAATGCTTGTTTCCTACAATTTGGGAGGGGAATAAAAATGGGTGCCTTTTGTTTTGAAAAATGATTCTATCTGTATGTTTTCAGCATAGATGAAACACCCTATAAGAGTTGGCATTAATACATGGCGTCATCCTGGGATAAAGGGAAGTCATGGGGTGGCATTAAATGAGAAGGAATTCTGTATGGTGTCTTAACCATATAGTAGACCTTAGACCTAAATTACTTCTTATACAATAGACTATGCCTTTCACCTGAATTCCTAGTTGAACATGTGGAACTTTTTCAGCATGAAGTTTCTGAAGTTGAAACCCTCATGGATAGCACTCTACAGTGGGAAACTGATTCCGAAATCACTGTGAAAGAAAGGTGGGAGAACAAGCTTACTGTAAGTGTTTCATATTTTGTGATTTTCCGGTTTTTTATTCTTTCTTATCCCAGGTAATACTTATTATATGCAGTACCATTTCCAAGACTTTATTGTGGTCTTCCGCTATCTCGGTCTGTTGATGTCCATGGAGTGTATGTCTGGGGATGTTTGTGAGTGTGTGCGTGTGGGTGAGAATAAGAAGGAGAAGGTTGAGGGTAAAGGTAAGTGTGTGTGACTGAGGGTTAGGAGATGTGTGGGTGAGGGTGAGAATAAGTGTGTGTGAGCTTGAAGGTGAGAGCAACTGTGTGTGAGGGTAAGGATAAGTGTATGTGAATGTCAGGAAGAAAATTAGAGTGAGGATATGTGATGCGTTAAAGAGACAATAAAAAGGATTTAATAAAGCATTTTATTTGAATCCTGTGAGAATTGCCAGTCTAAGCTCGGATTTTTCCTTTACCGGTTAAAATTCTCTAAATTTGATAAAATGATTATTGTGTAAAGGAATGTTATTCCTGAAATTCTGACAATTTTATTATCCCCAAAGTTGGTGAATATAAGAACTTAGGTAGTTATTTTTTTTTTTGTTATAAAGGAAGCCTAGATGAAGAAATTTCTTTAATTTATCCATTACTTATCTCTACTTCTTGACTGCCAGGCAACTTTCTAACACCCATCAGCTTCCTAAGTTAAGCTAAAATAAGAAGCAAACTCTGAGGACTCTGGTATATTAATTTCAAGCCCTGTTCTTAAAGTTGCTTTTGAACATGCTAATAAATACTGATTTTTATTGCATTTCCTTGTCTCATTCTATTCTAAAATAGTGATGATTGATGAAATGGTCAGGGACCACTTACATTTAAAAAAAAACCCCTCAATTTCAGGCACATAACAGGTGCCCAATATGTACTTGCTAAAATGAGATAATCAGTTCAACGAATAATCCGTCTTTGGGCAATTGAGAATTGGTATCTGCTCAATTAGAATTTTTGTGTTTAATAACCATGAATACTATTGAGATGGGATGACCATAGCATTTTGTTTGCCTGTCAGTTGATTGTATTTAACACTGGAAGAGTGGAGTTTGCTTTGTGACTTTTCTTGCAGGAATTGAAATATATAGTGGGAGAGAAACTAAATCTTTGCATATTAATGCTGAACAGCTTGGGAAACCACAAAGAATCTCTTGATGAAGAATTTGTCAAATTAATAGAGATTTTGAAGAGATTCAGGCTGGAATATTTTTATTTCAGAGAAGAATTTCTTTTCAGGTGATGATCATTTATATGTAAGAAATCAGTGTTTATATATGACACATTTGTGATTGTACCAAATAGCATTCAGTTTACTTTTTTCAGGTTGTATACATTGATTTCAGATGACACTTTCAAAGAAGACATTTTGTCTGATAATTTTGAATTCTGAAACAGTGTGAAATTGACTTATATATTCAAAATTACAAATACCGAACTTTAAAATTTGTGGAATCCCTGTATAATGAATTATTTCCCTAAAGAAGGAAGTTAGAATTACAGAATACAGAATTCTTTTAACCAGAAAGGACTTTAGAGATCATTTAGTAAAACCTTGTAATTTTACAGAGGACTGAGGCATAGGATATAAAGTGAATTGATCAAGACCTGAGTTATTAATGGAAAGTCTATGGAGTGATTTATTAATGGAAGAATTTGCTGAGTCTATTGACTCCTATCTCATTTGGCTTCATTTTCTGCCTCAGTATACAATATATTGCATCGGGGACTAGTCAATTAAATTTCAAGGAAAAGAAATCAGAATAGAGGACTCTAAATGTAAAATAATTCACTGTCTTACTATTCCTCTAACCTTAATTCTTATGTTTATGGGGAAATCCTTAAAATTTGTATACTCTATAAACCACATATTAAATAAGGACAGCGATTTTATCTTTTATTGGCCACTATTTATATAACTGCTAGTACCATACTAAGCATTCACTTAAATGCTTTTTTGGTGAGTGAATGAACATAGGTGTATATTGAATTCAAGTAAAGTAAAAAAAAAAAAAAAAAAAAAAAAAAAAAAAAAAAAAACAGGACACCTGGGTGGCTCAGTCTAAATTAAGTGTCTGCAGCTCAGGTCATGATCCCAGAGTCTCAGGATCAAGTCCTGGGATCAGGTCCCACATTGGGCTCCCTGCTCGGCAGAGAGTCTTTTTCTCCCTCTGTCCTTCTGCTTCCTTGTGTTCTCTCATTCTCTCTCACTCTTTCTCAAGTAAATAAATAAAATCTTTAAAAAAAAATTAAAAAATGTAGTTAGAAAACAAAGTTGCTTGAAGAAAGCAGCCACAAGAAGCTATTTTATCCCTCCCAAATAAGAAAACTCGATACCAGAGATAGGTTAATACCAGAAGGAACTCTCAAGAACATGATCTTCTGCTTTCCCTAAGAAGCAAGGAGCCTAGACTTCCCCATAGTGGTAAAGGTGTGGGTTAAGTGGATATGCAGCTTCCTTACACGGATACCATCCCCACAAAAGGGAGCATTGACATTCTTCTAGTTAGCAACAAAGAACTATTTGGAGAGGAGCCTGCACTACACTCACTTCTGAAAAGGGAATCTTCTGTATTATTCTGCAAGACACACAAGCATCCAATTAAGTAACAGTAGATGCAATGTGTCGAGAGCTTACAGTGTTGGAGGTAGTGCTAAAAATCTGACATGCTTTTATCTCCAGAGAGGTTCAGTGACTCACCCAAGGTTACCCAAGTGGGATTAAGTGACAGCTGGGAGCAGACCTAGATCTGTGCAACTTCAAAACCTGTGTTCTTTCAACATTAATCCCCCACCATCTGCTTGTTAAAATTGAATAAAATATTCATTAAAAATATTTTGGGAACCTGGCACTGGGCAAAATACCACTCATCACTGTAAGGATTGGTAAGCCCTTGCCTTCTAGATACAATTTAAAACCGGCAGAACCATTTTGTGGCTACACACAAAATTATTTGGCTCTCAGTTTTAACTATGAATAAGAATATAAGTGGAGTGGGTGCTTGGGAGTCTCTGGGTTAAGTGTCCGACTCTTGATTTTTAGCTCAGGTTGTGACCTCAGGGTCATGAGTTCAAGCCTTGTGTTGGACTCCATGCTGGGTGTGGAGCCTACTTAAAAATATCTATATATATCTAAATACATGGAATATTTTGTGGGTATGAGAATAAGAATTCTATGTTTACATGAGGCAGGAAATAATTTATTAAAGGTGAGCTTTTAGGGGCTGTTTGCTGAGAAGGAGAAGGCTTTCATTCTCTTGCAAGATAAATAGACTCCAGTGTTAAGGAATGGAAAGAATTGAGTAAGTTAAGGAGAGTCAGGGAAAGAAAAAACTGCTCTTGAAGGTCTCAGTGAGAAAAAAATGTTATTTGTGCAACACTCAAATGCCAGCTCTTTGCCAGTTTTTTTCCTCCTAGGTACTAGAAAATTGAATAAGACCAAAATCTCTACAGCCGTGAAGTGAGTATCTATTAAGGGACATAGATAGTCGACAAGTAAACATATAACTACAAAATGTAATGCCAGGGAATGATGAGTGATATAAAAATTAAAGGAGGATAGGAAGATCAAGAATGATGGGGCAGAAAGAGCTAATTTTAGGAAAAATGGCCAGGAAAGGCCTGTGAATGAAGTGAGAGAGCTAAAAGATGATCTAGGAAGGGTTCTAGCCAGAGGAATTAGGAAGTGCAAAGGCCCCGAGGTTTTAGTCAGCTTGGTATATTTGAGCAGCCAAAAGAGGTCAGCGTGGCCAGGGTGGAGTGAGTGCTAAGCAATGGTAGGAGATGAAGTTGGAGAGAGAGGCAGGAGTTAGTCACAGCCCTGCACTTCATGCTTAGGGATTGGGCTTTTATTCTGAGTAGGTGGGAAGCAATCAAAGGATGAAAAACAGGGAAGTAACATGACATATTTTGAAAGATTGTTCTAGCTGCTGGTAGAGGATTGTCTATAGATGGAGAAAGTACAAACAGTGACACCAGTGAGAAGAGTTTCTTTAATAGCAGATCACCAATTAGAGATCTTGAAATCAATTTACCAGATTGAGTCATTTTAAAAAACATAAAATATCAGAGTGCATTTCATAGTAAGAGTAATATTTCATAAAAATATTAATTCAGCTGTGTGTGTGTGTGTGTGTACCTGGCTGAAATATAAAATATTTGCTGGGTCATGGTCAAAAAAAGCCACTGAGTTAGAAACTATTTTTTTTTTTT
>CM053611.1:39617843-39693230 GCA_028646535.1 Procyon lotor
AAAAAAAAAAAAAAGTCAAAAATGGAGAATTTTGGAAACAGCAAGAGAAGTTTTGTGATGTACAAGGGAAGGACCATGAGACTATCAGTGGATTTCTCAGTAGAAACCTTGTAAGTCAGGAGAAAGTGGGATGATACATTCAAAGTCCTAAAAGTAAAAGACTACCAACCAAGAACACTGTTTTCAGCAAACTCTTTCGAAAATCATGGTGATATGGAGATTTTCCCACATAAGCAAAAGCTGAGAGAGTTCATTACCACTGGACCTGCCGTAGAATTGCTAAAGGAAGTTCGAGTTGAAACAAAAGGATCTTAAACAATAGTATGGAAACCTGTTAAAGCATAAAAATTGTTAGTAAAGGTAAATATATAGGCAAATACAGAATACTGTAATACTATAGGAGTGATGGGTAAATCGCTTTTAATTTAGAATAAAAGTTTAAAAATTTTATGTATATAAAATGGTAAAAACATGTTAAGATACACTGTATACAAACTTGTAAATTATGACTTCAATAACAAAGTGGAAGGAGGGGAGAAGTTATTGTATGTGATTGAAGTTAAGTTATCACCAGCTTTAAAATAGACCTATGTTTTATGTAAGCCCCATGGTAACCATGAAGAAACTACATATAGAAGATACACAAAAGAAAAATGAGTCAAAAATATTAAAGAAACATGGAGAAAGACAAGAGTGGAAAGAGGAACAAAAGGACAAGACGGAAGGAAACAATGAAAAAAATGGCCATAGTAAATCCCTCTCTATCAATTACTTTAAATGTAAGTCGATTAAACTTTCTAATCAAAAGACAGAGTGGCTCAATGGATTAAAAAACAAGAACCAACTACATGCTGTCTATAAATAGAGATTCACTTCAGATTTAAGGACACACATGGGCTGAAAGTGAAGGAATGCAAAAAGCTGTTACAGGCAAATACTAACCAAAAGAGAGCCAGGGTGGATATACCTCTGTCAGAGAAAATAGACTTCAAATCAAAAATTGTCACAAGAGACAAAAGAAGGACATTATACAGGGATAAAAGGACCAGTGCAATAGGAAGGTATCATGATTATAAATATATATGTACTTGATATCAGAGCACCTAAATATATAAAGCATATATTGACAGAATAGAAGGAAGAAATAACAATATAATAGTAGGAGACTTCAGTGTATGACTTTCAATGACAGATAAACCATTGAGACATAAGGTCAATAAGGAAACAATACATGAACACTGAAACATGATGAACCAGATGGACCTAATAGACATATATAGAATATTCTACCTTGTAGCTATGGAATATATATTCTTCTCAAGTGCACATGGAACATTCTCCAGGATAGATCACATATTAGGAAAGATGGAAATCATACTATTTTTTTCTAACCACAATGGAATAGAACTAGAAGAAAATGGAAATCATACTATTTTTTTTCTAACCACAATGGAATAGAACTAGAAATTAATAACAGATGGAAAACTGGAAAATTCACAAATACTTAGAAATTAAACACACTCCTGAAAAACCACAGAGAAGAAATTAAAAGGGAAATTAGAAAATATCTTGAGACAAAACTGAGAACATACCAAAACTGATGGCATGTGGCAAAAGCAATACTGAGAAGTTAACAGTGACAAATGCCTACATCAAAAAGAAGGAAGATCTCAAATGAACAAACTAACATTATAGCCCAAGAAACCAGAAAAAGAAGAACAAACTAATTTTAAAATTAGCACAAGGAAGGAGAAATAAAGAATAGAAAGACTCTTTAAATAAAAAATAAAAATCAATAAAATTGAGTTTTTTTAAATTAGAAAATTTTATTTATATTAACTATTGCATGTAATTTTTCTTAAAGATTTTATTTATTTGACAGAGCTCACAAGCAGGCAGAGAGGCAGGCAGAGAGAGGGGGAAGCAGGCTCCCTGCTGAGCAGAGAACCAGATGCGGGGCTCGATCCCGGGACCCTGAGATCATTACCTGAGCCGAAGGCAGAGGCTTTAACCCACTGAGCCACCCAGGTGCCCATTATTGTATGTCTTTACTATAAAATTTATAATTTTAATTCCAGTATAATTAACATACAATGTTATATTAGCTTTAGGTGTACAGTATAGTGATTCAACAATTCTATTCATTTCTCAGTTCTCACCATCATGTGTGTATTTGTATCCCCTTTACCTATTTCACCCATCCCCCCACCCACCTCTGGTAATCATCATTTCTCCATATTTAAGAGCATTTTGGGGGTGTGTTTGTCCCTTTTTCCTTTGTTCATTTGTTTTGTTTCATAAATTCCACGTGTAAGTGGTATTTGTCTTTCTCTGATGACCTATGTCAGTTAGCATTACACCATCTAAATCCATCCGTGTTATTGCAAATGACAAGGTTTTATTTTTTATGGCTCAGTAATATTCCATCACACACACACACTATACCACATCGTCTTTATCCATTCATCAATCAGTGGATATTTAGGTTGCTTCTGTAATTTGGCTATTGTAAATAATGCTACAATAAACACAGGGATGATATATCTTTTCAAATTAACATTCTTGTATTCTTTGTGTAAATATCCAGTAGTGGAATTATTGGATCATATAGTAATTATATTTTTAACATTTTGAGAAATCTCCATGCTATTTTCCACAGTGGCAGCATTCTTACCAACAGTCCACAAGGATTCCTTTTTTTCCACATTCTTGCCAACACTTCTAGTTTCTTGTGTTTCTGATTTTAACCATTTTGACAGATGTGAAGTGGTATCTCATTGTGGTTTTGATCTGCATCTTTCTGATGATGAGCGATGTTGAGTATCTTTTCACACATCTGTTGGCCATCTGTATGTCTTTGGAGAGATGTCTGTTCATGTCTTCTGCCCATTTTTTAATTGGATTATTTGTTTTGGGGTGTTGTATAAGTTCTTTGTATGTTTTGGATACTAACCCTTTATTGGATATGTCATTTGCATATCTCTCCTATTCTATAATTTGTCTTTTAGTTTTGTTGATTATTTTCCTTTGCTGTGCAGGTTTTTATTTTGATATACTCCCAAGTTTATTTTTGCTTTTATTTCCCTTGCCTCAGGAGACAGATCTAGAAAAATATTGCTGTGGCTGGTGTCAGAGAAATTACTTCCTGTGCTGTCTTCTGGGATGTTTATGGTTTTAGGTCTCACACTTAGGTTTTTAATCCATTTTGAGTTTATTTTTGTGCAGTGTAAGATAGTGGTCCTGTTTCTTTCATTCATTCATTCATTCATTCATTCATGAGAAAGAGCACAAGTGGGGGGAGAGCAGATTGAGAGGGATGAGCAGGCTCTGTGCTGAATGCAGAGCCCAATGCAGGGCTTGTTCCCACAACCCTGAGATCGTGACCTGAGCCAAAATCAAGAGTCAGTCACTTAACCAACTAAGCCACCCAGGTGCTCCATAGTTTCATTCTTTTGCATGTTAGCTGTCTAATACCATTATTCTCCAACACCATTTGTGGAGAATACTCTCCTGTTGCATAGTCTTGCCTCCTTTGTCATAGATTAATTGACCATATAAGCATGGGTTTATTTCTGGGCTCTCTATTCTGTTCTAGTGATGTGTCTTTTTTTGTGCTGATACCATACTGTTTTGATTACTACAGCTTTGTAGTACATGTTGAAATCTGAGATCGTGATACCCCCAGTTTTGTTCCTTTTTTTCAGGATTCCTTTGGCTATTCAGAATCTTTTGTGGTTTCTTAAATACTTTAGGGTTATTTGTTCTAGCTCTATGAAAAATACTTTTGGTATTTTGATAGAGATTTTATTAAATCTGTAGATTGCTTTGGGTAGTGTGGACATCTTAACAATATTTGTTCTCCTAATCCATGAGCATGGGCTATCTTTCCATTCATTTGTGTTGTCCTCAGTTTCTTTCAACAGTGTTTTATAGTTCTCAGTGCACAGTTCTTTCACCTCCTTGGTTATATTTATTCCTAGGTATTTTGTTATTTTTGGTGCAATTATAAATGAGATTGTTTTCTTAATTTCTATTTCTGCTACATTATTAGTATATAGAAACACAATTCCTGTGAATTGATTTTATTTTCTGTAACTTTACTGAATTCATTGGTAGAGTCTCTAGGCCTTTTTTAATATATAGTACCATATCATCTGCAAATAGCGATAGTTTTATTTCTTTCTTATCAATTAGGATGCCCTTTATTTCTTTTTCTTATCTGATTGCCGTGCCTAGGACTTTCAGTACTATGTTGAATAGAAGGGGTGAGAGTGGACATCCTTCACTTACTCCTGATCTTAGGGGGAAAGCTCTGTTTTTCACCACTGAGTATGATGTTAGCTGTGGGTTTTTCAAAATGGCCTTTATTATGTAGAGATATGTTCCCTCTAAACCTACTTTGTTGAAGGTTTATGTCATGAATGGATGTTGTACTTTGTCAAATGCTTTTTCTGCATCTGTTGATATGATCATATAGTTTGTATCCTTTCTCTCATTGACATTATGTGTCATGTTGATTGGTGAATATTCAATCACTCTTGCATCCCAGGAATAAATCTCACTTGATCATGGTATTGTTGAATTTGGTTTGATAGCATTTTGTTGAGGATTTCTGCATCTATGCTCATCAGAGATATTGGCTTGAAGTTTTGTTTTTAATGGTGTCTTTATCTGTTTTTGGTATCAGGTAATCTTGGCCACATAGAATGAATTTAGAAGCTTTCCTTTCTCTTTTACTTTTTTTTTTTTAAAATAGTTTGAGAAGAATAGGCATTAAGTCTTCTTTTATTTTTTAATTTAAATTTAAGTTAACATATAGTGTAGTGTTCGTTTCAAGAGTAGAATTTAGTAGAATTTAGTCATTCATCACTTACATAAAACACTCAGTGTTCATCCCAAAAAGTCTCCTCCTTAATGCCCATGACCCATATAACCCATCACCCACTTCGCTTCCAGCAACCCTCAGTTCTGTATATTTAAGAGTCTCTTATGGTGTGCCTTCCCCCCGTTTTTATCTTATTTTTCCTTCCCTTCCCCTATGTTAATTTGTTTTGTTTGTTAAAATCCACATAGTAGTAAAATCACATATTTGTCTTTCTCTGACTTATTTCACTTAGCAAAATACATTCTAGTTCCATCCATGTTATTGCAAATGGCAAGATTTTATTCTTTTCAATGATGAGTAATATTCCATTGTAAATATATATCATGTCTTTTTTATCAGTTGATGGACATTTGGCCTCTTTCCATAATTTGGCTGTTGTTGATAATGCTACTATAAATGTTGGGGTTCATGTGCCCCTTCACATCAGCATTTTTTTTATCCTTTGGATAAATAAATACCTGGTAAGAACTCTTCTTTAAATGTTTGGTAAAATTCACCTGTGAAGCCATCTGATCCTGTACTTTGGTTGCTGGGAGGTTTTTATTATTATTATTATTAATTATTATCGATGCAGTTGCATTACTGGTAACTGGTATGTTCAAATTTTCTATTTCTTATTCAGTTTTGGGAGATTTTATGTTTCTAGGAATTTATCCATTTCTTTTAGTTTGTCCAATTGGCATACAATTTTTCATCATATTCCCTTATAATCCTTTTTATTTCTATGTTATTTCTCCTCTTTCATTTCTCATTTTGTGTGTTTGAGTCCTCTGTCTCTCTCTCTCTCTTTTTGATGAGTCTGGCTAAAGCCTTAGGAATTTTGTTGATCTTTCCAAAGAACCGGCTCCTGGTTTCATTGATCTGTTCTGTTGTTTTTTTCAATTCCCATTTCATCAATTTTTGCTCTAACCTTTATTATTGTTTTCTTCTACTGGTTTTTGCATTTGTTCTTCTTTTTCTAGCTCCTTTAGGTGTATGCCGAAGTTGTTTGTGATTTTTCTTGCTCCTTAAGATAGGTCTGTATTCTGTACACTTCACTCTTAGATCAGCTTTTGCTGCATCCCAAAGATTTTGGACCATTAGTTTCTATTGTATTTGTCTCCATATATTTTTTATTTCCTCTTTGATTTCTTTGTTGACCCACTCATTGTTTAGTATAATGTTATTTAACCCCTGTGTATTTGTGTTCTTTCCAGATTTTTTCTTGTTGATTTCTAGTTTCATAATGCTATGGTTAGAAAAAATACATAGTATAACTTGAGGGCTTTTTTTTTTTTTTAATGAGACTTGTTTTGTGGCCAAATATGTGACCTATTCTGGAGACTGTTCTATGTGCACTTGAAAGTGTATTCCACTGTTTTAGGATGGAATGTTCTGAATATATCTGTTAAAGCCATCTGGTCCAATGTGTCCCTCAAAGCCATTTTTCCTTATTGATTTTTCTGTTTGGATGATCTATCCTTTCATGTCAGTGGAATATTAAAGTCTCTTACTATTGTGTTGCTTTCAGTTTTTACTTTATGTTTGTTAATAGCTGCTTTATGTATTTGGGAGCACCCAAATATTTACAGTTGTTATATCTTCTTGTTGAATTGTTTTATGATTACATAGTGTCTTTGTCTCTTGTTACAGTCCTTGTTTTAAAGTCCATTTTGTCTGGGGTGCCTAGGTGGCTCAGTTGGTTAAGTGACTGCCTTCAGCTCAGGTCCTGATCTCAAGGATCCTAGGATTGAGCCCTGCTTCAGGCTTCCTGCTCAGCGAGGAGTCTGCTTCTCCCTCTCCCTCTACCTTTCCTCCTGCTCTTGTTCTCTCTCATTCTCTCTTTTAAATAAATTAAAAAAAAATCCATTTTGTCTGATCTAAGTATTGCTCCTCCAGTTTTCTTTTACTTCCATATGTATGATGAATGCTTTTTCATCCATTCACTTTCAGTCTGCATGTGTCTTTAGATCTGAAATTAGTCCCCTGTACGCAGCATATAGATGGGTCCTATTTTCTACCCATCCTCTCTCCCTACATCTTTTGATTGGGGCCTTTAGCCAATTTACATTCAAAGTAATTGGCTGATAGTCATATATTTGTTGCCATTTTGGTACTTGTTTTATGGTAGTTTTTGTAGTTCTTTGTTCCTTCCTTCTCTTGTTCTCTTTTATCATGGTTTGCTGACTTTCTTTAGTGATATACTTGGATTCCTTTCTCTTTATTTTTTTGCGTATCTATTACCAGCTTTTGATTTGTGGTTCCCATTAGGTTTATCTATAGTCTTTTGCATATAGCAGTCTAAAGTAATTTGATGGTTGCTTAAGTTTGAACCCATTCTAAAAACATTAAATTTTTACTCCTCTCCCCCCAGAATCTATGTATATGATGTCATACTTTACACCTCTGTGTGTGTGTGTGTGTGTGTGTGTGTGTGTGTAAATCCTTGACGGATTTTTATGGATATACTTAATTTTAATACTTTAGTGCATCCTATTTTTCTTACTCCTTCTTGTGGTCATTCTTTTCCCCTCAAAGAGTCTCCTTTAACATGTCTTGTCAGGCTGGTTTAGTGGTGATAAATTCCTTTAACTTTTTTCCCCTTTGGGGTACTCTTTATCCCTCCTTCTATTCCGAGTGATAGCCTTAATCGATAGAGCATTCTTGGCTGCAGGCTTTTTCTTTCAGCACTTTGAATATATCATTCTATACCCTCTGGCCTGCAAGGTTTCTGCTCAAACATCAGCTGATAGCCTTTTGGCGTTTCCCTTGTATGCAACTGTTTCTTTTGCTGTTTTTAAAATTCTCTGTCACTACTTTTTGCCATGTTAATTACTATGTGTCTTGGTGGGGATCTGCTTGGGTTGATCTTGTTTGGGACTTCCTGTGCCTTGTGGATTAGATTTGTATTTCCTTCCTCAGATTCAAGAAGTTTTCAGCTAATATTTCTTCAAATATATATATATTTCTTCCTCCTCTGCTCTTTTTTTCTTCTGGGATCCCTATAATATGAATGTTATGCTTGAACATGTCATTGATTTCCCTTAGTCTATTTTAACTTATTTTTTCTTTCTTTCTCCTATTCAGCTAGATTGTTTTCCACTACTCTGCCCTTCAGGTCACTGATCCATTCTCCTTTCTCTATTTTCTATATTTTATACTTATAAAATATAGAATATCTTTATAAATATTCTATATTTTATATTTTCTATCTCTTTATTTTATAAATATAAAATATAGAATATTTATAAAAATATTCTAGAATATTTATATAAATATTCTATATTTTATATTTTCTCTTTGTCAAGGGTCTCACTGAGATCCTCCTGCCTTCCTCCAGTCCCTTGAATATCTTTATTACCATTACTTTAAATTTTCTAGCAGGTATAATACTTATCTCTGTTTTGTTTAGCTGTCTTGCTGTGATTTTTGACTTATTCTTTCATTTGGGACACATTCCTCTGTCTCCTCATTTTGTCTAACTCTCCGTGTCTATTTCTATGTGTTAGGAAAGTCAGCTATGTCTCTTGTTCTTGAAATTAGTGGCCTTATGAAGAAGGCCATGTCCCTTGTTCACCAGAACCTGGTCCTTCAGGGGTGTCTCATATATGTGTTGTGTGTATGCTGCTATTGTGGCTGAGCCACATTTGCCTTCAGTCCAGTCATCTGCAGTGGCTCTCCTTGCCTGTTGTGGGCACAGTTTGATTCCTGTGGTGTTAATGGCCACATTGTGGGACCCCTGGGCTTGTTTTGTGTCAGACCAGGCTTTTGCCAGAGCTGCAGTAGCACCGAACTTCAGGGTGTTCTCCCTGTCTTGTCCCATGAGAAGCTTTTGCTGGTGGGCAGGGACTGCAGTCAGACAGATATCTACCCCCAATCCACTGGTAGGGCCACAGTCAGACTAGTGTGTGTGGTTATCTTTCCCTCTTGCTCCAGGGAAGGAGTCAGTTTGGAGCAGTGTTGGCCCCTGTCAGGCTAGTGGCACTGCTCTATAGACATTTTGGGGGGACAGGCCTGTGGGAGAATGGAGGGGTGGGGTACACTGACTAATTCAGAATGGAGGGGAGCATCTGCAGGAGAATGCAGGTTAGGGTGCATTATTTTCAAACTAGGCAGAAGGTGTGTGCTCTGTGCTGGTTCCTGCAGGTGTCTGTGTATCTAGACTGGGCTGGCTATGGGCGGGGGTGGGTGTAGGAGAGTAAAATGGTGCCCACCAGCTCTTTTGTTCTTGGAGAATCTTACAAATATCCCTACCCCTCCAGCACCTGCTCTGAGATTAGCAAATAAATCTCCTTCCCGTATACTCCAGCTTTTTTTTTTTTTCCTCAAACTGTGTTTCTATGCTGTATCTCAGTGGAACTGTTAGTTGTGCTCTCTCTTTATGTGTGGGGACTCAGTTTCCTGTTGCCCTCCAGCTCTCCGAGAGCTGAGCTCCCTGATTTTTAAAGTTCAAGGTGTTAAGCTCCACTGATTATAAGAACTTGTGAAATCAGGCCCCTCTGGTTTTCAAAGCCCAATAGGGATTCATCTTCTCAAGTTTGCTCCCACATGCCTGGGGTGCTGTGGGTGGGGTATGCTTCTCTCCCCTCTCTGTGCCAATGGCATCCCTCCTTCCCTTAGACAGTCCTGTGAGTCAGTTTGGTTCCTGACCATGTCTCCACCCTTGCTATCCTCTTCAATATGGCCTCTTCTTTTACATTTAGCTGGATAGAGTCTATTCTTCCAGGCTTCAGGTCAATTTTCTGGGTTATTTACAGTGATGTGTGTGTTTTGTAGGTAGACCTGTGGGACAAGGTGAGCCTAGGATCCTTTTCTTCTGCCACCTTCCCTGAAAGTCTGAATTTTTTAAAAGATATAATTGACAAACATTTAGCTAGACTAGAAAAAGAGTAGATTCAAATAAGATCAGAAATAGAAGAAAAATTATAACTGATGTACAGTGAAGGGGTTGAGGGGGTCATAAAAGACCACTATGAACAGTTATATACCAACAACTGGATAACCTTGAAGAAATGGATAAATATTTAGGAACATACAATCTACCAAGATTGAATCAGAAAAAGAAAATCTGAACAGAACATAGTAAGATTGAAGCAGTATTCAAAAACCAACAAAGAAAAGATCAGGACTGGGTGGTTTCACTGATGAATTTTGCCAAATATCTAAGGAAGATTAATGTAAGAGATTATTGAAGACTTTTGAATCTTTCAAAAAATTATAAAGGAGGGACCACTTCCCGATTCATTTTATGAGGTCAGTACTATCCTGACACCAAAACCGAAGACACTACAAGCAAAGAAAACTACAGGTCAATATCCCTGATGAGTATAGGTGCAAAAATCCTCAACAAAATACTAGCAACCAACTTTAATCATGTATTGAAAAGATCATACCATGTGAGATTTATCCCTACAAGGGAAGGATGGTCAGTATATACAAATTAATGTGATAGACCACATTAACAGAATGAAAGATAAGTATCACATGATCATCTGAATTGATGAAGAAAAGCATTTGACAAGATTTAACAATTTTTCATGATAAAAATATTCAAAATACTAGAAATAGAAACTGCCTCAACATAACAAAGGCTATATATGAAAAACACCACAGCTACCATCATAACTCAGTGCTGAAAGACTGAATGTGTTTTCCCTGAAATCAGAACCAAGGCAGGCATGCCCACTCTCACCACTTCTAAGCAACATAGAAGTTCTAGCCAGAGCAATTAAGCAAGAAAAGGAAATAAAAGGCACCCACATTGGAAAGAAAGAAGTAAAATCATCTGTATTTACAGATTACAGGGTCTTATATATAGAACACTCTAAAGACTCCACAAAAAGTTGTTAAAACCAATAAGCAAATTCAGCAAAACTGCAGCATACAAAATTAACATACAAAAATCAGATATGTTTTTGTACACTAACAATGAACTATCCAAAAAGGAAATTGGAAAAACAATCTCATTTAAAATACCATCAATAAGAATAAAATAGGAATGAACTTAAGCAAGGAGGTGAAGACTTGTACATTAAAAACTGTAAAACATGGCTGAAAGAAATTAAAGAAGATACAAATTAGTGAAGACATCCTGTGTCCCTAGATTAGAAGACTTAATATTGTTAAAATGTCCATGATATCCAAAGTCATCTACAGATGCAGTGCAATACTGATCAAAACCCTACTGGCATTTTTTTTTTTTTACAGTAATAGAAAAAAATAATTCTGATACTCACATGGAACTGCAAAGGATCCTGAAGAGCCAGAACAATCTTGAGAAAGAAATACAAAGCTGAGGTAGCACACTTTTTTATTTTAAAATGTATTACAAAGCTATAGTAAGTTAAACAGTATGGTAGTGGCCTAAGGACAGTGGAACAGAATACAGGAATAAACCCATGAAATAAACCCATGCATAAATGACCAGCTGATCTGTGATTAAGAGTGCCAAGAATACACAGTGGAGAAAGGATAGTCGTTTCAACAAATGATGTTGGGAAAGCTGGATAGTCATGTGCAAAAGAATGAAGTTGAACCCTTGTTACATACCATATACAAAAAATCAACTCAAAATTGATTAAATACTTAAATATAAGATGTAAAACTCCTAGAAGAAAACTTGGGGGAAAATCTTCATGACAGTGGACTTGGCTATGACATCAAAAGCACAAAAAAAACAAAAGTAAAGTTAAATTAAGTGGGTCTACATCAGACTTAAGAGTTTCTGAACAGGGGGCGCCTGGGTGGCTCAGACATTAAGCGTCTGCCTTCGGCTCAGGTTGTGGACCCAGGGTCCTGGGATCGAGCCCCGCATCGGGCTCCCTGCTCAGCAGGAAGCCTGCTTCTCCCGCTACCATTCCCTCTGCTTGTGTTCCCTCTCTCGCTGTGTTTCTCTCTGTCAAATAAATAAAATCTTAAAAAAAAAAAAAAAAAGTTTCTGAACAGCAAAGCAATTAACAAGACAAAAGCTACATTATGGAATGAAAGAAAATATTTGTAAACATATATCCAGTAAGGAGTTAATATTTGAAATACATGAAAAACTATAACAACTCAGTAACAAAAACCCAATTTAAAAATAGCGAAGGACTTGAATAGACATTTTTCCAGAGAAGATGTACAGTTGACCAACAGATATATGAAAAGATGCACAACATCATTCATCATCATCAGGGAAATGCAAATAAAACCCGCAGTGAGTCATTCACAATGATGAATGAATCACACCTGTTAAGGCAGCTATTATTAAAAACCAAAGAAAAGAAAATAACCACCAAAAGATACCAAGTGTTGGCAAAGATGTAGAGAAATAATTAAAACTCCATACGCTGTTGGTAGGAATTTAATACAGTGCAACTACCAGGGCAAACAGTATGGAATTTCCTCAAAAATTAAAAATGGAACTATTATGATCCAGCAATTCCACTTCTGGATATATGTGCAAAAAATTCAAAGCAAAATTTTGAAGAGCTATTGACACACCCATGTTTATTACAGCATTCTTCACAATAGCCAAGATGTAGACACAGCCTAAATGGTTACCAGTGGTAAATGGAGAAAATGTGTGTGTGTGTGTGTGTGTGTATGTGTGTGTGTGTACATGCACATGCAGTGGAATATTATTCAGCCTTAAAATTTTGTCACATGTACTAACATGGATAAATCTTGAGGATATTATGCTAAGTGAAATTAACCAGTTGCAGAAGGACAAGTATGTCATGATACCACTTCTGTGGGGTTTCTAGAATAGTCAAACTCAGACACAGAAAGTAGAATAATGGTGGTTTCCAGGGACTAGAGGAGGGGGAAACGGAGAATTCACTTTAATGGGTATAAAGCTTCAGTTATGCAAGACAAGTAAGTTCTAGAGATCTTCTGTACCACGTTGTGCCTAGAGTTAACAATATTAATACACTTAAAAATGTGTTAAGGGAGTAGACCTCACGTTAAATGTTCTCACCAAAACTTAAAACAAGAGACTGACTTTAAGTATTGAACAAGGCTCCGTAGGTTGGTTGTTTAGGTAGTTTTTATGTTTGTTTGGAGTTATGTTGGCTAGTTTACCATGACGGTAAGTATTCTGTGTGACCACCCTTGTCTCTTGTGCAGTTCTTCTTGTAGCTAGGGCTAGATTTATGCCGATGTACCATGAGATTCTGACTGTGTTAATGTTTGAGAGGCATGCACAAGGCCTGAATCTGACAATGCCTCCCTCGTTGCTTTGAAGCTTCCAAAGTTTATCATCCTTTTGATCTAAAGATACGATCCTTATTCAGGTCAAGCTGTTTCCAGATAGTCATTGACACCTAGCATGATTTAAATAATCTCATCAGCTAACTGAGAGCAGGTGCATTTTAATAAATTTTGGAGGATTAGAGTTGGATCCAAAAAGAGGTAACATAGCAACACTAAGAGATTTGGAGTGAGGGAGAAAGGGGGGAGGGTCAAGTTTTCAGAAATACGAACATCTAGTGTTCCATCTGTGCTTGGGGGCAGCCCTTCTTATGCTCACGATTTAGCGTGATTGACAGCTCTTGAAGAGAAGAGGCCATGGTCATGACCCAAAGCTCTTATTTCCTTTCTTTTTTTTTTTTTTTCCTTTCCCTTCATCTTTTTCCTTTTCCTTTCCTTTCTTTTTCTGAAACAGCTAGCTATGATGTGTAAATACTGTACCTGTCATAGTGACCTCATTTCCGTACCATCTTCTAAGCCATTGGTGACTGATGCCAATTACTGTGGTGAATGCAGCTTGTGGGAAACTGAACATTCCAGTGTAAAAGAGACCAAGGGCCCTGGTCTGTAACGTGAGGGTACCACGCCAACAGGTTAATACGATTGCTTTGATTAAAATTCTCTATTTGTTAAGCATGTATGTGTATGTAATTACTTTCACTTTTTCCTCTGATCTCTGAGCAAGTGCTTTAAGTTTGAATTTGTCATTTCCCAGAGGTGACTCTCCGTTGAAATGTCACTGACAGCTTGTGGTTTGGACTTTTTTTTTTTTTTTAAAACCTCAGGCAGAAACAAAGAGAAGCCCTTGAACAAGTGCAAGGAGATGCTGTCAACTGGGAAGCTGTAGTCAGGAAGAAGGTCCAAGGAACCAGCCAATGGCTGGGGGACAGAGAGGAGCAGGTAGGTAGCCTGTGACTACTTTATATTCAAGGGGAAGTTTCCTCAGAGGTCCTTGAAGCCATCAAGTAAAAAACGGAGGAGGAACAGGAAAAAAAAAAAAAAAAACAAAACCCAAAGAGGAACTGTGAAGTTCAGTCCCTGGCGACCAGCAGTGAGCGGAGGAAGTACAGGGGAGTTGTAAAGGAGGCGGTGTCAACAGCCTACTGATGAAAGAGGCATCTTTGCAGAAAGAGGCAACTTGACATATCAGGACTTCTACTGCTGTAGAAATTGCTCAGGCATACAAAGCCCATGCAAACACAGAATTGCAGAAGTTCAGCAGAGGCTTATCACTTCCCTGAGAAGAAAAGCACATTTTCAGTTTCGTGTGCATAATACCAGGGCATGCTCAATTGCTTTCTTTCCTGGCCACCCTGCTAAAATCCAGTATTAACCGTATGTGTCCAGGTTGAGGACCGAGATCCAGCAGCCCACTCAGCCGGTGACAAAGCGAAGTCTTTGCTGCATGAATTAGAGGAAGCAATCTTGGAACAGCGGAATCTCTGGGCTATAAATACCGAGGTGGTGAGCACTTGCCAGACACTTGAGCAGAAGACGAGAAAACTGAAAAGTGAGTAGCAAATATGTGTTCTGTCCCAATTCGGTCCACTCGGAGGTGGGGCAAAAAGACTACAGCCGTTTTTGTAGATGACAGCTGCTGTGTTAATACCCACATTTATGACAATAAAATCGTTCCAGAAGGCAGTATCGTGGGCTTCCAAAGAGGCCTGCCTAGCGTCCAAATAGGCTACTTTAACGGCTAACTTTCCCTTTCAGGTTTTTTTTTTTTATTATGAGCTGGATTTGTCCATGACTGTTATTTCTTTAAAAACTAAAGTTCTCAATGTCTATAAAAGTAAACAAGGGGAAAAAAATCTTGTATGCCTGGGATATTTAAACTTGCAAATGGTTTACCTATTCTACCCTGATTTTATTAGCTAGCTTGTATCTATTACATGGTAGAAAAGGACCTGCCTCTCTATTTTCTTTTACATAGTAATTTCAGGGGTGGGCGAAATACTTATGAACTCAGTATATCAAAATACTAAATATGTGAAAATTCTTTTTGAATTTTAATGTGCTCTTTACAAATGTATTTTGCTCTAAAAAATGGAATATTGGTCATTTTTCTGTATTACCTGAAAGTAAGTGTTTATTAAGGATTTAGGTGGAAAGACAATTGTCAAATGACAGATGTCAGATTCTTCGAAGCGAATTTTATTCTAGAAACATAATTTGGTCAAAATAAAGCTTGCTTATTTGACCGTTTATCAGGCAATTGCTTTTGTTTGGCCAGCTTCTTGTTCTATCTGGCCTAGATGCTCTTTTTAAACAAAATTATTGATTTGGGTAACAAATGAATTATCAGCTTAAGCTAGAGAAGGAGATTTTCAGACCTGGGTTTGTTTTGGATTTATTGTACCCTTTCTATTGCTATCTGACAATGCTGTTTAAAAGTTTAAAGGACTTGGCTAGTTCTAATGTAACAGTAATTATTCAATATTTTATTTTTTTTTTAAGCCTCGCAGGACTTGCTAGTTTTCAATAATTTTAAGTATCGGTTTACTCTGTTAGTGTAAGGCTTTAAATTACTAAATCTATACATTATTTTATGATTGCTCAGAGGGCACTGGAAAAGGTTCCTTTGTGATTAGAAGTGTTTATGTTGAGACACGAATAATAAGGCATTCCAAATTTGGTTTATGGTATGTTTGCTTTAGACACTGTACTTAGAGGACTAATCTTTTGGTTCATTTATATTTATCTTTGATTAAGTCAACATTATATCTCAGAGTTTTATAAAACTAAGAATTTATCTCCTCCCACAACCCCCCTTTGATTTCCTTTCAATACCTTCTTGGAGGAGTCAACTTTTGTACCTTATCCCAAAATACACATTCTTGATATAATGAAGTTGTTATTGTCTTCCTACTTCATTGATCCAAATACTATTAAAAATATGAGATGAGAGCTATCCTAGACTGCATGCATATATTTTTTTTTCCTGGGTTGGATAAAGTAGAGTGGATGCCTCCTTTCTGTCTTGAGTTGCTCACAGCCTGTATGGTTTTTTAAATTCTTTTACTCGTTTGTATCTTTTGCTGCCCATAGAAGACATACGCATCAGGATTTTGCTCTCAAGACCATTTGCTTATGAGGATTTTTCTAACAATGCCCTTAAAAATCAACCTTTGCAAAGAGGGAAATTTAGGTGGCACATATTTTTTAAATGCTCTGTGGAGATTTTCCAGATAGACTGTGAATAAATGTCAGTGAGGTAGGACAGTTATCACATAAACACATCCTGGCACATTCCACCATTGCCACTGTCACCACATGCTGTTTGAATTCTGAGTCAGACGTTTGAATTCTGAGTCAGAAAATAAAAATATTCAAATCCACTTAGTTCTTCTGAAACTTTCTGGTTAGCTTACTACATTTATTAAGTGTTTAAGGCAATGGCTTTTTTCTCCCTTCTGAGATGGTTCCTTAGCAAATTGGGTGGGGATTCAGTGATTCTGTCCAAATATTCAGGTCAATGACAGGGTTCATAAACTAGGAAGTGGTTCATGACATTTGATTAGAAATCCTGAACTTAATATTGAAGAAGTAATGTTGTTCAAGTTTTCAGGGGCTGCTGGGACTGGACTGAAGTATGAGGTGGTGAGTGTACATACCAGCCTCCATGACACGTGCCACTAGAACTGCTAAATTTCTTGAATAGCCACTTACATATTTTCTTTCTTCTGCTCCTTACCTACATATGTATCTAAGTATCTTGTTAACAAAGGCAATACTAGGTGTATTGATGGATGTTTGTTTTGAAAAGGAAACCAAAAGTCTTCTTAGATCTAGGGTATTTACTCAACATATTAGAGTGAATCTAATGAAACATAGACCGCTTGATCTAGTATAGATGATCACCTCTTTACTGTTCATCCTCTTCTTATCCCTGTCTAATATGAAATTTTCATTGAGTCACTGATTTAATCAACAAGGGCGCTGATTACCTTTATTTTTATTTTTTATAGATTTTATTTATTTATTTGACACAGGGAGAGAGATCCCAAGTAGGCAGAGAGAGCACGGAGGGTGGGGGGGAAGCAGGCTCCCCGCTGAGCAGAGAACTCAATGTGGGGCTCGATCCCAGGACCCTGAGATCACGACCCGAGCCGAAGGCAGAGGCTTTAACCCACTGAGCCACCCAGGTGCCCCTAACTAATTACCTTTAGAAACTATAAATATTTCCTTGGCAAGACAGCCTGAACAGCTCCTGTATATTCTAACTCCTTATTTGAACTTAGTATCTCTACAAACTTTAGAGAAGGCTTTCACCTAGATGATCTCCCTGGGAACTGTCTTCTAACTTGCTGTCCTTAGCATGGACAGCATGGGGTATGGGACAGATAAGAACCTTATGGCTTTGAAGATGGATACAAGGTAAGAGCCACGTGTCTTGAGCAGTCAGTGCACAAGAGGGAAATGAGACAAGAAAGGAGAGTTGAGGTGATTGAGGCACTTATCATAGGTGTTGGGTTGAGGACCAGGGGGAAAGCCCCAAATCAGATAGATCTTTTTTTTTTTTTTTTTTTTTTTTTTAAAGATTTTTTATTTATTTGACAGAGAGAAACACAGCGAGAGAGGGAACACAAGCAGAGGGAATGGTAGCGGGAGAAGCAGGCTTCCCGCTGAGCAGGGAGCCCGATGCGGGGCTCGATCCCAGGACCCTGGGATCTGACCTGGGCCGAAGGCAGACGCTTAACAACTGAGCCACCCAGGCGCCCCTCAAATCAGATAGATCTTGCTCAGCAGCTCTGATGGGATGGGGGCCAAAGTTTTCCCAAATGTAGGATGCAGAAATGGATGAAATAATCTAGAAGGCAGTATGGCATATGATTAAGAGCATGGTATTTGAACTTAAAAGAACTTATGTTCTGATTCTAAGTCAAAAGCGAAACTGGATAAAATTAGGCAAATCTCTTTACCTCTCTGAGTCTCACCATCCGCTTCCAGAAAACGCAGTAGTTAATTTATAAATAACAAAGGCAAAACAATAGCCAGCGCTTGGTCATACTTGGGAGAGTCCGTTCAGCTAGAGCACGTTTCTGCCTCGTGTGTTCCTCATTCGCTTTTAGCCAATGGGTAATGACGTGAGTGCAATATGGAAGTTGTATCGTTTCATTCACTATTTTCCCGGGAATAGGAACTGGGTTGGTAGGAATAGAACTATAACCTTCAGCGCGGAAGGAGTGTTCAGCTTGGCTGCTGGCAAGCGGAGGGAGCCCTTTTAGCTTTATTTTAAGAAAATTAAAAACAAGTGTCTGCACCTGGGCCTCCTTCCCCAGAGAAGGGCGGCCCAACCTTGCAGAGCCCTGGCTCGCTGTTGGCAGACGGTACGCCCCCCTGCCTTTGCTTTAGCAGTCCCACTGCCAGAGTTCCGCGTCCATCTGCATTTCCTTAGCATCCCACCAGCGCTATGCCATTTAAATGTCACCAGCATTTCCACGCTTTTGTTATTGTGCATTTCTATTACCCTGTGAGGCCGCCTTTGGTCATTTTAAGAGGCACATCTCCATGATCCAAGTTATCTTCCGAGGCACTGATAATTTATAATTGTGTTTGTTAGTGCCCTGGTTACAATGTTGCATATATACATTTTTGGTGATCTCTTCCTAACCCGAGTTTATCTCATAAACTCTGTTATTTTTGTTTTTATAATTTTTAAAAGAAGTTGTTGTTCTTTTTTAAAATTAATGCATAATTAACATAGCATGAAATGTTCAGATCTTAAGTGTATTTTTTAAAGATTTTATTTATTAAAAAAAAAGATTTTATTTATTAGAAAGAGTGCAAAAGCACAGGGAGCGTTAGAGGGAGAAGCAGGCTCCCCACTGAGTAGGGAGCCCGACACAGGGCTTTTTCCCAGGACCCTGGGATCATGACCTGGGCTGAAGGCAGACACCTCCTTAAGTGTATTGTTTAACCAGTTTGCCAAATGCACATGGAAACAGAACTGTAAGCCTCCAAAGTTCCCTTGTGCTACTTTCCAGTCACTGCCCTTCCCCTACCTCCACCACTATAAGGATCAACCTCTGATCTGATTCTTATCACTGATGGGTTAGTTGAGCTTCTAGAATTGAGATAAAAAATATGTACTCTTGTATTTTTGTCTTCCTTCCCTCAACATAATATTTGTCTTAATATATTGTGTTTATTAGTGGCATGACTTTTTTCATGATGGAGTCCTATTTCTTTGTATGAATGGTTCCACAATTTGGTTATCCTTTCTCCTATTATTGGACATCTAAATTATTTGCAATTTGGGGTTGTTATGGAGCAAGCTGTTATGAACGTCTGTGTATGGGTCTTTGTGTGGACATACATTTTTCCTTAACCTAGGATAAAGATCTAGGAGCAGAGTTGTTAGGTCATAGTGCAACTGTAACTATTTAAGAAACTGCCAGTTTTCCATAGGGTCAATAACATTTCACACTCCCACCAGCAGTGTGTGGGAGTTCGGGTTTCTCTACAGCATCAATGCGTGGTAGTGGCAGTCTTTTCCATTTTTGTCACTCTTCTGGGTATCTTGTTGTGATTTTCATTTGTTGTGCTGATTGGCTATTGTATATCTTCTTTGTGAAATATCTAAGTCTTTTTTTTTTTTTTAAAGATTTTTTTTTTTTTTATGATAGAGATAGCAAGAGAGGGAACACAAGCACAAGGGAGCTGGAGGGGGAGAAGAGCTGTAAATTTGGCTTTACAAAAAGTTAAAGCAATTTTGTTTTGTGGGAGAAGTCTGTTAACTAACTCACCTCCTATACATAATCCAACTGCAGGTTAAAATTTTTTTTTTTTTTTTTTTTTTTATGGACGGTTAATGTTCTAGGTAAGGGTTCTGGTCAACAATAGGCTATTTCCACGCAAAAGTAGGTATGGTTTTCCATTTGGGGGACACAAAAGATACCCACAGATGTTCCATTGTGGAGGGGTTGGCCAAAGGCAGATGCTTAACAACTAAGCCACCCAGGCTCCCCTGAAATATCTATCTTTTGCCCATTTTCAAATTGTGACTCTTGTCCTTTTGTCATTGGGTTGTATGATTTCTTTATGTATTTTGGATACAAGTCCTTTGACAGATATATGTGTTGCGAATTATTTTCTTCTGGTCTGTGGTTTTCAATGAAACTTATTTTTTTTTTTAATACACAGTTTTATAGAATATGAGATAACCCATAGATTGTGTTATAAAAGTTCATGTTCCATAAATGTCAACCATCATTGATAACATTATTAGCACTCTAATACTATAGTTTTAATTATCAACAGCCAACTAATTGTAGGGCCTTTGCCTGACAGTCTCATTGCATAGTCATTTGGACAGTTGTTTTATCTCAGCTTCCTTCAAAGGCAGTGTATCCAGGACACCTGGTCCCATCCTATATCACAGATGGCAGCTGTGGGGACACAGTGGCCATTGTTTCATTTGTTTCCGTGTAAAATCTAAATGTCCTAGAGACACGGCATGGCATGTCCAACTCCAAAAACAAAAAAGAATGCAAAGGTGAATGCAAATTAGGGTCACAAGGCAACATGTTTTGCCTCATGGAACATATGGAAATAGTTGCTACACATTGCACAAAACATCTGTTGAAATAAGGTTTAGGATTTAAATGTTTTGAGATGGACTATTCCTAAAACCCAAGACTGCCTGGTGTGAAAGCAGATGGGCAATTTAGATAGTCTTACACTAACTCATTATCTCTTCTGAAGCACACGAGTATTTGGAAATCCACAGTGTTTTGGAGATACATACAAATATAATGTTGGTCACTTCTAAAAGGTTTGGTTGCTGTTGCTTAGATGTAGGTTGGGAGAAGGATTTATTTAATACAGTTAGAGAATTTTCTAAAATTGAATCTTTACTAGCTTTAAGTTTTAAAAATTAAATAATTAAACTACTTAAATATGTTAGAAATTTTTTACAAGTATTTTCCTCCTAGTGGGCCTAGTAACACTATGTCAAGCTTAGTTGTGAAATAAGTTATTTTTACAAAAAAAAAATTTACAAAACAGAATTTTACATGGGTAATTTTCAATATAATTGAAGCTTTTCAAACCTTTTTTCTTAGAAAAAAATTTTGTTAGATTACATACTTTTCACATATATTAGTATTATTTAAATGGCTCAGAATTTCTTCAGGCTATTGAGAAATAAAACTGTATGTTTTGGACACCAGAGTATTTGCTGTTATTTTTCCTTGCTGTTAGTGTTAAAAAAAAAAAAAAAGTGGTAGCTATTAATATGTCTCCATCTAGCAGAGCTTCCTACCCTCATGTAATTTTTGTTTTTAATCATCTGTGGGTTGAGAAGGCAGTCAGAGCTTGTGAGAATTATGTATAAATTCAGAGCCTACTGTATGAGTGGAATGAGGAATTGCCACAGGAATTCATGAATATCAACATCTATTTTGGTGCAAAAGATTTGGGCCTATTTTCTGGTTCTTGCTATATTTTAAAGAGTATGGACTGTCAGATAAGTATTATATACCTATGTAACTCAAAGAGTGAAAAAGCATTTTTCCCCCTCATTTCTGTTACTCCAGCGATGAGAAATTGGAAGTTACTGGGAGGCAGATTTCAGTGAAGTAGAAAGACAAACATTTTTAATTTCATGAAAAAGTATACTGAATTGAGCCTTATCCCGTGAGTCTGGTCCCAGCATGACTAACCAGTTATCATTGAAATCCTCAGATTTCAGTGTTCGGTGAGAACAGCAGTGTTCTCGTCATCTCAGACCTACCTGTAGGATTCTGGGATCACAGGGCTCTGATTCTAGGGGTTGCCGTCACTCACTGCTCACGCAGAGGCTTCTGGGAGAGAGGATTTCTACATTCGAGGAAGTTGGATTGAATGACCTCTGAGGTGTATTCCTGTGTTAAGGTGGACTCATTCTGTGACTCACTTCTCGAGGACATCTCTCGCATCTATCAAGGGGAATTTGGAATGCCCAGGGGTGATCATGGGTTAGCTGCTCTAGCCTTTGTTCTGCTCTTCCATTCCCACCAGACACGAGTTGAGAACACCATTCTCAGAAGTTACGGCTTTCTCTCTCCTTTCCTCAGACCCCCAATTTAAAGCTGTTAAAAGTTTATGAAAGGAACTGAGGGAAAAGGGGGTTATAAATTGTCCTGTTAAGCTGGTTATGAATTCTTTTTCTAGCAACAACTGAGACACTGAGAAAGAAGTTAATTAAAGGACGCCTCCATGGCTTGCTGTTTCAGGTAAAAAATAAAAAAACCTTGTGATATGTATTTACTATGGGGAAGAGGTCCAATTTGTGTAAGGTTTTGAAGCTAATTTATAATAGATAACAATTTTGATCATAGAATTAAATAACCAACTCAGAAGAAAATGCTCTGGTGGACTTTCTTCTCTTCTGCACCAAAAGCATTTAGCAAAACAAGAGCAGGGAACTCACATTAGTGAATGGCTCCTAATAACATCTTTCAAAGAGGAAGCATTTTAGAATTTACTGTATCTATTAGCAAAGGGCCAGTGTTTTAGTCTTAGGCACCTCCTTTCTCATACTCTTGAATGTGTACTGTTGAATGGGCTGGGATGCTTCCTGTCTCTTTTTCGTCCTATTTCTTTTTTGTTTTCTGTGTTTTTTTGTTTTTTAAAGAAGATTTTATTTATTTATTTGAGAGAGAGAGAAAGAGAGAGAGCACACAAGCAGAGGGAGTGGCAGACGGAGAGGGAGAAGCAGGCTCCCCGCTGAGCAGGGAGCTTGACTCAGGGCTTGATCTCGGGATCCCAGGATCATGACCTGAGCTGAAGGTAGACACTTAACCAACAGAGCCACACAGGCACCCCTCCTATTTGAATTAAACTTTTAATATCTCAATATGTCCATGGTAGAGTTCAATGTGTTTCTTTCACTTATGCTACTTGGTGAATTTCTCCTTTTTGTTCATAAATGAGGAACATAAGGAACAGTAAGGTTGGCACTGGGGGAGGGGACTGGAGAAAGGAAGAAAGAAGGGTGTTGTCTGCATGTATCTGTTTCCAAGGCATAATGCAGGAACATCTGCTTAAGTAGAAAAAAAAAAATTATTCATGTGGGAGATTAAGCCAGTCAGAGTGCCTAAAAAGCCCCCTATAGTAAAATCGAAGTGGAAAAACCTCCACATCTAAATATGCTTTAATCTTATCAGGAACACCAAAATACAATTTTCTATTATAGTATAACTGTGATAGTTATGTTTCTACCTCTTGGTAGAATACCACAATTTGATTGCTGTAAGATTTTCAGAGGCACCATTTTCACTACACCGACCTGTCTCCAGCAACCTTATTCGGCCTCTGCCTAAAGATTTCAGTGACAAAGCCGTTGCATTTCCTGTCCCCGATCTTTGACTTTCATTCCTAGAACAAGTAGGGGGGGAAATGCAATGAAGGCTTTATAATTACAAGCCTGTTCCCTCAAACACTTGACAGAACTGGCCAATATCACCCTCCTCAGGGAACATCATATCTTCTCTTTAAGTGTAATATGTTTTGTATCCTTGACACCATCATCCTTTGGCCTTTGAATATGCTCCGCCATTTTCTCATGACAGAGCTGTTTAGATGAGGAATTTCCTCGCTGTGATCCCTTGTCCTGCACAGATGGAACTCAACAATCATTTCAAGAACAACTGGTAAGTTTAAACTTTTTGAAACAATTTAAGTGCCAGTTGTGAATCACTATTATGTCAAAAAAGAAAGTGAAGTCCAATATGTATTAGTAGTCTTAAAACTCTAAGCCAGACACTTTTGAGAGATTATTAGATGAAGCAATGGATGGATACCTACTCTTTTTTTAACTGTTTTTTTTTTTCTTTTGAGAGAGAGAATGCAAGCAGGGGATGGGGGACAGAGTGAGAGAATCCTAAGCAGACTCCATGCCCAACACAGGGCTTGATTTCATGACCCTGAGACCATGGCCTGAGCTGAAATCAAGAGTTGGACACTTAACCAACTGAGCCACCCAGGCGTCCCTACCTATTTTTCCTTGTCACACACATGCACACAATGCCGGTAAACCCTACGATATGGCGATACACTGAATTCTCTGATTGTGGTATCATGAAGAAGTATTGTATAATTAAGCTTACCCATCACCCATACCTTTTTCCTCAAGGCTTTTGCTTATATGACAGTGTCGATTATTGGGAATTGACATAATTCTGTTAAATTATTTAACTACAATTTTTAAAAGATTTTATTTATTTATTTGACAGAGGGAGAAAGATCACAAGTAGGCAGAGAGGCAGGCAGAGGAAGGGGAAGCAGGCCCCCTGCTGAGCAGAGAGTCCGATGCGGGGCTCGATCCCAGGACCCTGAGCCGAAGGCAGAGACTTTAACCCACTGAGCCACTCAGGCGCCCCTGAACTATAATTTTTTAATGAGAATTATACTTTACCCATTGAGCATAACTTTTGATTAAAAGGTTGAAAGCTGGGGCGCCTGGGTGGCTCAGTCGTTCAGCGTCTGCTTCGGCTCAGGTCATGATCCCAGGGTCCTGGGATCGAGCCCCACGTCGGGCTCCCTGCTCGGCGGGAAGCCTGCTTCTCCCGCTACCATTCCCTCTGCTTGTGTTCCCTCTCGCTGTGTTTCTCTCTGTCAAATAAATAAAATCTTTAGAAAAAATAAAAAAAATAAAAGGTTGAAAGCTTTATGACTTGGAATCATTTATTTTCTTTCTGACCTCTCTCACAGGGTTATTTGAGACCAATGATAGTCTCTCTACCTTCGGAGATGAAGAGAAGAGATAATGAAATATGTTATACTCCTTTAGATAGCTAATCCTATTCAATTTTCTGTTCAGAAGCAGTGTTGCCATAAACGATATAGTGGGCAAGAAGCAAGAACACATCAGACACGCCTGACCTTCATACACACGTGCTGGTCCACACCTCGGCTGGGTAAGCATGGAGAGCCTCCCTCTTGCACCCACCCTATCAGGCATGGCTAAGAGTGAGGTTCCTTTTGAAAGGGAAAATAATCACAATTATATTTGTACAGGGCAAGTTGTTAAATACTCAGATATTTATCCCTGACTTCTGTCAGTCAGCTTCTGTTTGAGCACCTCCTTCGTACAAGGCACCATATTCTGTATAATAAAGAAAAAATCCCAAGATAGCTCACAGATTATCAGGGAGGTTCGAACGGGCTCAGAGAAGTCCAAGAAGGCTGCATAGAAGAAATGAGAGTTGAACCAGGCCTTGAAAGATGGGTTGCCTTTGGAAGAGCAAAAAGCATGGAAAAAGTATTTTAACTGGGGAGGTCGAAATAAAACAGAAGAGTGCAAAAAGCCTCAAGTGTTTGAAGAAGAATCGAAGCTGGACCAGTCATGTTTGAAACAAGGAGTTTGGTTTTGATACAGTAGAACATAAGTTTGGAGCAGGTTGTGGGTCCGGTTGTGGGCCCTGACTCAGTGTCAGGCTAAGGAGAATGAATTTCATCCTAGGAAGCGCTCATGGTGGTGACATCTCTCGTCACAACTGAGATGCGGTTGAAAGCAAAAGTTAATGGCCTGTTCTGAAATGACAGAAGGCATGGGATGGTTATCAAAATAAAGTTAAGAAATGAATAGCAAGGAGACGGATCTGTGGATCATTTCAACTAGAGAAGGGAAAACCACTCCCACTACTAACGGAATGGCTGTTTTGTATCAGTGAATAGTGTAGGGCTTTACAGAGACGATTTACTCACACTAACCCAGTAATGGCACAACCACAGCCCGACAGGGTCTGCAGATGCCTGTTCTCTGCTCTTAACATCAGGATGACCTCATTTAATCCTCCCCACATCCCTGCCAGGTAGATGCTAACGTAATGTCCATTTTCAAGATGTGGAGGATAAGGAAACAGGAATATTGAGTTAGTAATTTGCCTAAGGTCATGTGTTACTTCATAGGTAAGTAAGCTGAGGCTCAGAGAGGTTTAGTTAGGAAGCCAAGAGGACACAACTAGTATGTGGCAGAACCAGGATTTGAACTAAATCTTGATGGACTCTCAAGCCTGTGTTTTTTTCCTATTAAACTCTGCTGCTTCCTATCCTTAGAAAAACACATAACAAGATGGTTTCCCCCAGAACTCACGGTCTGTTACCCTATTTCCTTTGTCTCTTTAATGGGTCCCCATCACCATGTCTGACCATTTTCTCGTCAGGAGTTGGTAAAGCTGTCTCTGTCAGGGGCCGGACAGTTAATCCTTCAGGCTCTGGTGGCTGTGTGGCTTCTGCAGCAACTACTCAGTATCGCGCAAGCAGCCATGGATGGTACTGAATGAATGGGTGTGTCTGTGTTACAGGACAACTTTATTTACCAAAACGGGCAACTGGCTGTATTTTGCCCTCTGGCTGCAGGTTGTTGACCCCTTCAGCTGCTTTTAGGCAAGGATTTTCTGCCCTTTACCCACTCTGCTTAAAAAAAAAAAAGGCATTTTCACTTCAAATAACTAAGCATCAAGGAGGGAGAGGGTTAATAGAATTGATTTCTGCTTTTTCAGAAATGGTCCAACCTTATATTACATTATATATTATAAATATAATTATATTAACTTAATTTAATATTAATATAATAAATATATTTTACATATAATTATAAGGTCCAACCTTATATATAATATAAATTATATATTTATATATTATATAAATTTATATAAATTATACATAATTTATATCATTACATATATTGACACATTATATATTCTACATAAAATATAGACACATGTATATTTATTATATAGTTTAAACCAGAAATAAATTTTTGGTTTTATTCTTTTCTGTTCTGCAGATGTCTTGCATCTAGAGAGTCTCCCAGCAATTCCAGGACTGGGACTGACACTTCTCTCAGGTGTAGCCAGACGAATCCAGGTTTCATGTGAAAGGCCCAGCTACGGAGAAATAGAAGATGGTGCTTTGGATGTGACTAGAAGACGCAAGTAAGTTAAAAGAGCAGAATATACTTACCCTGTTCTTCACAGGTGGCCTCTTCCTATTGCCTAGACTTTTAATCAGTTAGACTTTTGTATCCTGAGACCATCAGATCTTTATTTTGGAATTCTTATGATGGAGCTTCTGACTTCCTGGAAATCGGTAGTTTTCTTGAAATGACTTTTCTTGTTCTTTGAATTCCCTAATGTCCATTCTAAAATGTAAAAGACAAATTAGGCTACCTGAATGTTTCCTAGTTTTTAGGAATATACAATATACTGCTAGGTTAACTTATTCAGGTTGGTTTTGATCATATTTCTTCTTCCTCAAGGTTAATGAGCCTCTGCAAATCCCTGTCCCCACACCCACCCACTCCTGAAGTTCATCAGTGCTTACCTTTCAGAGTACATGGACTGAACTTCCTTAGGAAAGTTTCAAAATGTCAGTGGAGTTTGTGAGCACTCTCCACTCCCATAAAATTTCCTTTCTGTATCAAGGGTGAGGAAGCAAGACTTTGAATTGCAAATTTTCATTTTTGGCTAGCTTCTCTATGGTTTGTGACCTCTCTCTGGTGGAAGTTGGTGCTCTCTTTCCTTATGTCTTAATAAAACCATGAACTTAATTAGAAATTTGGTTAGGCTGGGACAGGGAAGGAAACATTTGGTATCTGCTGAAATTCTCAGTCTTTCTCTCTTTAGTAAGGAGCTTTGCTTTCTATTGTCAGATGCCCAGGCCCTAAAGTTGGCCCCCACCCAGGATCAGATCTTTCCGGTTGCATCAGGATGAATGATGACCTAAGGATGGAAGTAAGCATTTGACTATATTTCTACTTTATTTTTAGTACTACTGTATCCTGGTCCTCTTCCATGGGGGTATATTATATATATACCATATATATATATATTTTTAAGTATTATGGGCACTCTTATAGCAAGTATGACTCTTATACCACAAAACACAGATGTATGAGAAATGCTAACCTTTGATGGCAAGAAAACACTGAATAACATGATTTAGGCAAACTTTCCAGGTTATGGAGGTATGTATGGAGTGCCTCCTCAGTCTACAACCTGAGCCTGAGCTCCATAATCTTCTCAATCAAATGGAGCCCACAGTTGTGTTTCAGGATATAACAATCTGTCTTCCCTTTTCTTTCATTGCTTGAGATATAATTCACATATTAAACAATTGATTCAATTAAATGTTTTTAAATAAATTCACAGACTTACATAGTCATCACTAAAATTAATTTTAGAACATTTTGATCAGGGGCACCTGGGTGGCTCAGTGGGTTAAGGCCTCTGCCTTTGGCTCAGGTCATGATCTCAGGGTCCTGGGATAGAGCCCTGCATCGGGCTCTCTGCTCAGCAGGGAGCCTGCTTCCCCCCCCGCCCCTGTCTGCCTCTCTGCCTACTCTCTGCTCCCCTCTCTCTTTGTCAAATAAATAAATAAAATCTTAAAAAAGAAAGAACACTTTGATCATCCTTAAAAGAAACCTCATGCTCAATGACAGTCTATCCCCATTCCCCCTACCCCCAACCTCAGTCTGAGACAATCACTAATCTACTTTCTATCTCTATACATATGCCTAGTCTGGATATCTCATATAAATGGAATAATACAATATGCAACCTCTCGTGACTGGCTTTTTTCACTTAGTATAGTGTTTCTAAGGTTCCCCCATGTTGTAGCATGTATCAGTACTTCATTCCTTTTTTATGACTGAATAATATTCCAGTGTATGGATATACCACATTTTGTGTATCCACCAATCAGTTGATGGGCACTTGGGTTGTTTCCATTTTTTCGCTACGTGAATGATGTTACTATGAATGTTAGTGTATAAGATTTTGTGTAACATATGGGTATTCTTTTGGGTATATAGGAGTGGAATTGCTACACCATATGTTAACTCTTAACATTTTGAAGACCTGCAAAGCAGATTTCCAAAGTGGTTACCCCATTTTACATTCCCACAAGTAATGTATGAGGATTCCAATTTCTCTACATCCTTGTCAATATTTGTCTGGTTTTTGTTTTTGTTTTTAAATTATAGCCATCTTAGCAGGTGTGATGTAGTTTTGATGGTTTGGGTATGTTTTTCCCTAATGACAAATGATGTTGAACATCTTTTTGTGTACTTGTCAGCCACTTGTGCATCTTCTTTGGAGCTATGTCTACCCAGATCTTTACCCATTTTTAAAAATGGGGTTCTTTTTACTACTGAATTATGTAAATTATTTTTATTATTCCTCTTAACTTGTTGTATCTGGCATTTTTCTGTTCCTTAGTACCCGTCCTATTGAGTAGCTAAGAAAAGGAAAGAAAAAGGAAATGAATCTATTTTGCTATTACTTAGCAGTTCTTGTAGAGTTTAATAAAGGAAGTTGGACTTGGAAGCCTACAGGATGCTTGGTTATTAGTAATTTCTCTTTTATCTGGCATTGATTTCACTTACAAGGGGGAAGAAACAAATATCAGTTGTCTACCTGGTACTTTGTAGGAAAGCATTTCCACATGCCATGTTATTAATCTTCTCCACAACTTTGAGTGGTAGGTATTCTCTGCTTTTATAGATGATACAACTGAAGTTCAGAGAGGTTAGATAACTTGTCCAAGATCACTCAGCTGGTAACTAACAAACATGGGATTCAAATTCAGGTTTGTCTAACTTCAAAGATAAGCCTTTCTCACAGCCCCTCTTGGAACACTGAATTTAGACCTTTCAGTCATAATAATTACTCATAATTACCTTGAAAGTAGTTTTTTGGCTAAGAAATGTGCTATCTAAAACGATCTAATCCACTAACATTAGGATATGTGACAGATTTTGTCTATGGTCTTGACACCATTGAGAAACAAGAACTCACAGACCATAATAGAAACTCCTATCAAACATTCCTGGGAAAATGCACGTGTTCCCTGAGGTTTTGTGCTGTCTTCTGTGTCATTCTTCAAGAGTCCCCCAGAACTAGTCTCTCAGCTGTACTTGGTGGCTGATATCACCACTTCTCACCATTCCCTTCCCAGGTTTCTGCTCCACTGAAGTATCTCTGCAGCCTGGTCACTGCTTGAATCGCTCTCTCGTGCCCATCTCTCACTTCCTACCCCTCAGACTCTCCACACCCATCTCTAAACAAATAGAAAATTTTCCTGAGAAAGCGATTTTCTAGGCATTCTCATTAATAAATGCAGGGAATTGGAATGAAATATGAGATAAAAATTATAAAAAACAAACATAATCTGTGGTTTACCCCAGTGACCCATAAATTATAGCATTTTCTTAAGTCTTTGGCTTCAAACTATAGGTTTTTGTCACCCTTGATAGCCTTCATAAGAAGCATCTTGATTTGGTCTCCGAGCCCTTCTCTAATCTGGTCACAACCTACCTTTCCATCCTTTCCCATTGTTGTTTTAGGGTTGTCCCTACAAGTCACAAAACCAAGTAGCATTTATCATTGGAATATACCACAAAAACCTGCTCATACTGTTTTCTCTGCCCTGAACACATGCACTTCTCCCTTTCTCAAACTCTTTGACTGTTGAGGCCCATTTCAAAACCAGCTCTTCCATAAAACCTTTCTTGTGGTAGCAAGAAATGTTTACAGTCCAGCATCTCCTGTCTTTCTGGACTAGAGGCAGAAATCAGAATAATTAGAAGTTGAGAGATGATGAGGTTTTTCCCTGTTTCTACCTCTGTGGAACTGTGGAAAAGTCCTGTTTCTCAGGCCTGTTTCCCCCTTTCTCAACTATCCACTCAGGAAAAAATGATTTTGCTCCCTTCTTTTAGACCCCAGTAACTCTTTGTCCTTCTTGTTGTCACCTATATGCTCTAGTTGCATTGTAATTCTTTGTTTTCTTGTACTTATTCTGTGGAAGAACAGAAACCTGGTGGAGAGTGCTTTTGTCCAGCCATTAACAATATGCATCTGGCACTCGGCATAAATTCGGTGTGTGGTAGCTGCCCGTTAATACTCATTGAATGCCTGTTTACATACTTATTCTTGTACTCCCTCCAGGGCCTATTTAAAACATCAAGACTGAGCACTCAGTGACATTGTTGATTTGACAACCTTGGTCCATTGTTTTCTGCCTCCTTTCTTTGGACTGGTATTCCTGAGAACTGGAGATTTATTTTTTCTTCATCTCCCATATTCATAGAAGAAGCTGCATTCTAGCATCCTTTTCAGAAAGCACAGGGTGAGGTAAAAGTGAATATCCATATTCCTAAGAGGCTCTTTTTGAGTGAGCAAAGGACTCTAATTATTGTCTCAAGAAGAACATCTCATGATAAAAAAAAATCGGGGGCCCACTTTGGGACATTCTGGGGAAAAACAGAGTTCCTTTATTGACCCGGAAAATTCATATTGTAGAGAGAAAAGAAGAAAATAAATTATTTCCAACCCTTGTCTTTTAGAGATTCAGGCTGAAATATTTATGGAAGAAATGTTAATGATATCTGGGATTTGCATCAAAACAATGCAGGGGTGGTTTTAGTGGGTGACAGGGTGACAGGTTTTAGTGGGTGACAGGTTTTAGTGGGTGAATTGGCCACAGGTTGGTAATAGCTGAATGTGCAGAATGGGTACACAAAGGTTACTTATTCTGTTCTGTTACTTTTGTAGTTATTTAAAAAATTTTCCCACTAATGACTTAGAATTTTTAGCCACATAACATAGGCTTTGGAATCAAGCAGGCCTGAATTTAAGACTGGCTCTATTACTTGTTAGCCTTGTGAACTTGGACAAGCCTAACCCCCTTGAATTTGCCTATCTATGTCCCCTGTGAAACAGAGACTACTTTTCAGGGTTCTTTTGAGGTTTCAAACACACAATACATACATTACGTGTATGCATATACATATCTGCATATCTGCGATGGTTAAGTTCTAGCCTAACCAACCCATTGGAGACAAACCAAGTTGGTCATATTTAGAGAAAAGACAAATCTTAATCTATTTCCCCACTTACTGCTGAATAGGAAGGCCTTTCATGTCTATGGAGTCCCTTCTCAACATTTCCAAGAATCTCTAGGGGCATATACTGATATCTCTAATGTCCTCCAAGCCCCATCAAGTTGTAGGTCCCAGGGAAAGAGACATAATCTCCTCCCCAAAAATTGTGGGGGAAAAGAAGCTGGTTTCACCACTTTTATATCTGCAGTCTTCTTTGTTCATGATCCCTCCTGCCCACAGGCCCTCTATGTTGACCCCCTTGGAGCTCTGTGTCTGATCACCTAGTGATCTTCTCTTCCCTGGCTGGTAGAGAGAGCAACTCTCCCTTCATGGTGAGGTCTTACTGTGGTGTTGGGTGGACTGCTTGTGATGGGATTGTTAAAAATACCCTCTCAGTTAGTTTCACAGCACATAAATAATTGAGCAGGCTGGGAGGCACAGTGGTCAGTAAGTAGCAGCCTCCCACTGCCTCCAGTACTACGGCTCCCTTCAGGAGCTAAGCCTGGTGGTCCATTCCTCAACCCTTCCTCTCTCTGAGCAGTTTCTCTCCAGGGCCTAGCTGTCTCTCCTTACAGTCTGTTATCTTTTCCTTAATCACTGCTTCCACTGTGGAGTTTGAACAGCAACACAAGTGCCAAACTGGACATGTGCTTAGGTACCTGTGTGTGTCCCCAAATACTCCAAGAATTAAGGAACTTCATGAAAATTCTGTGATCACGAAACTGTTTCTTCCATCTACCTATTTCAGTCTCAGATCTGACCCCACCAAGATACTTTATAATGTGTATGCAAAGTTCCTGGTTCCTAGTAAACACTCAGAAAATAGCAGCTGTGACTGTCCCCCAGAATCAGAATGATCAGCAGCATGAAGCTCAGAAGATACCTTGTCACGAGCATCATGTAGTGTGTAGACTTGTCAAATCCCTATCTTGTATACCTGAAACCAATATACCATTGCATGTCAATTACACATCAATTAAAAAAAAAAAGAGGGGTGCCTGAGTGGCTCAGTTGGTTGGGTGTCCAACTCTTGATCTCAGCTCAAGTCTTCATCTCAGGGTGGTGAGTTCAAGCCCCATTTTGGGCTCTACACTGGGCATGATGCCTAGTTAAAAAAAAGGCGGGGGCAGGGGGAGAGGAGGAGAAAAAGAGAAGGAGAAAGATACCTTGTCACAGTCGGAAAATATGAAGATGAATTTCTGTTTTTTGGCTATTCAAAAAAAAAATTAAGGGTATTGCCATCCCTTTGAGGTGTCCCTCATGTTATTACATGTTTTTGTCTAAGATATACTATCACTAGGAGGAGGCAATTTATGAGACAAAGGACAGAATCAATTTTGAAATATCTTAGAAGATTTTCTGGCCATTGTCCTGTTCTCTCAGGCTGTGTGTACCGTGGCATTAATAACCTTGGAGAATAAATAACATTGCCTGTTGCAAAATAGGGACATGTAGAAGTTGACTGATAACTGCACTAGAGATGAACCTCAGAGTGGTGGGTGTGTGCTGTAGATCTAAAGGTGTGGTGTCCTTTTGTCCTTACAAACTTAAAAAAAAAAAAAAACTTGCGAGGAAATTTACTTTTTAGGTTACAGTAGTTGAGATCTTTTGGCATTCAATTTTACATTCTTCCTCTTTTTAGAACATCGAAACTGGCTGGCCCTGAGTCAAGGGTATTTTTTTCTTGTTAGAATGAAATAGGACCATATGGACTTTTTAAAGTTTTATCTCGGAAAATCCTATTAATTTGTTTGAGTAGCACCGATCATCTACAATAGATCTATTGGCAAAAATTACATTGGTAATATGAATGTACCTTAGTACAAGAGTTTCCAATCACAAAATCTACAGATGAAGAAACATTTCATCTAAAAGAGCAAAATTAAAGTAACCTCTGGAAATTATCTAAGCCTATAATTAGCCTAACTAATACCTTAAAAGCTATTTCTTATTATTCTTTAACTTTTTCTACCTAAATATTGCAATAATACTGGTGTGTGTGTGCACACGTACATGGGTGGCCTGTGTTTGCTGACCCAGCCCATGGAAGAATATGTCTCATTTTGTTCCATGAGTACCTTGGCTACCCCACCCTACAGTAGACGCTGTCAAAAGCAAATGGGCTGGACCGAGGATTTTCATGTAAATGTTATGCAGGTTGATATTTGAATGGGTTGGACAGGAAGAACATTCTTCCTGCTCTTTGCTATCAACATGTGTTAGACTCATTGACCTGACCAGTCTTCTCTGGGTAAGTAAGTCTGTCATCTGAACTCTTTTTCTTGCTTTTAGTCAATTTCTTAACTTTGCTTGGTTTTGAAATATATCCAACAGGTTATCTTTTTCATGATTTGCCCAGGTCTTTATAGTTGTCGTGTGGGGGTTAGGGTTTCCTGTGGGTCTGGGATGCTGGTTTGAAGAATGGTGACTTCTGATGCTGGTGAAAAAAAAAAAAAAAACACCACAATTGTGGAAAATTTTTGCTGACTTTTCTCCCACCCTCACTCCATATGCACGGACACCCTGAGGAGTTGTATTTCCAATTTATTAACTGGAAATTCATTCCATTTCATTCATTAATGTTTTCAATAACATTAACAATTTCATTATAGTTCTAAATTTGCAAAAGAAAACCTCTTTTGTCTGGTTATACTTGTAAGCAGGGAAAAAATGCTGTTAGATCAAATTTATAAAATCTGGGACTGAGATGTGTTGTATAGTGGGGTGTTCTCTGATCAGTGAGATTTATAAAGACTAATAAATTGGAAGTAATATCCAATTGCTTACCTAGCAACTATTCCAAAACAGTATAGTAATACATGACTACTAAATATATGACATTTCTCCAAAATTACAGAATTATTAATCTATAAATATTTTAGATTTATCAAAAAGCTTCTCATTAAAATGTTTCACATAAAAGGTACTGAATAGAAGGGCTTATCCAGAACATTATAGCAAATCAGACTAATTTATAATGGAGGTAAACTATTTTTGCTGTATTATTTTGACTTTTAATGAGACTTTTAAAAAAAAAGTTTATAGAAATGATGTGTTTCTTTTCTCCCCATATTGGAAGCCAGTTTAATTAAATAGAAAATGACTGTATTCTCTTTTATACCTCTTAACTTCAGATACAGGTATCTGTAACCCTAATAGTTATAAGAAGTCTTTTTCAGGCAAAATTAGCTTTTTAGTTAGTGCAATACTATTATATATGTATTGATTATAGTATGGTAATAAGTGTCATTTCAAGCCATATATAATCAAATTTTTATATGTTATGAGGTGTTGTGGGCCTGATTTTTAAATTATTATTAAGGAATGAATCCTTGTTGACTTTTATGAAGTATGATACTTGATGAAACTGAAGGATATTTAATATTTTCCTTTTTATAGCTTCATTTCTTACATATGTATTGGAATATAGTTAAATAAGCGTATAATAATTACTAATGCAATCTATTAGATATTTTAATGATAGGGCTATCATCATTTACCTGTAAGTTATAAGGTACAATTTCTCTTCAAAATATAAATCAAGTATAACCCCATTCTGTTTTGCACGTATTACTTTCCTCTGGGGAGTGCTGCCTATAATTTTTGACTTTATGTATTTGTCTTCCTGCCGGGCCTACAAACTCCTCTGGGACAAGGACTGTAGTTTTGTGTGTTTCCAGCCTGTCACTGCTCCTGGGACGAAGTGGGCCTTTGATGAAAGTTGTTGAATTAAATCAAGCTGATGTCATGACGGGCTTCAAGCACGCATGGTCTGACCCAAAGGCATCTAAAGCAGAGACAAAAAGAAAGAAAACAGAAGATTGCCTAACATTGATATATAGGATTAGGTATAAATTCTGGCTTTGTGAGTTTGTGGGTTCTTCTAAACATTTGAGCTGAACATTTTAAACGTTTATGTTTAAACCATGTACCAGCGCGTAAGACGGTTATTGGGAAGTCTGCCTTGCCAACGGCCTGGGTTAGGGCGTCTCAGAGACATTGTCTGCAGACGACACTGTATTTAGTTCGAACTGAGTTTGGAGGCTGAAACCACTATTCAGAACACTCCCTGGAAATTACTTTATTCACTGGTTTACTTTCTTTACCTTAGATAAGTAAATATTTTCTTGCTAAAACCCACTTCCTGAGGTTGTTGGAGATGTAAATGGGATGCTGTGTAAAAGGGCTTCTGTCCGTTTTACATGCTGTCATTGTATCACATAACCATGTATTCTGCCAACTGTTACTGAGCCTGTACCTTTCTGTGACGGCAGTCAGTATCGTCTGGGGTAGATTCTCAATACTGCGTATGATACGCAGTGTTCCTCCATGAATCCTGTTGTTGGGTTGTGGCTGCGGAGAAGTTCTCTCCTGGGTTACAGGATGTGTACATGTCTTCGTCCTGTCATTGTGCATGTTTTTCATATGTTCAGTTGGTTTCAGTTTTCAGTATTTAATTCTTACATAAACCAAACAATACTGAAAATAGATGTATTAGAAAAACATACTATTCAAGAGTAATGCACGTTCCCACTGTATTATTTGAGAGTAAGTGAGCTAAGCAACCCTAATGTCCTAAAGTTCCCCCTAAATTAGGAACTTCTGATCCAGATTAAAAAGTTCAAATAAGACTTTCCAACGCTTGGGGCGCCTGGTTGGCTCAGTGGGTTAAAGCCTCTGCCTTCGGCTCAGGTCATGATCTCAGGGTCCTGGGATCGAGCCCCGCATCGGGCTCTCTGCTCAGCGGGGAGCCTGCTTCCCCCTCTCTCTCTCTCTGCCTGCCTCTCTGCCTGCTTGTGATCTCTCTCTCTCTCTCTGTCAAATAAATAAATAAAATCTTTAAAAAAAAAAAAACAAAAACTTTCCAACGCTTGTCCTGGCAGCCTGGGAGCACAATTTTGTTAAGCTCTGTTTGAGCACCAAGTAATAGGTGCTGACGTAGATATAATCCCTCAGATCTTCGAGAATGGGATTAAGTTTAAAAGGTATTATTTGTCTAGCTAGAAAATTGGAAACCATTTTTAAATCACCAGGTCAAAAGTTTTAGGTTGAATAATATTTCCATAAATAGAAATCTTGTGTCATGCCCACATAGAATGTTGTTTAAAGACAACTTAAGTTCATGAAATAAACTCTATCTGCCCTTTAAGTTTAGAATTTGTTTTGCCCAAGAATTTTATTAGGTATTCTTTAAATATCGGACTTGTAAGTATCTTTAAAATTGGATTTTTTTTTTTTTTTTGCAAGTACAACCTGGAGAAAGTATGTTTATCAATCTGCCCTAGAGCATCTCATTCCTGTATCCTCTCTAAAAGAGCAAAGTAAATATGGGTTCATTTAAAAGTGTATGAAAATGTTTGCTTAAAACAACCTGTCCAGAATGGAAAATGTCAAATTGTTGAACTTGTTTTTCCTTTTTTTCCTTTAGGAGAATGGTGTTGACTGCTTGTATTCTGAGAGCCTGCCACAGTCCAGGTTTGCTTGTTTGTGTATGTGAATTTGAAGGTATCTTTGGTTAATTTTTAAGGAACTCTTTGGACCTGACACTCCAAAATACTTCCTCTACTCTCTTGACAGGGAATGTTCCACACTGTCATCTCCTGGGCACACTCTGTCCACAGAGAGTACTATAACTTCAAGTGGTGAGTGAACTTGGAAAAGATATAAAAATAGAGTATTAGCATTATAACTATAAGCTTGGTTTCTGTGGCCTGCTGAGGTGAATGCAAGTGAAAAGAACATAGGCAAATAATTTTTTTGTATAGTGTTCATGCTGTTAGTTTCTTCCTGTTGATAGATTCTGGGTCAGAAATTTTGAATATGCCTTCTGGTGACCTTGACTGTAAATCACTCTGTGAGAAAGAAGAAGATATAAGATCAGCTTCTGCTATGATAAAGATCACAGGTAAGCTATTGAAATATTCAAATATATTTTCCATTCCAAAGCAGTAAGTAAACCTGTAAGCTACTGGAGCAACTATCTTCATAGTTCAGTAATATTATTTTATTTAAAAAAACTGAAGATATACTTGGGGAAAGAAGTTCAGGAGATAATCGTGGCCTTCGTATATGATAGTGTTCCCATTTTTTCCCCAGTTCTATAGAAAGAACAAAATTACAATATATTTTAAGAGGACTTAAATCTTCCCAATGGCAAAGATTGACTGGCTACAACTGGGTCTCTACTGTGGCATAGATGTAGAATCATCCGCTTAGGAAATTCTCAGAATCTTGGGGCACCTGGGTGGCTCAGTGGGTTAAGTATCTGACTCTTGATTTTGGCTCAGGTAATGATCTCGGGGTCATGAAATCATGCCCTGCACCAGGCTCCACCCCGAGCAAGGAGCCTGCTTAAGATTCTCTCTCTCCTTTCCCCCGTCTTCTTCTTTTCCGCCCTTCCACTTGTGCCCATGCTTTCTCTCTCTCTCTCTCTCTTTTTTTTTAGATTTTATTTATTTACTTGACAGAGAGATCACAAGTAGGCAGAGAGGCAGGCAGAGAGAGAGAGGGGGAAGGAGGCTCTGCGCTGAGTGGAGAGCCCGATGCGGGGCTGATCCCAGGACCCTGAGATCATGACCTGAGCCGAAGGCAGAGGCTTTAACCCACTGAACCACCCAGGCACCTGCACATGCTTTCTCTTATAAAAAAAAAAAAAAAAAAAAAAAAGCTCAGAGTCCTAATTAGAATCTGCTTAGTTAAAAGAATGGGCCAATTCGTGATGGTCCATTCAGGGGGCCAAAGAATTAACTAGATAAAATGTTACATCCTTTTTTGCTACTTGAGTCTGAAAACAAGGTAGTTATTCTCAACCATTCCCAGTGAGAATTCCCTACAGTGAACACTCATGGGAAGCACATAGGCTCCCATTCCCACCAAAATAATAATAATAATAATAATAATAATAATAATAATAATAATAATAATAAAAGATCAGTCAAGAAATATTCTTTTTTTTTAAAAGATTTTATTTATTTATTTGACAGAGAGAGAGAGTGATCACAAGCAGGCAGAGAGGCAGGCAGAGAGAGAGGGAGAAGCAGGCTCCCTGCTGAGCAGAGAGCCCAACGTGGGGCTCCATCCCAGGACCCCGAGATCATGACCTGAGCCAAAGGCAGAGGCTTTAACCTACTGAGCCATCCAGGCACCCCAAAAAATATTCATTCTTAAGATAGAGATGCTAAACTAAAGGAGTTGTAAAATCATAGAAATGGAATCCATTCTTTATTTTAACTGAAGAATATCTTCATACTTTACCTCAGACTGAATAAGAGAAATTTTAATTAGAACTACGCCAAGATATCATTTTCACCAGTCATGTAGACAAAGATGCAAAACTTTGATTACATTCTGGTGGCTAGTTTGTAGGGGAAAAAAGGAAATCTCGTACATTTCTGTAGGGAATGTAAATTATTATAATATGGAGGGGAATTTGCCAATATCTACCAAAATGTTAAATATACATATCCTGTGATAAAACAATTTAGATTCTGGGACTTTATCCTATAGATCTAAATACTCACATGACTTGTAGAAGTTTCTTTACTGTAGTATTTTCTATAACAAAATATTGGGGACAAGTTAATTATCAAAAGAAGCCTAGTTAATATATATTCATATCTCCATGTAATGGGATACTAATATACCTCCATAAAATGTATATAAGGAAATTTTCTTAGAGGGGTATCAAAGAATTACTGTCTTTTAATAAAGAACCAAAGACAAAATATTATGTATTGCATATAAAATTCTGTGGGAAATAAAAAGGATAAGAAGTTTTTATGTATGCATAAAGTATCTCTGAAAGGCTGTTTCAGAGATAGTTTAATTAAAAAATTAAATAACATCGTCTATGGGGAGGGAAAGTAAGTTTCTTATAGGCATGGATGGGAGGGGAAATTTTTACCATAAAACATTTTACACTATAAAATTTATGGACGATATGAATCTGTCTTAAAAGTAAAAAAAAAATTAAAGTTTTCACTGGGAAAAGGCATTTTTATTTCTGAAGAAAGTGGTTATCATTTTGTTCTTATTTCCCTATACATTTTAAAAATATAACACATACTTGAGCTATTTCTTTTTCTTAAAAAGAAACAAAACCTATTTATAGCTGCTGACCTTTGTGCCCGCACTGAACTAAATTCGAGACAATGGGTCGTGTCAGGAGGAAAATCATTATCAAGTACAGTACAGTACAAATAAAGTACACAAAAATAAAAGGAAGTTACAAAGAGGGATGGCATAAACTAAAAGTACCTTTGTTTCTTAGTTGGATGACTTGTTTTAGAAAGATATCACACTTTGGAAGGGTATCATACTTGGCTATCAGCCTTATATCTGTAATCTAAAAAAACCTGTTTGGTAAGCTGGTGGTTCACCCTTCCTTCATCCAGTTTCTGTAAGTATACTAGTAATGTGTTTGATTTAAAACAGCAGCAGCAGGGGTGCCTGGGTGGCTCAGTGGGTTAAAGCCTCTGCCTCCGGCTCAGGTCATGATCTCAGGGTCCTGGGATCGAGCCCCAAATCATGCTCTCTGCTCAGCAGGGAGCTTGCTTCCCCCCCTCTCTCTGCCTGCCTCTCTGCCTACTTGTGCTCCTCTCTCTCTCTCTGTCAAATAAATAAAAAAATAAAAATCTTAAAAAAAAAAAAGCAGCAGCTAGCCTTAAAAAGATTTTAAAAACTATTACTTGAAAGCTATTTATACAGATACTTATTTCTATTAAGAGATCTTATATGGCTAGCTTACTTGGGAACCGTAGCTGCTCTAGTCCTGATTTTTAAGCCATGGGCACATTTAAAATTTTTGAATATATAATTTGTCTCATATGGTAAGGTCTTTGACATTTAATAGTCTGCTCATATTATCACCCTCACTATTTCCTCTTTTATTTGTCACCGCTCAGGCAACTATTTAGTGTGTTCCCTTTTTCTCATAGGCAAAAGTCCATCTCCTGAAAATATTGCACTGCAAGGCTCTGTGAGTGAGGACAAAACCATGTTAAATCTGGTAAGGAAATATACATATGTTAACAGTAAGGTAATGATATATAACAATGGTAGAACTGTCCCTTTAAGTTTGCAGAATATTCTTAAAAACACTTTCTCATCCTTCCAAAATATGAAGTTAATAGAATTTAATTACTCCAGTGTTGTATAGACAAGGAAGTTGGTGCCAAAGAGTCCTTGTGACTTGTTCATGGGACCTCCTGACTTCACGTTGTTTTTTGTTCATTCATTGACTCATTTATTTATCAAAGGTCTCCTAGAAACAAGCTCAATATCTATCAATAGAGGACTTTTAAGTAAACAAATGTGTAAATAAATAAGGTTAAATAAAACAGTAATATTTACCTTAAAGATGTATTCTAGTTAAGAAACCATGTTCTAATTAAGAACATACAATTACTCAATTAATATATAATTTCTTAGTATGGTTAGTGATATAAAAGAAAAATGTTTAAGAGCCCAGACAAGTCTCATGGAGGAGGTACTTTGTGAATGGTATCGAATGCTATCTAGGCACCTGGAAAACTCCTATAAAACATTTAAATGTTTATAGAAAAAGTTAAATTCCTTAAAGAGAAGGTTCATTGTCATTGGTATGAATTTATAATTATTGAGGAGTGACTTGTATAGTACGGATCCAATTCCGTGTTTCTTCAGGGTCTTATTTATGTATCAGTGTCTCTCTGTTAAAAGCGATTATTATTATTATTAGTAGTAGTAGTATCATTGGTGTGTGTGTGTGTGTGTGTATTGTTGTTTTCCCCTCAGTATATAAATATTGCTTTAGTGAGGCCCATTTGATATTAAGAAACCAGAGACTCATGAAAGATAACTCAAGAGAGATGGTTGTGGCAAAGATACATTTGAGGCAAAAGGGTAGATAAAAATTTTATAGTGTTCTAGTCTGAATGGAGTGGAATGATTGAGTATATGATGTGGAATTGTTCCTTGCAGTATCAGGTATATGGAGAGTGTTGTGTTGGCCAGTAAGCATGCCAAAAGTGGTTGCCCTATATAAAAAATAGAGGAATATTTGGGCTCCTCTAATCATTCATGGTAGTCTTTTGAGAAGAAGAATTTTTTTCTCCTCTCAAAACAAGATAGTAATAAACTTAAAAATAATGGGCTAGAAAATGTAGTAATGGAGATGGGGTACTGGCAAGGATACTATTGCAACAATTCAGGCAAGACATGAAAATAGTATGAATTTATTGTGGGTGGAGAAAAGAAGAGTAATTTGGGAGAGATTTAGGGGACAGAATTTATAGTACATGGTAGCTGATAACTAGGATGGGGGTTGGGGATACATGAGAAAATGTAAAAACTTAGGCTTTTATGGCTTATCCTACAGAATGAATAGAATATCATGAGAATAAGGAGGAAGTAAGAGGAGTAGAATTTGGGGGGTAAAATAAGATGAGTTTAAGTCAAGTCTCGGGTTGATATATCAGTACTCTGAAAGATTATATATATAGCTGCATAACTATATTCATAAACTCATTCCTAGGACTTTTAGGAGCAGACACACATTTGTGAGCTGTCAGCCAAAAAATAAGTACATGAATGAGATTTCCCACAGACTCTAGCAGACAGGAAGAGAGCACCGGGAATAATGAACTTTTGTTGATTCCATTATCTGACAAAAGAAGGCAATGGCAGAGGAAACTCAGAAGGAGCTACTGTAGCGATGGGAGGACATCAGGAGATGAAAACCAAGAAAAGACAAATCTTCAAGGAGGAGAGGATTCTAGATCATTTTAGATGCTACAGTGAAGTCAAATAAGAAAACGACTGAAATATTTCCATTGAATTTGGCAATAGGGAGTTCACTGATAACTGGAGAGGGAGGTTTTTCTTACAGTATTGGGTACAGAGACAGAAGAGAGCTGAAAAATGAAATAGCAACTATGGACAATTCTTCCCAGAAGAAGCCTGGCCATAAAGGATAGGACTGGAAGAAGATGCCATATTTGGAAGAGGTCAGGGTGTTGAGAGAGGATTCAGAAAACTTAAGAATACCTGTATTATTACATTTGTTACATTTTTTTTATCCAAAAATCTTAGCTTCAAAAAAAAAATCTTAGCTTCAATTCTCTAAAAATTACGTGGTATCGATGGCTTTACCGAGGAAATTTGTCTTAGATTTATTTTTCAGGAAAAATTTCTGAGAATGTCAATTATCACCATAAAAATGATTTTATACTCACTGCTCTCTCATTTTTCTCAGGCGGTATAGTACAACTCTCTTATCATGATAATTCTTGTTGTATAGATAAATTTGTAGGATAGTTGGTCAGTGACCTTAAAATGTATTTACATGGAGCAAAAGCCTAACATAACATAGTCCTACCTGCAATTTTTGCCACAAGTTCCCCAAGAACCCATCTAGAAAGCTAGGTGTGGTAGTCTTAGATCACCCCTACCTTTTTATCCACCCAGTCGTCCTACTCCATCAAGCTCCAGCATGTTCCTTGTCTGTAGAGACTTTCCATGCCTCTCAAGCCATGGTGTCTCTCCCCTCCCTTTGTAGAGCACTTATTTATTCACATCTCATTTATTTGGCAATCAATCCTAGTTTGCCTAATGGTAACTCGTATCACATTTATAGCTGTTCATATGTTTGTCTTTTTACCTCAATTAGATTAGAACCCCCCACACCCCCCTTAGAGCCAGTCTTGCTTTCTTCTTAACCTCTAGTTCAGTTCTTTGAATACCACAATTTTTGATAGTGTAGGGTTGGGAGAGGACAGGAAGTTGGGACATGATTGGTTATGAAGGATTTCCACTCTACGTACAGCAATAAAATCTCTTTATGATTTTAGGAAGCAAAAGAGGAACCAGTAACAATAGATGAGCATAGAAAAGAATGTGCTGCAGGAGGTAAGGAATGTTCTCTCCCAAACCCCATGAGAACTTTTGTTCCTGCTTATATTTTTATGGGTGAAATCTTTCTGAGTAAAGATATGGTACCTATAATTATGCATCTTTAGGTAAAATCAGCCAATAAAATTCTTGATTCAATTTGTATCATTTTTGAAAAGCCACATTTATGTTGCATTAACTATTAAGCCCCAAAGGACTTGTAGTAACTATGACATTATTGTGAACAAAGAACCATGCCAATGTTGGTAGTAAATTCTAAGCTCTACTTTGAGATCTTTTTTGTTATCCTATCCAAAAGTAAGTAGTATAATATTTAAAGAGTAAGTGTTAGTATGCTTCTCTCTCCATTCCACCTCCATTAGGATGGAGTAGTGGATAGAGTTGAGAATTTGAAGTCACACGACTGTATTGGGTGACTCTCTGACTAGCTATGGCTTCAGAAGGTTATTTGAGTGTCAACTTCTCATCTGCAAAATGGAAAGGATGAGTTTTAAAAAAAAAACCTTTTATTGAGAACATATCATATCTAAGTTCTAGACTAAATTCTTTTTAAGATTTTATTTATTTAGGGGCACCTGGGTGGCTCAGTCGGTTAAGCTGCTGCCTTCAGCTCAGGTCATAATCCCAGGGTTCTGGGATCGAGTCCCACATTGGCCTCCTTGCTCGGCAGGGAGCCTGCTTCTCTCTCTGCCTCTGCCTGCCACCCTGTCTGCTTGTGTTCTCTCTCTCTCTCTCTCTCTCTGACAAATAAATAAAATCTTTAAAAAAAAATATTTATTTATTTGACAAAGAGAAGTAAGGAGAAGGAGAAGCAGACTCCCCACTGAGCAAGAAGCTCAATGTGAGGCTCGCTCCCAGGACCCCCAGGTCATGACCTGGGCCAAAGGCAGACGCTTAACCAATTGAGCCACCCAGGCATCCCTAGACTAAATTATGTACATAGTTTCATTTTGTTCCCCCAAATACCTATGTAAGGTAAACTGCAATTCAGTTTCCTGGCCTGTAGACTGTAGATGGTAATAGTACTTACTGCAGGTTTGCTCAGAGGATTGAATAAACTAGGTATAAAGCAGTTAGAAGAATGCTTGGTAAAGTTCTCTAAAAGCTACTATAAAAAAAAGTCATCCTTATTTTGTAGGTGGTTTGATGAAGCTGTGACTTGTTCCAGGTCACAAAGCTATAGGGGTCAAAGCTGGGACCTAAATCAGGTTTTTTAAACTCTTAATAAGCAATACATTGTCCTCTTTGGGAAGTTGTCATGAAGGGCATCGTTCATGTGTGTACAGAGCCCTGTCTGGGACTGGTGTGTGGCAAACACGGGACACATGGGTGATATCATGCTTACTGTTGCTGTTATTCTTACTATTATTTTACTCTTATTACTACAATGCTTACTACTACAGCGACTCCTCTTCCTCATGCTGCGGCTGTTCAAGCTTTGCTCTGAGGAAGAACTAGGGTAACGGAAGAAGGTATGCATTTAGCTATGGGATCAAGTCAGATAAACATTCAATGGAAAGAGCAAATGGGCTTTTCCTGGACTCTGAGATATTTTCAGGTTTCAGACTCTTCACATGCTGATGTATGAGCAAATGATTTTAATGTCTTTGTGATCCCAATAGCATAGCGTAACATTATCTTATATTGAAGCAAATGCATTATTTTGTTCAAAAGTTTGTTGGTTTATTTGAGAAAGAGCCAGAGAGACAAAACAAGCAGGGGGAGCAGCGGAGGGAGAGGGAGAAACGGGCTCCCTGCGCAGCAGGGCTCTATCCCAGGACCCTGTGATCCTGACCCAAGCGGGGGTAGACACTTAGCTGACTGAGCCACCCAGGAGCTCTGAAGCAAGTGCTGGTATTAACTGGCTATTATTTCAGACATACTTCAAGGAAATGCCTTTGTGTAGTGAAGAGGGAACATTTGATCAAATGTGTCTTCAGCCTTTGTAACCCAGTACTATTTTATTGTCTTTTAATAGGCACTGCTGTTTCCTCTCTTCCTGTAACCACTGCCAAAGCCGTTAACTTTAGACAAAGTGACAAGTAAGTTCTTCACATGGCACGCTCAGTTTTTGCTTTTCTGTTGAATTATGTTGGAATATATTTTTTTGTCTTATCTTACAGCACTTCTGCTAATGAGAAGGAGGTGGAGGTGAGTTTTTTCCTCTTAAAAAAAAAAAAAAAAAAAAAAAGCGTTTCTGACTCCCTTGTCTATGGTTGCTTCATACTTTTACCCAAGCTGTTTGGTGTGTGGCTGGCTTGGCAGCGACAAGCCCTAGGAAAGCCGAGGCAGCATTATGTTGCTCGGAAGGAGAAGAAATAAATCTGCGTAATCCGCTATTAAACTGAAATATTTCCCTACAGCCAATTTTCTCCCCCTCACCTGCACATTATTTTGACGACAGGCTGAATTTCTCAGATTATCTTTGGGATTTAAATGTGACTGGTTCACCCTGGAGAAAAGAGTGAAGCTTGAAGAAAGATCCCGAGATTTGGCAGAAGAAAATCTGAAGAAAGAAATCACTAACTGTTTAAAGCTCTTAGAGGTGAGAATCCTAACATTTGGGAACGCCACGTGTGATAATCCTATTGTTAATGTTTTCAAAATTAGATACAAGTTTACTTGTGCGACTAAGACCAACATCAGGTACCACCCCCTGCCTGACTCCAGTGTAAAGTAATAGGAAGTAAGAATTCAGGATAAGGTTAAAATAAAAGATTCACTAGTAAAACAAATGCCTTTTAAAGTCATCGTGAGTCACCTGCCTTCTCTGGACGTTCAATTAGGATTTCAGGCAGAAGAGTCATCATGCAGGAAACTGAGCAATAGGAGATAATGTCAATTTTAAGCTTCAAAGAAGAGAATCAAAAGTCTCTTTCCATTTAATTGAAAAAAGAGAATGTTGATTGATTTGAGTCTTGTCAGATGATTGGCAAGCCCTCTCTAGGTACACAGGTAACAACTACTATTTTTCCATTTTGTGAAATCACCATGAATTTAGAGATGGGTTGGAAAATTACGAAGGCTTTTTTGGAAAAAATAAAACTTGAGAAACCATATTCTTTTTTTTATTGTCATAAAAAACACATGTCAAATTTACCATATTAACCATTTTTTTTACCATATTAACCATCTTAAGTGTACAGTTCAGTAGTGCTAAGTATGTCCACATTGTTGTAAAATAGATCTCCAGATCTTTTCCATCTTGTGTACTGAAACTCTGTGCCCATTAAACAAACCCCCTTTTCTCCTCCTCTCAGCCTCCAGTCTCCATTTTACTTTCTGTTTCTATGAATCTGACTACTTCAGATACTTCACAGAAGTAAAATCATATAGCGTTTTTCTGCTTTGAGCAATCTCATGGCCCTGAGACCACAACCTGAGCCAAAACCAAGAGTTGGATGCTTAACTGACTCTGCCACCCAGGCACCCTTACTTTTCCTTATTTAAATGATATACAAAATTTATGGTGTTTTAGATTTGGGCAAGTCTTAGGAATTTGCTCATGTTCACACAGCTAATAAGCAGGGGCTTGTTTGCTTCCCAAACTGCTATCCTTTTAATTCCGTCTCCACCCCAGTGGGATGGATGGTTCTCCAGCAGGAAGGCCATCATCGTGGATCAAGGGCCACAGGTTTGAAAGAAATATTCATAAGGCAGTGAAGGCATACCCCCCATCTAGCCAGCTCAGTACTGTTTTGGCATCAATGGAAGACCAAATAGTGTTGTCAGAGCTGTATCTACATCTAGTATGTTTTCACTACTTTCCTTAAATGTTCAAACCATGCTCTTCATATAATACATTCAACTCACTCACAAGCATAATTTCTTTACCATTACCAATTAAGTATATCCCATTCTGTTAATTGTGGAAAGTGATATAAATTGTATAAAGAAATGGCAAATTTGGAAAGGAAGGAAGAGATTGAGATTAGATATAAAAGGTTTTGTGAACATTCGCATAGGTCTGCTTGATAGCCAACAAGGATATAAATATTTCAATATCATTCATTATTGGTCATTGTTGCTTCTTTTCACTTTATACCAAGATAAGTGAGATGTGACTGTCATCGCTGTTTACAACATAGTTATTGTTGGAATCACTTGCTGAATTCTTGGGTTGGATATATTTTCATACTTTACTTTCTGTGCAGTCTTTAACACCACTTTGTGAAGATGACAGCCATGCTCAGGAAATTGTTAAGAAGCTGGAGAAGAGTATAACACTTCTTAGTCAGTGCACTGCACGAGTGGCCAGTAAGGCTGAGATGCTGGGGGCCATTAATCAGGTAATCTGTCTCCATTTCTTTAGTTCAAGGAAATTATGAAAAGGATTTGTTTTGGCTGAAATTATGGATTACACTTCTCAGAAAAAGTTTTAAAAAATACCTCTGTGTTGTATAAGATGTATGTGCTTAATATCAAGTAGAATATGCAAATATTATGTAAAAAAAATCCCTCTCTTAATTGCATTAGCCAGTGACAGTCATCCAAATAATCTCTTCCAAATATCAGTTTCATACTTTCTCCTTTTTCTTCAAATTATCATGATGTTCTTTCCCATTTTTTCTGTCAAATAATGATTACTTCCCTCTTCAGTAAAAGCACTGAGTCATTCAGAAGCAATGGCCACAAGTTCCAAACCTAGTAACATCTGAACCCTCATACTTTCCCTTCCTTCCCAGTACAAAATAAGAGTTGTCTCTAATCCTAAGGCTAACCATCTCACCTGCACACCAAAACCCATTCTTCCTAATTTACTCATAATCTTGAACTCAGATTCTCCCGACTTTCCTCCATCTTCACTTCTCCCCACTATTTTGAATCATTTCCACGAGTACACAAATATGCTTTTTTTAAGATGGGAAAGATAACATAAACACAAGCAAAAAATCTTTGACCTTTTCTCCTCTTTTTCTGCTCCCATTTATAGCAAATTTCCTCAACAGAATGTACTTACAGTCTCCAATTTCTCTCCTCCCAATTGCTCTGAAATCTCTAAGTGGCCTTACCTGCTCATTTTCCTTAGCTGATCTGCTACATTCAGCATGTCTGAGCTCTTCCTCCTCCTGGAAACACTCTCCTCACTAGGCTTCCAGGTACTTCCTGCTTTTTCTCTCAACATCATGGGTCACTCCCTTTCAGGCTCCTGTATGGATCCCACCATTCTCCCCGGCTTCATAATATCAGTGGGCCCCAGCACTCCCCCTTTGTATATGTGATGTCCATCTTCCTTCAGTCCCCATACCATTCTGTGTGGTCAGTTGATGACTCCCAAATTTGCATACTTGTCCTAAACCTTTGCCATGAATTCTAGACTAGAATATACTACTATGGATGCAGCAGTTCCACTTGGATGTTTGACAAACAACACATGCAAAAATGAACTGCTTATGGTATCAAAAAAAACCCATTCCACACATAATCTAATGTCTGTCAAAGTTGATCAGAGTCAAAATCCTTGGGAGTAATTTCAACAATTTTCTCTCACACGTTACCTCTAATCCTACAGAAAATCGTAATTACTCTACCATCAGAATAAATCCTATTTACTCTACCATCAGAATTCAACCTGAATTATTTCCTTCTCCACTGCTACCACCGTGATCTAAGCTACCATTCTATTTTTGCAGATTAACACAATATCTTCCAAAATGGTCTCCATTTCCATTCAAACCCAGTACTCCCTGTAACATAGTCTGTTCTCCATAAAACAGCCAGAATAATCTTTCTAAAATGCAAGCTAGATCATGTTTCTTTTTTGGTTCAAAGTCCTCTGGTGGCCCCTCACTTTTTTTAGAATAAAACCCCAAATCCTTATGATGGCTTAAAAAGATCTACACCATTACCTGCCCTCTTACCCTATGAAATTTATGTCCTATGATAATCTTCTTGAATTACTGCATTCCAGCCAGACTGGTCTCCTTTCTGTTCATGAAACACAGGAGCAAATATCGGTAGTTTGTTTAGAATGTGTTCAAACTTAAATGATCATCAACTTAATATAGACTCCTAGGTACTTACATTATGTATGACTTCCATGGTAACCACAGACCAAAAACTTATAATAGATACACAAAAAATAAAGGAATCCTAACACTAAAGAAAAGTCATCAATCACAAGGGAAGACAACAAGAGAAGGAGAACAGAAGAACTATACAACAACCAGAAAACAACTAACAAATGGCAATAAGTACACATAAAGCAATAGTTATTTTAAATGCAAATGGTCTAAATGCTTTAATCAAAAAACGGGATGATTGAATGAATAGAAAAACAATACCCCTCTATATGCTGCCTACAAAAGACTCACTTCAGATCTAAAGACACATATGGACTGAAAGTGAAGGGATGGAAAAAATATTTCATGTGAATGGAAATGAAGAAAGCTGGGGTAGCAATATTAGACAAAATAGACTTTTAAACAGAAACTGTAATAAGAGACAAGGAAGGGTATTACATAATAATGGGATCACTCTAACAAGAGCATATAAAACTAAATATGCACCCCACATAAAAGCACCTCAATACATAAAGCAACTATTAACAGACATAAAGGAAGAAACTGACAGTAGTACAATAATAGTAGGACACTTTAATACCCCACTCATATCAACAGGTAGATCATCCAGTCAGAAAATAAGGAAACAGTGGTTTTGAATAAGACATTAGATCAGATGGACTTATACAACATTCCATCCCAAACTAGCAGAATGCATATTCTTTCCAAGTGCACATGAAACATTCTCCAGGTTAGATCACCAAATGTCAAATCTCAATACATTCTTGGTGTCAGGAGATTTAAGACTTTTATCTTGCTATGTCAGATTCCTCAGAGGAAAATCTTCCAACTGCCTGCTTTCTGAGTATAAGCCTGGCTACCAGTGTTTGCCAGTTAGAAGGGAAAATTGGGCTAGGCATCTCAGTATTTAATATGTATACAGACTTCTGCCTAAATCTATTCTTTTCTGTATGATCCATTCACCATCAACTGTTACTGCCCAATCCACAGGCTGTTTCTCTCTCTCTCTCTAGATATTGAACATTTATAGTCTTTCAGCAAAGTGGTGGAGGAAAGTTGCTCAGTTGGCCTGAATAAGGAAGGAGATCTGCAGATCTAGTCACTTTTTCTGCAAGTTTTCCGCCATTTCTTCTGTTCCCATATCTACCTTCACGCTTATTTCTAGAGACACCACTAATTCCTGAGCCTGAATGGTTTTCTGTGGTGCAGCCCAGGTTGCTCATAGACTTTTCCTACTTTTCTTTTTAGGGTTCAGCTTTTTCAGGTCTTAGTCTTCTCCACTAGTCCTTCTACTAGTTGGCTTTCAAAATTTCATTATAGCCTCTTCTGTTCTTTTTGTCCTGTGTTTTTAAAAAAAAACAAACCAAAAACCTTCATTGTCACTTTAGTGAGATTTGGGGATGGAGTGAAGATAGATGCATGTGTCTAATTATCATTTTTTAACTGGATATCAAGAATAATATTTTCAATGTAGATTTGTTTTTTTTTTTCTCTTCCTACTAGGAAAGCCGGGTTAGTAAAGCAGTGGAAGTGATGATTCAGCATGTAGAAAACCTGAAGAGAATGTATGCCAAAGAGCATGCTGAGTTAGAAGAACTAAAACAAGTTCTTTTGCAAAATGAAAGGTCTTTTAACCCTCTTGAAGATGAAGGTAATAAAAGTTTAATAGTCTGTTATGTTTTTCTCAGATTCTCCTCTTTCATTCTCTTTCTTGCTAATTATGATGTCTTCAGTATAAAACCCTTAAGTGAAGGTTATGTTAGAATAATCCATCCATGTTATGTATATAGCCCAAAGTAAAATGTAAGTTAGAAAACAGGCTGGGATACGAGGAGGACTCTTTGGTAATGACACCAAAAATTGATTAAATTAATTTAGATTGCTGAGATGAGAGAATATATTTCATCCAACCCATCGAGTTGACGCTAATGTTCTCCAACTTAGGGTATGTTAGAATTGGCTCTTTCTCCACACACAAAGCAAAGCACAGTCAGTTAAATGAGCCACTCTCATCAACGGTGATTTTCTATTTCTTGAAGGAATGACTCTGGCATAGTAAGCTGGCAGATGGATTGGAAAATAGACATCTGAGACCATGGGAAATACCTTAAAATATAAGGTTTATATAAATCTTGTAATAGTTTTATTTTAAATAATGTAAACTTTTCTGAGCAGAATTATTTTAATCTGTTCCCTTTTCTAGGAAAAGTAATCATATTTGATAATCTGATCTGTAGTGTTGGATTCATTTATTCAGTACATATTCATGTAGCATCTCCTGTGTGTTGGGTAAGCATTGTGGACATGTACAGTGTTCCATCAGCTAATATGGCAACTGTTATGAGTCACTGAATGATAACCAGATATTTTTACTGGTCAGTAGTCTCTAGGGTCTTAAATATTTCTAATGGTTTTTTTTTTTTTTTTGTAAAGAATTAAGACCATTGCAATAAATTGCTTATGTAATTCCTCAAATGTGCAAATGTGTTTTTCCTTTCAGATGACTGCCAAATTAAAAAACGTTCATCCTCTCTAAACTCCAAGGTAATTACCAGTTGACTTAACAGTCTATCAAATGTTTCGGATGAGATGGTTTTAAAATATTACTTGAAACAACACAGTTTTTCAATGTAAATCATATGTATATTTATGTAGATCTGCATGTGTGTGTTTAAGTTTATATATATACGCTTTTATACTTCTTACTATATTTGTATATCAGTTACATTTGTCTGGAAGCAAGAGGAAAGCCAGATAGTTTCCCTCTCATGTAAAACTAGAGTTGGAAATAGGCAGTCCAAAGATGGTAGCGTGGCTTCACAAAATCCCGAGGGCCCAGTCTCTTCTCATGGCTTCATCACCCTCAGCCCTCTGCTTCCACTTTATGGTCTAGGGTGGCTCCATCAGTACGGGGAGGACCAAGTCCCAGTCATTACTTCGAGTCACACTGTAAGAAAAAGCAAGACCTAAAAACAAGTGTTCCCTCTCCTTCCAGTGACAATTCCTAGAAGCCCCAAATAACATTTCCTTGTCATTCTCGGTTGAAAATGAGACTAGAAAATCCATTTTGAAATCTGGAGGCTTTGTGTCTAACTGAAAATCAAGGAGTTCTTGTACCAAATAAAAAAGGGGGGGAATGGATTATTGAAAGTCAACCGGAAGTTTTCGCCAGTGCAAAAATCAGGATTTCACTGAATTTTTGAGTGAGAGACTTTAAAATCAATCCATCTAAATCCCTCACAGATGAGGAAAATCACTTTCCCAGAAGTCAAATGATTAGTTATGATCATGTAGTGGCAGAACCATGGTGAGAACCCAAATTTCTTGGATTGTAATTTGATATATTTTTTTTAAGATTTTATTTATTTGACAGAGAGAAGGAGATCACAAGTAGGCAGAGCTGCAGGCAGAGGGAGAGGGGGAAGCAGGCTCCCTGGTGAGTAGAGAGCCCAATGCGGGGCTCCAGCCCAGGACCCTGAGATCATGACCTGATCCGAAGGCAGAGGCTTAACCCACTGAGCCAGCCAGGCACCCCATAATTTGGTATTCTTGATACTCACCTAACCTCTGAAATTAGGAATGGTGGTTTAAGAAAAAGATTCACCTTAAGCTTCTTCAGCATATTTCTTACATTTAATACATTTTTTATTTCCTGAAATTGTACTTAAAGAATCACAGTAGTATATAACATTTTCCTGTGCACATCTGAGGCTGATAAACACATCAGTTTATCAAAATATCATGCCCATCTTTAAATGCCTTAAATGGAAAAAATGAAACCATGAAAAAAAAGCTAGAAAATAGGTACACGTTTATTTCTTGAAATGGGAATACCACCACATAAAAGAAATGATAGCAAAAGATAGATTCAGCTGCATTGACAACGAAAAAAACTCCTGCCAGAATTATCATTAATAAAATATGAGCAAAGTTCTTAGGAGTTCCCACAGCAGATATATACTTGATTACTCACATAAAGAAGTGTTCAATGTCACCAGAAAACTAAACAAAACTTATTTGGCAAAAATTATACTTCTCCAGTGTCGGAGAAGGTAGAATATAAATTGGCACAATATTTCTGAAATATTGGTTATAGGCGATTTGGTCATAACAAAATATGTCTACAGGTTAACTCAGCAGTGGTCAAATGCAGGGATGTGTATGTACAAGGATATCCATTAGTGTTGTATCCAATGATAAAATACTGATAGTTTTCTAAATGTACTTTTGCCCTCTTCGGGTAGCCATCTTCTCTCCGAAGGGTGACCATTGCTTCTTTGCCCAGAAATATTGGAAATGCAGGAGTGGTAAGCAAATTCCTAAGTGTTCTTCATCAAAAGCAAAATTATTTTCATATAAAACATAAACTTCACTAAATTCATATTTCCTTATTTCTCTAACATCTGAAATTTAAAGGTGGCTGGGATGGAAAATGATCGATTCAGTAGGCGGTCAAGCAGCTGGTAAGTGTTATCTTATGGTTGCTCTTTGGGAACCCTACTGTTTTATAATTGGCTGAAGTAAATGTTAGCAATAAGTAATAAAGTAACATTTGATTTGCGCAGCGTACATGCAAAATAATTATAAAATAGGCATATAATCATGGAATTTTATTATGAAATATGTGAACATGCCCACCAAAAATAGAACATAATTTTTGTATTAATTTAGGTAGTAGGAAATAAATTGACAATGTCTTTAATTTGACAAGTGGCTATAATTATCTTTAGGCGTATTTTGGGGTCAAAGCAGAGTGAACTCCGTCCCTCATTACATCGATTTATTAGCACCTACTCCTGGGCAGATGCTGAAGAAGAAAAATGTGAGCTCAAGTAGGTAAAGCTTGGTGTGTGTGTGTGTGTTTGTGTTAACCTGACATGAGCTGGGAAATAGTGGGGATCACTTTTATTTTATGGAAATGAGATAATGCTGCAGTTTTCAAAAGATAATTGAGACTTTCTAAATTGTTACGCATTATATAAATGTTATTTGCAAATACTGTAAAGTTTGAGATCTTAAGTTAGACCCTGAGATCTGCCAGAATTGTGAAGATATTTTCCTGTATAGGTATCTGGTCATCAGGGAGAGAGGTCAGTAAAGAGCCACTAGAACTAGTATGCAATGTATGTGCATTGTATATGCATCTATCTATACCTTCTCTTTATGTAAATAAACAGTAGGGAAAACGATGCTCTATATTGCTATACAAGCATAGCAATAGGTAGAGGGCAGAAGAGGGACAAGAAGAAATGTTGCCTCTAAGTCCTTGGGTGACATTGGACAAATTATTTGGTCTCCATTTCCTCACCTTTAGAGATCTTAATGAATGACTTTATGTTCATTTTATACATGTTCATACCTGCCTACTATGTGGTAGACACTAAACCCAATCCTTTTTTTTTGTATAAACTTCGGGGTTTTTTTTAATGTTCAATTAGCCTCTGTATAGTACATGATCAATTTTTGGTGTAGCATTCAGTGATTCATTAGTTAAGTATAACACCCAGTGCTCATCACAGCACATGCTCTCCTCAATATTCATCATCCTGCTACATCCTCCCCTCACCCTCCTCCCCGCTGAAACCCCCAGATTGTTTCTTTGGGTTCACTGTCTCATGGGGACTCCCTCTCTGATTTCTCCCCCTTTGGATTTCCCTCCCTTCCCCTATGGTCCTCCGTGCTATTGCTTCTGTGCCACATATGGGTGAAACCATATGATAATTGTCTTTCTCTGCTTGGCTTCCTTCACTTAACATAATCCCCTCCGGTTCCATCCATGCTGATGCAAATGATGGCTGAGTAATATTCTGTTGTATATATGGACCACATATTCTTTATCCATTCATCTGTTGAAGGGTATCTTAGCTCCTTCCACAGTTTGGCTATTGTGGACATTGCTGCTATGAATAGGGGTGCATGTGCCCCTTCTTTTCACTATGTCTATTATATCTTTTGGGTAAATACCTAGTAGTGCAATTGCTGGATTGTAGGGTAGCTCTATTCTTAACATCTTGAGGAACCTCCATACTGTTTTCCAGAGTGGCTGTACCAGCTTGCATTCCCACCAACAGTGTTTTAAGAGCATTCTCCTTTCTCCACATCTTCTTCAACATTTGTTGTTTCCTGTTTTGTTAATTTTTTCCATTCTAACTGGTGTAAGGTGGTATCTCATTGTGGTTTTGATTTGTATTTCCCTGCTGGCTAGTGATGTGGAACATTTTTTCATGTGTCTGTTAGCCATTTGTACGTCTTCTTTGGTGAAGTGTCTGTTCATGGTATAAAGATGAGTAAGACATAGTACCTACCCTCAGGTTTTGTGTTTCTTTCTAAAATAATCCTGGGAGGGACGCCTGGGTGGCTCAGTCATTACGCGTCTGCCTTCGGCTTGCATCATGATCCTGGGGTCCTGGGATTGAGCCCCACATCAGGCTCCCTGCTCAGCAGGGAGTCTAGTTCTCCTTCTGCCTGCCACTCACTCTGGCAAATGATTAAACAAAATCTTAAAAATTTCAACATGTGTTGAAAGCCCCTTTCAGATTTAGAGTTCACATAATGGATTTTTCTGATCTGGGTTTAAAAAAAAAAATCAGTTTTCTTCAAAAGATTACAATCTTTTTTGCTTTTGGTTGTTATGGCATGATTTCTACTGAGAAGTCTTAGCAAACAAAAGACTGAAGTCTTGAGAATCTTACAAGAATTCAGGATTTGGGGTTTTAAGATTTTATGTATTTTCGGGGCGCCTGGGTGGCTCAGTCGTTAAGCATTTGCCTTTGGCTCAGGTCATGATCCCAGGGTCCTGGGATCGAGCCCTACATCGGGCTCCTTGCTCAGCGGGAAGCCTGCTTCTCCCGCTACCATTCCCTCTCTTGCTGTGTTTCTCTGTCAAATAAATAAAATCTTAAAATCTTTTTTTTTTTTTTTTTTTAATGTATTTTCAAGTGAGCATGCGAGCAGAGGGAGAGGAATAAGCAGACTCCACGGAGCATGGAGCCCAATGTGGGCCTCAATCCCACGACCCCAAGATCATGTCCTAAACCAAAATCAATAGTTGACATTCAACTAACTGTGCTACACAGGCACCCTGAGCCAGGTTTCCTTTAAAAACTAAAACCAGCCAGATACATTCCCTATAGATGTCCAAGAACAGAAAGAAAAAAAAAATGACTTTGAGAAACAAAGTATTATGAGCTTGGAATTTCAAAATTCAAATCCAACTAGGAACTCATCAGTAAATAATGAAACAAGTTTTGTTCAGGTTAAAGGAACAACTCTTTAGGTAATATGGTTTTACTTAAAATATATTTGCTCCAATTTCTATTTCTCAGCTCATTAAGAAAACACTTTTTAAAAAAAAAATCTTAATTTTAAAAGATTTTATTTATTTGACAGAGGGAGATCACAAGTAGGCAGGGGGAAGCAGGCTCCCTGCTCAGCAGAGAGCCCGATGCGGGGCTCGATCCCAGGACCCTGAGATCATGACCTGAGCCACCCAGGTGCCCCTAAAATTAAGATTTTTTTTTTAAAGAAGAAATGACACTTTGATGTTACTCCAGTTTAGCAAAAAATCCACTGTTAATATGTGGTAAAAGGAGAGAAAGTTTAGCATATGTTGAATAAAAAACACAAAGCATTCACCTTTGTTTTTTAAAGTATGGTTACTACACATAAGCAGAGAAAGAAAGTGGTGATAACTGACGAACTTCTACATGTTCTTTGTAAATTTCACCCTTTTACTTATCCTTTGGCTAGTATCCCCACTTCTTACAACAAACATTTTTCTAAATATAGCAAGTGTTTAAAATTAAGCTCCTATAAAAATTGTGATTTTAGAGTTATATATCAAATCTCTTTCTAAAGCAAAACAAATACTTGAGAGCCTCTTTAGTAATACAATAAAATTTGCAATGTTTTATAAATAATCTGGTACATTACCCAAAGTTTCAAACATTTAAACATAATACTTACAGAACTAAAGATGACTCAGAACCACCTGGAGAAGAAATAGTAGAAAGGACAAGAAAACCAAGTCTTTCTGAAAAGAGAAATAATCCATCAAAATGGGATGGCTCTTCAATGTAAGTTGTCTGATTGCTAATGATACCATTTTTGTGGACTGGGGAAAGATAAGGCAGGGTTAACAGTATTAATCTTAGTCAAGGTACTAAAAGACCTGTCAGATTTAAAATAAAAAAAAACAAACTTCACATGGTCTACAGGAGTTACCCCTAAACCGGTGACAGGTCAGTGTCAGGAACTTGGTTCTGGAACCAGATGGCCTAAGGCAAGTTCATCTACTTTTGAACACCAATTTACTCACCTAGAAGACAGGGATGATAATAGTAGCACATGCAAAATGCTAAGACTCAGATGATGTTATAATAAGCTTTTGTGTCTCATTTCTTAAACTAAAAATAGTTTACATTTCAATATAGTAAAAGTCCCAGGTATGGTGAGAAATAAGTGGCATATGTATATACACACATATGCTCTACTCAGTTAACAAAAATGTTAGTTGCCTTACCTGATTGAAAGAATGAGATAAATACTCAAATGTTAGTTGTCAAATAACGCCTGAGTCACCTAATTTTTGGATCATCACCATAGCATTTCTTAACTCTAAACCATTTCTCTAAAAGTTATTGGGGTGAGGGTAGGACAAATTGTGGCCCAAACCAAGACAGCAGGTCACATTATTGACACATAAGACAGCTTATTACAAGGCAGGGTTTGTGGTAGGTAGGGCAGAGTGATGACTTGACTGGTATTGTTGGCAAAAGGAGTGGTTCTACTAACAGATTGTTGCTATTACCAAATTCTGAATCTGTATTTTCCTTATAGTTGTAACACAGTAGCTTCCTGGGCAACAAATCTCAAGACTTCCTTCAGAAAGGCAAATAAGGCACTCTGGCTTTCTGCTGCATTCATTGTACTGTTTGCAGCTTTGATGAGCTTCCTCACAGGACGATTTTTCCAAAAGTCTGTGGATGCTGCTCCCACACCAGATGGCGACTCCTGGATGTCTCTAGAGCAAATCTTGTGGTCATTCACCAGACTCCAACACAATGGACCACCACCAGTGTGACTACAGCACATCTTAATGTATGTGTCTTGATTTTTAAAGTTTCAGTATCCAAACTTATTTACTAAGTGATTTTTAGCTGGGAAATTAGAGCGTTGAACTAGAGGGTCTCAGAAGGACTGCAAGATATTTTACATTCCCTCTTTCTGTGAATTCCTCTCTGACTAAAATACAATGGGGAGGAAGCCTGCTTATGATTTTTAGTGAGCTTTTTGAGGAGGAGATATTATATATTGTTTGTTAGAGTGAAAAGTGAAAGTCTCAGTGGGCCAAATATTCATAGGAAAACAAAACCCCACTTTCTTAAAAATAAAATTTGAGTACAAAATACCTATTAGATTTTAATAACCTCTTGAAATATAGTCACTCGTTACATTTTTTTTTTTTTAAAAGAAATACCTGATTTTGCTCTGGGTTGCTTGATTCTTCATACTGCATAAAATTTATCAGTGCGGATTAAGAATAGCTAAGTAATCGAGTTGAGAGTAGCATATAGCACACACAGTCAATGAACTGGTAGTTGGAGCTCCTAATTTTTTCCATGGCTTCTTGGGAAGCAAAATCCTTAACCATATGATATAATGTAGAATGAAACTCAGTTTCTTCTTTAAGGGCTTCAGAGAATGCCTCACTGTTTTCATCGATCTTGAGCCTTTGTGCTCTGTCACCACTAAACATTAAAAGGGTCCAATTAGGTTTCTCAATGGGTTTTTCAGTAAGGTGTTCCCTCAGCTAAAGAAAAAATGAGAGAAATCCATTAAGAGTTCTTCTAATAGTTCAAATTATACTCTCCCAAAATACCTAAGTCCCTAAAATTGCTAATGTAAAAGAAACACTCTTTAGTGTCAGATCTCTTAAACCATGTTTGTATAGAGCTTATAAAAATGTATTAAATCATTCAACAGATTTCTTGAGTAGCTACCATGTGCCAGGGAATGTTCTAGGTGCTGGGGATGTAACAAAGAAAAACCATTAATAATTGCAACAGTAAAATCCTATCCTCAAGGAGCTTATATTCAAGTAGGGGAAACACACTATACACAAGTAAATATGGTGGCTCACTCATGCTATCTTTTTTTATCAGGCAGCAGTAAATGTGCCAGAAAGTTCAACTGGAGGCCTGTCTCTGAGGGGGAAAAAAAGCTTCCATCTGTTCTCGATGTAAAGAGCTATAAGGACACTACTCTGAAGTCAAGAGTGTTTGATACCATAATGGACAGTGAAGGTATAACCTTTATATAGCTTGGTTTTATATTTTTGACAAAATAAACAAAAGTGAGGTTTTAAAACTATTTGAATGTTACTTTTTTCACCTTTTCAAGAAGAGAAACCATGGCCTACATTCATTTAGCTTTTGAGTACCTTCTTTTGGAGGACAAAGTAGTTTTATGGGGTTTTGCATACTATACCTTAACTATAACTTGTTGGGAACCACATACTATATTCCACTTGCTCCAACCAAATGCAAAAGCAGAACTTAGCAGGGCCAGCTGTCGATAAGCTTTCACTTCTACCAAAGGATCCTGTCAATATAAAAAAGAGTTGATCATAAAGCCTTTCAACAAGTCTTCCATCTTTGGCTTCCTACAGTCGCTTTTCAACACAGAAAAGTCCATTTAAAATGTAAGTCAGATGACATGATGATTCTGTCAGGACAGGGCAATGCTGCTGCCTTTCTCTCAGAAGAGAAGCCAGAGTCCTAACAATGACCTACAACGGCCTCTATGATCAGATATCCCCCTCTACATACACCCCATTATCACCTCCTTGTTCCTCCTTTTGCTCTCTGAGCTCATCTTCAAGTTTTGTTCAGATCTGACCTTTTCGGTGAAGGCTCCCTCTTCTGATACCCTATTTGATATTGTATGTTGCCCTGTGATTCCTGATCTGCCCTTTTTTCCATAAAATATTATCTAGTATATTTTTGCCTTCCTCTGCTAGAATGTACGCTCCTCAAGGGCAGAAACCTTGTTTTATTCATTAATGGATCCTAGAAGTGTTCAGAAAAAAAAAGTTCTTGAATATTCTGAGATGACTAGTCAACTACATTCAGCATTTGTATACACTTAGTGATATTATTTTTGGATATACCTATATTATCATTTTCTGGTATATTACAAACCTGTTTTGTGCAGAAGAGTTCTATAGCCAAGAACCTCTTTCATGATCAGAGCCTACTTTGCCCTCATTTATATCATAAATATTTACTAAACATCTGATTCAAGGAGTATGCTAGGTGCTAGAAGAATCGTAAGTAATAGAAGAACAGTCCTCATCCTCTCCGAACACACAGATTACCATGGGAGGATCTTATGTAACTAAAGCCCTACGAGTAACATGAATTAGTAATGCAGACAAGTAGCCCCTCCCAAGAAACGGAAGGAAGTGGGTTCTGTTTATCAGCGGTCCTTTTGATTTTGCCAAATCTGTTTTAGGAAATCTTAGATATATCTAGCCTGGAAGAAGAAAGAAAATATGCAAAATGCAAAGTTGTCCTAACTACCTTTGCCTTAAACTGACCAGCTGTGTGGATAATGGTCCATTTGTCAATATGAAGATCATACTTTCTTAGGAAAGATTATTAAACTAGAGAGAACCCGGATATCCGGGTCTTGCCATTTATTCCTTCCAATCATAATTCTGTATAAGTGAATATAGAAAAACTAAAACGTACCTGAAGAATTACATAACATTTAATACTGGCTAACATTCTAAATGTCCATTGCATTAGATTTGGAAAGATTTGTTCTTACCTTATAATTTATCACAACATAAAAATGAGAGTGCCCACTAGGGAAGATATTCAATCCAACTTCTTTCAATGCACAAATGAAAGAAATAGGAGTCATCCATTTTCCTTCCAAAATAGAGGAATGCTTTTTGTTATTTAGTTGGATTGATGCTAACCTGCAGAGGTTTTCCTAGTTTCAAAAAGAAAGATAAATTATTACATCATTATTCCATTTCCAGCCTTTAGGTTCTTCATACTAGTTTTTTGTTGTTGTTGTTTTTAAGCTCTATATCATTGTGTATAAAAAAGAATGGGGGACAGGTATGCTTTGGGCCAGCTCGGAGAGGTCAGCCATAAAGTCTCCTTGTTATCTCAACAGTCCGTTGGCCAACTCTTTGGGGCTTTATCTGAACAAGCAAGGGACTAAAAGATCTCTCAACATCTTTGTATCGCATTGTATGCATTACGATCTAAGAACACTGAATATAGTCACATTAAATTATAGTAACTATTTGATAAATATTCATGTTGCAACTTTTAAGGATAATTTTTTACACATATAAGATTTAACATACTAATGAAAAATTATCCAGTTTTAAAGTTTGAAGAGTGGCAATTTGAAGGTATACATCTGGTTTTAAAGAGGAAGCCTCTTTAGAGTGGATCAAAAACTGCAACAGGCTTGTAGCTTTATTAATTGGTATATTTATACTAACTTTAGGGTGCAAATTTGCACCTCACTTGTTATGTTATTACCTATCCAATCACTATTTCATTTAGAAATTATGGCTCAACGTATATATTAAATACAACTGTAACAGATATTTCAATATTTAATCACCAGTGACTGATTACTTTGACATACTTGGTCATCAAGCGGTTTACCTCTTTCATATAACTGTGACTTACCTTAATTTGTATTTGAATCTCAGTAAATACTGTAGTCACAGTCAAAAGTACTTCATTCACATCAAGTGGTATGAGTTCCCATGACTGGAATGGCATGTTAATATGAGCATCCTGAATCAAGGTAACAGGGCCAAATGTTTCTAGGCTGAACGTTAGAAGTCTTTCTTCTGATTTGTAAGAGACATTGCTGATGCCATCAGTTTGCCAATGTTTGCCTTCATAATAAAGAAGAAAGTTTCATTTTTTCTACACAAAAAACATGAATGAAACCACCCAACTTACTGCAAAGGTATATAAATTGCTCTTTTACAGAGAATCTCTACAAAAAGTCACTTTTGCTGGGAGGTTCTTCCTGTCTACAGGATCAAATCCAAACTCCTCAGCATGGTATATGTTTCTGGCTTCACCCCTTGCACGTCCTACACCTGGTTTTAGCTATGCTTTTCTCCTCTCCCGTAGCAGCATGGATATACTGCTGAGCCTCTGCACATGCAGTCCTTTCTTCCTAGCGTACTTAATCCTTTAGGGGACCTCTCCTCATCTTGTTTTAAAAAAAACACTTTAAAATTCACCTGTGTTAGGTATATATTTTTAGTAAATTCACCCAGTTGTGCAGCCATTACCACGATCCAGTTTAAAACATTATTATTCTCTCCATAAGCTCCCTCATGTCCATTTTATAATTATTCCCATTCCCCACCTCTAGCCACAGGCAGCCATTAATATACTTCCTGTCTCTAAATATTTGTCTTTTCTGGACTTTTCATGTAAATACAATCACGTAGGTGGTCCTTTGTGTCTCTTACAACTTAATAAAACACAACCCAATTTGAAAATGGGCAGAAGATCTAGTAAAGGATAATAAACACAAAAAGATTCTCCACATGATTAGGGAAATACAATTTATAAACCCTGAAATACCACTTCATACTCACTAGAAAGGCTAGAATAAAAACGATCATAAATGTGATCATCAAGGATGTGAAATGTGGGAAACCTCATAGAATACTGGCAGGCATGTGAAATGGTACAGTTACTTTGAAAAACAACTGGACAGTTTCTTAAAAAGTTAAACTTAAGTTTACCAGTTCCATTCCTAGGTATGTATTGAAGAAAAGGAGAATGTACGTCCGCACAAACCATGTGCATGCCAACGTTCTCTTAGTCTCTTAAGGCCCCGTTCAACATTCCATACTATGACAAGCCTTCCTCCAGGTGGACCCCTTGGGCTGCTCCATCGCACTTCTGTCTATTACAGCACCTTACTGTATCGTATTATGTGGCTTTTCCCTGCCTGCCTCTCCTACAACTAGAGGAAGGAACTGTGTCTCATTTATTCTGTATTTCTTATTGTGTAACATAATTATGGAATACGTGAGTCATTCCCTAGAATGTCCCCTCCATCTCCACGTGGCTTTCTCCTCACATGTAGGGGTCCACTATTTTTAGCTCTGAAATTCAATATAACAAATACAATTATATTGACACACTAAGTGATTCATAATTCCTCTTTTCATTTTTACAGTAACAAAATTATCACCTATAAATAAACTCTCCAATTTTTAGTATTTCCTGGAAAAAAGTTTCCCCAGGGAAGAATTACTGGAGTTGTATATTACTGCTAAATACTGTAGTCAGAGACAAATTTTACACATTATATTTCCCTGAATCATGTGGGATAACTTATCTTGTCTAATTCTAACTTAGTGTGACTAATTTTAACATAGTAAATATTTAAAAACATTACCACTAAAGGAAAATTGAAACTTCTAAAGCAATATGAAGAGATTACCTTATTGTTCATTTTGATAGATTTTGTAATTTAAGTATTGATAGATCTATACTGTTATTAATTCATAAATTATTTCTAAAATGTAAATATCTTGGGCCTTAGGTATACACAACCAAAAAGGTGGATTACTATAGCCATCATAAAAAAAAGCTTAAAAACTACATAACATTTACCCTTCCTGTTAGAGAAATTCCTAAATTCTCTGTGCCTTTGTGATGTGTTCCCAACCTGTCACCAGCTAAGGAAATTCTTCCACAAATATGAATGTAAAATGCTTCACATTAAAAGTAAAGCTATATTTCTTTCTTGCAGCAGCCTCAAACCTGCATACCTTAATTTACCAAACCAAGACTTCTCCAAGTTGAGCCAGCCAACCCCAAATGAGGCATTTGTTAATGATTAGTTGATCATTAGCTTATATTTCTGCCAGTACTTCCAATTTTGTTATTTAGTTCACATTCTGGGTAACCAATGATTTCCATGGTTCAACAATCCAAAGTTATAGAGAGGGGCAGAAAGTGGCTAGTGTTCCTGTGTCTCGGGTTTCCCAACGGCCCACTCCCTAGCTCCAGTACTTGTCCGTAATGAGATTTGGAGCTCTAAGTTATTAACATTAAAATAAATTTTAATCACCCCAATCTGAATAGTCATTTCAGGAGAGGTAGGTTTTTCATTTATTTATATTCATGTGTCTTACTATTTTGATATTTTTGTTAACCTATTTTTTAAAACAACGACATAATTGTTCAGAGATCATGGCAGATATCAGACTTCAGTTATAACATTCAATATATAAACTTCAATCCCTATTCATTTCCATCAAGAGTAAACAAAACAAACACTAGAGTTGCCATAGAAATGTATAAGAATAGAAATGCAGAGTTTACACACTGTATTTTCTGTTTTAAGGATTTGTGTTATAGCTCTTTTCATTATATAATTATCAAAGCTGATTAAGGTATTGCTGTACCTTCAGCATCCCACCTTGCAACCATAGGATCCTCAAAAAAGATTACGTTCTCCTGCACCTCAAGTGTGACCTCTATGGGCGGAAAAGCATTTTCTGTTTCAACGTCTTCTGTAGTTTCTGGAGGATATATATACTTCTGCAGTCCATCTTTGAGTATCTTTTAAAAATGACCAAAATAACATCAAGTTAGAAGCTGACTGGTTAACAATTAAAGATGTAAATATTGCTGAGTAAACCATACATAATTCTTAGTAAGCACTGAAAATTAGTCTCATTTAACTAAAGATTGACTAACAAAATGTCACACAGAAATTAAAAGATAATGATTGAGGAGGAAAAAAAAAAAACCACTAAATCTGAATTACAGACTCTTCCTATGGTCTAGGTTCTATGCTGGACTTACTCATAAAACATATTTAACAGAGATAGCTGGGACTTGGAGAAATCAAACAATTTGCCAAAGATTACAAAATGACTTCAAGGAGACACAACTCAAAAGCAGAGCTACAGGACTCTAAATCCCATATTCTAATACCTTGGTTAGGGTATGTAGGTGATGAGAGAAAGGAGTATAAACAAACTTTTGAGAAATATAGAAATAAATGGATGAAAGTAAATCAAAAATCATCACGTTGGTACACCTTAAACTTATACAATGATTTATGTCAATTATATCTATCTCAATAAAGCTGGGGAGAGAAAATAAGCCAACAGCAGATTTCTCTGGGATGAAGGAGATTTGTCCATTATTTGAACACAGCAGAGAAGGACCTACGGAAGGAAGGGTAGGGAAGATTAAGAATGGTAAAAAATAGAGGAAAAACTGGATGGGTAAAAAATGTAAATGTGCACACGAATCACCTGAGGGTCTTCTTAAAATTCAGATTCAGTAGATCTGAGGTGAAGCACCAGATTATGCATTCTAACAAGTTTCTAGGTGATGCTGATCCTGCTGGCTCATGGACCACACTTTAAACATCAAGGATCCAGACCAGTGGTTCTCAAAGTCTAAGGTGTGTTTTGCTAATACACAGACAGCCAAACCTCACCTCCAGACTTTCTGATTCAGTAAAGCTAAAATGGGGCCCATGATTTTGCATTTCTAGAAAATTCCCTGATGATGCTAATGCTTTTGGTCAAGGGACCACATGTTGGGAACCACTGACCTAGACCAGAGTATACAAAATATGGCCCCTGGAAAATCTAGTCCACTACCAGTTTTTGTAAATAAATTTTATTTACATACGGCTGTCTTATTATACTGAGAGTTGCAACAGAACTGGTATGCCCACAAAACTGGAAATATTAATTCATCTGGCCCTTCACAGAAAAAGTTTGTAAGCATCTTAAATAGACTATCATTATTAAGAGCAAACTGGCACAAAACACATATAGCACTAAACATAGTGCTATAGGTTTACAATTAACATATTATAGTTTTAAAATTCATATTTTAGAGTTCTTTAGTATCTGATTCAAATTTTATAAATTCAAGACAGTTTAAAATTAGTTTCTCCCTTTATGTTTGCTTAATAGATTAAAGTTCATTAGAGGTTAGATCATGTAAGTCAAAAGTGTGAAGTTATTTTACTCATAAATTTGATTCAAAAATCAACCTACTTCCACAATCATCCAGCCTTTCATTGGTTTACACTGTGGGGGAAGCTCCAAAATATCCAAGTGGTACACTCCACCGAGGGTTGCGAATTGGCATAAATCAACCTCATTGTCTTCAAAGAAACACGGCTTTTCATTAGCATTCTCTATCACCAACAACTGTGCTAAAATTAATCAGATTAATTCAGTTTCTAAATAGACTGACAATTTGGTATTAGGAGGAAAAGGAAAAAATTGATACTGGAAATGAAGTTTTTATTTAGCTACTTAAACATCAAAAAGTAGTTAATTCAAAACTATTCACGAAGCTAACCAAAGTAGTAATAAGCATGTTACTATTAAAATTACTTCAGAAATATATCGTATTGTAGAGGAGGAAAAATAATTTCCCCTCTACCTTCTGAGTTCTCAGCTGAACTTTTATAATAAAAGGTTAACAAAAAAAACCCCCAACTATTCCTTTATTAATATGTATACCTCATGTAAACGTGGGAGATGACCCAGGGAAAAAATGAGTAATCTGAAGAGGGGGCTCAGAACTCTGGTTTATGCGGGGTCTTCAACTAAGAATAACAAATCTGTGGGGAAAGGCCAAAGGAATGCAGTGTCAGGTTTTTGAGGGCAGAGAAAAGGACTAGTTAGTAAAGTTTGTTATGCAGATTCCTCTGGTTCCCTCTCCACCCTGATAGGTCTAAAGTTGTCTCTGGGCTTTAACCATTGTCCCTCTTGGCAGAGGAGGAGTGACACCCTTTGAAATTTTATGTCTTGTTTTTAGGCAAATAGGGGGAGGGTGGGCGGCTTTTCTTGCATCTGCATCTTTACAACTGTTCTTAACTTAAAATATCCTTGTGCCAAAGTGGATATTCTGCTACCCGTCATTATAAAATAAGAAAAAGTGGCTTAACACAAAATTTGATACCTGATGTTTTTAAATTGGACGTTATGGTGCTAAAAATCTGAAAGAAGAAAGTAAAATGGTGAAAAATATAAATTTTGGTCTATATATTAAAGCTAACTTTTTTTTTTTTTTTTTTTAACAAAATAGGTCCAGCTCATACAAAAAAAAAAAAAAAAAATAGGGACAGAGGGCTTTAAAGTGAAGAACTGTTTTGGATAATCCCTTCTGTATAGAAATTTTATGGGGAAATTCTATAATTCCATAATTCTCAGTGCACAATCGAGGGACTATTTTAAATCACATATGACTAAGACCATTCCCATCTGTCACCAAAGTCTTTCCAGCGTAGATAAATAAGAAAGGGAAATCAGATCATTTATAGGTTCCACCCTTTACTTACTATGTGACCATATGCAACATATGCTAATTAACATGTCTTTTCTCCCCTTCATCTACAAAAGAAATATTAATGTCTACCTACTGAATTTGGGGGAGTTGTAGTTAATACAACTACATTTAGGTAGAAAGCTTAGAACTGGTGTCAGACACACAGTAAAACTTAGGAGGTATTAGTTTTGTTATTTATCATAATTTTCCTCTCCCATGAACGCAAGCACACCGAGAAGTCACTGAATTTAACCCATGGAGAGCAGACACTGAAAATTAAAGACAATATGCCAAGAAAATTCCAGTTAAGCAATTGCTCTTTTTCCCTGTCTACCTTCAATTAAATGCAGGCTTTAATTTTCAAATTTATCTAGTTAATACATTTACCTAAAAAAGAAAAAGAATACTGTATCCAAATTCAGACACTTATGATTAGGGGATTAACATATATATTATTTGAGGATTAGCATATAGAAAACCTCAGTACTATTGACTGAGGTTCATGAACTGACTCTAGTAGCCTAATTCTAACAGGAAAAGTAACCTCCTTGGGGTTAAAGAAAAATTTTAAAGATATAAATAAGCCTAGTTGGCTGCTGAAACAAAAGTGTATCAGAAAAAGTGAAGAAGTAGGCCGGAAGTATGTTATGAAAAATATGCTAAGAAATCTATAGAGAATTGATTCCTTAGAAGTTCCTGGGAAGTGATGTACATAAATCTCAAACTAAAAGATTTGCAAATTAGACATCACTATCATTTTGACATTTTTAAACGCTCTTCAATTGTTATTTTCCAAGATAAGATTGAATACAAAAGTGTTGAGAAATTTATGATTATGTATTTGTGAATATTCATTACAATATTGTTTATAATAATAAAAAGTTAGAAATAACCTTACTATCAATAAAGATTTAAATAATGTTCCATTTTGGATGGAATTATACAGCTACTAAAAAGTAAGGTTATTAATGTGTTCTAACTCAGGATAGCGGTGAACATTATTTAAGTAGAATATGCATTATGTTCTATGTATGTAGAATGTGTTATATAAAATAACAAATATTGATTAAAAAAAGTAACTTTCAAACACTTGTATGATATTTCATGGTTTCATTAAAAACTCGAAAGAGAGCTACAGAGAGAAGAAATACAAATAGGAGAAATTTTTGTTAATATTGGTTATTTCAGAAGAGGGATTATGAAGAATTTTCACTTTATGTATATTTCTGCAACATCTGAACTCGGTTATGCGACATCTGCATTCCTACTCTAAGCAGGAAAATCCCAGTAAAGTTAAGTTCTACAAAGGTAATTTAGAAGAATACCTGATAAGACTGTTTCACTTAATAATTTCATCTCCAGGTCACATTTTGTGGCTTCAGATTCTTCCTGGACAAAACTCTAGAGAAAACACAAGGACAGATGGGTGTCTGTCAGATGGCTGCAGCCCAGGGTCACTCTTCACTCTCTCTCCGCTCCAGTTCCCACTTCAGATGCCTGCTACCTTAGTTCTCGGCCCCAAACTGACACTTGCTCTGGCCGACAAAGTGGACTCAAAAACAGTATTTTAATTGTCAGTGAACATGAGGGCATATCTCCACAGAACCTCACGAGGATAGGGGAGCTAGTCTGCTCAGATTCTCTGACGACAATCCTCACGTATAAAAATCGACTAGGAGGCAATGCAAACTATAAAAATATTATTTATATTTGCATTTTGATTTTAGCCAAGTTTTAGATTTTCCTTGATTTTGGCAGTCGGTTCTCTAGAGACTAATTCCAAAGCCTGCTTTTGAGTGAGTCTCTCAAGGAAATTAAAGATGCCATGCACCAAGGAAGGTACAAGATACTATACTGTAGAGTAGTAAAAGGAGTATTTCAATAGGAGGACATAAGATGTAGAATGTACCTTTAAATCTGCCACTAACTTTTGTAACCTTGAACAAGTCATCGAACCATTCTAGGCCTCAAATTCCTGCTCCAACAACATATTTGGTACTGAACTGTGTGCCAGACATAACATCACATCTTGTAAACAATCCTAAGAGATGGCTCTTATCTTCATTTTACAAAAAAAGGAAACCGAAACTTAGGGAAATAACTGTTTTAAGAATCAAATAAAATAAAAGAAGAATTTTATACACAGTAAGGCTGTGTACACTGTAAGAATTTGGTTTGTATGTGCTATTATTTGCAAACTGGATGATATCCAGCAAACTTCATTGGATCCCATACACCATCTGTACTTGTAGAGCAAAAGTCTTATGTCAGAATTTGTTAATCCCATGTCTCTCATCCTCAACCACCAGAGCCCAGTCTCCTTAATAATTATCTTTTCCCTTATTCTTGTCACTGTAGTTCCCTGTGTCTTCTTGAGCAGTTTTAACACTACTGCCTTCTCTGCCAAGCCTGTCCATAGGACCTCTAAAACTTCTCATTTACTAACTCATTCAAAGAGTTTTCACAGACTGCCTAAATTGTACAGCTATTGTCAGATACTAGGAATAAACGACAACAACAAAAAAGACAAGGTCACTGACTCGAGGTGCTCCCAGTCTATTAAGGAAAGGAGGGGAAGGAATAGTTACACTACAGTTTTGTGGGTACTGTAGTAAAAAGTCAGGGGGTCCATAATAGGAATATAAAGGAAGAACAGTTAATTCTGTGGGTAAAATACTGCGTGACTGGGTGAAGATGGGAAATGCTACCCAAAGGTGGTAAAGTTTGAACTAAATCTTGAAAGAGAATTAGGTCTTCCTGAAAAAATGGTGGGATAGAATTCCAAGTGTGAGTGAAGGCAGAAAGGCATGAAGCAAAAGAGAATTCCAAGCAGTCGAAGTACTCAGGTATGGCTGGGGTGAGACTTACCAAGAAGGTGTAAAAATCTGAAGCTGGAGAGACAGGGGACAGAGTGTAGAGTATAGATGACACTCTAAAGACTAGGATTTCTCCTATGGGTAAAAGAGAGCCCAGAAAGGACTTAATAGGGAAGTGGTGTGAAGAAGCTTGCATTTGGAAAGAGTATTCTGGTGACCAGCTGATGAATGGATTCCTTAGTCCAAAGTAAGAGGATCAGGGCCTAACTCAGGGCCAGCTGATGAATGGATTCCTTAGTCCAAAGTAAGAGGATCAGGGCCTAACTCAAGGTGGAAGTAATCAGGTTCATCAGAAGGAGCATTTATGAGAGACAACACAGAAGTAGAATAAACATAACTTGGATGGTAAATTGACACAGAAGATAAGGGACAGGTGAAGGCTGATTTTCAGGTGTCTGGCTTAGGTGATAAAGTGCCTGATGATACAGTTATCAGGAAAAGACAAGGAGGAAGGACAGGTTTTGGGGAAAAGTAATGAATTCAATTGTGGATATGCTGACTTTGAGGTGCCCACGGACATCCAGATGGCCTTTGACATTATCATTAAAAGGCCAGTTGCATTTCTTTCTTGCAGGAAGGATTATGATCATTAAAAATACCAAAGGTATCAGGCCAATAAGCGAGGCAGGCTTTCCAAAATTCACATCTTTAAAAAGTTGAGAATTCTTCAGAGTTTAGGCCAAACTGGTTTCTTACCTTGCAGGAAAGCTAAAAATTTAGATTTCTCAAAGGAACTCTTCCCTTGACGGCCATAGTACTACAGCATGCAACAACAGGGATTTATCAGAGTCTACGGTATCACATGATAGAATAATCTTGTATTGAACATACTGACTTTACCTAATTCAGAATTTTTACTATCTTCTGTTACTCTTTGGCTCAACTGACTTTTTTCTGAAGCGCCCCCTTGATGCAGGAAGCAAGGTGTCATTTTACAGTGCGGTGCAAGCTCCTTAATCGTGCTAACTGCTCCCAAACGTCTTCCTGTCTTGGCAGCTGCACCAGCAGAGCACACTCCTGTAAAAACCTTCAGCTCCAAACCGCATGTGCCCATAATATAATCCTTCATAGTCTCATACATCATGAGGTTCCTTGTGTTAGTTGGCTATGAAGCTGAAAAAAAATGTTTTCTTCATATGATCATGTTTTATATTTGATCATGAAAAGTCCTGTTTCATCATAACTGTATTTTACAAAATTGGCTATTTTCCATGGATTTTTTTTCCTTCTCCAAATAAACTAATAAACTTCAGTAGTGTTTTGTCAAGTCTCGAAAATGACCAACTGGACTTTTTACTTGAATTGCACTAAATTTAGACATGTATAATAAATCTCTAAAAACAATACATTCTAAAAACTGCCTGGAAACATTGACAGAATATGAAACAGAAGGTAGCTAAACTATAACTTCAGTGAGACCTGGGCTCAATAGATATGGGAACTGGCTCACAATATGGGAAGAACTTCACCATACACGAGCAAAGTATTTTTCATTGCAACTTAATAAATGCACAGATGTTGTAACATGGAAAATTTTTAATACATATAGGATTTGAGTTTGATATATAACAACCTGGATCATGAATAAGATCGGTGGAAACAGATTCCAGAAACAGATCTCATGATCCACTTGGGAGTTTAGCATTTAGCATTTCAGATAAATAGGAAAAACCTAGGTTCATGTGTTAAGTGTTTTGAGACAGTTGGCTAAGATTTGAAATAAACTTAGATTCTTCCCACTTAACACTAAAATAAATTCCAGACCGATAAGATTTAAATGTAAAATCATAACTAAAGCAACCAAAAGCCACAAAACTCATGCAAGTATTTGATGAGAAACCATATGTTGACATCAACAATTACCAGTGCAGTCTGTGATCTTGATACCGCACAGCTGCAAAACACCAGCACTGAATACAAATTGGTCTAGAATTCTATTGTCCCATCAAAAGAATATCCACATATAGGAAGTTCATTGACCTGTGGTCCATCGTTTTCATCAAAAAGGTGATTTAAAGCTTCAGAACAAATTGTTGGAACTGGCTCTTCATAAGGAATTATAATGAATTTTGAAAATACAGTGTCATTTGCTTCATTTTGTCTAAAAGCTAAGAATGAGTATCCTGAGTTTGCTGAGTTTATTCCTGTGGCTTTAATACCACCAGTAGGATAGCGGTTTCCACATCTATGCTAATGGTGCTCTTTGGGACACACACCCCAGTACTGCTCAAGTCTAGAAGTGCAGGGCACAGTGCGCACGCAGACATGGAGCTGTGCCTGACTGCCCAGAGCTCCAGGTTCCCATCTGCTTACCTGACATTTCCATTTGTGTGTCCCCAAAGTACCATGCCCAGGATAAAACTCTTGTTTCACTGTCACCCTCAACCAGGTCAGCCCATTCCTGTGCATCTCAGTAAACTGCACCGCCATCTGCTTAGTTTCCCAAAATAAAAACGCCACAGGATTACTCATTTTACCTGCAAAACATGTCCCAAACATAGTCGTCTTTCCATGTCTCCTACTACCACCTCTGACCAAGCACCACTGCTTCTCATGCCTCCCCACTGTTATTTAACCAGATGCTGCGCTTCTACTCTGGCCCTGCACAATCCATTCTCTACACAGTAGCCAGAATCACTTTGCAAAGCTATAAATCAGATCATGCCACTCTCCCAGTTACAACTCCCTAATGGCTTCCCACTGCATTTACAATAAAATCTTCACTTCTTACTCTGGTGTGTAAAGCCCTGCTTCTTCTGGCTTCTGCTTTCCTCTCTGATGTCATTATACACCCCTTTCCTTCTTCTACCATATGTAAGGCCGCCGGCTTTCTTACTTGGCACTCATTTCTGTCTCATGATCTTTGTAATAATTGTACCCTCAGACTAGAATATTTTTACCCTATTCCATAGCTGATTCCTTCTAGTCTTTCTCAGCTTAAATAATAATTCATCATACAAGCCCTCCCCAACCACTCAATCCACTTACCACCAGTCACTCCCATAATCCTGTTTAATTCTCTGCATGACATTTTTTTTTTTAAAGATTTTATTTATTTATTCGACAGAGAGGAGAGATCAAGTAGGCAGAGAGGCAGGCAGAGAGAGAGGGGGAAGCAGGCTCCCCGCTGAGCAGGGAGCCCAATGCCAGGCTCCATCCCAGGACCCTGAGATCTTGACCTGAGCCGAAGGCAGAGGCTTTAACCCACTGAGCCACCCAGGCGCCCCCTCTGCATGACATTTATTACTACCTGTTTTCCAGGTTTTTTTTTTTTTTTTTTTTTTTTTTTTTTAAAGATTTTTATTTATTTGACAGAGAGAAACACAGCGAGAGAGGGAACACAAGCAGAGGGAATGGTAGCGGGAGAAGCAGGCCTCCTGCAGAGCAGGGAGCCCAATGCGGGGCTCGATCCCAGGACCCTGGGATCATGACCTGAGCCGAAGGCAGACGCTTAACGACTGAGCCACCCAGGCGCCCCTTCCAGGTTTTTTTTATTGTTGGTTTCTTATGACTTGTATGTAAATCATGAGAGCAAGAATCTCATCTGTCCTTTCATTATTGTCCTTAGAGGTCAGAACAGTACCCGCATACATATAGGGAGATAGTAAAAATATTTATTGAGTAAAGAAATAAGCACAAGGTCCAGGATATGACCACAGAAATGGGTCATTGAAGCAAATTTGTGGAAAGCTGAAGGTCAGTGAATGTTAATGCTATATTTTTTACATGGGTTATTCCCATGGATTTTAAATTTATCCGTGATGATGCCAAGAAGTACCTGAATCTCTAAGGATATTTCACCTCTTCACATCTTTTCCCTCTTTCACCCTCACACACATTTCCCCTATAACCAGAAAAATCTCCTTTCCTTTTCATCTAAACTACTCCATGCCTATAAAAAAATTTAGTTCAAATGTTACCTCATCAGAGAAGACTTCTATTCACACTATTTTTCCTTTGGATTAAATAGGATCTCTTAACTCCCATGCATAATCTCTCTCGTTGTGCATATCAGAATATATGGTAACTTTTACTGGTCTCCACAAGATTGTTAGTTCACTGAAAATAAAGATCATAGATGTAAAAATTCTCACCAAAATACTAGCCAATAGGATCCAACAGTACATTAAAAGGATTATTCACCATGATCAAGTGAGATTTATTCCTGGGATAAAAGGTTGGTTCAACATCCACAAAAAAATCAATGTGATACAATACATTAATAAAAGAACGAACAAGAACCATA
>CM053611.1:39693730-39770371 GCA_028646535.1 Procyon lotor
ATCTTCGACAAAGCAGGAAAGAATATCCAGTGGAAAAGACAGTCTCTTCAACAAATGGTGTTGGGAAAACTGGACAGCCACATGCAGAAGAATGAAACTGGACCATTTCCTTACACCGCACACAAAAATAGACTCAAAATGGGTCAAAGACCTTAATGTGAGACAGGACTCCATCAAAATCCTGAAATAAAATCAATGGATAAATAAAATTTCATGGATATTTCAAAATCCATGAAAATAAAGATCATGTTGAATTTCTTATAGAAAGTACTTAGTAATGTTTTATATATATCTACTCATATTTATGTTAAATCTTGTATCTTTTTTAGAGTATCTTAAAGACTATTTTAACTTGAACTTTAAAAAGTTCAAAGGCCCATATATCATGCATGCCCCTTAGATCACTAAAATATTTCTGAAGGTGATTATCTTTTTAAGAAAAAACTTCTCATAAGTGCACGACATTTAAATTAGGCTTTTCTAAAAATTGTGTAAATTATATAAATTGGGAAGACAATATTACCCAATACCTATAATTTTATTGTATTATTATTACATTTAAATTAACTAAAATATGGTATTAAGAGCCCTCTAGTGGTGAAGTTCTTAATAGGCCTATGGGAAAAATGATTTGGTTCATCTTCTAAGAGATTTAACAAGGTGCTAAATGCTTGTTATTTGTGGTCATATCACATACAGCTCAGGTATTCTGGGTAATTCCTGCATTGTTATACTAACAATCTGTCTTGCAACCAGCCTCCAAATTCATTCAAAAGGGGAGATATATTAAAATATGCCAACCTAAAATTTTAAAGGTAAGCAGTTTACCCTAAATGAAAAAAAAAAAGTTGTAAGCATAAAGAAATCTTTTCCTCTAAAGTCAAAATATACTAAGTTTCCCTACTAGTGTTACAGGCAGTCCCTAATTTTTACATACCCTTTAGACACATGTACACAGATACATACAAGTTAAATTTTATGAATTTACGTGCCAATTAAAAAAATTTAGAATACACTTGTCAAACAAAGCAGTGTTGTGAATCACATTTAGGGTTATGATAGTCCCTACACCGCTGTAATGATAAAGGAATACAAACCTAACTGTCCTTCATATATTTTGTTTCAAATCCATTCTGAGTTCCAAATGGACTGCGAGGAGCACACTTCCCGAAGCATGGTGGTGGAAGTAAAGCCTCCCCATCACCCCTGTAGCAGGTCAGATCACCATAGGGAGCAGGACTGCTGAGGACAGGGCCCCAAGAACCTCTCCTGACGAGCTTGAAGGTACCCTAAACACAGTATGTGGTTCCCAGCACACTCAGCTGTAATGGAAAGGGTCTTAAGCATTTCTCATACAGAATAACTTGAATGTGGATGGTGGTTGATTCCTTGATACAGGTGGGTGTTCTTTCATGTAGGTTGTTCACAAGAAGTAAGACTCAAGTCAGGGCCTACTTTTAACCACTTAACCATACATTCACCACTAATTTCATCACTCATTCAATAAACGTTCATTGAACCCCTATCATGTACCAGGCCCTGTGCTTATGGTAAATACAAACTCTGCCAAGACATGCTTGTCCTCAAGATCGTAATTATTATTTAAGATTAAGAATTCTGATAATTAAACAGAATAAGAACGGAGTAGAGACATTTAGTTTAGCCTGAAGGGGAGAACTTTATGGAGGTAAAATTTAAGTCTCTAAAGACAAAGAGAAGTTAGGTGCAGTGGACGAGGATAATGGATGAAAGAGAATTTCACAATGACAAAATAGCAACGGGGCATCACAGAGCCTTATGAACTTTCTCCCTTTAAAACCAAAAAAGGAAATATATTGTTTCATTTTCTATTAGAAAAGTAATGTGTGACAAAAAAGAAAAGTAATGCGTGTGGGTTCAGTACTTGATTATAAATGCAAACAATACAGAAGTGTAAAGAGAAATTTTTAAATCACTGATAATATAGAATCATCTCACCTTTCTCACACTCCCCATGCCTGACCACCAAAATAGCCACTGTTTGGTGACTAGGCTTCCAGATTTTTTTCTACGCATTAACAAGTAACGGAAATTCTCACACAAAACAGAATCCTATGGCCAATGTGGTTTTATAACTTGAATAGGTATCTCAAAACAATACATTTTCACTATCTTTCTATATAATAGTATTATATAGGTTCCAGGACAAGAGGATGATGTAGAAGGATCTTGAACACACCTCCTCCCACAAACACATCAAAACTACAGCTACATATGGAACAGTTTCCTCTGGGCTGGGAGCCTAAAACTAGCTCAGTGACTCCCACACATTGGGTGAATGAGAAAAAACCCACATCAAAGTGGGCAGGAAAGACTGAGACACAACCTTGCCATGAACCCCACTTCCCTGCAGTGACCCACAATCAGGAGGGAATAATAAACACCATCTTCTCTCTGAGGACTGACATATTTGAGCTCCATATCTAGCACCCTAACTTTTAAAATCTGCGATTGAGACCAGCCCCTAAAATACCTAGCTTTGACAGCAGATGGGGCTTGTGTCCACAAAACCCACAAGGCTGAGAAACAGCTAAAAGGTTCCCCTGCAAGACTTAACCAGCCCGAGGTCCTAGTGCAGAAGCAGCTGACTGAAATCACCCTTTCTGTGAAAGAGGCTTATCTGCTTACTTAAAGTATAGGCCTGAGGGCCAGGCATCTAATTTAACGAACACCTAGGGGCCTACTGAATCTCTCTTCAAAAACAGAAGCCAGGGCACCTGGGTGGCTCAGTCGTTAAGTGTCTGCCTTCAGCTCAGGTCGTGATCCCAGGGTCCTGGGATAGAGCCCCACATCGGGCTCCCTGCTTGGCGGGAAGCCTGCTTCTCCTGCTACCATCCCCTCTGCTTGTGTTCCCTCTCTCGCTGTGTTTCTCTCTGTCAAATAAATAAAATCTTTAAAAACAAAAACAAAAAAAACCAGAAGCCAGTGGGCACCACCTCAGCGTTCTCCCTCTGTCTAGCTCGAGATTCCAGCATCTCCCTGAAAGGAGCTTCTAACCTTTTTGTGTGTGTGATTTTTGCAGCCGCCACCCAAGGGGACACCTTTAGCTTGCCTGGCTCTGGTAACGAGTAGGGCTCACAAACAAGAGTCTCATAAGGCTGTAACAAATAGAGAGAGAGTTTTTATTTTTTTTTAATTTTTATTAACATATGATGTATTATTTGCCCCAGGGTACGTCTGTGAATCGTGAGGCTTACACATTTCACAGCACTTAACAGCACATACCCTCCCCAATGTCCACAACCCAGCCACCCCATCCCTACCCCCCTGCCTCCCAGCCACCCTTAGTTCATTTCGTGAGTCTGGGAGTCTCTTATGGTTTGCCTCCCTCCCCATTAGAGAAAGAGTTCTTAACTGACCACCATCCCCAGGGCACAGCACAGAGACAACAGACCCAGGAGCTTCGTATTTTTGTCAAAGAGGCCTATTAGTTTATCTAAATAGCTGTGGCCTGAGGGATAGGCTTCTAATTAAAAACAAGTCCAAGGGCCAACAGTAATGCTCTCTGGAGACAGCAATGGGGGGTGTCTCGTCTCTTTGCTCTCTGCTGAGTTCTAGAGCACCAGTATTTAGCAGAGCAGAGTTATCACCCCAGGGCTTAGCTCGGAGAGGGAGCAATCAAAAATATCCTTCCAGTATTCCCCCCAGATCAAGATGTGTATTTGCATACTTAAAAAGCTGCTGCCTGAAGGCCTGGCTTCCAATTAATCTGAACCTAGGTGCTGAATGAGACCCTCAACTTTGGAAAACTGATAGATCTTGGTGCACCTCAGCTACTGAGAGCCACTAAAAATAAAGTAGACTGCTTTGGACAATCCCAAAAGATCAAGAGACACTGAAGAGCTAGGGCAGGGTTGAAAGATACATTTTATCTGCTACATGAGGCTACTCCAAGACTGGGAGAACTCCAAGACTGCTAGAGCTAAAGAATACAATAAATGAATTGAAAAATACAATTAATAAACTCAAAGACAGGGCAGTAGAATTCACCAAATCAGAGCAGAGAGAGAGCGAGAAAGTGTGGAGATAGCTTTAGAGACTTACAGACATTATACAAACCAACATTCACATTATAGGGGTCCCAGAAGGAGAAGAGAGAAGGGGGTAAAAAACTTACTTGAAGAAATAATGACTGGAAACTTCCCTACCCTGGGAAAGAAAACAGATATCCAGATTCAGGAAGCCTAGAAAGTTCCAAAAAAGATGAACCCAAAGAGACCCACACCAAGATACATTATAATTAAAGTGTCAAAAGTAAAAGACAAGGATAGAATCTGAAAAGCAACAAGAGAAAAATATTTTATGACATACAAGGTAGCCCCCATAAAACAGTGAGATTTTTTTCAGCAGAAAGTTTGTAGTTCAGAAGGGAGTGCCCCAATTTACTGTGCTAAAAGAAAAAAAAAAAAAAAAGCCCTGACAACTAAGAATACCTAGCAAAGTTACCACTCAGAACTGGAGAGAGATAAAGAGCTTTCCAGACAAGCAAAAGGTAAGAGTTCATCACTCTAGAACAGCCTTATACATAAGAAATGTTAAAGTGACTTCTTCAAATTGAAAAAAAGGATACTAATTAGTAAGAGGAAAACACATGAAAGTATAAGTCTCACTGGTAAAGGTAAATATATAATTCAGATTAATTAATGTTGTAAAGATGGTAAGTCAATCTCTCATAAAGTTACTATAAAGGTCAAAGTAGAAAAGTAGTAAAAATAACTATAATTACAATAATTTGCTAAGGAATACACAAGATAAAAAGATGTAAATGGTGACATCAAACCCATCAAACATGGTGGGAATAAAAATATAGAGCTTTAGAATGTGTTCAAACTTAAATTGTTATCAACTTAAAATAGATGGTTATAAATATGTTGTCTTATATAAGCCTCACACTATCCACAAAACACAGAACTTCTTATAGACACACAAGATAGGAAAGAATCAAAGCATTACCACTACAAATCAAGGAATCAATCAAAAGGAAGAGAGCAAGAAAAGAAAGAACAGAGGAATTACAAAATAACTAGAAAAAAATGAACAGAATGTCAGTAAGTAAATGCCTATCAATAATTACTTCAAATGTGAACCAGCTAAATTCTCCAGTCAAAGAATAGCTAAATCAAAAAAAAAGAAGACCTATCTATAGGCTGCCTAAAAGAGATTTACTTCACATGTAAAGACACACACATATACACCATGTGAAGGGATGGAAAGAAATACTCCATGCAAAGGGAAACCAAAAGAAAGATAAGGTAGCTGTACTTTTATCAAAGACTTGAAGATAAAGACTAGTAAGAGACAAGGGTCACTACATAATGATAAAGGGGCCAATCAAACAAGAATATATAACATAAATAGTTATGTACCCAACATAGGAGCACCTAAATATAGAAAGCAATTATTAACAGACCTAAAGGGAGAAATAGACAGCAATACAATAATAGTAGGGGGCTTTAATACCCCACTTTCATCAATTATTAGATCATTCAGACAGAAACCAATAAGGAAACACTGGCCTTAAATAATATGTTAGATCAGATGGACTTAACAGACATATACAGGCCTTTCCATCAAAATGCAACAGAATACACATTCTTCTCAAGTGCACATGGAACATTCTATTCTCCAAGATAGATCATATGTTAGACCAGAAAATGTCTTAATAAATACAAAACTGATATCATATCAGATATCCTCCAACCACAATGTTATCAAACTAGAAATCAATTACAAGAAGAAAAGTGGAAAATTCACAAATATGTAGCGATTAAACAACATGCTACATAATAACCAATGGGTCAAAGAAGAAATCAATAGAGAAATTAAAAAAAAAAACAAAACACCTTGAGACAAATAAAAATAGAAACACAACATACCAAAACCTATGGGATTCAACAAGAGGAGTTGTAAAAGAAAAGTTCATAGCAATAAATGTCTATATCGAGAAGCAAGAAAGATTCCAAATAAACAACCTAACTTCATACCTCCAAGAACGAGAAAAGGAATAAAGCCTAAAATTAGAATAATGAAGATCAGAACAGAAATAAATGAAGTAGAGACTAAGAAAACATTAGAAAAGATCAATGAAAGAGCTATTTTTTATTTTAAAATTTATTTGGCTTTATTAAATTTTTTAATCATTATGTTATGTTAGTCACCATACGGTACTTCACTAGTTTTTGATGTAGTGTTCCATGATTCATTATTTGCATATAACAACCAGTGCTCGCAGTGAATATGATTCTCAGTGGGGAAAAGAAGATCAGGAACGTGACAAGGATGTCCACTCTCCCCACTATGGTTCAACATAGTACTAGAAGTCCTAGCATCAGCAATCAAAGAACAAAAGAAATAAAAGGTATTCAAACTGGCAAAGAAGAAGTCAAACTCTCTCTCTTCACAGATGACATACTTTCCATGGAAAACTCAAAAGACTCCACCACTAAATTACTAGAACTCATACAGCAATTCAGTAATGTGACAGGATACAAAATCAATGCACAGAAATCAGTTGCTTTTCTATATACTAACAATGTAACTGTAGAAAGAGAAAGTAGGGAATCGATTCCATTTACAATAGCACCAAAAACCATAAGATGCCTAGGAATAAACCTAACCAAAGAGGTAAAGGATCTGTAGTCTAGAAACTACAGAACACTTAAGAAAGAAATTGAAGAAGACACAAAAAGATGGAAAAACATTCCATGCTCATGGATTGGAAGAATAAACATTGTTAAAATGTCTATGCTGGTGGGGGGGGGTAGGGATAGGGTGGCTGGGGTGTGGACATTGGGGAGGGTATGTGCTGTTAAGTTCTGTGAAATGTGTAAGCCTGACGATTCACAGACATGTACCCTGGGGCAAATAATACATTATATGTTAATAAAAATTTTAAAAAATAAATAAATAAAATAAAATAAATAAACAAACAAATTATAAAAAAAAAAAAAGTCTATGCTGCCCAGAGCAATCTAAACTTTCAATGCCATCCCGATCAAAATACCAATGGCATTTTTCAAAGAGCTATTTTTTAAAAAGATAAACAAAATTGACAAAATTTTAGTGACATTCACCAAGAAACAAACAAATAAAATCAGAAGTGAAAGAGAAGACATTACAACTGATACCACAGAAATACAAAAGAGACGAGACTACTCTGAACTACAACTAACAAAATATACAACCCAGAAGAAATGGATATTCCTAGAAACATACAACCTGTGAAGACTGAATCTTAAAGAAACAGAAAATCTGAACAAATCAATCTCTAGTAAGGAAATTGAGTAAGTAGTCAAAAACCTCCTAGCAAACTAAAATCCAGGACCAGATGGCTTCACTGATGAATTCTACCAAACATATAGAGAATAATTCATACTAATCCTTCTCAAAGTCTTTCAAACAATGTAATAAAATGGAACATTTCCAAACTCATTTTACAAGGCCACTATTACCCTGACACCAAAACCAAATAGGACCACAAGAAATTTACAGGTCAGTATTCCTGATAAACATGGCTGCAAAATCCTCAACAAAATATTAGCAAAGGGAATTCAACAATACATTAAAAGGGTCATACACTATGATTAAGTAGGATATATTACAGGGATACAAGAATGGTTCACATCCACAAATCAATGTGCTATAGCACACTAACAAAATGAAGGATAAAAATCATATGATTATCTCAGTAGATGCTGAAAAAGCATTTGACAAAATTCAACAGCCATTTTTTTTTTTTTTTTTTTATTTGAGAGAGAAACACAGCTAGAGAGGGAACACAAGCAGAGGGAGTGGTAGCGGGAGAAGCAGGCTTCCTGCCAAGCAGAGAGCCCGATGCGGGGCTCGATCCCAGGACCCTGGGATCATGACCTGAGCCGAAGGCAGACGCTTAACGACTGAGCCACCCAGGCACCCCTCAACAGCCATTTTGAAAAGAACTTTCAACAAAGTATAGAGGGAATGTACCTTAACATAATGAAGGCCATATATGATAAGCTCACAACCATCATACCCAATACTGATAAGTTGAAAGCTTTTCTTCTAAGATCAAGAACAAGACAAGGATGCCAACTCTCACCACTTTTATTCAACATAATATTGGGAGCCCTAGTCAGGGCAATTAGTCAAGCAAAAGAACAAGTAAAAATGCCACTATTTGCAGATGATAGGATATTATATATAGAAAACACTAAGGACTACACCAGAAACCTATTAGAACTTATCAACAAATTCAGTAAAGTTGCAGGATACAAACTCAACATACAAATATCAGTTATGTTTCCATACACTAAAAACTATCAGAGAGATCAAGAAAATAATCCAGTTACAATTTTATCAAAAAGAATAAAGTACCAGGAATAGGGCGCCTGGCTGGCTCAGTGGGTTAAAGCCTCTGCCTTCGGCTCAGGTCATGATCCCAGAGTCCTGGGATCGAGCCCTCCATCGGGCTCTCTGTTCAGCAGGGAGCCTGCTCCCCCCTCTCTCTGCCTGCCTCTCTTCCTACTTGTGATCTCTGTCAAATAAACAAATAAAATATTTAAAAATAAAATAAAATAAAGTACCAGGAATAAATTTAACAAAGGAAGTAAAAAACTCATATACTGAAAACTATAAAACACTGATAAAATAAATTAAAAACACAAATAAATGGAAAGATACTCTATGCTCATGGAGTGAAAGAATTAATATTGTTAAAAAGTCCAAACTACCCAAAGCAATCTGCAGATTCAGTGTGATGCCTGTCCAAGTCCCAGTGACATTTTTTTACAGATATAGAACAAATGATCCTAAAATTTGTATGGAATCACAAAAGACCCTGAATAGCCAAGGCAATCCTGAGAAAGAGAAACAAAGCTGAGGTATCACACATTCTGATCTGAAATTATATTACAAAGCTGTAGTAATTAAAACAGTATTATATTGGCGTAAAACAAACATGTATCAATGGAACAGAACACAGAGCCCAGAAATAAGCCCATGCATGCCAGGTCAATTAATTTACCAAAAGGACCTGAGAATATGTTCTGAGAGACCAGTTTCTTCAGGAAACGGTGCTGGGAAAACTGGATGGCCGTATGCAAAAGAATGAAACTTGAACATTTCACATCATACACAAAAATTATCTCAAAATGGATTAAAGACTTGAACATAAGACCTAAAACCATAAAACTCCTAGAAGAAAGCATAAGTGGAAAACTCCTTAATATCAGTCTTAGTGACCAAAAAACAAAGGCAACAAAAGCAAATACAAATTAAGTGGGATTATATCAAACTTAAAAGCTTTTTCCTCCCCATTATCTTCGTCCTCCCCTTTTGAGCTGCTGATTCTCTTTATATATCCAGTGATTTTTGCCTTCTGCAAGCTACTCACACTTACAGAAGGTAGTTTACACTGTTCAGACTTAGTAGCAAGAGCAGGCCCAGATGCCCACTGTTAAAATCTGCTCACTCTCGGGGCACCTGGGTGGCTCAGAGGTTAAGGCCTCTGCCTTCGGCTCAGGTCATGATCTCAGGGTCCTGGGATCGAGCCCCACATCGGGCTCTCTGCCCAGTGGAGAGCCTGCTTCCCCCTCTTTCTCTGACTGCCTCTCTGCCTACTTGTCATCTCTCTCTCTCTCTGTCGGATAAATAAATAAAAATATTAAAAAAAAAAAAAATCTGCTCACTCTCCTTTCCTACCCATCATAGCACAGCAAGCGCTTGGGGGATTCTTCACTCCAAGCAGTAACTGCTCCCAAGGCTTGATCCCGCTCCACCAATCCTCCCTCAGCACAGCAGACGCTTTTCCCTCCTGCCTTGGCACACTTAACCATTACTGCGAGATTCTTCTGCTTCTGTGGAACTCATACATGCTTTAGCATCATTCATATAAACTTTCTCAGAATGCTGTGGGCGTTTTGGAAGGATGACAGAGCACATATGCATAAGCATCTATACACACACGCCTATTCGGTGTGATAAGAGCTTTGGTTCCTGAAAACAGGGGCGCTAAGTGAATTAATGTCACTCATCTTTTGGGCCACTTTCTCTTTTGAAATCCCCTAATAATAGAGTTCCCTCCAGCCAGGTTTCCCGGTCTACCATCCACACAATTGTGGGCCAATTCCCAGGCTATAGAGAAGTTTCATAAAATAAAATTATTTCTGCCATATCACTCATTGCCAGCTGATCTTTACTCTGAGTTTCCTAGACTACTTACTTGAGGATAGCATCAATATTCCATGAAACATGCATTTTACCACTGGGTAGAATGCTTTTCCTGGGCGTACTTTTGTGGCATTATCAACATTAGCCATTGGGATACCTTTAGTTATCAGTATACATTAAAACTGTTCAATAAAGCATTAAATAATAATGGAAATACCAGATGTAATAAACACATTGGTAAGGGCTATGTGAATTGAGGAAAGCTTAGTTTGGTACTTTTGAGCTCCCTAGTAGAGAGGAAAGGAAACAACTTCTTACTGTACCAAATGACAGACCTTGAGGAAAATCTGTAATTGCCCTATTTGGTATTACAGTGAATTTATATGTTTATATTTTCAATATAAAATTATTTCCAACATTAACATTACTATAAATCATAACTGCATAAGGCCATTTTAACAGACACATGTGCATAAGAATTGTGTCAGCCATGTAAATTCAAGTAATCAAATGTTTTCTAATTATTATTTCACAATTTTCAAGTAGTGTGAAATTCTTGAATAAAATGTTGATGGGTTTTCAATATTAATTATAATCAAGGAACTTGAGGAGGAGAAATTATCCAATATTTTGAATCAGATCAAGGCCAAACATTTTTAGAAACCTTTTTCATACAATAATTTTGTTAACTTGTTTTTAATTCGTTCTGTTTTCATGAATGTTTAACCATAAATCCTGTCAAATTTTAAGTTTTTGTTTTGTTGATTTTAAGTTTTCATTTTGATTTTTACTGCATATTTAGTTATTGTGAAGTCCGGGGCCCATTTACTCGTTCTTTATCAGCCCTCCCTTAGAAATCAGTATGCCCCTTCCACTCACATCTTATTAGCCAAAGCAAGTCCTAGTCAAGCCTAACTTCAGGGAGATGAGGAGAGTAATCATCCAATATGTTCAGAAAAGGCAGGGGAACTGTATATATTGTTGAATTCTATCTGTGAAGCTAGCATGCTACCTGAGAGGTAAAATCTATTTTTTGTTTTATTTTAAAAGCTATCAGATTACATAAAGAACATTTTTTTTTTTAAAGATATTATTTATTTGACAGAGAGAAACACAGCGAGAGAGGGAACACAAGCAGAGAGAATGGCAGAGGGAGAAGCAGGCTTCCCGCAGAGCAGGGAGCCCGATGCGGGGCTTGATCCCAGGACCCTGGGATCATGACCTGAGCCGAAGGCAGCCGCTTAACGACTGAGCCACCCAGGCGCCCCAAGAACATTATTTTTTTTAAGTGACAAAATTTTTAAAGAGCAAATTATTTCCTACCTCTCTAAAATATCAGCTATATACCGGTTCTGGGTTCTCCTCCTCCATTCCTTCTAATTTTTACATGGTTTTAATCATATTCTAAATACTATTCTTTGTACTGATCATTATATCATATCCATTTTCTGTTTTACTAAAGAATCTATAACTTTTTATTCTGGTGTAACATTTAAAATGGAATTTTTTAACTAAATATATTCTTAGAGTATTTAATAATTCCTATTCTGATTTCAAATTTATATTCAATCTAATTCTTAACCTTTCCCTGTGTTTAAAGAAAATAAACCAATAAAACAATACACATCATGTCTTAGACACTGGTAGGAAAACTTGCTATTTCTAGTCCTTCCTAAAATGCAGATTGTTTATGGCAAAAAAAAAAGGCTTCTTAGTTCTGAAAAATTCTAAAGAGACAATTAATTCTAAGATAGTAAGTACGTAGCTTGGAAATTCCAGAAATAGGAAAGAGCAGAAAGTGACTAAAGGAATATGATTATTAAGTTACCCAAACATGTTATTATCTCTAAAGATGTCAATTTTTTAAGAGAGCAATACAATACACAATACTTTAAGAAAATCAATTTAAAAAAAAAAAATCAATTTTACTTTGTAAAATTCTTTCTTACAAAACCAAAAGCTGAGAAAATAATGTAAGATAATCCTTTAGTTTGTGAAAGTATTTACCTCAAAAGTTTCCATATAATGGCAAGTTCCCTTAAGTGAATTTGAAATATAATATATAAAAATTAAGTTTGCTTCAAAGTTGTTCAGGCATGTCCCTAAAATATAACTGAGCAACTCCTGTGCTGAACTTTAGGATGTTGAAGCAACAAGCTCAACTATAAATAGTGACTATTAACAGAAGGCAAGAAGAAAATACACATTCCAAATTGAGCCACTGACAAGAAAGTGGCTTTTAGACAACTTCTGGTTGTTTAGTAATAAATCTTAAGAAGGATCCAAGGGAATTTAATAACACCTGTTACACGAAGAAGAAATGTATACGTTTCAAAAATGTGTCCTACCATTTGTACTTCACCACCACTTTGTTCCTCAAATTTTGTTTCTTCTTCATGAACAGAGTTAGACTCATTTTCTTGTTGTTTACACTCTTCTTGGAGCTCTTTGTCAATTGCGGTTTCTTCATTCTTAACTTCATCCTTGACAAAGTGACTTACTGCAGCAGTATGTTCTTGCAATGATGTTCGCACAGGGTGCAGTGGTGTGACATGGTCATAGTGAGTATGGAGGAGGCGTAGAGCAATGCCACTTGTTGCTAAAATCCTTGGAATTTCAAATCCAATTTGCGTCTCAGAGAATTTGACACTTTTGTACCTGTAAATAATTTTAACAAAAAGAATGAGACCCTAGGAAACTAAGTCTGTTGAGATTTTACACCTAAGCAGTATATCTCTCCAATTGAATTTTTCCAGTTTGGAGTCCCAGTGCACGCCTGCTTGCTTTGGAGCATTTGGACCCAGTTGCTTATCCTTCTCAAAACACTCTCTTGGGATCTGTGACCCCATACTCTTGTCTTCCATCTCTGGCAGGTCCTTCTCTGTTTCCTCTGTATGGCCCTCTTCCATCCCTTAAATGTTAACATTACTCTGCTCTCTATCTAGGCCCTCTTTCTTCTTCCCTCTACATAGTCTTCTTGGATATGATCATTTTAATGGCCTGAATCATAACTTATGTTATCAGGAGTTTTCAACATGAGTTCTGTTTCCTGGGGTGGGTTAGGGGGAGAAGAGGCATCCTTGAATGGGTTTTAAGAGGTCCAAAAATGCCCTTACCTACGATGAGTATATGTAATAAAGTTCCTAAGAGTCTAGGATTCCCCAAAGTTAAGAACTACTGATCTATATGATGTCTCCTCAAAATAGATATACAACTCACATTTTTTTCAATGCCTTTAGATAGTTGTACTTGATATTTCGTAAGTACTTCAAATTCAACAGGTCCAACATTCAACTCATCATCCCTGCAACCCCCCTCACTATCATTCTCAAATAAAACAAAACTTGTTTCTGCCTCTATTATTCACTATCTGAGTAAAAAGACACCATCTAATTTTCTTCTTAAATCTGGGTAGCTAATAGAAGGCTATTCATTTTTCTCTTTTAAAAGTACAGATTAATTTTTTATTCTTCTATATGTAACACATTTTACAATGAAAAAGGTTATATTATTATATTGTCTCATTAGATTTAAATGACTGAGCATTTTACAGCCAATATAATTTGGAAAATATTTTGTTCCTTCCTATTACTAAGTATCAAGATTAAACTCCAATTCTCTCCATTGTCATGTGACCAGTCTTTTCAGAGCTGGGACCAGAACACCTAGGCCTCCTTTTACTCTGGTAATTTTTTCCTAAAACTCACTGCCATACTAACTCAACTAATTTGAAATATTGAAGATTAAACAGAAGACGTGATCATGAATTTATCATCATCACTATCATTTCTCAGAAAGATGTGATTAACTGAAAATAACTTCCCTAAGGTAAACAAAGAGCAGGTTTGCAATTCAAATCCCAGTTGGCTGACTTCCTAACATAGGTTTTGTTTTCCAAGTATACCATACTAGTTTGCAACAGGCATCTGCCTGGTCATCATGAGGCAACTCCCAGTGTCTTTTGACCTATTGTTTCACCCATGGGAATACCTTGGATTCTTCTTGAGGTTTGCCCACACATACAGAGTAACATTTTCATCTTGAATGACTTTTTCCATATTTCCACTGTCCAGATCTGCTAATGTACTAGCCTGCTAGAAGAGAAAAAAGAAAACATTATAAAAGGAGAGTTCTCATAAACTATGCAACTTAGGGATGCCTGGGTGGCTCAGTTGGTTAAGCAGCTGCCTTCGGCTCAGGTCATGATCCCAGAGTCCTGGGATCGAGTCCCACATTGGGCTCCTTGCTCAGCAGGGAGCCTGCTTCTGCTTCTGCCTCTGCCTGCCACTCTGCCTGCTTGTGCCACCCCCCCTGACAAATAATAAAATCTTAAAAAAAAAAAAAGTTTTAAATAAAGACTAATATAACTTGATGCATATTAACTCTCTTAAATGGCTTAAGTCAATATTATATGTATTCAGTTGTCATAATATAAAAACTTAAGAGGTATTGGAGTTTGAATTTGCTGCCAATTTTTAAAAAGTAGTTGATTCCGCACACTTTTCCCCCAAGACAATAACTTTTTAAGTGTTCAGAATATTTGTCTTATAGAACTATTCCACATTGTGAATTTATCTGATTCTTCATGGTGTTGCTTAACTTGCTATCCTGTCCCCTTTATTTTTTGTAACTTCTTTGAAAGTTAGGTCTAGATAGGTTTAATTATTTTCGGCAAGAAGGCATTGTAGGTTATGCTGTATTCTTCATGTTGCATCCATCAGGAGGCATATAATGTCCCACTGTTAACAGTGTGGACTTGATCACTTGGTTAAGGTGGTATCTTGCAGTTGTGAAGTACATTTTTTCCCAGTCTGTAAGTAATCTGTGGTCTAATACTTTGGCAGTATGAGAATCATGTGCTCCTCAACTACTCACCTATTTAAGTGAAAATGACCCTTATCATTTATTCCATTGAGGATTTAAAAAAAGGTGATTTTCTAACTGACAATTCCTTCCCCATTTATCAGATGGCATTCTTCTATAAAGAAGTGTTCTTTCGGGGCACCTGGGTGGCTCAGTGGGTTAAAGCCTTTGCTTTCGGCTCGGGTCATGATCTCAGGGTCCTGGGATCAAGCCCTGCATCAGGCTCTCTGCTCAGCGGGGAGCCTGCTTCCCCCTCTCTCTCTGCCTGCCTCTCTGCCTACTTGTGATCTCTCTCTCTGTCAAATAAATAAATAAAATCTTTAAAAAAAAAAAAAAAGTGTTTTTTCCCTCCAACCCCACCTTCCCACTTCCTTTTCTGGAGTAACACTTTAGACCCACAGATTTTTATTTATTCAATATATAATCAATTATAATTATTCTTTCTGATAATCAAAGTATTCCAAATTTGACCAGTGGGAGCTCCTTTAAACTAATTCTGTCCCTTTGGATACGACTCCATTAGTCTCTGAGCATTTATTTGCTTCCTAGCACAAGATAACTCATCCTCATCTTTTTATTTTATTTTATTTTTTTTTAAAGATTTTGTTTATTTATTTGAGGGAGAGAGAGAGAGAGTGAGCAAGAGCATGAGATGGCAGAAGGTCAGAGAGAGAAGCAGGCTCCCTGTAGAGCTGGGAGCCCGATGCGGGACTTGATCTTGGGACTCCAGGATCGTGACCTGAGCTGAAGGCAGATGCCCAACCAACTGAGCCACCCAGGTGCCCAACTCATCCTCATCTTTCACTTACCCTGCTCCAGACCTTGAATCAGCCGTTCATCCCAATTAGACCTGGTTCCCTTTTATGGATTAAAAAGAAATCTGGTCCATACTGATATTTCCATTTCCAATTTAACATTACAATATTTTTTCTAATCTCTTCTTTTACATATTGTATATTTTTTCTTAAAATAATCTGGATTACTAAAAATTTTAATACCTTTCTTTGCTTTTCTTATAATATAAATAAAATAGTTCCAAAATTATTTATGAATATTACTACTAACAATAAATTTAGTGAAGTTTAAGCCATCTTTGTAGCTCTTTCCATAATTAGAACATATTCTACCAAGGCTATACAGAGACCAACATAAACCAAAAGATAAAATAGAAACACACACAAAAAAATGTGTGACTTTCGGTTGTTTTCTGCTTTAAAGAGCAAAATAAAACAAAAACAGCCATAGAAGACATTCATGGGATAGGATATTAGCCAAAATTTAAATATGGATAGGACATTAGATTATGGAATTATTACTTCCTAAGGTATAATGATTTTATAGTTATATAGATATCTTCACTAATGATAAGATATTTGGGAAAAATAGAGTGACTGCCAATAATTAATGATCTTTGTCAATTTACCTAGAGTAGTGAATATTTAACATATAAAGTTTTGTGAATTTTTCATAGTGATTCTACTAAACTTTAGTAAGTATAAGAAAAAAAAAAGGGGCACCTCAGTGGCTTAGTTGGTTAAGCATCTGCCTTTGGCTCAGGTCATGATCTCAGGATCCTGAGATTGAGCCCCACATTGGGGTCCCTGCTCAGCGAGGAATCTGCTTCCCCCTCTCATTCTCTCTCTGTTCTCCCTCCCTCTCTAATAAATAAATAAAATCTTAAAGAAAAACAGAACTATATTGATTTTTTTTACTGACTTTTCCATAGCCTTTTAATTAAAAAGATACTGAATTTTTAATCACATAGTGTAAAATTTTAACTCTTAAAGTTAATCATAACTTATAAGCAAAAAAAAAAAAAAAAAAAAGTCACACTTACTCTGAGAAGTATTTCTGTGGCCATGTTAAACTTGAGATGAAGGAGATCCTGCAGTTCTAAAATTGATCCTTGGTACTGTTGTATATTTTTGTCTTCCAAATCATACGGTGGTGTTTCCAATAAAATTAATTTCAATTTCTCAATTAACTATAAAATAAAAACAAAGTAAAAACTTACTACAAAAATAATCTTCTGACAGTGAAAGTGAAAAGGGGAGGATGTTCTATCACTTTTTAATTGGGGCACACATCATAAATCAGCAGTAAAACATAAAAATCCTTTCTTATATTTATTGTATTATTTAAGTTCATGGAAAAATAAAATATTTTCCCCAGAAACTCCCTTATAAGAATTCCCAACCATCTATGTGTAACAGAGCTTTCATTAGCAAGTTAATAGAGCAGGGACAGCTTAGATACCTAAAACTATGGAACAGTAGAAATAATGATATAAAAATAAGGAGGTGGAGGACGATGACAAGAAGAGAGTTACTTATACTGAATGTTTATGTAGGAATCCAAGGCAGGCCACCCCCAAATGAACCACAAAGACCCAATACTGATCTTTTGAACTGAAGCTACTTGAGAGTCAACTGGTACAAAGACACTCAGAACTCCTCTGTCCTCCTGAAAGCAGGAAACAAATCTCCCACATGAAAAATACCCTCCCTATACTAAGAAAAGACATTTTTATCACCAGAGGCAGGGCCTTTCAAGTAGAGAAAACTAGAAATAAACCTTGTTACTTTTTTACTAATCTACCTCAGCCCAAATTCTGCTTAGAATTCCTTACTAATTCAAGCTCACGAACACCTATTTTCCTTATCCTGTAAATTCCTCACAAATCTATTGTTTCTTTGTCTAAAATATGCCTGCCTTGGTAATTTCTTTGAGTTTCAATTTCATTATTGGGTGGGTCTCTATGTGCATGTAATAAAATTGTCTTTTTTCTCCCGTTAACCTGTCTCATATGAATTGAATTCTCAGGCCAGCTGAAAGACCTTGAAGGGTAGAAGAATTTTCTCTCTCCTACACTTACTATGTGCCAGGAACCGTTCTAAATGTTTATATGTTTTAATTCATTCTATCTTTACTATAACTCTATGAGGTAGATACTGTTATTGTGCCCATTTTTATAGATAAGGAAACCGAGGTTTCACCTGTAAGGAGTTTGGAAGATCCGACCGATCCCACCCTAATAAGTAAAAAGCTCAACAGACTGAAAAATCAAAAACTCTTCTTTGATCCACAAGAGAGAAAGAAACAGGGCAAACACCCGCCATCAAGATTGGAGAGACCCAGATTCAGGAGCAAAAGCCACTGCAGAAACCAGTGCCAAGTAAGAACATCTGAACTGTAAATGCCAAATTACTGGAACCTCAGTGTAGACAACTCTTGAGAGTTAAAAACTCCAGAAAAGGGGCGCCTGGGTGACTCAGTTATTAAGTGTCTGCCCTGGGCTCAGGTCGTGATCCCAGCGTCCTGGGATCCAGCCCCATATCAGGCTCCCTGCTCAGCCGGGAGTGTGCTTCTCCCTCTCCAGCTCCCCGGTGCTCATGCTCCCTCTCTCCCTCTGTCATAAATAAATAAATCTTAAAAACAACAACAACGAAACCCCAGAAGAACACAGTCATGGAAGGGAGAGAGCCCATAATATTGTTAGACTTACCTCCAAACGCTCCACCAGATTCTCATAACAACTATGGTAGCAAAATCCCCTCCTATTTGTAGCAGAGGGAGGGGAAAAGGAACGCTTTTGAAATACACCAGCGTACTCTGTTCTTAACAAGGTCTGATCTCAGGGGAAACTAATTAGAGCCTAACTTACCTGGGGGAAAGAAAATACACAACTCCAGCTGGCTCTAGCCATTCCCTCCCACCTAAAAGGGAATTAAAAAAATTAAAGGCACCTGTGAAGTTCATCGTGCAGCGATGCAGAGACACAGGCTTTACTAAAAGACTGAAACCTAATTTCAGGACTGTAGGATTCTTCCCCTCTCCCTACCTCACCTCACAGTCACATTACTAAAGGCCTACTTACAGCAGCTCTTTTTACCCAGTACATCATGTTGAGCTATCAGGAGAAAACTACAAGTCATACCAAAAGGAAAAAACCACAGTTTGAAAAGACAAAGCAAGCATCAGAACCGCACATGGCAGGGAAGTTGGAATTATCAGACCAGGAATTTAAAACAACTATGATGAATATGCTAAGGGCCCTATTGGATAAAACAGCATACATGAATAGATGGGCAACATAAAGGAGAGAGATGTAAGTCTTAAGAAAGAACCAGATAGAAATGCTAGATCAGGGGATACTGTAACAGGAATGGAGAATGCCTCTGGTGGGCTTATTAGTAGACTGGACTCAGCTGAGGGAAGAATCTCTGAGCCAGAGGACACAGCAACAGAATCCCTGAAAACCAAATGGCAAAGACAACAAAACCCTGAAAAAACAATGTAGAAAAATAGAACAAAATATCCAAGGACCGTGGGACAACTACAAAGGGTGTCACATACACATAATGGGGATACTGGAATGAGAAAAAAGAGAGAAAGGAACAGAAGAAATATTTGACATAATAATAATTGAGAATTTCCCTAAATTAATGTCAGATGCTAAACCGCAAGTTCAGGAAGCTCAGAGAACACCAGCCAGGATAAATGCCCTAAAAAACTACGCTTAGGCATATCATTTCCAAACTACGGAAAAACCAAAGATGAAGAAAAAAAATCCCCACAGAAGCCAGAGGAAAAAACACCTTACCTTTAGAGAAACAAAATCAAGAATTGCATTTAACATCTCAGAAACCATGCAAGCAGGGTGCCTGGGTGGCTCAGGTGGTTAAGTATTTGCTTTCGGCTCACATCAGGATCTCAGGGTCCTAAGATCAAGCCCCACATCTGGCTCCCTGCTTCTCCCTCTCCCTCTGCCTGCCACACCCCCTGCTTGTGCTTTCCCTCTGTCAAATAAATAAATAAAATCTTTTTAAAAAAATCATGCAAGCAACAAGAGAGTGGAGATATTTACAGTGTTGGGAGAAACTGAGGCACAACAAGATCAAGGAACAACTGAGTGGCAGGATTTAGTTTTGAACACTGACACATAACAAATACCTAATGCATTTCTAAATTAAGGGAGGCAGCATAGTGGTAGAGTGCAGTATGGACTCAAGCCAGAATGTGGGGCTTTAATCCTAGCCACTTATTAATAGAGTGACTTTGGGCCAGTTATACAACATCGTGCCTGTGCATCACTGTGCCTTCTTCATTTGTGAAATGGGAATAATAGTGCCTATCTCACAGGGTTATTGTAAGAATTCAGCAAGTTACTATTTCTAAAGCCTGGCACAGTATTCTTTAAGAGCTTGCCAAATAAGTAAGTTTGATCACTTGTAACTAGGTGTCTACTGTGGCATCAATGCTATCCAATTCTTTCTGTTCCTCACGTGCTGCCTGCTTTAGTTTCCTAGTGCTATGATCATTCTCTTCTGTCTCCGGCTTTTTCATAATTTGTTTTTTAAGATTTTGATTTAAGACATTTGTCAGAGAGAGGGAGACAGAGAGAGTGCAGCAGGGGAAGCGGCTGGCAGAGGGAGAAGCAGGCTCTCCACTGAGCAAGGAACCTCATGTGGGACTTGATCCCAGAACCCTGGGATCCTGACCTGAGCCAAAGGCCGGCACTTACCCGACAGCCACCCGGGCTTCCCCCTTCTGTCTCCTGTTTGGTTACTTATCTTTTTTCTCATTTTCCCTACTATTTGTTATTTCCATTTCTGTAACCCACTCTCCTAATAGGGACATTTCCCTTCCAGCTCATCACTGATGACCTCTACTACTTCCGCTACTTCCCACTCTCTCCCGGCTTTAGCAGAGCACCAGGTTCCTAGACAAGCATCATGCCACAGCAGCATGGCAGAGAAGATGTGAAATGGCAAGAAGGCCTCACTATGTACAGGAGGCTCGTGGAAAGTCAGAGTAAGACCCATCTGAAGTCTCACAGGAGACTCTAAGCACATCACAGTTTCTCTCTCTTTATGTGTAAAATGGGTCTCATAAGTGTGTCCAGATCAAATTAGGCAATGCGTGTTAAGAGCTTAACAGAATCTGGAGTTTCTCCATCTTACAGTAACACATAGAAGAAGGAAACCACAGTGATAAGAAACATAAAAAGGTGATGAGGAACTACAACAAAAAGCATTAGAGGATAAAAGGACCAAGAGCAGTGAATTCCTGCCAGTTTCAACTATTTTGTAGGTGTGTCTAGTGTGAATTCTTCTATTCATCCTAACTTGGGATTTGTTGGCTTTCTTGAATCTGAGGGTTTGTATCTTCCCTCAACTCTGGAAAAATGTCAGCCATTTTCTCTTTGACTATTGTCATTCTCTCATTCTTCTGCATCTCCTTCTGGTACTCCTTTTCAATGTATTTTAGCCTCTTTTCCTCTATCACGCGTGTCTATTAACTGCTCATTCATATTTTCCATCTCTTTATCTCTCCACTATATTCTGGTAAATTATCCCAATCGACTTCTGATTCACCTGTGATTAAGAATCATTTTCTTATTTCCCTTCTCTAAGCTAAAGATGAGCCAAACAAGTTCATATCATCTCCTTTTGCAGAGTAGGTATTTCCTCTTTTATCCGCAATAACTTTTGGAGGCTCCCAGCCATATAAGGAAACTTTGATTCAACTTGCCACCTTTCACATACTCCAGGCTTTGCCTCCTGGTGGTCCTTTAAACCAATGCTAATCCGAGACTTAACAGAGAGGAAAGCCTCTGGGGAAGTGGTTTCTCTGGGAAGCCACTGATTTTGAAGCTTGCCTACTTTTCTGAATTGTTATATGGCCTCCAAGATTTTCCCTTACTTTGTTTTGAACTAGGCAATGAATTTTTTAAATATTTATTTATTGGGGTGCCTGGGTAGCTCAGATGGTGACGCATCTTCTTTCAGCTCAGATCATGATCCCAGGTCTGGGATCAAGCCCCAGGTCTGGCTCCCAGCTCAGTGGGGAGTCTGCTTCTCCCTCTCCCTCTGCCTCTCCTCCGGCTCCCGTTCTCTCTCTCTCAAATGAATAATAAAATCTTTTTAAAAATTTACATATTTATTTCTTTATGGGAGAGAGAGAGACAGTGTGTATGTGAGAGAGAGCACTAGAGTGGACAAAGAGACAGAAGGAGAGAATCTTCTTCTTCTTTTTTTTTTTTTTAAGATTTTATTTATTCAACAGAGAGAAACACAGCGAGAAAGGGAACACAAGCAGAGGGAATGGTAGCAGGAGAAGCAGACTTCCTGCCTACCAGAGAGCCCGATGCGGGGCTCAATCCCAGGACCCTGGGATCATGACCTGGGCCGAAGGCAGACGCTTAACAACTGAGCCACCCAAGCGCCCCGGAAGAGAATCTTCAAGTAGACTCCATGCTGAGCACAGAGTCACCTACGATGTGGGTCTCAATCTTACTATCCCTAAGGTCATGACCTGGGCCAAAACCAAGTCAGACATGTAACCAATGTTACATGTAACCAATGTTACATGTAACTCCTGTAGGCAATGAATTTAAATATCATTAAAAAAAAGGTTTTTTTTTTAACATTTTTAAGTGCATCGTAAAGTGGTACTTCCTCAGGGTAGCCTGTCCATCCTATTTGCATTAGTAAAATATTCTTACTCATTTTTGTACTTTCATGCCTTCAAGAGTAGGTGCCTGGCACACAGCTGACATTGAAAAACATCTGTAGTGAATCACAGAATAGTGGAAAATTTCAACTCAGGATAAAATCATGTACTTTTCCCCCAAGTTATCTACATAAATGGATACAACTTGATTTTTTTTTCCTGCTTGGATCAGACACACATAATGTTTCACATTTATGTTATGTTGATTTTATCTAAGGTGGCAAAAATGAAAAATAAAAATAGGAATTGTAAAAATAAAAAAATGAAAAGATTAGCAAATAAATTCCTCCATAGCCAAGCAAGCAGTAGTGTTGTTAATTGGCAAGTACTTTAGTTATTCAATTTATTCCTATTTTGGAGTCAATATTAGACAATTTGTAATTTAAATAATTTAAAATTATAGAATAACATTCCAGTACCTACATTTAGCACTAATTTACTCTTCACAATCACCTCCTCAAGAGTCTCATTTGTTTCCTCTTTCCACAGGCTAATGAAAGTATTAATTTCTGGGGATACTGAAGGATCAGGACTCCCATCGCATTGAATGTAGTGTTTCCACTGTGGAATAAAAATGTCTGAAGGTTCACAATGATGAAAATTCAAAGATTAAATAACTTTTTCAAAATTATCAGTTCTCATAATCTAGTTTTTCCCATTTAGGCAAAAAAACATCATGACTTTAACTGCTTATTTGAGATATCTCTAAAATAACAAAATTCTCTTCACCAAAATAATTTAAAAGTTTCCATAATTCAAATAAATAGTAATTCTAGTAATTGTCATATTTTTAAAATAGTATTTATGAACTGGTTTTGTTTTGCTTTCCTCTCTAATCATATAACTTCTATATTTACAAAAGCCAACACGTGCTAATTTCTACTTCTCAAATTATTACTAATTGTTAATCGCCACTGGCATTTTAGTATGAGTTCTTCCATTTATTCTGTAGTCCATGCAAATTCTGCATCTGTAATCATATTATCCCTAATAGTTTTTTGCTTAAAATTATACTGCCATCATCTTTTGCCATATAACTCGTTTTTCCTTTTTCTCCAGATAATAATCTTTATTGTTTCCAAAGTTATGCTCTTTTGAGCAACACTAGATTCCTAAAACTCAAAATTTTCTATTTTAATTTAGAATAATTTTTTCAGCATAGACTCCCCAAAATTAAACCAGATTCAAAAGATATAAAAATTTCAAGGGTCTTATTACTGACAAATAGTTTTCTACAAAGCTATGTGAATTTATTTTGCTACATGCAACATGAGAGATTTGTCAGATTAGAGAGGTTTTACAGACAAACTCAAAGTTTGGGGCTGATTAAAAATGGTATTAGACTATAACTCCCTCTTGTGGTACAAAAGTATTAGTTCACACACACAAATCAGTTTTACCTGAGAAAGCAATCTAGTTTCTCGTTTCAATTTCTCTGCTTCAGGAAAACACCCCTCTAATAAATGAAGTTCTTCAAGTTCTTCATTTCTCCTCTCTAGATCCTGTTACGTGGGGATAAATACATTGGCCAGCTCTTAAATTTTAGCTTTATGTTTCACAAGCAGCATTCTAAACTTTACTGACAAAATACTTAGTTTCAAAATGAACACTAAAGTTAGTTTGAATGTAACTAGTATTTCCAAAAGGTTTCATCTGAAACAGTGGTTTGTGAATGATCTACAGACTCCTGGTGGGTCCCCAAGACTCTTTAGGGATCTGTGAGGTCAAATCTGTCCTCATAATAATACTAAAACAATATTTGCCTTTTTTGCAGTCTCTACATTTGCACTAATGGTACAAAATGGTATAAAATTTCTGGTGTCTCAGCACAAACCAAGTCACAAGCTGTATGAGAGGGTCACATTCTTTGGGGGAGAGGGGTGGGAAACATCCAGTTTCACAAAAGAATGACATGATGAAGTGAAAATTATTCATTTTATTAAATGCCAACTTATCAGTATATGTATTTTGATTATTCTGTGTGATAAAATGGGAAGTATGCATAAAGCTACATATCAAAGGACAAGACTGTCTTGAAAAATAAATACTTCTGTAATTATTAGAGTATTTTGCCAGACACTCAAAAATGAATGAATTGAGCATGTTAGTTCCAGGAAGCAACTAAAAGTATTTGTTATCATTGATAAAATTCAAGTTTTCAAATAAAAATTCAAATTTTAAAGGGGTGTCAGGGTGGCTCAGTCAGGTGAGCGACCAACTCTTGGTTTCAGCTCAGGTCTTGATCTCAGGTCCTACATTGTGGGGCTCCATGCTCAGTGGGGGGTCTACTTGAGATTCTCTCTCTCCTTCCCCCTTGGCCCTTCCTCCCTGCTTGCTTTCTCTCAAATAAATGAATCTTTGAGGAAAAAAATTCAAATTTTAAGAAAACTTGTACCCACAACAGTGAGTTTGACATTTTCTCCCTAAAAACCTTTCTGATTTGACTGGAGATGACACTAGTGCATGCGATTTTTGGTAATAATAAAAATGTGTCAATATTTGGAAGGAAATAATTCAGTAAATGAAATTCTTCCAAGCAATGAATGCATGATTTTGCAAAATCATACATAGATATAAGATCTATCTAAAGGGTAAAATAAATCAATGTTTTAGTGTAACAGAGCACAAAAAGTTCATTGACAGGATTTCAGATTCCATATTGACAAACTATGACTTACTGAGTTTTGGCACAGTATCGAAAAGAATATTCATAATTATCTGAAAGGCTATAACAATATTCCTCCTTTTTCCAACTATGAAACTCTGTGAGGCCAGATTTTCTTCATATACCTCAATCAAAACAAACACTGAAACAGAATACTGAAGTCGATATGAGAATCCAGTTATCTTTTGTTAAGTCTGACATCAAAGAGATTTTAAAAATATAAACAATGTCACTTATTTCTCTAATTTAAAAAATATATATAATGTGTGGTGATGGATGTTAACTAGAGTATTGTAATAATCTTTCCACAATATATACAAATACTGAGTCACTATGTTGTACACCTAAAACTAATATAATGTTGTATGTCAATTATAAACCAATAATATATATAAAATTATATGTTTGGCTGTTTTCTTTTTTAAAATGTTAATATATTTACTTATTTTTACTATTTATTTTTAACAATATTTAATCTATTAATATAATGTGTCTTACAATTTCTCAGTTTAAATTTCTAATATGGTAAATATTGATAGATATAACCCATATAAATCTCCTTGGGGGTCTTCAATTTTTAATACTTACAAGGTTTCTTCTCAGATCAAATATTTCAGAACTATTGATCTGAAAAATTCTGGTGAAAAAGAGAAGTAAAACTAAAAGAGGAGAGGGAGAATTTGAGTTTGGAGGGTTGTGGGGAGGGGCATCCCTGTTTAATCATCTATAAAACAGACTGAGAAAAATAACTTAATGCTTATAAGCAAGGGCTCTGAGGCAAGGCAATTTATGTCTTGAGTCCTGGCTCCGATGTTTACTTTCCCTATTCCTCAATTTCCTTATCTGTGAAATGTGGGTAATAATTTCACTAACTTTCTGGTAAAATTAAATGAGTTAAACCAGTTTATATAAGCCTAATCATTAGTGGTAGGTATGGGGGAGAGTGACTTTACATGGCCAAACACATGTGATAGCCACACAATTTGCCTTCATTAATAACATTACTAGGGGGGCCTGGGTGGTTCAGTTGGTTAAGCATCTGCCTTCAGCTCAGCTCAGGATCTCAGGGTCTTGGAATTGAGTCCCGCGTCCACCTCCTTCCTCAGCACGGAGCCTGTTTCTCCCTGCCATTCCCCCTGCTCATGCTCTCTCTCTCTGACAAATAAACAAAATCTTTAAAAAAAATAACATTACTAATGTTTATATACTTTTGCTTCAAGTTGATGCCATTTTTCTTTCTCAATCCGTTGTTTTTCAAGCCTTTCCATTTCTTCTTTTTCAAATTTCACACGGGCTTCCTCTAAAGAACCAAAAAAAAAAAAAAAAAAAAAAAAAAAATCTTTTCTCAGTGATTTAATCAATCTATTTTTAAGCCCTCAAAATTACTTAAAATATTTTCAAGATGTAAGGGCGGTGGAATATTTTATAGAAATCACAACCACATCATGTGGTAGAAATAAGATGAATGCTAGATTTCTTTCAAAAACAACATGACTCAAACTTTCTGGCCAAGAAAATAAAACTATAATGATATTTCTCTTCCCCCCAAAGTTTATAGAAATCCAATAATAATTTTAACCAATAAAAAGGGACAGAACAATCATGGGTAATTAAGGAAAGGCAAACCTTCAGATTTCTGTAAGTTTGTAACATCTACATCATCAGAAGCAAGTACTCTAATCTTCACTTGCTTTCACTATTAAAAACAAAATATGAAATATATGTTGAAGAATATGAGTTTAATCCAATATAAAAAAAACTTTCCCCAAGATCCAAGTCCTGATAATGTATTCTTGTCACGAGCCACCTAAGAAGGATTTATTTTGATTACACATAAAAAATCAACATGGAACCTGAGGACAATCTTTTAAACCCTGAATTTGAATCCACACATGTTCTTAATGCTCAACGCGACAACCACTTAAAATATTCAGATTTTTAAAATCATTTTTTGGTATTTTAAAGAACTGATATTTTAATGAATTTTTAACTTTTTTTTTTTTTTGCAAATGAAAATTTGTAAAATTTGCCTAATAAATATTATTGAATAGGGTGCCTAGGTGGCTCAGTGGGTTAAGCCTCTGCCTTCAGCTCAGGTCATGATCTCAGGGTCCTGGGATCGAGCCCCACTTCAGGCTCTCTGCTCAGCGGGGAGCCTGCTTCCCCCTCTCTCTATGCTTGCCTCTCTGCCTATTTGTGATCTCTCTCTCTGCCAAATAAATAAATAAAAATCTAAAAAAATATATATTATTAAACTATAAGAACTTGGGCTGCTCTGTACATTTCTTATTAGTGTCTACTTCCCATATTTAATGAATGCGAGTATCAGAATTCTTACTGTACAATTAGCACCAATGCCTCTGATTTCATCAGTAAATATAAAGACTTCAAGATTGGGTTGCCAGAGTTAGCAAATATAAATACAGGATGCTCAGTTGAACTAGAATTTCAGATAAAGAAATTGCTTTTTTTTGTTAAGTATGTTCCATACTGCAAGAGGCAAATTATCCCAAATTATCCATTGTTTATCTGAAATTCAAATTTAACTGGGCATTCTGTATTTTATCTGGCAACTCCACTCCAAGATATATCTGAAAGTGACTGGTATGTACCCAGAACTTTCTGGGTACCCTTTAAACAGCAGAAATGTATTACAAAACAGATGATATCTGAAAAATTGAAGAATTTTGAAAATTCTTTTAAAAGATATCGACTGGAATGTAGAAATACCAACCAATTGTAATAGTCCCTGCATATGAAACTAGTAACACTGTGTATTTTGTACCTTCCTCTTTTTGCCGTCTTTCTTCCTCCTCTTGCTGCTGCTTTAATCGTTCAGCTTTGGTGATTTTCCTCTTCTTCCTGCCAGACTTAAATGTCATAACATAAAAAAAAGGCTATTAACATGCATCCAAATTACTTTTAAACACGTATCCCTCAAATAGTAATTTTAAAAAAACACTTTTGCTTCCATGAGTCCAGTCTTTCATTCATTTAAGACTCTATTACGTACAAAGCACTTAGGACAAAGTATGGAAGCAAGTAAGAAACGTAAGTGTATAAGTTATTTAAAGGCATAAGTGACAGTGCCAACTTAATTACTATACAATACTACACAATTAATATGCAATTTACATAATTTTCTCATTCTTGGTTTCCACATCTTTAAAATGGTGCTAAGCAAGACCTCATTTTGGAGCGCCTGGGTGGCTCAGTCGGTTGAATGTCTGACTCTTGATTTCAGCTCAGGTCATGATCCCAGGGCTGTGAGTCAAGCTCCACATTGGGTTCTGCGCTCAGTGCAGGGTCTGCTTCAAATTCTCTCTCTCTCTCTCTTTCTCTCTGCTCCTCCTCTCACTCATGCATGTTCTGTCTCTCAAATAAATAAATAAAATCTTTTAAAAAAACCCCTCATTTTATTTTTGGATTAAAATAAAATATAACATATATGTGTAAAATAGATATGTAAAATATATGTAAAAATAGTTTTAATATTATTACATTTCTATAATGATTAAAAATACTTTATAGACCAGGTAGGATTTAAGTTTGTGCCCAAAAGATTTTAACATTTAGATATGAAGGGAAGGTATCTCAGGAAGAGAGAAATGCAAGCAATTAGATACGGAGGTGGGATGGCACTGGAAAGGTCAACAAGTTCATGGGCCCTGTGGAGATTCCAGGAAAAGGTAACAGAAATGAAAATGGAAAAAAAGGCTGGAGCTTATGCCATAGAAGTTGGACATTATTCTAAAAAAGTGGAAACCCCCTAAAAGTTTTTTAGAAGGGCTGTGGCTACTAAGAATATAATCTTTTTTCTAAGAATATAATTCTGAAAACTAACTTTATATTAGGAAAAAAATGATTATGAAGAGGATACTACTTGGGTGACCATTAAGAGAAGTTACTAAAACTAAAGTCATAGCAATGTAATAAATACAGGAGAATGGATCCAATATATACAATATAAGCTAACTTAATTTGATAATGATTAAAATTGGAGTCAAGGAGAGGAATGAGTTAAAAGAAGAATCAAAAAGAAAAACTGTAGTCCAGAACAAATAAATTTGGATGAAAAACCACTGAAAGGAACTTAAATATAATTAATTTGAAATGTGAGTAGAGCATCCAGGCAATGTTCACAGGCTCCAAACCGGGAGAACTGAGGTTTAGCAAAAAGATCAGGGTTATGGAATACAAATTTGAGAACCCTCTTGATGATAACCACATCCTCTCCATTTTCCCTAAGGGAAAGTATAGAAAGAAAAGAGCACTATCTCAATTTAGCAGTCAGTAGCGTGGTTAATCCTTGGAATATACTGACTTTTGGATGACCATCTTCTCTTTTTGGCTTACCTACTGCAGAATGCTCCATAGGAATCTCTAATCCATTAGCCCTACCATTTCTTCATTGAACATTAAGCTCCACTCATTGGACTTCTTTGCTCCACTTCTTTACCCAGGTTAGGTTTCATAGCTCATCACCATAATCACTAACTTAGACATTTCTACTTCCCCCATTTTCCTGTCCCTCAGAGAAGCTCAGCTGGCAAATTCCTAGTTCTAGATCAACTCAACTCTCCATTTATTCTGCACTAGCTATAGAGCAGCTGAACCCTGCCAGAGAAAAATACATGAGTTCAAATTTATGAGCACAAATTTTAAATAGACCCTGTGTCATCCAGTATTCCTACTGTTCTCCTCACTTTTCAAACCTCCAAAACCCTCTCCTCTTTCCTACTCTCAGCTGTTGACTTTATCTCTCATACGACTGGAAACAGAATAATGTCAGTTACACATTCAAATCTTTGAACCTATCTACATATCTTTGTCTGCCTTCCCTCCCTGTATGGTGTATGATCTGTATGTACTTTCTGCTATTTAATGCTGAACCTGCCACCTTTATACTGGACCCTATCTTTCATTGCCTATTTAATGAGACCCAGCTCCTGTAATTAATACCTCTAGTTATTCATGAATTTCTCCCTCCCTAGATTTCACATCCCTTTCCATTTTTTGCTCTAATTCTGTTACCCTTTATATCAGACCTCCTAAAAAGACTTGCCTACTGCTTCTACTTCCTAGTTTCTGCATGGCTCACTCTAATCAGGCTTTCATTTCATTTCTATTGCTCCATTAAAACCTCTCCTGTCAAGGAATCTTAAGATGGCCAGACAGTCTGACTTGATTTTTTTTTTCTGACTTCATTTTTTTTTTAAAGATTTTATTTATTTATTTGACAGAGAGAGATCACAAGTAGGCAGAGAGGCAGGCAGAGAGAGGGGGGGAAGCAGGCTCCTTGCTGGCAGAGAGCCCGATGCGGGGCTCGATCCCAGGACCCTGAGCCGATCATGACCTGAGCCGAAGGCAGAGGCTTTAACCCACTGAGCCACCCAGGTGCCCCTCTGACTTCATTTTTAAATGTGTTAATATACATCCTCATGACAAGCTACCTTACATTTTACCATGAGCCAGGTATGAATTGATTACATTTCCTCACATTGTTTTAAAAAGATGCAATTTTAATGTTCTGATCTTAACATCATTTACAATTTAGGCAACATTTAATGTTCCACAGAAATCAAGACTCAAATTTTAGGCAACCAAAGCTTGTTTGTGAATACAGATCTTCCTTGAAATAGGGTTACATCTTGGTCAACCCATTTTATGTTGAAACTATGGTGAGTCGAAAATGCATTTAATACACCCAGCCTACCAAACATCATAGTTTAGCCTACCCTACCTTAAAAGTGCTTAGAATACTTATGTTGGCCTACAATTGGACAAAGTCATCTAACACAAAGTCTATTTTATAATAAAGTATTGAATATCTCATGTCATGCACTGAATATTGTCTGAAAGTGAAAAAAAGAATGACTGTATGGGTACAGAATGGTTCTAAGTGTTTTGGTGGTTTAAGCTTGTAATGAGGGGATGAGCAGGGAGCCCAATATGGGGCTCAATCCTAGGACGCTGGAATCATGACCTGAGCCAAAGGCAGGTGCTTAAGGACTGAGCCACCCAGGCGCGAGCAGGGCGAGCGGCAGACAGAAGGAGAAGCAGGCTCCCTACTAAACAAGGAACTGATGCGGGACTTGATCCTAAGACCCCAGGATCATGACCTGAGCTGAAGGCAGAAGCTTAACTGAGCCACCCAGGTGTCCCAACAGTGATAGATCTTCTAATAGCGTACCTTTTCTGTAGTCTTGTACAATTTTCCTAGCTTTTGCAATGAATTATACTAATTTAAGTTATATAAAGTTTCACAAGCATCTTTAGTGAAAACATGAAGCATATTTATATTTTTGGTGATACCCTTAATCTTCCTTCTTTAAAAAATTAATATTTTTGGAGTTGATGTTTTATCAATTAATTACACTGTGAGAGGGTTTTTTGCATCATCATTGCACAATAATCTCAGAGGTTATGTCACTAAAAATTATTACTAGTTCCACAACTCCATCCTACAATATGTAAGAAATTCAGACTATCTCGATACTTCTAATGCCATATCTCACCACAAAGAGCAAAAGACAAAAAGTCCCTCAGTACCTTGATTAGAGAAAGCCTTGCCAACAGCATTTGAATTGTTCCTTAGCCTAGGCCCTGGGGCAATGAACCACTACAATTTAGATCCACTTTGGTTTTGGAAAGCAAGAGATTTAATTGTGAAAAGGGAGGATTTCATGACAGATTTTTCCCAGGAAAAGGGAAATACGGAAATAGATGATCTGGAAACTGATTTCCACAAAACTATCTGTGTCCTGGCATCCATAAAAAATCTTTGTGTATCTCTGAGAGTACTTTTTACTTGTAGGCTTATTTTGGGGAAAAGACCTCTGATCCAGTCTATTGCAATAGCTTCATAACTGGTCCTCCTGCTTCTACTCTTGCTTCCTTGCAATGAATTTTCCATTCACCTTTTAAACATGTAAATCAGACCATGTCACTCTTCTGCTTACAACTTTCCCAGGCCACTCATCACACTTAGAAAAAAACGCAAACATTTCACCATGGCCTTCTTGGCCATTATAACTGTTGTTTCTTTCTAGAATCTCATCCGCCAGGTAATTATTGAATAACTCCCTTACTTCATCTAGGTCTCTTCTCAAACTTTATTTCCTTAATCACCCCATACGACATAGCATCACCACTATTCCCTACCCCACATTTCTCACTGACCCCTTCCTTGGTTTTCTGTATTCTCAAAGCTATCTGAAATTATATACCTCACCTCACCTCCCCAGATAGAATGTAAACTTTATAAAATGAAGCCACTATCCTGATGAGATATTTGCACCCCCATGTGCACTGCAAGACATGGAAACAAACTAAGTGTCTATCCACAGATGAATGGATAAATATATATGAATGGAATATTATTCAGCCATAAAAAAGAAAATCTTGCTATTTGTGAAACACAGATGAACCTTAAGAGCATTATGCTAAGTGAAATAAGTCAGAGACAAACACTGTACAATCTCACACGTGGAATCTAAAAAAGCTGAACTCACAGAAAGAGAATAATTTGGTGTTTGTCAGGGGCTAGGGCATGGGGGAAATGGGCAGATATTTGTCAAAGAGCATAAACTTCCACTTACAAGATAAGTTCTGAAAATCTTCTGTACATACAATACTGTATTGTATACTGGAAAGTTGCTAAGTTAGTCCATCTTCAATGTTTTCAACACACACACACACGCACACACACACACAATAGTAATTATGTGAGATGATAGATGTGTAATTAGTTTGGTAATCACTTCATAATATATAATTATTATTACTAATTATATTAATAATGTCAAATTGTTACATTGTATACCTTAAACTTATACAATGTTATATGTCAATTATATCTCAATAAAGCTGGATTAAAAAAATAATGTAAGTTTCAGGAGATGAGAGACTCTGTCTTGCTACTGTTCTCTAAAGGACATTAATCCTGAAAAGCAATTGAACGAAGAAAAAAAATCTTGAAAACTTAATCCACAAGCCAATTCATGTGGATTTACAGTCTGACTGATACCATTAGCATGGTCCAAAAACTCTCAAGCAGAGACTTTACAGTAGTATCAGGTATGAGTAAGCCTTATGTGACTGACAGAAGCAAGCATCCTCTCTGGAAGAAGTGAATGTCAATCCAGGATGACAACGATGGTAAGATAATATTGACTATAAGACACATCTCAATTTTAGTAACGTTAAAGTATAAAAAGATGAGTATTCTAGAATTAATGAAATACAATATCATTAAATGATAAATGGAAGATGCAGAATGCTCCCGTCTGTGGGGAGAAAAGGGATGTGTATGTACTCTTTAATGCTTAAACAATTTACGAAAAGATACACAGTAGTTCTTCCAGTCTTGAGCAAATTTTCCATTTTTATGCTATTTTAATTTTGTACCATGTGCGCTAACAAGTGAATAAATTATATCTTTCAATGTTTTTCTAACTATTCTTCTTTTCTATTCCTTTTCAGGATTAAGATCTGCAAGTTTTATTGCTGTATCTTTCTGTGTTGTGGATTTATTTCTCATTACTCATATATCCAGCTTTATGCAGGCATCTCCTATTAGGCTCCCATCCTGGGCATTCCCTTTTCTGGTGGTAATAATTTAAAGGTAGGGGCACCTGGGTGGCTCAGTGGGTTAAAGCCTCTGCTTTCGGCTCAGGTCATGATCCCAGGGCCCTGGGATCGAGCCCCACATCGGGCTCTCTGCTCAGCGGGGAGCCTGCTTCCCCTCTCTCTCTGCCTACTTGTGATCTCTCTCTCTCCCTCTCTCTCTGTCAAATAAATAAATAAAATATTAAAAAAATAATTTAAAGGTACTTCTTACACTGATGGCATCATAGATTGGATAGAAGAGGTATGTCTTTGGATCTTTTTGTTTTAGCATGATGAGATAGTGTCACTTCTTTTCACAGAAGCATCATATTTCATTGAAAGTATGTACTATGATTTTTTATGTTGTCCCTCTTAAAAAAAAATCTGACAAACAGAAAGAATAAAATATATCTTTCAATGCTTTTCTAACTATAGTATAAATTCTATTACAGACTCAATCCCCAAACCACAATCTCTAAGAATGGAATAAATTAAAAGAGAGTGATTTATTCCTTATGTTTGGTCTCAAATTTCATCGGCTTCCTACCACCATTCTCTAAGGGATATAACACTCTGAACAAAATAATCCAGAAGTATTTATTTAGCACCCATGCATACACAATTAAGCACCAAAGTCATTTAGAACAATGAGTTTTCTCACCAAAAACAATGTATTTAAGATTTCACTATCTAAAACTAAAAATGAAAATCCACACAAACCAATAAACTGTTACAGACCCACATACAAATAATTATAGTCCTCCAGAATACTTCCATCAGAATGTGTCCAGAGCCTTCATAAATTTTGTTCAGTGATATCCACAGCCTTAAAAATAGTTTCAGGTTGGTAGTAGGTGCAAATGACTGAGAAAAGCAAACACAGAAGGCACTCCAAAGCATCTCTTGAAGAAATGTTTAATTGTATAAATATTGAATACACATTAAATAAGCATTTCCTTTAAATGGTCAAGGGCCCAGGTGTTTTTAAATGTTGTCAGGGTAAATGGATTTCACATATTCATTAGACAAATATTGACTGAATTTCTACTATGCGCCAGGCACTGCACTAAATGCTATGAACATAAAAATTAATATGATGTGCTCCTGATCTCAGACAGCTCACAATTATAAATTATTAAAATAAAATGATATAAGGGTTATAATTGAGGTATGTACAAATGAATGTGCTCTGAGAACACAGCATAACTGATTATGGAAGAAAGAATAGAAAATTTTACAGAGAAGTGACATTATGAAATGCGCCTTAAAGCCAGTATTCCAAACCCAAATCCCTATTAGGGTCAAGAAGGTAGATAAAGTAGGGAGTCTGGTCATAGTCAAGACCATGGCAAACTGAAGAGTTTATGCATTTCTAAAAAGGGGCTGTTACTCAGTCTAGCCAACTGCTGCCTTACAGAACTATAGGCCCAATGTTATCAAGTTTCCAGTTTTTCAAGAATAGATGGAAATCCCATTTTTGTATGAAAATAATTTGGCAAAAACTTTTCAGGTCAAATGAAATACCGTTAGGGACTAAATCTGGCTTGCCAGTCAAGAGATTACAATCTCTGCTTTAAAGTATAAATCTAAAAGAGAAGAAGGCATTCTAGACATCCTTTATTAAATTCAAATTTCTACAAAGTATAAAAGAAAATCAAGTATGCATTACTACGCAATCCATTTAAAGACATATTACCTCAGGGTCCACTATTAAGGTTTTGTAATTAAATTTTTGTGTTTGTCTAGAATAAAGAAAAAGGGTACCTTATCTAACGTTTTCTAGGGCACAATAAAAAGCCTCAAATTTAGATACAAGTAAAAATTAAATACTGTGAAACTAGAAGTATCTTTTTATGTCAAATTTGAACTATGTCCCATATTGTAAAGGATGGCTCATGATTTAAATAACATTAATATCTAAAAAGTAAGCTTAGTAAATACTATTATAACCTGAAATAAAACTAGAACTAGAAAAATGTTTAAAAGTTCTATTTATACAATGTCAGTGTTTATAAAACTATCTATTTGAGAAAATAATGTCTACCTACCTTTTTTGCTTTGGGACCCTGAAAATTAGAAAAACAAGAGGATTGATAAGTTGTAAAAAAAACTCTGGTATTTTTAACAAAGCGCCAATATTCTACAAAATGTGAAAAGTAGGAGAAGCCGGGCAAAAACCATAAGGAAACTCTCTGCATCATCTCTTCAACTTTCGTGTAAATCTAAAATTATCTCAAAATAAAGTCTTTTAAAAAAGAATTTAGACAAAACTACAAGCAGATCTAGGAAAAACAAAAATAGTTCACTACTGAAGCACCTTTTTAAAATTATACATTTTTTAAATCTTACACTCTTTCTTATGACAGTCACTCAGTGACCTGTGTAACGAAATGACCTACCACTACACAGAATAGCAGTCAGGGAGATACTGGTTTAAAGGGATCCAAGGAACAATAAGTTATTGACTAAATACAGGCACTGCTGTCAAGTTTGAAAGTGTGGAAATGATCTCATAAGTAATCTTTCTGTAAAATTACATTGATTTTATAGAAAAAAAATCAGTTATTTAAAGCAAGCAAAGCTATGATAAAAAGATTCTGTTCAGCAATGTGTCTTAAAGCAGATCTATTCTTCTTTGGAAATTAATTTGGAAAGCTCAACATTGCAATAAGTATTTACCATCAGCATTATCATTACAGGTGTTTTTCAATTAACACTACTTACAATTTCCTGATTAGGCTTATGTGTCCATTAGATTTCTGATAAGGAATCTGTAGGAGATCATGTAACTGTAATATTATACACATTCCATATCTGAAGACTTATCCAGGAAAAAGTACTGGTTCAAACTATAAGATCATCACTGTATTAAATATAAATGTTGAAAGTGACATGATGCAGATTTTATCTTCTTGAAAGTACATATATTTCATTAATTCATTCAGCAAATATTTATTAATGATTTGTACAAAAGATGCTCTGGGACACTGGAGATGATATAAAGAGGAGTAGTAGAGACTTTGCTCTCATATAATTTTTATAGTTGGGTTCTATTTTTATTATCATACTGACTATCGATTAATAGTTAATACACTCCCATCTTGAAATAAGTACTATAAAACAGAATATGCAAACAGTATTGCTCCTGTTCTCAAGTAGTCGTATTTTAAGATGAGCAAATTATTATCTCGAACTAGTGCTTCTAAAGTGAAGTAGGTTTGGGATTAGTACTTATCCTAAACCCTCCTGCAAATTATAAAAAGAACATCATGTAGTACAGTACAGTTGATCCTTGTAGGATGCGGGGGGTTGGAGTATGGACCCCATGCAGACAAAAATCCACATATAATTTTTGACTCTCCCAGAAACTTAACTCTTAATAGCCTATTGTTGACAAGATTTACTGATAACATAAACAGTTAATGCATATTTTTGTATATGCATTATATACTGTATTCTTGCAATAAAATAAGCTTGAGAAAAGAAATAAGAAAAATAAGAAAAAGAATACGTTAACAGTTTTGTACTGTATTTATCAAAAAAACCTGCCTAGAAGTGGATTCCCACAGTTCAAAGTGGACCAGAGTTATTCAAGAGTCAATTGTAGTTCTCAAAGTTCAGGGGGCTTGTTAAAAAAAAATGTATATTCCCCCTCCCCACTGTGATTTGGTCGATATTAAGCATTGACCTGTACCCTCGTCCTATCCCCCAGTACCTTAATTTACCTTATTTGGAACTAGGGTTGTTATTGATGTAATTAGTTAAATTGAGATAATAATGGAATAGAATAACCTTTTCTCCAGTAAGACTAGTGTCCTTATAAAAAGGAGACACAGACATGCACACAGAGAGACCACCACACAAAGAAGGGGGTAATGTTGCAACAAGCCAAGGAACTACCAGAAGCTAGGAAAGAGGTCTGAACAGATCCCTTCCTAGCACCTGCAGAGGGAGCAGAGCCCTGGAAACATCTTAACCTTGGATTTATCAGCCACTAGATTTGTGAAACAGTAAATTTCTACTGTTTAAGCCACTTAGTTTACTTTGTTACTTGGCAGCCCTAGGAAACTAATACTGTAGATTTGTTTGGAGGTTTGTTTGTTCCTAGAATCTGCATCTTAACAAGTATTCCAGATGTAATAGAAGTAAATGTTCCAGGGACATTTTGAGAAACATTGCTAGAAGGATAAGATGAAATTTATGTTCCATTGGTAAATAAATAGAGGCTTATTGCTCCTTCGATTTATCAGCAGTTTTAAGTCGGCTTAAAGTCCATTTACTTCCTGTTTTTCCTGACATAAACATTCTCCATCAATTCTGGTAAACTCATAGTCATATTTAAATACAGTTTGAAAAGCATTGCTCTTCCTTTTCTGTGCACTTTCCCATCCCAATTTTATCATTTCCAACTTAATCTTACTCCACTGTAGACGTTTCAATTGTTACAGTTAAAAAACTGTATTCTTATTAGTTTTGCCTGACTCCCATAGTAGGGAGGGGTGTAGTACTCACTTTTAGATCTTCGACTTCTAGCCTAGTGTCAAACACAAAGAATGTACTCCATATTTCCCCTTAATGAATTAAACAATTAAATACATTTTCTACTTCCTTTGGTTTTAACCACAGAAGATGGAAGTCACATTTAAGAAAATGGGAACAGAGATCATCTCAAGGGGCAGGTTGGTCCGTGTTTTGGAAAAAGACGAAACGGCTGAAGAGTGCATTAAAACAAAACAAGCAGCTCTATTGTATTTAATAAAGGCAAGCTGAGTAATTTGATTCATAAGACAATTCATATTTCCACAAAAGATCACATAAAATGACTTTTCAAAGCAGAATAAATTGCAACAGCTTTTTAAACAACTACCAAGGAAGCACAAAAAGACATTTTCGCCAAGCTGCCAATGAAAAAAGCAACTTAATGGGAAGGTCTATTGTTCTTGGAAATTACCAGGTTGAGGCCAATTCTTAAACCTACCAACAGTGCAAGACTAGGACACCATTTACCCCACTGGCCATCCCCCCGTTTGCAGAAACCGGTTTGCGACTCCCGTGGGGTCCCTGAGATCCCAAACGGGAAGGCCACGAATCAGAAGGCCGATTTCCCACAGCTGTAAGGGCTCTTCCTTAAACCCACCCTGCTCCCCTCTAACAAATGTCAGGCTCTTATTACATCATTTTACACGGGTGAATCACTGCTGGTCCCTTCACCTAAGTTCCCCACTTGCCCTGCTCACCATTCTGCAGCCAGCACAGTCTCAGCGGTCCGCCAAATTGGTGCTCAGCGTGTGTGGACGAACGCTCCCGGGTTGTCACGACGACAAGCCCCGCCCACCGGCGCCCTCGGGAAGCGGCGCAAATCCTCGCGTTCGGGTCCGCGCAATCGCGCTGGGGTTCTTCCGTGGGGCGCCCCGCCCCCTCCTCTGACTGGCTGACTCTCACCAACACCCGCCCCACGTGGTTGCTGACAGACCCCGGAGTCGAAGCGGTCAGAGTCCTTTACGGCCGAGGAATGCCGGAAAGTGCGTGAGTGCAGCTGCTGGGACGTTTTATTGTTTTCCAGGTCCTGGGGTCTGGAGGCGGTCAAGTACGGTCTGGGCTGGGACCACTGGGTGTGCAATAGGGGTTCGGAACGTCTTCTGACATTGACAGTCTGTCTTCCTCCCCAGGGGCGTGTTGGGGCGAATCTCTGTGCTAGGGGTTTCCGGAAGGAAGGGAGACGCTAGCTACGGGATCGGGTGAAGTGGCGGACACCGGTGGGCTGCTTGGGCCACCACAGCTTAGGCCCGCGTGGGGACGGGGTTCAGTGGGCAATTTAAAGAAAGCGGTGAATAAATTGGTTCCACGAAGGTTGGTTATTTTGAAATTAATGACCTCTGGATTCTTCTCTCTGCACATGGTTCAGTTACTTTCTGTGCAAGTTATGTATGTGCCGTTTTTCCTAAGAGCAGCTCTAAACAAGGACTGGAAATTACTTGAAGCGATTCCTGGATAAAGGATTTCCTGCAGTTGAAGGTCGCAGAGGCCCAGCAAAACTCATTAAGTCCAAGGTCACAGGCTAATTGTGCTCCCTGTAGCGCAACCTTCGGAATTTCAGTCTCCTCCCCACATGAAAAAAACACTGACAATTTAGACCAGCAGGAAAGCTAGAAAAAATTAAGTAATTAAGAAATTAAGCTCCTTCCAAATTCTCAATTCTGTGATTTAAGGGCCCTGTTTAGCATGACAAAACATCAAATACTTTAAAATCACTGGCACCATTTCTTATCTCTGAATTCTAATTTTATAATGCTCTCTCCCAGCTGTATTGACTAAATGTATTAAATAGTAGTGCATAAGGATTACTGAGCTAGTCTTGTGAGCTGAGGTATTATCCCCATTGTAGTAGAAATCCAGACTGTAAATTATGACATTCCATCCCCAAATCCTGGGTAGCAAGATAAAAAAAAATCTTAATGTCGACTTCATATAGTGTTCTGAACCCATCTGGTATGGAAGTTTTTTGTTTTAGTGTTTCAAACTAATAATGTTTATGGTATAAAACCTCAGTCAGCTCAGTTAGGATTGATATGGTGTAAAACGTCAGTCGGCTCAATAGGACCTCAGCATACAGTGGTGTTAATGGGAATCCCAAATTACCCTAAAATGGTAGGCCTCTAGGGGAGAAGACTTGCTCAAGCTCTCACTCAATGCCACCTTCCTCCTAGAGAGGAAAAAGTGCTAGGAATGTGTGAGAACACACTAGACAGTTTTCTAGGGGCACTGTGCTGTAAAATTACACCAGTGAGTTTGGCTCTCCTCTAGTACTTCTCTTGCAAACTGCCTTAAGGGTGATTTCATGTTCTCTTTGCCTTCCAGCAGACATAGTACCCACCCATTCTGAATATAGACATAACCAGGTCCTTTCAACTCCCTTCTATAATCTGGCTCCTAGGTATGCCTCGATCAAGCCAAATGCCAGCCTTAGGGGGCAAAATCTTTTGCCATCTACCGCTCTGATGACATATCCTTTGGAACTGGCTTTAAAGAGTTTTTTGTGTGAAGCTTTTTAGGCTTAACTAGTTTGGGGAAATGTGTTTCAGCTGTTTGAAGTCAAAATCTACCAGAAACCAATAAATAGTAAGATTACACTGCCTTTCTTTGCCAATTTTCCTTCAGCTTTTATTGCCATCTTAACTTTCATGAGGAAGACTGACAATTCTTAGTTAACCAAGCACTGGAGTTGGTTAAGTCTAAACTCCTCAGCCCAGTCATTGGAAAAAAGCTATCAATGGAGAATTGTACCTCCCTCCCCTTGCCCACCACACACATTTTCAGAATGATAAAGGGCTTCTCTCAGTCTCTAACAGCTTGGCTCTTTACAAAGAGCAGTAACCTCCATGACTTCATGTAGGGTTGAGGAGCAGCCCTAGGTCCCTGCTGCACTTTAATTTCACCAGGTGAACCCAAGGAGACCTCTTTCTCCCAATGGCTAATAAACTTGAATGCCTGAAGGTCCACATAAAATAATGATAAACTGCCTTAATTCCTATAAATTAACATATAAAGATCAGGATAATTTTACCCTAGTCAAACCAGCTACATATTTTTGCTGGGCAAATCCTTTATTATGTATGATTTGTAAAAAAGGCAATAGCTTAAAAGGACAATTTAAGCTTTTACAAATTATAAATTGAGTTAAATAAAGCTGTGTTCTTTGCCAGAAAATTAAACAGGCTATAATTTTCAATTTTAAAATATGTCTACGTAGATTTAGAATCATTTTCAAAGCATGTGATTCTTAAGAGCCATTCTTCAGTAAGATTAAATCATGCTGGAAACTGGCTGTCAGCAAACAACAACGTTTTAAAATGGAAATTAGATTACTAGAAAGTAGATTAAATGCACCCTTCTAATTTCAAAACTCCACTGATCGTCAATGAAGGGATATAAAAATTAAAAATGTGAGAGAAGGGGCACCTGGGTGGCTCAGTTGTTAAGCGTCTGCCTTCGGCTCAGGTCATGATCCCAGAGTCCTGGGATCGAGTCCTGCATCGGGCTCCCTCCTCAGCAGGAAGCCTGCTTCCCCCACTACCATTCCCTCTGCTTGTGTTCCCTCTATCGCTGTGTTTCTCTCTGTCAAATAAATGAAATCTTTAAAAAAAAAAATGTGAGAGAAGAGAAATGACAACGGTAAAATTTTGGAAGCTGCAAACCAGATGAATGAATGTGACTCAAACACACCAGAAAAGCCTAATTTATACTGTATAATTCTCAAAAAGCACTGGAACAGGGCCAATGGAATTGGAAATGAAGAATGAAGTAAATCAAAGAGATTAAGTAAAAGCTATTTGAAAAACACCTCGAGAGACTGCACCTCTCACTCCACAGAAGCATGGAAATACATTTCTGACCAAATAATACTATTCTCTGCACTGGGGTGCCCTCAGGTATACTCAGGTATATAAGTACATGAAAACCATACTGAAAACAGAAATTAAATTTGGTATACATAATGCTAAATGTAAGGCCCCCATTCTTCCATTTCTTAAGATTGAATAGGCAAATCCTCAGCAGGTTGGAAGTTTCTTCTCTGGGGAATCTGATCAGCCCAGGAGGAATGACTTTGACTTCACAGGTTCCCCAACAAAGGGTACACTCAGATCATCCTAACTGAAGCTCAGAGTCTATTAAGTTGCAACCATGTATACAGATCTTCTAAAAAGCTTTTTTTGTCCTTTCACTTGTAAAAATGGAAGAAAAAAAGAAGACTTGGGAAGAAAGCTCAGAAGCAATCCAGACAAAAGCAGAAAAAAAACTTGGAGAAAAACAGAAAATTGAATGAAAGCTCAAAAAGAAAGAATTGTTCTGCTACGTTGTATGTTTGCTATGTGAATTAGCTTTTAAACTACTAGTAAAGTGGGGAATTATGTAAGAACATGGAAATAATATTTGTTCATATGTGATTTCTTTCCCCCTTAAGAAAGAGAAGCCAGAGAATCAGATTTATGAACTTCAGCAAGAAATGAAAAGGACTTCATATAGCTGCCATCCTGGCAGCAGGAGTCTTCCAAGTATATTTTTGGAAAATTTAAAATAAGTGTTTACAACCAGGGTTCCCACCCCAGAGAGGCATACCGGTTTTATGCAGCTTGACTTCTGGCTGGTTGAATCACCTACCCTGACCACTAACTGGCAGCCTTGTGGTTTAGATCTCTATTTCCATGTGTACCTCACTGTCTTCCCAGCCCTCCTCTTAACATTTATACCAATTTTTAAAAAGTTTTACTGAGGTATAATTGACATACAGTAAATTTACTTTAAAGTATAAATCAATTTGCTAAATTTGAGATTTGCATATAGTTATGAAACTGTCATCACAATCACAATAAACATCTCCATTAGCCCCAAGGATTTCCTCCTGCCTTTTGATCCCTTCCTCTTCTCCAGTCCCTTGCTCCCCTTCCCAAGCTACTCTGTTATTTGAGCACTTTAAACATCTGTGGTAACCTCCAGCTATTCTACAAAATAAATGGCCTGTGATCTTCACAAGTATGAAGTTCATGAAAGTCAAGGAAACTCGAGGAATTGTTTCAGACTGAAGGCTAACAGGACATGAAAACTAAATGCAATGTGTAACTTTAGATTGGAACTTTCTGCTATAAAGGGCATCTTTGGGATGACTGCCAAAACATGAAAGGGTTGTGGGTTTGATGTAGTAATGTAGCAGTGTTAGCTTCCTGATTCTGATGGTTGTATTGTTTTGTAGGAAAATGTCATTGTTCACAGAAACTACACTAAAGGGGGGCCTGGGTAGCTCAGTGGGTTAAAGCCTCTGCCTTCGGCTCAGGTCATGATCTTAGGGTGCTGGGATCTGCTCAGCAGGGAGCCTGCTTCTCCCTCTCTCTGCCTCTCTGCCTACTTGTAATCTCTCTGTCAAATAAATAAATAAAATCTTTAAAAAAAAAGAAACGAAACTACACTAAAGCTGTGCTGTCCAGTATGTTGGCACCTAAGCCATTGATACTGATAAGCACTTGAAATGTAGCTAACATAATACATTAAAATAATATTTTGGATATGAACAAAATTTATTAAAATGTTTGTTTTATTTTTTAATATGGGCTACTAGAAAATGTAATATTACATAGGTGTCTTGTATTACATTTCTGTTGGATGGTACTGCAAAGTATTCACACTAATCGTTTATCATGTTAGTAACTTACTCTCAATTCTCAAATTCTTAAGTATATTCCTTAAATTCTTGTTCAGGAAATATGTTGCAACTTTTCTGCAAGATTGAAATTATTTCAAAACAATTATGTCAATAAGGGACAAAGTATAAGGTTTCTTAGGTCATTGGGAATATAGGAATAACAATTTTATGGAAGGTTATACATGACACATTTACTTTGGGCCTATCATGAACTAAATGCTTATGGTATTGGGAATTTTATGATTTAATCCCCAAACCATAACTAGTAATGGGAATTATTTTCTATGTTTAGTCTGTCATGTTGCCTTTAAGGAGCCACCTTTCCCTAGTAGCACGAACAAATTACACATAAAGCATAATCTACTCCACTGGATGTTGCCTGCTTGTCACACATGTACCCGCTTAGAGGTTTTCACTGGTCTCTTTACCACCACTCTTATTGCCCATCTACCATTAGCTGTGAACCTGCTTGACTCCCACACTCACCTTCTACTCTTTGGCTTTCTTAGGAGAGCACCCTTCTAGATTTGAATAGGCCTCTTTCCAGTGTCCTCCAAATGAGTCGGGTGTTGCCTTGAGAGCAACGTAGACAGTCTTCTTTCCACAGTAAAGAAACAAGCTCATAAAGGTTAAGTAATCTGTATAACATTATACAGCTGGGATTCAAATCTAACTCTTTCCACTCTATAAAAGAAGGTACACCTGTCTAACTTTTTGACAATTCATTTTCTCTCTCATTACCCTTTTTACTTCATAGGACTCACACAATTCATAATTCTCATTTGCTTATTATGTCTCCCATAGGAGATGTCAGTTCTGTGAGAGCAAGTATTTTATCCAACATTTCATAGCTATGTCCCAGTACTTGGAACCTAAGTGCTCAATAAGTATTTATTGAATGAAAAAAAAAAGTTACCATTTTTTCCCAATGTGTAAAATCTTTTGATTCTTTTTTGGGACTACAATGTAGTTATTTACAAAAAATTTTCTTTTTCTTTTTCTTTAGGTTATGTTATGTATGTAAGTAGCTACTTTCCATAATAAATGAAAATGGCCAATTCTTTAAGAGGAGAAGTACTGAATCTTTATAAAAATGTAAGTAATTATGTTGCAGTTTTATACATAGGCTATTGAGATAGATTGTTTAGAAATATATAACCTTTCTTTTTAAAGCTGCTGTATCTTGGAAGAGACTATCCAAAAGGAGCAGACTATTTTAAAAGGCGTCTGAAGAATGTCTTCCTAAAAAACAAAGACGTGAAGGACCCAGAGAAGATCAAAGAACTTATTGGACGGGGTGAATTTGTAATGAAAGAGCTAGAAGCCTTATACTTCCTTAGGAAATACAGAGCGATGAAACAACGCTATTACTCAGATATCGACAAAACTAACTGATCTACATTACTGTAATTTGGCTGGAATTCAGTGTGAGCTGTTTAGGTATACCAGATATGATAAAAGTAAATGCAACTTAAAATGGCAAGACATACAAGTTATATAAAAAATACCTGAGCTGCCTTAATGAACTAAAATAAGCAACTTCGGTTCACAGAGCTTTATCAGCAACCTTTTGTTAATTTTAATACAAGATCAGCAATATAGCCAACTACCAATTAAAAATTGGTACCCAATTTTGAATGAAGATATAATGTACTTAAAACAATTTCAACTTACTAAGTTTTTGTTGTTTTTTTTTTTTACCAATTATTCTTAGCCCCTTTTTCCATTTTACTGACAGGAGAATGCCATTTAATGCATTTAACTAAGCAAAATAATTTCTTGCACATTAATTTCCCTTAACTTTTGAAGGAGTACCACCTTATTTTTGAACATATTTGGTACATTAACAGCACACACTCAAGGTTCACTACAAAACAAATAGCACGTGGTAATGATTTAAATGCAGTTATAGAAATAATATATATGGAGTAAGATTATTTCTTATCTTGAAGTAGGCTGCCAGTGACTGGCATTATATACATACCTATTTAATAACTTCCATTATTAATTTTGCTGCTGGCTCCATTTTGGTCTTGAAACAAATCACCTGTTGTGTATCAATTACCCTTACTGATAAGAAGTAATAAATAATGTTACTCTGTTCTTTCATCATGAAGGCAGATCTGTTTTGCATCTACTTCTAAGTGAGTTAACAGTAATGGACCTAAATCTAAAATGGTTTTAAGCAAACACTTAAACCTTTACATAATGTTCACAGCACCTTTCACAAATAATAAAGAATATATCTAACAAATAAGCTGCAAAAGATTCACTAATATAGTGTCTGTGGCTTATAAACTATTCCATATGAACTGTGGGGCAAATGTTTCAAATTTCTGTCAAGAAGTACACACAATAATAGTCACCATAACTATTTTTATTACATTACAATAATTAGGAGCAGTACAGTTCATGACAAAAATATTACAAATTTCAGATCACCTCACAGCACATACTCCTATAAACATTTAAAAGTTAATTTTAATTAAAAGAGTGGTCATTTTTATATTTAATGTTTGATATGACCAACATTCCTAGGTCAGCGCAACCAAATGATGGAAAACAACTGGATCACACTGCATATGTCCCACAAAAAAAAGCACAATGTACAAAATGTGCATGTTTCAGTTTACACTATACAAAAATAGTTAAAATACATTCCAGGTAAACATGTTACATTAAGAAATAGTACTAGTAAGAAATTGGCACTCAAAGGAAAAATGCAAAAGTATTTTCAACATGAAAACACAAGACAGTGGAATTGGAAACTTTTGGATAAAACATTACATAACCCATTTAGCACTATGGGGAGGGAACCCTCTGTAATAGACATTTCTGTAAGTAGGAACTTTTGTTTTCTCCTAAATTCATCTAAATTGCCTATCATCATCCCAAACAGGCACTTAAAACTATTAAACTAAAACAATTATTAATCTAGTTATGACTATTCTTCAAGAACTGATGTAAATATATCTTTAGGAAGAAATAATTTTCATTTTCTGAAGGAATTTACAGCTACCAGTTGTATGCTGTTCAATGTCTCAATGTGGATTTCATGCTACCCAATACTACTACAGAAGTTATTAAATATAAATTCAGTTTTAAAGTAACTGATGGTTTTTTAAAAACCATTAATATAGCTACCAAGAAATTACTTTTTGACAATGGACAGTTTTCATTGCCTACCAAAAAAAACAATATGTATTGTTTAGAAAAAAATGGTTAGAAGAAAAAAAAAAAAATCACTGGAACACAAATGAGATGAACTTGTGCAAACTGCAACTGAACATGCCTCACAAAGTTTCTATATATGTTAGGACAAAATTGTGCAATGGTGGCAAAGATTTTGATAACCTATAAGTTAGGTTCTAGATTCCTATGCAGTGTGACTCAGTTAAAATAGAGCCTAGAATTCCTAATTGGGAATATTCACTCAAATTATACTACATACTTCTGCTACGTTCTTCCACAAACATGTTAATGTCTAAGACTATGTAATTTAGCAATTTTTTCAGCTCCAAGGATTTTTATCATTAAGGCCGTAATAATTACATAATATTTCTTCCTAGGATTATCGCTCCCCTTTAAAAATCTCTACAAAAACAAACCTTTTGTCAAACCATTCAAAATTCACATAATAAAGGATAATTACCACTGCCTAAAAAAAGTTTCCCAGCTACATCAAAAAATTCAAGAGTCCTAAAAATCCCTCAGTTATGCACTGCAATTCCTGAAGTATGGCCATTTCTTTCTCTTGTATAGAAACAAGAGGAAGTACTATATAGTCTTAACACCCTATCTATATAATGTTCCATAAACCTGTAGTTTAGCATAGCATTTCAGAAATTGGACTGATTTTTACACAGAAATCTGCTTTTCTGTGAATTAGTTCAGGCATCTGTTTATTCATACCCAGATAAATAAAACTATTTTTGAATTCAATATTTAAGTCTATTTTAATTATGATACAAAGAGACCAACTAGAATATTACACACTTGGGAATTTTAATGTTATCATCTGACATACGATTTAATGTGTACTGCAATTGTCCCAAGAAAATCACATAATTATCCCAAATAAAAAAATTATAGTCAAGTTTACTCCTTTAAAATAATAAAGTAAAGTGATTTATATAAAGTAGCTTGATTAAACAGCTTTATTGGAATTAGAGCAAAACAATTATTTTAGTATTGGAAGAAACCTTAGAGACTATATCACTTCTTTGCAAAACTAAATATGCATTATGTTATCTCTGGGTCATGTGCCAAATGCCTCACTAGGATATTACAGACCGCTCTCTAAAATATCAGCACTACTTAAGGATAGGGATTATGTCCCTTGTTCGGGATACCATAATATCCCTAGTGCCTTGTGTAGTACCTGGCATCCAACAGGCACTCAAATATTGGTTGGATAAATGAATTCTGCTAAAAAGTAAGCTTTATGAATTAAGTTTTAAAGTATTTTTCATTGTAAGAAGATTTTACTTACTAAAATAATGGAATGTATCACTGTTACCAGGGCTAGTCCTAGTTTTAGATTATCTAAGGAAATCTTTCAATATTTATGAATTAAGTTTTTTAAATCCTACTGGATAGGGTCTGTCTATTCATAGCAGGCATGAAAATTCCTGCTTTTCCTACTTAGTCACTAGTGGACCAGGTAGCAAAGAAATGATGTTCAAAGGATCAAAATTAAATTGCTATAGCTACCACCTGAAAATGAGCCATTAGGTCAAACTCTACTATAATATCTGTCAGGTTATGTTGAGCCTGACTGATGTGACTTGATGGGAAGCCTTCGGGGAGAAATCTAAAGCAGCAATAAATCTTGAGGTTAGGGGAATTAGAAGTATTAAAAGAAAAAGCGTCAAGTCATGGGGCATGTAGAAGGGTAGGCAGGCAAGATGACACTAATATGGGAGAGGAGTACTGCTACTGGAGAACAGATACTCAAAAATAAACACCTCTTGCACAACTTTGTCTAAGACTGGCGCTGAAGATAACACAGGTAAAAAGTTACAGATTGTGCTGACACTGACAAATAGGTATATCCTTATGTAAACTGAATGTAAATCACATAGTTGTAATGCTAGCTATAGCCTTTGAGATGACTTCTCTTAACATGAAGAAATGGATAGTAAGTGATTTGCCCAAAACTGAAGTTGTAAAGGACATGTAACTAGAATCTAAGTCACCTTCCTCCTAGTCCAGTGATATTTTCACCTCAACACACCATCTCACTTCAGATATTTAAAAATACATTTTAAACACACTGAAAGAATCACTGTTATTAATTTATTATTTAAGCATTAGATACTCTTAAATATGGACCATACTTGTAAAGTGTGTATGAAATGTTACTTTAGCCAGTGTTGAGAACTAGCCAATACTAAAGATTTGGAAACTTTTTCACTTCACTGTTTAAAAAAATTAAAGTCTTGCCACCCCCTACCCCAAAATCTTATTTGAAATAATGTTTTAAAAAATTCTATTGGTTTTTGATGTTCCCGATCTGTCTGCAGGACCACCACAGGTGAGGATGCATCTCATCCAAACTCTCCTCGTCCCCACTTTTCACTACCCAATGCACGCAACACTGGGAGACCACAGGGATGCAGTCCATATGATGAAACTCTTAATGAAGCTCAAGGGTTCACACAAGGCCTGGCCTTGCAACCTTGGTCTCTTTAACATCTACCAAAGCTCACTGGCCCAAAAAAACTTTAATGTCACTACCAGAATTAAAATTATTTTCTAAGACCGAAGATCAAGAAAAGATTTAAAGTTATGCTAAGAAAGAGCAATCTGACACAGGGAGACTATATTTAATTCCTATGGGAATTTTTTAATACATGTTAAAATTTTTTCAATTAATACAAAAATTTAGTAGCACATAAATATAGCCCCAAAATGGTTGCTATAATCCTCATTACATACTGGGTCTGCCTTAACAGGAAAAGCTATTCAGAGTATTATAGGAATTTATCTAATATGGAAAGTAAATGCCTTTTAATATTTTCCATTGCCTTGTATTTTTTTCCATTTTTTCCCTTTTTATAGAAAAAATATAATATTTTTGGGAGCGTGACTATGACAAACAGCAGTGAAAAGATGGAGAAAACCTTTGTGAACAGTGTAACTTTACATTCATTAAGGGTGACTGAAACTATAGGACATCACCTACAATATGAATCTACAAGAAGCCCATAAATTCATGTTCCCTCAATGTTTCAGTAAAACCAATCATTAAATCTCAACTGAAGTTATAATTAGTAATTAATCCATGTATGTGACTAGATAAAACACAGAATAGGGATGATTCAAAAGCTTCATTAAATTGTTTCACACCAAAGTTCACAATTGGTAAGAAAAATAGGAAGTAATCAACTGCATGCACCAAAACCCCCAAGACAGAAATCTCGGGTATTCAGTTTCTTTTTCACAGGCATTGCTAGTTCAAAAACCAAAACTCAGGGAATACTGGCACTTAGAGGAAAAAAAGTTTCCACTGTCATTTTAAAATAAGCATTCAAGATAAAAGCTAACAGTTTGGATGGAGCAGAAAATTAGGTAATGCTAAAACAAATGCTAATAATTTAGTGTAATGTACAAAAATTACCACTTTTACTTAAGTATGCCTTAAGAAAAAAGTACAAATTGTATTTACATAATTATACACTTTGTCTTTGACTTCTTTTTCTTCTTTTTACCATCTTTGCTCATCTTTTCTTTATGTTTTCGAATTTCTCGAACTAATGTATAGAAGGCATCGTCAACACCCTAAAACACATAACAAGTATTAAAATGTGAGTATATATGATGGATTGAGGTATACAGATAACAGAAAGGACTATGACTACTGGAAACTCTAATACAGATAAAGAATAAGGATACTTTACATCTCTCCTTAGGCAACTGAATATGAGACTTTTAGGATTCTTATAATATCTTCTTCCTATTTCCTCAATATCATTAATAGGAATACTAATTTTCACAAAAGGCAAAGAAAATCAATGTACACAATCTTACATAAGCTGAACAAATAACTTTTTCCCAGAACTTACTCTGCTACTTATCTGTCCATATTGGCACACTTGGTCACCAAAGTCCAAATGCATTTGTATGTTTTTCTATGTGTGAATATACCTTTATACTTAATTATCCCAGAGTTTCTAGATATAATATGTAATAATAATATAATATATATTATAATTATATAATTATATAATATATTAATATATAAGCAAATATAACATTTGCTTATTAGCAAAATATATTAATATTATATATAAGCAAATATATATTACTTTCATAAATATTCAGTAACAATATTTGAGCTCTGGGTTCAATATTTACTTAAATCCATTAGATTTAAATAATCCCCAGGAAGTAAACAGTATTCAAATATCCTTTCAGCTTTCAAATAATATATATTAAGGCATCAGTTTCAACTTTAACATACTGAAACTTAAAGTAACTCCAAAGAGAAGACACAATAGTTTGAAAAATGTAATACCTCAGATTTGTAGAGAAATGAGCTAAATCATTTAAATATAGTGGTGTGGTCACCAATTTGGAGTAGATTCTCTTTTATTTATTATTGTTTTAGTTTCTGTTTAATATATTATGTATGTATTCAAAAGTTTGCCATATAAAGCCAAATGCTATTTCTTCAAAGAAATTTCTATTGGTTATTTTGGTATATCTATTCCTGATCAAAGCAAGATATATAAATAAGTAATGGCTGAAAGTGATTTCAAGTCAGAATAATTTTTAACCTGATAATTTATAAGGTGGAAAATGGCACTCTGAAAGTGGTAGTAGATCAGGAGATTTTAATCCTGCAATACTGAAATTATACAAGATTATAAAAGTCAGTTCCTGTCAAGACCCCATTAAAAAGGAAGTTAAGTATAAAAGCAAAATAAAAAACAGGAGAAAACAAAAAAATTTTTAAAAGTATGATCCTCTATATATTTTAAAATCTGTTCAACACAATAGTAATTATTTTTAAGCCTGTTAACCTAATGATGCTTTCCAACAGACACTAGAGGGAGTCCTAAGAACAAATACCCAGCAAATAAGGTTGTATAAATTAAGCCACTTTAAGAACAATGAAAATTGAGTTTTTACTCATTTCAACCACTTCTGTTGAATATTCATATAAATACATGCATTAAGTTCTATTATGTTGAACATAATTTAAAATTAAAAAATTTAACAGTAATATATGATTTCTCCTTTACTATGCTACTAAGATCCTTTACAATTAATATTTCAAAATAATGAAATTAATTCAGGGCATTTTCCTTCAAGTTACATTTAACTAATCTTCACAACAGATCTAAAAATCAGAACAATATTTTCAATATTTTTAAAGAAACACAGCAGGAATGACAGGCTTGCTTAGGTTTAAACAAACAGTTGTAGGGGTGCCTGAGTGGCTCAGTTGGTTAAGCGCCCAATTCTTGATTTTGGCTCAGGTCATGATCTCTGGTCACAAGATCAAGCCCCACCACAGGCTCCGTGCTGAGCGCAGAGTATGCTTGAGATTCTCTCCCTGGGCCCTTCCCCCACATGCTCCTGCGTGCACACATGCGCGTGTGTGTGCTCTTTCTCTCTCTCTCAAGGCGTGCCTGGATGGCTCAGTTGGTTAAGCATCCAACTCTTGATTATGGCTCAGGCCAGGATCTCTCGGGGTCCCGGAACTGAGTCCCACACTGAGCTTTCCTCTCAGTAGGCAGTCTACTGGAGGATTTCTCTCCCTCCCACTGCCCCTCCCCCCTCTCTAAAATAGATCTTGGAAAAAATAAATAAAATCTTTTATTAAGTAAATAAATAGTTCTAGGATAAAACCCAGAATTTGTGTGTGTAGTCTAGTGAAAAAAGTCCCCAATAAAACACCCAAACTGCACTCACTGATGTTCTCCACTTTCTGATATCATTCATTACTGACACACACCTGCTTTTCTTCTACCCAAAGGAGAGAGGAAAAGTGATAAAATATAATTTATCAGCAATACAATCAAGACTTAATATAGATAATAGCAAAACTTCCAATGATATAATAAAGAATACTTATTATAATAGCACAGCAACCCAACTAATTTATAATCATAAATCCTTAGAATGGTAATGGAATCTTAAAAGAGGATCTAGTCCAGCTTCCCCACCCTTCACAAATTTCCTTTGATCCCCCACACAAGCTTATGTGTGTAGACAATGTCTACACACATGACATTGTGTGTAGACAATGTGTGTAGACATATGTGTAGACAATAGTCTACTCCACTTCAACTGTTTTTATAATGAAGAAAAATGTCAATGATACTAAAATAGTGAAGCAGATAAAATGAAAAACCATGATATGGATACAGAGAAGACACATTCTAAGGTGAAAACAAGATACAAGTGTTTAGGAAACAATGAAAACAGAATTGTTAACATTACCTTCTTTTACTAAGATTCTGACAAATACTTTAGGTTAATATTGCATTCTTTCTTAATACTGCACTCTTTTTTATGTAACTTATTAAAATTAAATAATTTCAATGATTAGGGATAGGTTATAATTAGTAGAAATAGGGCACTGAATTCCTTTTTTCCATATGGGAAACAGTCATTTTCATATACACGTATAAGACAAAAATATTATCCCAGTAATTCTGCTGAAACCCAACCATTTTAGGAGTAAAAAAACTAATTTGTATATATTATTGTCAAAATAATTTTGTAAGACTATTTTTTAATTATTACCAAGTGCATTTTTTTATTTAAATACTATCCATGCCCAGTGAAGAAACAAGGATTCAATTCACCATGCCCACCAATTATTTGACATTCACACTACATAGCCACAAATAAGAAATCTTAGAAAACTATGTGCTTCTACTTTTGTTTTTTAAAAAAAGTTAAAGTGCAAAACTTACTTTATTCTAAATAGTTGTACTTTAAAAATCACCTACTAGTAAGACAATAGAGGAGAAAAATTAAAAACAAAATCCACCACCTAAATCTCGTCATGGCTACTGTTAAAAAAAGTTTAACTTTTCAAATTGCATTGCAATGTTAAATTTTGCCAGAACTTCTAAATTAAGATATTGCTCTATACAATGATAGTCAAAAAATATTGAGTTCATAAATCGCAATAAAAATTAATCCCAGTCATGCTTTATTTATTCTTCTGAGGTTAACAGATTAGTATAGCATCTGTCTTTTGGGACTGAACCTATTATTCCGATGTACATTTTATGCTTTGGGGAGATACACTAATTACTTTAGACCTGAAATCCACATAATAAAGACTACTGAGTGAAATCTTTTCTAAGCAAGACCAAACTTAATATGAGTTGGTTTAGAAAGGAATACTGGGCACCTGGGTGGCTCAGTCAGTTAAGAGTCCGACTCTTGATTTGAGCTCAGGTCATGATCTCAGGGTCATGAGGTGGAGCCCTGCATCAGGCTCCATGCTTAGAGTAGTCGCTCTCTCCCTCTCCCCCACTGTGTGCACACCCAAGTGCATGCACAGACTCTCTAAAATAAATAAATCTTAAAAAGGAAACTGAGAAATTCCACTCAATAAATTCAAATGGGCAGCTACTATGTGCCAGGAACCTTATTAGGCCATTGTCACACAAAGATTAAAAATACATGATTCTGGGGGTACCTGGGCGGCTCAGTGGGTTAATAAACCTCTGCCTTTGGCTCAGGTCATGATCTCAAGGTCCTGGGATCGAGCCCCACATCAGGCTCTCTGCTCAGCAAGGAGCCTGCTTCCCCCTCTCCTTCTGCCTGCCTCTCTGCCTACTTGCGATCTTTCTGTTAAATAAATAAATAAAATCTTAAAAAAAAAAAAAAAAATACATGATTCTGGCTAAGATTCTACTGTATAGGAATCAAACCTAAAACAGTGTTATTTCAATTTAACATGGCAAGTATATAACAGTTAAGAACAGTATATTGGGAATACACAGGAAGGGCATTATGCTTAGTCTAAAGCTATAAAGGAAGATTCTTGGAGAATAAAGAATCATGAAAAATGTTAGCTAATTATTAAGACTACGGATAAAGATACTGGCATTCCAACCAAGAGCAACAGCCAAGACTCAAGGGAAGGCAAGAAATAACATGGTGTTTATTTATGTAAGAACAAAAACAAAACAAAACAAATAACAACCAAAAATAACCCACCAACAAAAGAAAACTTCAGGCAACGACTTTTTAGGGATAAGGCCAAAGGCTAGAAGGGTAGGAAGATGTTAAAAGATATGTAACAGGGGCGCCTGGGTGGCTCAGTGGGTTAAAGCCTCTGGCTTCGGCTCAGGTCATGATCTCAGGGTCCTGGGATTGAGCCCCGCATTGGGCTCTCTGCTCAGCAGGGAGCCTGCTTCCCCCTCTCTCTCTGCCTGCCTCTCTGCCTACTTGTGATCTCTCTCTCTCTCTCTCAAATAAATAAATAAATAAAATCTTAAAAAACAAAAAAATATATATAACATACTATGAAGTTTGGGATTTTATTCCGTAGGTAACAGGAAGTCAGTGACTGGACTTAGAGAAAAGGGAATGACATTTCTTTTAAGCATATCTCTCTAGCTGCACTGTGAATAAAGGCAGCACCAGGTAAACCAAATAAGAGGATTTAACAGTCCAGCAAGAAATGATAGGAACCTGAACTAATAATGTGATAAAATTCAAAATGTAACATCAAAGGAATCTGTGGTTGCCTCCAAATGGGAGTGCAGAAGAGGGATGTCAGAGTCATCCCGAGACTCCCAGGTTTCTTGGGTAAAATGATGTTGATGCCACTGAGTTAAAGAACACAGGCAGAACAAGTATTTGCTTGCAGAATGTCCAAAAGAAAGAATACATTTTAAGAGTGGGCCCTTCCCCACCTTCTAGACCATTCAACCTTACTACTCTACGCAGTTTCCTTTCTTTTTTCTTTCTACACCCGAGGACAAATGCGATCTACAGCTATCAAAACTGCATCAATTATAATTAATACACATTAGATTAAAAATAAGTGAATTATGGAAACAAACTACCAATTTCTTATCTTTTAATACTTCAAATCAGAATCCCACACCTAGGTAGTTCTAAAGTGGTTGCTGCTTTGTTACCTTTGAAAGACATCTGCTTTCTGCCAAAATTAATATGCTGAACTTACCAGATTACATTACAATGCATTTTTTAATTTTCACACAGCCAGGAGTCTTTTCTTCTTTGTTGATTTTTTTCAATCTGTATTGTCGGATCTCTCTCACCAATGTATAAAAAGCATCCTCCACTCTCTGCATTGTAAAACACAACTTCTTTAAAGTCTGTTTCATTGGTAATAGTAATTTATTGGGACAGCCTTGTGTAAGAAGTTTGAAATTATGACCTTTACTTGAGAATTTCTTTTTAAAACAGACATCAGATTGTTTGAATAAAACTGGGGATGAAGCTTAAAATATGGGCTTGAATCCTGGTTTGTTCTTTAAAATCATTTTTTATAATGGAATTAGAATTTTTAAAAAATATTAATTAGGAATTAGGGGAGATTATGAAACACCTAAGCATATATGTTAGCATCTGTGGATCAATTAATACAATCATTTTAGTTTGCTAATCATGGAATTAATCAAAGCTTAACCTGAAGTTAGATTTAAATTATTTGACTTAGGAAGAACAAGCATCCCTACCTCTCCCACCCTGCTCTATCTGGGGAATGAGGAGAAAAAACGGCACAAAAGGGATGTTTAAAGTTAAAACACACACACACACACACACACACAATACCTCAAAATAAAGTTGGATCAAGAGACTGGAATCTTGAGTTCTATATGCAATTAAAACACTGTCCAGCCAATTTCTAGAGTCCACAAGTGGAGCTGAGACTGGGAGGGATTTTTGTGGGTGGATAGCTATATTATTTAAATAAAAATGCTACAGGGCACCTGGGTGGCTCAGTGGGTTAAAGCCTCTGGCTTCGGCTCAGGTCATGATCTCAGGGTCCTGGGATCGAGCCCTGCACTGGGCTCCCTGCTCAGCGGGAAGCCTGCTTCTACCTTTCCCACTCCCTCTGCTTGTGTTCCCTCTCTCACTAAGTCTCTCTGTAAAATAAATAATAAAAATAATTTTTATAATTATTTTATATATATAAAATATTTTATATATATTATATAATAAAATATATATATTTATATAATATAAATTTTTTAAAAAATAAAAAAATAAATTAAAATGCTATATGAGGGCTATTTATCATAATATGAAAACACCATGAATTGTTTAAAGTATACACACAAAATAGTAACAATGTATTTTGTTTCCTTATTTGAAAGAAGTCTTAAAAATAATTTTTAGGGATGGGGAGGGAGACAAACCATAAGAGACTCCTAGACTCAAGAAACGAACTAAGGGTGGCGGGGGGGTGCGAGTAGGGATAGGGTGGCTGGGGTGTGGACATTGGGGAGGGTATGTGCTGTTAAGTCCTGTGAAATGTGTAAGCCTGATGATTCACAGACATGTACCCTGGGGCAAATAATACATTATATATTAATAAAAATTTAAAAAATAAAAAAGTAAAAAATAATTTTTAGAACAGTATCCAATTACACTGGCTTCATACCTTCTATTCTAATTTAAATACTCTAAAGGGAGAAAAGGGACTTCTGCTTAATGCCATAGTAAGAAAGGTATGACAACAAACACAATCATAGATGGCCATATGGAGATCAACAAAGTTTTTAATGTCTTTTCCATTCCAAAAAAGTAAGCAGTAGCCAAAGGGGACACAGTAGTCAGTTAACTGTGCTCCTAGTTTGTCTAAGAAAACATACCACCAAAAGTTGAAACTCACATCTAAAGATAAATGCACACAAATATTAATCTGCATGTACTGATTAATTTAAAAGATTATAAGTATTTATTTTTCTAAAAGAAAATATAAGTATTTAGAAAGGCTGGTATATTTTATTGTACATTTAATTTTAAGCCTAATCTGTTTTTAATTTTTAAAATGAATTACTTACTATGGGGATTGGCGTATTTTAATTCTCTGAGATTGATAACATCAGTCTTTTTATGAACCAAATGTCACAAAATGGACCTAGTACCTAGGAAAGCTAATATATATCAAAAATATGATTTGTAGTTTTAAATTCAATCAGGCACAGAGAATTCGCCATTTAAATATTAACTGAAGTAAACCAATTGCTAAGGTTCAGTATTTGCATGTCGAAGTTTATCACATATTCATTGTGTTTCATAGTTAAGGGGGAAAAAGGCACCTCGATTCTTTAGATGTATTAATTTTTATTAATTATTAATTTATATATAACATATATAAATATATATAATTATAATTATTATTAATTTTAGATATATTAATTTTTATAAATCTCAAGAATATACTAAGTACTTCAGTAGAGTTCATTAGCTTACCTTTGAAGTAACACTTTAAAATTCATAAAATTAAGTTTCAGTTAATAGGCATTTAAGTATGTTGTTTATATATTAAAATGCACATCAAGTTATTTATAACCAGCCAGTGATATATTTCTATTCAGCTATCTAATACAAAAATCATAATAGCCCAAGAAAATCTGCATCTCTTTTTTAATGGAATCAATTTACTCAAGTAGCTAGCCAGCTAGCTAAGTCAACTACAAAATAAAAATTTCTAACCATTTTCTGAAATTATGAAATACGTTGATACTTTAGAGAGCCACTTGTGCCATACAAATTTTTAGTATTTTGTATTTATCATTCTCAAAAGGAAAGGGTTTATTTTTACTTTTAGGTCCTTAAAAAATTATATATTAGAAATTCTCATTACATAAGATAATTTAAGACATTAAAATGACTCCTATAAAACATGTAAAATGTAAAGTATGAGCTGGCATTTAAGATATTTTCATAAATGATTCTCCTTCAATTAAAAAAATCAGTGCAAGAAATTAAAAACTTCTATATATACACACACACTTATATGTTTATACATACACACACACACAAAACAAACCAGGTAAAAGCTCATATTTTTTAAGAATATAAACTCTTATTCCTATTTTTAAAAAGTTACAAGGTCAGCAAGAGAAGTAGTAAAAGATGCTAGGGGCAGAGGATAGGGTTTTGGTCCTCTACTAATAATAGCAGAAGCAAAATTGATTGATTTTGATTGTAAGTTATTTCTAAAATCAGTTCGAACGTGTCTACTTTTTAAGTGTGTGCATCCCCACCACCAGTACAGAATATATGATTTTTTTTTCCAGCAATGTAGAGAGAGAACTGGAGGTCAACAATTAAAAAGAAGCGATTACTACCCACCACCAAGAATTCAGCATTAGGACTTGAGTGACTAAGATAATTAACATTGAGAAATAGTTCTTCCAGAGTGACTCTGGTCATTTCTTACTTTTACTAAGAGGAAATAATAGTTTTAAAGAGTCAGTTATTTACCATATTTTCCCAGACTTAAATTACTTCTTATTTCTTGATAATATGCTTTAAAAGTCATACAAAATCAAGAGAACATTATTTATCCTTGTGTGCATCTTAAGCCACTGGCACTACCAAAGAACACTGGTTTCATATTCCAAAATGTGTAGGTAATTTTTGAAGACAAGTATAGCTGAAACAGATTCTTAATACCCTCTCAGCCAGCTGCTGAGCTCTTAACTGGCACTCATTGGTTTATTCTTGAGAATATGGCTTATTGCCACATATATTCATTTTCAAAATCACTTACTAAACTTTCAGAACAAGTGAAAATATGGAGGAACAAAAGTGTACAAGTTCATATGTGTAAATTGTTTTTAAATCAAGAGATCTGACAATAATTTCAGCTCAGCTATTATCTGAAAATACACTATGAGACCAAGGAAAGAGGGCATTCCACACCAGCCAAGAAACGGTCCACAAATAGCACCACCCTACATTCTGGTGCCTATAATGCTTTCACTAATCAATTTCATTCTAAACGAGATCCTGTTGAGAATCTTATTACAAGAAAAATTCCTGAAAACACTTTCAAGGAAATAACATTTCAAATACCCTCAATATAGACAGATACAAGACTACTAGCCTTTTCTTGGGAGACAGGAATGGGAGAAACTAGATGCATTCTTAAAAACCTTGCCACACTACAGTTCATCTCCGGTACACTGTACTGCAGCACTACACTAACCTCGGAGGTTATGCTTACCGCACACAGCAGGTGCTCAGTTACTGTTTTATTTTTAACTCATAAAAAAGCTAAAGTTCAAAATATTTATCTCCTGTACACAAACTCAACTACTAACAAACAGAAATATGGCACATTAGGAGTTTTTTTTACTTGGTTTGTTTCAAAACAATTTGACCAATAGCTTTCTTCAACAGAGGTCTTCTAACACCTAATTTTAAGTATCTAGAAATTAACAAAAACCAAGAAATTAATCACCCAACATTTCTAAATCTGTAAAACTAATTTTCACATAATGCTCAAATTGAGGCCTCCAGAAAGTAAAAAAGCTGAATCAGGAGTAGCAGATACGCTAAGAATTCTGCTTCTGTCATCCGCTTTCCTGAACCCTCCCCAATTCTGACTTTAGCAGACTGGAAAACACACAACTCATTACCATGGTGCCAATGTTTTGGTTTCAACAATCTTTGCCAACACTGCATGCACTGCCCAATGAGGCCAGAAAAATCTGGCAATTACTAAACTACCCAGATAAATGTGAAGTAGGTAGAGTCTTTAGATACTTGGAACATAGGGGCCACATAAAGCATAATAGCAGAAAATAAAAATTACTCTGGCCTTTCGGATGTGGACTAAAATGCAAACCTATCTTAAAAAATACTAGAGTAAAACTTCTATTCCCCTTTCACAGAACATGTAACTTTTATTTTAAAATTACTGTTAGCCTGTAAAATTTAAGTCTAAAGTCTGACCTAACTTCTAACATCTAATCAAATAGTACAGTTCCCCAGAGAATCAGGGATCAGCACACTACAGCTCGCAGGCCAAATGTAGCCATAGCCCATATTTTGTACTGGCCACAAGCTAAGAATGATTTTTGCATTTTTAAAGGGTTATAAGAAAAAAAAAACTGCAACAGATATCACTTATGGTCCCCAAAGTTTAAAACACTTATAGTGGCACCTGGGTGGCTCATTCAGTTAAGCATCTGCCTTTGGCTCAGGTCATGATGGGATCAAGTCCCGCAACGGGGTCCCTGCTGAGTGGGGAGCCTGCTTCTCCCTCTCCCTCTTCCTTCTGATCACCCTACCTGTGCTCTGTCAAATAAATAAAATAAAATCTTTAAAAAAATAAAAAAATAAATCATTTATTGTCTGGTCCTTCTACATGAGTGTCTTTTTCCTACCAACCTAAATATAAATAATTCTTTTTGGTGTTTCTGTTTTAGGTTCATGCTCAAGACTAAAACTTAGGGTATGAAACAAGTAGCTGTGGATAAAATTCAACAAGAGTATGCATATTTAGTTTGCTCAAACAACAAATAAATAATAGTTAAGTAACAAAATACTCTGCAGAAAACAGGGCTTCAATTTTTCACAAAAACTGGAAATGTAAAATTTATAAAAATTTACATTTATCAAAATCTCCACAATTACTTGGAACAGCTCTTTAAAGTCTTCCAAAAGCATGCAAATACCAAATTAATTTCAACAGAAGAAAATGAATAAACTTTTGAAAGGCAAATCAACAAGTACATGAAATAAAAAGAAATCAAAGATCAGAAACTAAAATATCTAAGTTATAGTTTAGCAATATAAATTATATAAAGTTACAAATAAAATAGGTTATAAGAAAAGCTGAGCATTAGAAGAAATAGAGTACTACAAGTATTTCTTTATATTATTCTATATTTTAATTAGATGATTTACATAAATGTCTACAAAGCAATTTTAAATTAATCCACTTCCATATCACATATACTACATTTACTTTCCCTACACTCCCACAAAACTGTATAAAACCTACAAAATATACTTTAAAAGGAATCCAGGTAATCTTCTGATTATTATGAATACTGTGGTATATTAAAACATTAATGTCAAACACTAAGAATAAACTAGTACTTCTTAGGTAGTAACTATACAAGAAAGACGACACAACTATTTCAGGCTCTTAAATGACACAACATTGTCAGAGTAACAGACAACTCCTTTTTACTGTCTTCTTTTGTTTTTCCACCCCAAGTATGGTCCATGTACCAAAATCAGCATCACCTGAGAGCCTGTTAAAAATGCAGGATCAGGCCCCAACCTGAACCCTCTGATTAGAATCTGGATTTGAATAAGAATCTTAGTCATTCATATGCATATTAAGTATAAGAAGCCCTGCTCTAGGGCGCCTGGATGGCTCAGTGGGTTAAAGCCTCTGCCTTTGGCTCAGGTCATCTCAGGGTCCTGGGATCGAGCCCCTCATTGAGCCTCTCATCGGGCTCTCTGCTCAGCTGGGAGCCTGCTTCCCTCCCCACACCCCCGCCTACTTGTGATCTCTCTCTATGTCAAATAAGTAAATAAATCTTAAAAGAAAAGAAAGCCCTGCTCTGTTTGCAAGCCTTTACCACATTAGACAAAATCTGTTTTCTTAATAAAATGTAAACTAAAATATTAAGTAATGTTGTCTAGAAAGTATCTAAAAAGTTACAAATAATGCAAGTTAATAAAATGTTAATGGTATGATTTAGTAGTAGGCAGTATGTTGACAAATGTTTTCAATAACGTTCCTTGTATTTTACACTGTCATAAAAAAATAGTGGTAGAAAAGTTATAAATATTATAATCATGCTTTCTGAGTACCTCTTTTATAAGGGAAATCAAGAAGTCTGGTTATACAAGACCAGCAAAAAGCAGACAAAACCCAAACTTTTCCCAGTCTCTTAAACCTAGGAATGGATTTGAATGAAATCTTAATTCCTCTAAAGTAAACTACTGTATACCAACTTCTTTCTTTAACCTATAAATCAGGTTTTAGAATGAGATATTTGTACTATAATCAAACTACAGGAGTTTAGCTTTTAATCCCCCCAAAATAACTTAAAATAGAATTGTTTCTTCAGGGTCAAATTTGTACAATTAGGAAGCAGTACACACGATCTTTCACTGGGGAAACAGACATATACATTAGCTGAATGATGGTTTACTTTAAAATTTTTACCCCTTTATAAATTTAGTGAAAGTTACAGAATACCTGTTTTTTTGAGTTTAAACATAGTGAATAGTTATGAATTGTGAATTCGTAAGTAGTAGTGAATTGTAGTTTATTGTAGTTCACTACTACATTCATAGTAGTTCATGTACTATTAGTATCATGTACATAGTAGTTCATGTGGTATTCACTACTACATGTAGTTCACTACTACAATTGTAGTTCACTACTACATTCATAGTAGTGAATCGTTCATCAATTTTCTTACCTCCTAGCATTACAGAAGTTAAATTCCACAAAATTGATTTTCTGGGTTCACAGGTACATGTAACTAGCAAAGCACAAAATAAATGTTCATCTTGTATGGAATATAAATTGATCAATTTCTTAGTATATGAAAATTATATTCCATCATATCGTCATGTATTCCTTTCTAGAATTTTTTTTCTATATGTTAAATTCTCATTTCATATGAATAGGTTAAATAATGTCAACTGAAATTATTTTACCTAGAAAGTTACTTTTAAAAAAGAAGATAATTTTTGAAACAAAATTCAGATTTAATCTAGCATTAATTTCTGTCAGAACACAGTCAACGAATAACTGAGAATTTTTATTTGCTATCTAAATATCCTTTTGCTTTAATGAAACTTTCTCCAAAAAAAAATATATCTTTCTTTAAAAAAACTCTACCAAAAGGGGGGGGAGGGATGGGGTGACTGGGTGATAGACACTGGAGAGGGTATTTGCTATAGTGAGTGCGACGTATTGTGTAAGACTGATGAATCACAGACCTTTACCCCTGAAACAAATAATACATTATATGTTAATAACAAAAAAAAAATTTTTTTTAATTCTACCAAAATAAAATTCTTCAAAACAATAAAACTTAATCTAGAAACACATAATACTCTTCAAAACACTTCTAAAATAGGAAATCAGTATTTGTTCCCTGTTCTTTGACTTTATAAATACAACAGTTAAAAAAACAAATCCCTACATTTCTTGAATGTTTAATGTAAGGTGTGCTGAGCTGAAGAGAAATTCAATGTGGAAAGAAATGAAAGCCAAAAGTAATACCATGGACACTGGATTAAAAAATGCTGCCCTTTCATATCCTTAAGAGAACATTTAAAATAAACATTGTTTTATTTTCTATTTTAGCATAATGGAAAGAAAAATTAAGTCACATTAAATGATGTAACAGTTATGCTATCAGGTATGTACATTTATCAATGTTCTTGCCTTCCAACCCTCAGAATGATGTTATCAGAATATATGCTAGCAAATTATGATAATTAAAATTATCCGATATAGTTTAGAGAATAGATTCATATTAATTAAATTTTACTTACCTGTCTTGTCTTTGCTGATGTTTCAATAAAAGGAATTCCATAACTTCTTGCTAAGTCCTGAGCCTGTTTTGTGTCTACTGTTCTAGAAGGCAAATCACATTTATTTCCTACTAGGACCATAGGTACATCTTCAGAGTCTTTAACTCTTTTTATTTGTTCTCTGGGGAGGAAGAATAGCAGAGACATTAGTAACAAAGTAAATTTTTCAAAAATTGTCCATAATTCTATCTTCTAAAATATGGCTGAAAGAAGACATTTAATGTAACTCCTAGTTTCCAACCACCCCAAGTTTTCCTGGCTTCTTCTATTATGTCTCTTAAAAGATAAAATACCAAAAAATATGGTAAAACTGCAATATAATAGGTCACAATGATAAAATAGCAAATATTGAAAAAAATCATAGGCTAAAAATGTGCTATGCCTAATTTTTAAAATTATAATCTTAGAAACATATACTATGTTATTAAATGTACATGCATAGAATTAAAGATATTTTTACAAAAACATAGATTACAACACTGATATAATTTTCATCTATCTTTCTGAAAAAAGAGAGCATCAAGTGGAAACATTCTGATTTCTTTGTGGGTAACATTGACATTACTACACTGTTTATTCTGTTAAAAGTCCTTCTACGTGTTGATTTTTTTCAATAAGATGTGCATAAACTCTAAATTTGGGGTAAAATTATATTCTTTCACAGCTTTAGGTGAATTTCAAAGATACAGCATGGAATAAAAAGTAGACAATGGAGTCAGAACTGGTTCAAATTCTCAGTTCCTCTACTCAATAGCTAAGAAAACTTTATAGCTTACCATACTGACACCTATTTACTATTCTACAAGAACACTGTCACCCATTCGAATTTCTTTTTCTCTATTACTAGACTACAAAGAAAACATGCTATAAGAAATGTATTAGAATGTTACACCTCTTAACTAGGCTAACTCACTGTTACAGAACATAGCTAATGAATGGGATATTTAATACACACTTTTTTGAAAACTATAAACCCTTAAAAATGGCATATAAATTACACTTAATACTATAATGATTTTAATCAATTTTATGCAGATTTGCCAGATTCTTTACAAACTGTAATTGTTCTAATATTTCAATCTTTCACAACTTCAGAGTTTTTCTTAACTATCTAAAGCCAATGTTTATCCAGTTCCAAGAAATTCTATCTCTACTCAATTATTTTTAAGGCTATCTGAGTGGTACCCAACTCCATTACCTTTCATATTTTTGTTGATGGTTTTCATTTTTATGATGGCCCTAGCTTAAAGCATTGCGACGCTAGTGTACAGTGGTTAAAAGCACAGGTTTTGAAGTCAAACAAGCCTAGGTTTCAATTCCAGCACCATATCTAGGCAATCTGAAATAAATTACTCAACTGCTCTAATCCTCAGGAACTTTATTTGTAAAATAGGGATATATTACCTACCTCATTATTATTTTAAAATTCAGATTAGATAATTTATGCATGGTAGTCAGCAAAGACATAATAAATTAAAGATATAATTACTCCTCAATGTCATTTTGTTATATTCAACTTAAACCCACCTATAATGGTGAATATCTTCAAATGATTTAGTATTATTTATGGCAAATACACATAGAAAGCCCTCCCCAGTCCTCATGTACTGGTCCCTCATTGCACTGTACTCCTCTTGACCTGCTGTGTCGAGAATATCCAAGAGACAGGTTTCTCCATCAATTACTACTTGTTTCCTGTAGGAATCCTGAGAAGGGAGAAACACAGTCTGGATTATTATGGTGCACCTTCTACTTTTAAAAAGGTGTTATATGCAACCCAACAACAAAAAAACAACCCAATTCAAAACTGGGTAGTAAAGGACCTGAACAGATTCCTCCAAAGAAGATACACAAATGGCTATTACACACATGAAAACATGCTCAACACAGCGTTAGGGAAATGCAAAATTCAAAACCACAAGGAGCTACCATTTCACAGCCATTAGGATAGTTATTATTTAAAAAAAAAAAAAACGAAGACAAGTGTTAGGAAGGATGTGGAGAAACTGGCAACTTTATACATTGCTGGTAGGAATGTAAAATGGTACAGCCATTTGTAGACAACTGTTTGGCAGTTCCTCAAAAAGTTAAATAAGAATTACCATATGGTCCAGCAATTCTGTTCCTACATGTATAACCAAAAGAATCGAAAGAAGCAGGAAGTCAGATACTTGTATATCAAAGTTCACTGTATCATTCTTTAGAATAGCCAAAATGTAGAATACATATACAGTGGAATATTATTCGGCCATAAAAAGGAATGAAATTCTATGTGCTATAACATGGAAGAACATTGCAAACATTATGCCAGACATGAAAAAAGGCAAATATCTATGACTCCACTTATATGAGATACCTAAAATAGGTAAAATCACGGAGACGAAAATGCAGAATAGAGGTTATCTGGGGCAGGGGAGAAGGGATTTGAGAGTTATTGTTTAATGGACACAGGGTTTCAGTTTGGGATGATGGAAATAGAGCTACTGGTTGTTCAACATTGTGAATTTACTTAATGCCACTGAATTGTACACTTAAGAATGGCTGCAATGATATATAAGATATATAGAAGATAAAAGTATATATCTTACCACAATTAAAAAAAAGTTTAAAGAAAAAGTGTTATGCAGAGATTCAACGATGCAAGTACTCATATTATTAACAAAAAGACCCAAATGCTCTATGAAAGAAAATAATTATTCCAAAAATGGGATAGCTCTACCAACTCTATTATTCAGGATGATTTAGAATGGCAAGAAAAATCAATCAATTTATAAATAATTGTCATGCATCTATTTTACTTACAGTCAGAAGAATATATAAGAGAAAGGTCAATACTGAAGATTTTAATGCCCTTATCTATTTCTAAAATCCTGGGAAAAATATCTAACAGCCAGAGAGATACTATGGTAACTCTAGAGGGCATGACTGTATTATCTGCAAATTCTATGAGGCCTCTCTCTATAAAAGGGGGAGTAAGAAGGGAGAAAGAGATGGATATCTTAAAGAGACTGTGCAACTCTAAGACTGAATAAAAGGAAAGAGAGTGGGTAACAGAATCTTAAAATGAAAATCTGATTTTCCTCTGACATTTGAAAGATTTCCATGTATTCTCTTCCAAAATAGGACTCAAAAAATAAGGAAAAGGGTTGGTGTAATGTGAAGGGCTGAAAATGGGTATTAAGTGTAAACCAAGGACACTTTCTTATTGTTCTACATGTGGGCTGTAGTGCCCTTAGTTCATGAATTACTGCACAGACTGCTCTATCATTAAGAAAAAAGAATGGTCGTTAAAAATCATGTTTTGGGGGGCGCCTGGGTGGCTCAGTCATTAGGCGTCTGCCTTCAGCTCAGCTCAATGGTCTCACGGTCCTGGGTTTGAGCCTCGCATCAGGCTCCCTACTCGGTGGGAAGCCTGCTTCTCCCTCTCCCACTCCCCCTGCTTGTATTCCCTCTCTCGCTGCCTATCTCTGTCAAATAAATAAAAATCTTTAAAAAAAAAAAAAAAAGAAAGAAAAGAAAAGAAAACCAGTGTTTTGAAGTATGAGGAAAGAGCAGGAATTGAGAGCAAAGTACAGTGTCTTAGAATCAATCCATTCATTACCCAGGTGTGGCTACAGACCAAAGACTTTCTTTACCTATTGCTATTACTTCACATTCTTCACTTACCAATGCTAACTTAAGTTAACCTTATAGTTGATACTTTTCTTAGTTTTTACATTTAAAACTTTCTCCCATCAATAAAATTAAAGACCATACTTTCTGGAGCCTAGGGTGTGGCTCAGGGATTACTCACCATCCACCCACATATACCTCCAAGATGTACCTCAGTGAATTCCCATTTACAAAATTTTGAAACACTTTATGTTTCAAAAGTACATAATGTGGAATATTAGTATTTTCTGTGTGTATTTCATAACATGTTTCCATGAAGGAACTGAGAAACTGGAAAAACAGTCCCTATTGACCAGTACATTATATTCCCATTATTTTTCCCCGCCAAACTCTAAAAAAATTGCCAGCAAAGTTCTGAGTCACATACTCAGTTTCTGAAAAAAAGTAATCTAAACCTACTTATGAGCAATGGGTAGAATATCCTGATTAGAAATAACAGATTTAGGTTAAAAATTCAGTATTTCCAAAGTTAATTCTAACTAGAGTCATCCTTAGAAGTGCAGTCACTGAGCTATATAAAAAGGCAGTGCAACTTGGCAAAAGCTTAAGAACAAAGTGTTAAATGGCAAAGTATAATCTGAAAAGAACAGACAGGTGTGGTGACGAAGCAGAAAGCAAGCATAACAAAAATGACATATAAATACTAAAGGTTTTGTTCTAACTTCAGGTTAGCTATAAGAAAAAAGAAAATGGAAGTAGAAAAAATTTACATCAATGCAGACTCTCTCCCAGGATTAGAGTCTACATAAGGTTCAGCAAACTACTGGCCACAGACCAGACCAAAACTACTGGCCCACCTGTTTTTGCATGGCCCACAAACTAAAAATAATTTTTTTTGTTTTTAAATGGTCATTAAAAAAAAAAGGAAAGATCATGTGATGAAGACCTTTACAGAAAATGTGGTCCTCTGCAGAAAAGTTTGCCAATCCCTGCTCTAAGCTAATAACTTCACAAATCAGAAGTACTCTCAATACGGAATTCTTTTTATACTTAAAGAAAAAAATCACTACTTTGAGAAAGTACAGATTATCAAAACCCAACCAATTTAAATTAACATAGATTCTATAATGAAACTAGTTAAGAATAAAGAAAAGGATCAAGACATTATTATTATTATTATTTTAAAAGTAAGCTCTATGCCCAATGTAGGGCTCCAACTCAGGACCCTGAAATCAAGAGTCCCACGTTCTACCAAACTGAGCCAGCCAGGAGTCCCAAGACCTTACGTTTCTAATTAGTTATTATTTCCAGTCTTTCAAATAGAATGAACTTTTAGATCGGGTACATAGGTTACTTAACATCCTTTGCAAAAGAGCATAAAGCCACTTAAATTCAGTATAACATTATTTGAAGGAAAGTTATTCCATGTATTTTCCTTTACTCCCGGCTAAAGTGCTATTTTTTTAATTTGCAGAAGTGGTTAAAAAAAAAAAAAAAACTTTTCTAAAAGAAATATACCATCCTGGGAAAAGTTAATCATGATAGAGCACAAACACTTCTGGTGATATAATAAATAGGCACAATCCCTTTGGAAAGCAATCACAGTATTTATCAAGAACCATACAAATGTTCATGCTACTTCTGGTAAAGGATGCTGAGGAAATATAGTTTGTTTTTTTTTAAATGATAGTTATAATAGAGATACACTAATATAAATATAAAGTTTATTTTTTTTGAAGGTAGATTTTTTTTTTAAAAGACTTTATTTACTTGATAGATCACAAGCAGGCAGAGAGGCAGGCAGAGACAGCGGGGGAAGCAGGCTCCCCCTTTAAAAATATAAAAACATGAGAAAAATTTAAAAACATTTTTGGGAAGAGAGTAAGACTGCAGAGAGCACAGGGGTTTTCAACCATATTAAGTTTTATATCTTGAAAAAGAAAAAAGATCTACACCAAATATGGCAGAATGTGAAGACATGAAAAAGCTGGTACATACATGATGTTCATTATATTTTCCTTTTTTTTAAGATTTTTTTATTAATTTATTTGTCAGAGAGAGAGAGAGAGGACAAGCAGGGGAAGCGGCAGGCAGAGCAGGCAGAAGGAGAAGCAGGCTTCCTGCTGAGCAAGGAGACCGACATGGGACTAGATCCCAGGACCTTGTGATCATGACCTGAGCCAAAGGCAGTGGCTAAACCGACTAAGCCACCCAGGCGTCCCTATATTAATTTTCTATATGACATTAAGAATGAACCAAAAAAAAAAAGAATGAACCAATTTCATCACCACTCACAGTGATTTTATATTTTTATTTTTTTAAATTTTGTCAGCTTATTAACCTAAAAATTATTATTTTAATATCCATTTCTTTGAGGACTAATAATGTTACTTTTTTCCATATTTCCGTATTTATTCCCATCACCTGGAATGTTCATCTCTTTTGCACTGACCTGTATAATTTTTTAAAGTGTTTTTCACTTTATTAGAACACCTTTAAGGGGGGGCATCTGTTGGCTCAGTCAAAAGAGCATGGGACTCTTGATCTTGGGGTTGTGAGTCTGAGCCCCACATTAGGTTAGAGATTACTAAAAAAATAAATTAACTGAAAAAAACCCCACACCTTTAAGTGTTGTTTTATGTATAGAAACTTATCTGTAGACCCATTAAAGGAATTTGAAAATGAAGACTAAATCATTCAAGATGAGATAAACCTATTGACCAGGACATCACTTTGTCAATTTTCTATTATAATTAATAGTAACCAAGTTACTCGAGAATGTTCATCTTTTAACACACTCAATTTAGTTTTTCAACTCAGGCAGCGAAACCCTGACATGGGAAGATACTATAGTAAACAAACAAACAAAAGTAGTATGTCAGTTGCTGTGATAAGCATATTATAAGCATTATCCCATTTAATCTCCCCATCTTCATGCTGGGGAGAGTATTCACCAGATGCTCTTGTAAATATGAATAGGACTGCTGAAAATGTCAACTAAAGTATTATTTGAGGATTTACTTTTGAGATGTTTGTTAGGTTTTCTTCATGCATTAAGTGCCATAAGTACTTTTCATGTACTGCTAAATATAAATAGCACCTATAGGAAAAAATGAGAAACTTTTACTCTCTTAATGCTCAAGTATTTTGTTACTCTTCCAAAAATTATTTGAATCCATCATAGAATGGTATGTTCCACACTACTGGTTATAAGCCATCAAAGGATGTTGTAGACAGCTAGTTTTCAAAGATAGCTAGAATCATGTATAATAACCAGGTATGTTAGAATTATAGGAGGAAAGAAACATGGAATTTGGGAGATCTAAACCCAGGCTTATTAGTTCATTCCCACCTACTCACTCCGTTTTCCCTTGCAGCATAAGGACACTTACTACACATCTACTAACTGTTATATACTATGCCAGGAGTTATAAAGTTTCTGACCTAAAAGAGCTAGGTCTGGAAGAAGAGATATGGTATACAAATAATTAAATACAATGAAATAAATGTAACACCATATGCAGGACAAAGTACACTAGTGGCATATATGAAGGAGAGATCAACTTTGCTTAGAGTTCAGAAACACAGGGAGGAGAGGGCCACTCCAGGCAATAAGGAGCAAAAAGAATGCATAAAAACATGAAGCATATGTTGAGTACATGGAACCAAGAAGTTCAATAAAATTTTAACTTAGAGGGATTTTAGGTAAGTAGAAGTGAAACTGGACAATCAAGCAGAAGTGAGCTTACGGAGGATCTTGTATGCCACATTAAGGAATTTGGAACTTCATCTTATACTAAATTACTGGAAGATTTTTAGGTAGGAAAGAAACATCAGATTTACCAGAATCACTGTTAGCATTATTATGAAAAATTGTAGAAAGGGAGCAGGTTGGATGGAAGATGAGTTAGGAAACTATTACAAGAAATGACAGAACTGGGGCGCCTGGGTGGCTCAGTGGGTTAAAGCCTCTGCCTTCGGCTCAGGTCATGATCTTAGGGTCCTGGGATCAAGCCCCGCATCGGGCTCTCTGCTCAGCGGGGAGCCTGCTTCCCCCTCTGTCTCTGCCTGCCTCTCTGCCTACTCGTGATCTCCCTGTCAAAAAAATAAATAAAAAATCTTAAAAAAAAAAAAAAGAAGAAGAAGAAATGATAGAACCTGAAGGCAGCAACAGCAGTACAGAGGGAGAGAACATTAGCTTAGAGAAATACTTAATTGGTAAAATTGGCAGAACTACCTCAGACATTGCTGGTGGGAATGTAAATACCGCCAACACTGTGGAAGTCTGAGAGCTGCTCAAAAAGTTAAACATAAAGATACCACATGACTTAGCAATTCTATTTCCAGATATATACCCAAGAGAACTGAAAATATATGTTCACACAAAAAAGTATACACAAATGTTTACAGCAACATTATTCAAAATAGCCAAAAAGAGGAGACAATCTAAATGCCCATGAACTGACTGACAAACACAGTATGGTATTATCCATACAATAGAATATTATTCGACCACAAAAATAAATGAAGTATTGAATATGTGATAACAAGGATGAATCTTGAAAACGTTATCCTACATGGAAGAAGCCAGACACAAGAGGCCACAGACTGTATGATTCCAGCTATATGAAATATTCAGAAGAGGCAAATCCACAGAGACAGAAAGTAAATTAGTCATTACCAGGAGCTGGCAGAAGGGACTAGGGTGTGACTGCTTATGGGTATAGGGCTTCTTTTCAAGGTGACAAAAATGTTATGGCTGTATAACTTCATGAATATACTAAAAATCACTGAACTGTATATTTTAAAAGGAGGAACTTTATGCTCTATGAGTTATATATCAATTTTTTAATGGTAGTTTACTGATTGGGCACAGGAACAGAAGGGGAAGAGTAGAGGAAAAGATGAGCTCAATATGGAGTATGTCGAATTCCACATTCAGGGTTGTTCTGGTGGCCATGACCTGGGAGCAGCTTGCTATACGAATCTCATTCTGTCTCAGGACAGAAATCTAGGCTAAAGATATACTCCTGAATCATCAATCTACGGGCAGCCGCAGAACTCCACTTGCTTGTGGTATGAGTGCAGGCAGACTACTTAATGTCTCGTGTACTGTAAGGCATTGTTCCTTCAGTGGTAAAAGTAGGTAAATAATACCAGACAGGATTCTGTATACGTTAGGATTTTTAAAGACTATGAAAATCCTTTATAAAAGTGCTATAACAAGTTAACTGTATGATTTTATATATTACATTGCACATGCTACCATAGGCCAAAAAGGTTAGGGGCCAGGCCACCAGCCACTATGAACTCTATGGCAACAGTAGTATTCTGTCTTCGTAAGATCACTGAACAACTGCACTTGGACTACTTTTTGCAAAACTTGTTACCATATTTCAAAATAAATATAATGGTACTGGACAAGCTCCAGGGAAGGAGAGCTAAAACTCTGAAGATTACAAAGGATCTCTGCTTTAATTAGGCAGCAGGGGTGTTAAGAGAGCTTGTTCTCATGACAGAAGTTTTGATTAAGATATTCATTAATAGTAGAAATAAAGAAAACAAAAATTTCTTTACTAAATGAAGACTACTTTAAATTATGAGAATGTTGACTCTCTGCTTAAGACTAGAGAGAATAAAATGTGTATACTACTTCCAAGAGATAAAACTGGTTCAAAAATCTGAATAAACTCAAGGAAAATTTGCATAACAGATTTTGAAAATAAAGATATAATAAGCATACATCTGTAACCATAGAAGGCATGTGGCATTCTGCCCTAAATTATCACTTGATACCAAGGTCAGAATGTGAGGCAGGATGGAATATGGATCCAATCTTAATAATTACAGATGCCAATAAAATTTTCATGTTTTGCATTATATTTCTCTCAGCTCTTCTTTAATTGGCCAAATACCAAATTCTTTATCCAAGATACCTCTGTATTGTTCAATCTGCTGAGGCTTTAAAAAGGGGGAAAGAAAGTAAATATGAAGTAATCTAATGGTAGATAATATGTTAGGGACCTTTCTCCCTCAAAAATGAGTATTTACTTTTTCCTCTTAAAAAGTATACTTTTTTAAAAACCAAAAACTCATTTTTAAAAACCAAAAACTACCAGAGAATGAGTCTGACTAAACTACCATATTTTATGTATAAATTCACAGTTTTTATATAAATGGAACCACACTCTACACAATGTACTATGATGCAGCTTCACTTACATAATGGGTATTTTTCAACGTTAGTACATAGAGATGTACGTAATCTTTCTGACAACTGTATAATTTGTATAGCCATACCATAATTTACTTTACCCATTGATAGCCATATGGATTATTTCCATTTTTAAAAATCATAACACTGCAAGAACATTCCTATGTATCACATATCTTAAACATTTATCCAATTGAACCCTTTGGATAAATTCCTAGAAGTGAAATTACTTGGTCAAAGAACATGCAGGTTACATTTTGATACATACTGCCAAACTGACCTCCAAAAAGTTTCTAAGAAGGTACACTTCCACTACCTCATAAAGAGTACACTTGCCTACATACCCTTCCCAGCCAGCACCCCTATCATTATAATCTTAATCAGTATCAAAGCGAACACTTTTATTGTTTTGAACTTGCACTTCTCTATTAATGAAGTATCTTTTTATATGTCTATATGTCATTTGTTTTATTTATTTTTGATGGATAGGTTGTCTATTTATATACTTATATTTATATACTTAGCCTCTTTTTTTTATTCCATTTGGATGTTTGCTTTTTTCTAACTTATATACAAGAGCTTCCTGATGTATATATGATACAAATACTTTTTCCTAGTATTTTTGTTAATGCTGTCTTAATTTTCATGTACCCAAAGAGCTCAATCTTTTCCTAAGTGTTTTCCTAAGTGGTTTACGGATATTTTGAAAATGGAAAGGATCCCCGCTTTTGTCAGTGGAGAAAAATGCTTAATCCCAACTCCACAAATATGGAAGCTAACCTAATGTTAATTCACTCAATCTGTATTACTTAAAATAATACTTCAAGAACCAGATTGAAGACTTACATCATTTTATTTCAACGATTGTCTGATATTTAACAATGAAACGTATACAAGGTAGAACGAGTGTTCCCCATTGGGAGAAAAAGATAATGGAGGAAGGCGAGGAAAAAGAAACTCATGACTTTTAAATCATTTTTAAATAAATATATTTCTCAGTTCTGTCCATTGAAAAGAGTCTAAAAGCAGTGACACTCCAGCAGCAATAAGCATACCTAACATCTAGGTCTTTTTTTTTTTTTTTTTTTTAAGTAATCACACCCATGGAGGCAGCCAGGCACCCCTCTAACATCTGGGTCTTAATTTCTAAATACCATTCCCCACTAAAACGAATTAGGACTCTTTGGACAAACGGCTGAATCCTGGGTGAAGACAGGGAAGGTACAACGTGAACCTGGAACACACTGTGCCAGAAAATAAGAAAGAGCTCAGAATCTGATGGAGACAGGTAAAAAGGATACAAATAGACCTGGATACATTAAATAAAAAAAGAAGCCATGTGTCCACACTAATACAAATATGAAAAAAATAAGGAGAGCGAAGATTAAAGAGAGAGCCCTTATTTATGGTAGATGTCAACTAATAAATGTAAAGTAATGACAGAGTTATAAGATGACCTACCATTCTGCAACCACTATTGTAGTAATTTATTCTGGCAAGAATTATCAGTGGATGCCACATCCCACTGAGTGCAAGCATGTTGGAGAAGAGGATATTTAGAGTCTCAAAGCATCTCCCCACAGGGTACGTAATAAAGAAAAAGAAAATACCTTTACATCAAGAGAAAACTGATAGATACCACCTTAGCCAAATAATCAAGGTAACCTGTCTAAGGGTAATAGGTATTCATAGTACTATCTTTCACTACTTTTCCATAGGCTGGAAATTTTCAAAATAAGCTAAAAAAATACCTAACATAAGCACTGTGTCCCTACTTAATCCTTGCAAATATTTTATTTTTACTACCCATTTCTACTAATTTTATTAAGATTACAATAATATAACTATTCCATAAACCTAGGCACTCTGTGACAATATAGTTAAAGCAGATGCAAGAAATCTAGTGCCCTCCTAAAGCACACATCCTCTAAATTACATTAAATAGAATTAGGATCATTGTCGAGAAGCACTGCTCTTCAAAATACATCTAAACCCAGTAAGCTTCATGAAGGCAGTGCAATCTAGTCCCTTTTGCTCCTCAACGTATCTCCAGCCCCTAGGAAGCCTGTATGGTACAGAGTGGGCACTGAATAATTATTATGGAATTAAGGAATTAGTCGTGTTGTTAAAACCACAATCTTAAGAGATGCCAAATCATAAAACCATTTTTTCTTTCACTTATTTCTGGTACCAACTTTAATTTCTATGTTTGTAAAGCTCTGTATTTATAAAAATCCA
>CM053611.1:39770471-39788430 GCA_028646535.1 Procyon lotor
ATCTACCATGAACCTTATTCAGAGACCTGAAGTTGACAGAGATGTTTAAGGCTTTATCTAGCACAGAGGAGGGTCTCAGCCTCAGCACTACAGCCTTTTGAGGCCAGCTCATTTGTTGTGGGAGCGGTCCTGTGCACTGTAGGAAGTTTAACAGCATCCCTGCCTCCACAGATGCCAGTAGCAGTCCCCCTTTTCAAGCTGTAACAACCAAAAATATCTCTAGAGAGTGCTAAATGTCCCCTGGAAAGCAAAGTCACCTACCACTCATTGATACATACATAAGCATTGGTACATAAGCATAAAACCAGAAAAACAACGCTTTCAACATTATACAATGCCTTTCTCACACCATTCTTCAATACTGTTTAATATTACAAATGTTCTAGCTATTACACCTTATTCAGCAAGTAAAATAAATTCTGTAATTAACATGAAACAGTAAAAAGATACAGAAACTGATAAATCTTAAATAAACACTCCACAGCTCAGAGCAATAAAGATGGAACAAATCAATCCAATCAGGAATCCATCATCCTTACTGAGTAGGAAACTCACTGAAGAAGGGCATAATACTTAGACTGAATTATAAGCGCCACATTAACAGAAGCATGCAAATGTCCATGGATTGGAGCCTGAAAAAAATACTTCTTTCTATATATATTTTTACTAGCATATTAAATCTAGCAGATACACAATATATATTTCCTAATCAATCAAATGACCATTCTGATCACCATGTCTGTAACTACTTGTATTTTTTTAGGTTTTTCTCCTTCTGCCAAATTTTACCTTGGAAAACACATTTCAGAGAATGTGTTTTAATAACAAGTGATCTCTAAATTATAAAAGCATATATTATTTCTAGCCTGGTATTGTGCTTGGAGATTACTCTGATTTTCTAGAGAATACTCTAATATTCTTGTACCACTAACAACATACTTCATTATCTCTGGAACTCTTTGGGGAACTTCACAAAAGATAAAGGTAAAATGTTTCAAAATCGAAATTGATTATCATGTGCAGAGCCTCAAATATAAGCATGCTCTATCTATACATCACACCTGTTTAATTTTATATCATATCTCTGCCATTAAGATGCCACTTAATGAGGAAGTGAGGAAGCTAAGTTCAAATTTTGGCATATCGATAAATCTGAATCAGCCTCCATTATTAAATACCTTACTAGCTTAAAGACTAATTTCTCATTTTGAAAGTTGTAAATACCCCAAGGGTATAGTGGAAATCCCACTTAACTTGGTCTCAGAAAACTTAAAAGTCTACTATTTACTAGCTAAGTATTTTCAGGAAAGTTACAACCTCTCAGAGACCCTTTCTATCTATAAAATGAAAGAAACAATGACCATCTTCCTTATCTATCTCCTAGGATAAATCTTTGTAAATTCTAAACCACTAGAAAATGGTATTCTTTAATTTAAAAAAAATTTCTTCCCATTTGTTTCAGTGCAGGAAAACTGATGAGAATTCCAAATGTGCAGTCTATGTGCTCCCTCCTTTTCTCTCTGACCTACATTATTCACCAATCAAAACCTAATAGCAGTAGTGATATCCCCAAATCTCCTTTTTAAACTCTTTATAAAAATAGCAAGTCAGCATTTTTGCTTAACCACTGTTTATTAAAACAAGCTACTACATTATCTTGTGTTTCTTGTAATTGAACTACACCATGAATTTAATGTGTCAGTTCCCTGAGACTCACTGTAATTTGGAAGACAAGAAATGATCTCTGATAGCTTTTCCCAAATGGCTACACTAGCGAGGGAATGTCCAAGTTTCAAAGTTCACAGGTAATGGATGCTCTCCCCAGAGTCAGGTCTTCTGGTGCGGCAGAAATCATAATCACAGTGAGGGGTTTGAATTTATAAACTTTTTCTACCTTCACTCAAAATAAAGGATTAACTTTTGGCTTTACTTTAGATCTATATTGTACTTTAACAAGTCCAACAGAAAGACTTCCTAACATGTTTGATCACCTTATCTCGTTTAGCACACAGAAAACCAAGTGTAATGGAATCCCTCGGACTTTCAAAGAAGACGGAGAGCACTTCTGCTAAAATCACCTTCCAAAATCCCAGGAAAACTTCCGTGTTTAACCTGAATTCTATTAAAACTTCCTTTGACTTCTGATTTAAATGGAGTATGCCAAGTAACCTTGGTTTTTGAATTGGGTGAACTACTTAATCCTCCTCAAAGAAAAAAGGAAAAAACAAAACCATCATACAGCACTGAACTGACTTGCCAAGAGAAAATATAGAAGACTATTGTACAGGTGGTCCACTTCAGTTAGACTCTTCCCCTTTACTCATGCCAAATAAAAGCTGGCTAGGTTTAAATCAAATCTTTGCAAATAAGTGTTATTTCTCTCTTTTTTTTCCTGCAGTACCAAAAATATTTGACATTTCCTTATGAAGTCGTCCACTCAATCCTCAAAATTCTAACTGCATAAACATCTTGCCAAGGCCACCAATGCCCTCAGAATCTACCTCAATGCAGTAAAAGTGTTCTTGAAGACACCATACAGCACAGTCCCCTGACAGGGCATCTTAACCTGTTCTAGATTCCACAGGGAGAGACGCAGAGAAAGTTCTGGGAAATTTTTCAGAGCTGTTTTAAAAAATGATATGATCCGAAGATCCAGAATAAAAACTAAGGGATTAGGATTGCTTAAACTAGGGTAACAAAGTCTAAGAAATAACCTAACAACATGTCTATTTCAAAGACAGGTGATGTATTTATTTCTAGCTCCACTGATGTTACAGTTAATATGGCTATTCAGATTATGTATAAAATACATTCATAATTACATTCTGAAAGTGAGTTAAGAAGGACAGTGATGTGCCATCCCCTCCTGCAGGTCTTTAGGATTAAATAAATCCTTATCTGCTTGAGATAATTTGAGTACAGTGCTGCCAGAAGGCAGTAGAAAATATTATGTGACCTCTCAAGGTCTCTTGCAGGCCTTTATTCTATCACTTTGCTTTGGCCTTTACTTTGGCAATTTTTCATGAAATTAAAAGTTTAAAAATTATTCATTAATTTGTCATAAAAGCAATTCTAACATTTCTTTAAGTAAATTAAAAGAGGGTTGCAAAGCAAAGGTAAGGATTGATAATGGTACCCTTATATACCACCTGATACAGATACAGATAAAAATACACAAAGAATGAGATTTTAAAATGTATCAAGTAGCTGTAGGTTCTCCCCTACTTCAATGTGAAGAGAAAACAGGAAAACGCTATTGTTTTTTTTTTTAAATGTAACCACCAAATGATTACATTTTACCAGTACAATTGGACTATAACTTCTGAATGTGACATTAAAATAGCAGGAAAAAAAACCCATAAAAAATAGCCACATTTTTTTTTTTAAATGACTCTAGGTAAGATGTGAATTTACATTTTTACTCTCTCACAAAACTCTAAAAAACACTTAAAATCAAAAACACATATACTAACATAGAACCAATGCTATATATCTTAATATTCTCTAGCAAGAAGAAGGGTTCTCCATATCTCTGATTGCGTTTTTAACTTCAGAATAAAGCCATGGAACCCAAGTACATTTCAGAAAACTTAGTAAAATCATTTTCAGTATAACTGCCCTGTAATTAGCAGCAAAAAATGATCAGAGAAACCTTCTTTTTGTACCCAAAGAATGGGCCTGCACAAATCAATATGCATAATATTAAAATAAAATTTACCTCTATTGTAGGATCATATTCATCCACAAAGTGATTCTGAATTAGCTGTATCGTCAAGGCACTCTTGCCTACGCCACCAGCTCCAACTACCACAAGTTTATATTCAGTCATTTTCAGCAGGCCTTATAATAAAAATAATGAAAATGTGACTAAATTAGAACATATGGTTAATATAAATTAGAACATGAGGTTAATATACTATTAACTCTATCAAAACCTTTTAACACAACCTCGCCTTTATACAAAAAAATTATTTCAAAATGCTTCACAAAATTCAGTGACGAAACCTTCAGTTGACTACAGATGAGTATTGTAATGAATTGCATTTCGTTTACAAACTCCCCATCAACATTTGAGAAAAACGCATTCAGAGTACAAAGTTCTTGTATCTTATATTCAGGTTGTTCTATCTACACAGCCAGTCTGCTGTTCTGCAGCAGTTAATGGCTCTCAAAGGAACATGGCATGACTTCACTCAGTACAAGTGTCTATACCCTGTGGACACACCCACACAAAACTTGTTGACAGCTACCTCTACAGTATTCCTAGTTGACTCTGGCCCCTAAGAGTTACAAGTGGAAATGCTGAGTGCCTTTGTCAGAGCCAACAGCTCTAGAAAACTTTTTGAAAGCATCATCACAGCAGTTCTCCTGGAGTTAACAAGAGTCAGATGGGGGGTGAAGGGAGGACTGTCGAATAAAGCTGGACTGTGTAGTGCGGAAGTAAACATGGAGACACCAAAGCAGATTTGATAACATTTCAATCTGTAAAATATCTGCTGAGGAAAATAATGGTGTATAAAAACTAAGAGAATTTTAAGAATTTTGAACTATTCAGTATGGATGATTTCATCACCTGTCACAATATGTAATCCTATGTTAGTGCTGAAAAAAGCACTTTGCACCAGAACAATATATAAAATTTAAAGATAAGCACTGCTTTTAATGAGAGGAATTTTAAAAAGCTGTAAGTGAAAACTTCTCAGTGACTTTTACTCTCTGCTTCTTGTACATAGTCTCTCAACCACTGCAATAAATATTGGCAACTTGTAAGATTGATAGCTCAAGACAGAAAATATTTTTTAATCAGCTGTTTCAAACTTTTTGAAATGAGGTGAATTTATTTAATTTTACCTTCTTTCCCCCAACAAAATCCTTATTAAAAATAAGGCTTGAACTGCAGAAAGAATGGCAGTAAGTGCACGATAATTACAGGATAAGTTATTCTAAATTAATGAATGTGCAAATATAAACACTACAGTGCATGCAGTATCCTATTAACTGACGACCAAGAATTATCCAAATAGCCCCTCCCCCCAAGAAAGGTAATATGGTTTTCCAAATGATAACATACTAACCATTACCTCCTGACACTATTCCTGAGTCTTCTCACAAAGAATAGGCTAGACAACTGCTGTATCAAACACTATTACATTACAGCCCCCTGGCCTATTCTGTGCCACCTAGCCTTATTTTCGAGGCCACCTTGGGAGCCTCTCCAAGCATGTATCTTATCCTGTTCGCTCCCACTTTTTATTCTAAATACAGGCCATAGGAAATGGGGAACAATGAGGAGAATCACACCAAAATGTACTCTAGCTCCCTGCCTATCCCACCCCCTAAAACAATTTGGGTAGTCTAGAACAGTGGTTATCAAACTATGGTCCAGGAATCCAGCAGCATTCCTAAAACTTTTGGGGGGTCAAAAAGGCCAAAACCAATAATACTAATAATACCGTCACTACACCAATGTTATTTACCCTTTCCATTCTTATTTGTTAACGAGGGTAGAGTTTTCCAGATGTGATCACAATAGAGTGTAGAAGCACATATGCAGATGTCCTCTATTAAGCAATATAGTTAAAGAGATTAGGAAAAATGTGAAACAATGCCACTATTCTCACTAATTTTTGTTTGTTTTGAAAACAGTTTTTATAAAAATGCTATTATGTTACCAAGTATTAGGCTTACTTCTACTTTTAAATGAATTAATTTTTAAATTCTCAGTTTTAATTTGTATTATGGTACATACTGACATACCCCATATAGGGATCTTCAATAATTTTCAGGCATGTAAGGTGTCCTTGCAATTTAAAGTTTGCTAGCCTAAGAGACACTGTGGACAGATACTAGATTACAGCTTAACTGTGTGAGTTCTGAGACACATACACCTTCTGGTCTACCTGTTATGTTTGTGCAGCTTTTGTTTCTGGGGAAAAAAAATTCCCTGAATTGGATTTTAGAAACCAAGTAATATTTAAATCCACTACAGAGAACTGGGTTCCCAAGGAGTCTTCCTGAAGATCATAGACCAGAAAGGGCCCCCTTACCCAAAGATAAAATAGTTATGGAGGGGTGAAGTGGGACTAGAACCCAACATTTTGTTAAGGGAAAAAGAAAAACACTTTTGTCATAAAACTGAATTATCCTCTTATCTATGGTCCCTGTCGATGGCTATAGTTATCAAAGTAAACAGTAATGGTATCAACCATATTTGATGTCTATAGTCTACCTCATGGTCGAGTCAGCATTTTGGACCTTAGTCACCTAAGAGTGACATCACTCATATGGTTGATTCTGAGATGATAATTGGGAACAGAATTTTCCCCTTTGTAATTTCTTTTTCCATTATAAATATAACATGTATATTGTATAAAAACTAGAAAATGCCTTTCTGTTTTAACCCTTATTTTGATAAATGTCAAGATTTAAGAAGGCTAGCTTAGGACTTCAGCTAAAGCATGCACATGCCTGTGAGCATTCCAGGCAGTTGGCTGGAAGACCGCTACAATTAACTCCTCTTGCTAGTCAGTTTGAAAAAAAAAATGTTTAAGCGCTATTTAGGAGTACTGTAATAACTCTTGGGATGGGGGGGGTCAAATTTGTAAGGATAAAGGCAATAGACAAGAGATAGGGGAAAGGACAAGAACAGGCAAATTAAACTTTAAGTACAATTTTAGCTATTGCTGTCTACACTCAACTAGCAAGGAAAAAGCCCTGCTTCTGTTCTGCGGGTTTTCTGTGTGTGTTTTAACTTGACAAAGCAAAACAGACCTTCTGGGATTAACTTTTTCCTTCTCACCAAGTCACAGGCTTTACGTTGTAGGGTGTTGGCCACCTGTTCTTCCACCACCATCTCTACCTCCACCTCCTCCTTTGTGGCCACAGCAATGTCACAGCCCATACATGGGGGAGGGGAGCAGTCAGGAACTCGGCTGCAGATGCATTTTTTCCAAACACAATAACCACAAACAGTGGTCTCTAAGCACTTTCCTAGGCTCTTCCAAAACGTGACCTCTCCTATTACTCATGTACCCCCCCTACACACTGAAAAGGACCACCATCCGTCCAGTCTGCGCTCGAGGGAGAAGTTTATACCTTCGTCCTAGGGATGCTAGATGCAGCAGAGAAGGCAGTAACCGAGGCAGCCGAGGGCTGGGAAGGGAGGAAGAGGTGCGGGAGCGAAGGGAGAGAGAGAAAAAAAAGAGAGAGAGAGAGAGGAAAAGAGAGAGAGAGACTGAGAGAGAAGGACGACGAGGGGGAGGGGAGATTGGAGCGCATCGGGAGTAACCTCCACCGCACCCGACCGCCCGGAGGGGCAGCCCGCCCAGCCCGCGAGTTTCTCCCCGGCCGCCTCCAGCCGAGGCTCTCGGGGAGGAGGAAGGAAGGGGTTCCCCGTCCAGGAAGCAGCACCAGCGGCGGCCGCCTCTAGCCTCACCCTCCTCAGCCCCGCACCGCCCATTCCTCATTCCCCGCGTCGCCGCGTCCCCGCGCCCCCCCCTGCAGACACCCCCACCCCGTCGGCTCACCCGCTGGGGCTCAGCGCCCGCACCCCCTCTCGGCCCCTCCGGGGACCCCTAATTCATTCACTCGCAGCCGGCCCCGCCCGGCGCCGGCGAGGAGGGTCGGGACCGGGGCAGGGGCCCAGGAGGGGTGGTCCGCTCCGTACCTCTCTCCCGCACCTGGGAGCCGCCGAGCCTCTGGCCCCCGCCGCCGCTTTCAGTGCCTGCGCCGCGCTCGCTCCCAGTCCGAAATGGCGGGGGCCGGGAGTACTGGCCGGGCAGCCGCCACCGCCGCCGCCGCCACCGCCGCCGCCGCTGTGCCTCCGCCGCCGCGGCCGCCGCCTAGGGAAATCGAGCTCCGAGCACACCGATGAGTTCGGGGCCGGGCGGCCGCAGAGGGCAGAGCTATCGATGCGCGCGGCGCTCGATTCTTCTCCAGACCGGCGTGCGGGGAGGGAGCGGCTGAGGGCGGTGTGGGAAGAGGGAAGAGAGCGATCCTGCCTTCGAGCGCCGCCCGGGAGAAGGAGGGGGCCGGGCCGGGCCAGCGGAGGAGGGGCGGGGGCCGGGCCGGCTGGGGAAGCGGGTGGCGGGCGGCGAAGGGTGAGGGAGCCGGGCCGGCGGAGCAGGGGGGTCTGGGCGGCGCCTCGGCGGGGCGGGGACGAGGGACCGCGGGACCCACGCGGCGGCCCGCCTCCGGACTCTCGCCGCAGAGCCCAGCCTGCAGCCGCAGACTCGCACCCGGGCCTCCGGGCTACACGCTCGCCAGGGACTCCCGGTGCGACGCTGTCGCACTCCCTATGGGTCTCCTGCGAGAAGCCGCGGGAAATCCGCCGCCCTTCGGGGTCGGTTGCACTCGTGCATGTTCGTTTACTGTCATTTACTGCAAATGAATAAATATCAGTCGCCAAATGTGGGAGGCGACCTCGGTGACTTAGGGAGACATCGAGCAGACAGTTCCCCCCCACCCAGGGGCTTTCTTACCGCGGCTTGGCGATTACCACCCTCAACGCTCTGGGGGTTGGGAACCCAGCCCCAGGCCCAAACAGACGCGACCCAGGCTTTCATCATTAGTCTTAACGGGGAGGAGTTCTGTCTGTTGTTTTTTGTTGTTTTTATGGACGTTTTGAAGTCATCACAGGTCATTCCAAACAGCGACCTCAAATGTACCTATTGCCCATGAGGGCACAAACAGAAGACAAACTGTGTTTAAGTAGAAGTGCCCTTGGTAGTTTAGACCTGAGGAGAATCACCCAAACATTAATTAGAAGACTGAGATTAATCAGTTAACGTTCAGGGAGTTAACATGTTTAACAACAGAACAATTAAAACTGCTAGCATAACCCAGAGTCTGATAAACTACCTAGAGAGATAGATTGTTGGGGTGAGTTTTAAAGATTGAGGCCTGGAAGACGAGCGTTCACATCTGATAGGACTACCTGAGTCTCTACTTCCAGTTCTCTCTAGTCCATAGCCTAAAACATAATAAAATGATTATTTTAAATCCCAATTATTATGTCACTTAACATAGGCCTTAAATCAATGGTCACCCTTTTCTTTCTACCCCTTAGGTGGGCTGTCACCTGCAAGACTTATTCTGGTCTTTCTCTCCTAGCACCTGGTACCAAGTGGGAGAAAAAGAAGAAAGGAAGTGGAAGACAGAGATGGGAAAACAATGTCCCTACTGTGTTAAGTAGTTGCTAAATGTTTTGCACATATCATCTTACTTAATCATCACAACAACCTTATGAGGACGAATACTTCTCAATATTTTACAGATGAGGAAACAAATTTAGACAGGTTAAAAGTTGGGTCCAAGTTCACCCAGCTGAAATGAAGTATCCATGTCAGACCATGTTCACTCCTCTGCTCCCAGCTCTAGAGGTTCCCATCCTGCCTGTGGCTCCCATCGCACTTAACAGAAAAACAAAAATCTCGAAGTCCTATGGCCTCAGATTATGTAACAACCCTCACCCTTTTGTCTCTAAACTCTATCCTATTACTCCGTTCCTCACTTATACACACACACACACACACACACACACACGTTCCTGGCTGTTCCTTGAAAATACCAGACAGGCTTCTTGTGGGGGAATTTGCACTGGCTCCCTCTAACAGAACATATGTCCACTACAAAGCCACAAATCTTCCTGGCACTTACAAACCTTATAGGAGACTTATAAACGTCTCCTTCCAATGAATTATTCCCAAAAGATCACCTTTGATATTGCATCTCTCCCTCCCCCCGCTAAATCCTCTCTTATGCTTTATTTTTTCCAAAACACTATTTTCTAATATGCTATATGACTTACTTATTGTGCTTTCTTGTCTTTCTCCCACCAGAATTAAGCTCCAGGAGGGCAGGGATTTTTGTCTATTACTTACTGCTATATTTCCAGTGTCTACAACACAATAGGCACTTAATAAATATTTATGGAATGTTGAATGAAGTTATGTACTCTCTCTCTGAACTCTGTGACTCTAAATCCTTACTCAGAGTGCCTTAAACTCTCTGTAATCGGTTTTCACTTTCTTTCAAAATCTGCCTTTAAACTCACCCAGGTCACCTTCTAATAAACCACACCCTGTGGAGTCAAGGAAAGTGTCTGCACATAATGGACACAATGAGTTTTTGTTAAATGAATGAATCTGCACTTACTTGGATGTTGCTTTGTAGTCGCTCTTAAATATAAACTACAAATTTTATATTTTTTCCAATTTCAAGTACACGATAAGCTCTCGTTCTCCTTGACAGCTGTTAATACAATGTTCTCCCTGTAGTTGGTGCTCCATAAATCTTACAAGGACTATAATAAAGAGGAGGGGAGAGCTTTATATAGCACTTTTATACTGGTTGTGAAAATTCTGGCATTAGCAGAAACCTAATCCATCTCCATGGTCTCAATTATCATCTAGGCTCATGATTCCCAGAGCAAACCTGCATCCTCCCCTCTCTTCTGCTCACACTATCCTCCAGCTTGACCTCACACACCTTCTCTCTTTCTTTTTCACTCCTATAGCAATGTATGCATATGTTGTGTCAAATTTTCTACGCTTCAGTCCTGAGTGCTTTCTCAGAAGCCAGCTTTCTTTCCTTGACACAGAGCTCGCAGCAACGCGTGTCCAAAGGAAGCACCTTGCCTACTTATGAAAATACAAGTTCCTGAGATTCCATTCAGTTGGGGCAAGGTAATCTAGAAATCTTCCTTTTTAACAAATCAGGTGATCCTAAACTGGTGGTTCGCTGTCTGTACACCGAGAAACTCTGATCTTAACACGTGGCTCTTGGCCCCTATACTGTCTACTGTCTCCTGGGGTTTCCTTCCTTAAACTTGGTGCCTGCACTGAATAGTCTCCATGGCTCTCCTTTTCTCTGCTCTCCCCAAAGACAAGCCCACAGACCTATGCTGTGATCACATTGGGAAAAGGGAGAAGGATTAGCACAAAAGTACAAACTTGAGGATTCGAGGTTTGCTCTAAGATGTAACTGAGTTTTTTGCCCTCTACTGTTGCACTCTTCTGGGAAGGCAGCCACATACAAACGTGCCCTTGTGAATGTCCTTTTGATCGTGCTTTATGAAGATCATACTGACCTATCCTTCACAAGATACCCTCTTCTGCAGACATAATGAAAGCCCAAACAACAGATATTCCTTTGTGCTAGCTGGGCTCTTATGAGATCTAAAGTGCCAGGACATGTTTGGAGCACCACGAATGCAAGGGTTTCTTTTAAGGAAATAAAGCAACTTTAGAAAACATATCATTGGCCAGAACTACTGTTGATTCCAGAAATTAACGGCAGTTCTTATGATCCCACAGCAGGCTCTGGTGCCTGGCTCGTTCCCTCATTGACAGGCATCTATCGCCCATGCTCCGGCAATTTTGCCCTTCTCCTGAATCAGCATCTCCCTGCTCCTTCTGCATAGATGGTCCCAATTCTACTGCCATCTCTGCTTCTAGTGACTACTCTCCACAACGTACATTTGAAACATCCCAAGCAAGAGCGTCCACATTTATCTGTCATTCACTATTCAGTAAGAAGGGCTTTTTTTTTTTTTAATTTTTTTTTAATTTATTTTGACAGAGAGAAACACAGCGAGAGAGGAAAACACAAGCAGAGGGAACAGTAGCCGGAGAAGCAGGCCCTCTGCCGAGCAGAGAGCCCGATGGGGGCTCGATCCCAGGACCTTGGGATCTGACCTGGGCCGAAGGCAGACGCTTAACGACTGAGCCACCCAGGCGCCCCTCAGTAAGAAGGGCTTTTATGGGACACGATTGTCCTGACGGGCCGCCTGACTGGTGATCGATCTCCTTTATGCCTGGCTTAAAGATGAATGCCTTCACTTGGGAGCCAATCCTGAGTCCAGACAGTTGTGGCCACAGAGCAGGAAAAATTAAGTAGAAGCAGCTACCTATAGATACTTTCATGGACTCTCCGGTTTTCTCTAGTGGGCAATTTGTGTCACTAATAGGTGCTATTTAATTCACTTTCTCAGGATATAATCTCCTCTGGACACTCCCTCCATTAGACTTTATACTCCCTTTAGCATATCTGTTTTCCCCCATTACGTTAATTCCTCAAGGTCTCTGCCTCATTTAACTCTATGCCCTATAGCCCTTAGCACATAGTAGTGCCTCTATAAATACCTGCTGAGGTGAATAAAATTCTAACAAATTCTTCAGTCCTGTTTCTACATAGTCACTTCGTCTCATCTAGCCAAACTCCTAGGCCATTTCTAAAGGAATGTCCTGTCATCATCTTGGATGGCTGTCCAAAACCAAATTCTTCACCTTATTCCCCCAAACCAATTTCCTCTCCCGATTTTTCCATCTTACCTGAGTGGCACCAGGGCCCTTAAAAACACTTAGACTTGAAGACTCAAATTAATTTTTAACCCACTCCACATTCAAATTGGCTCTGTTCCTTTGAACTCTACTTCCTAAGTATTTTCTCATATCGGTCTGTTCCACATTCCATCCTTCACGCCTATATTTCTGGAACAACGTCCTCATGATTTCTCTACCTCTTGGCTTTCTTCTTTTCAATTCAGGTCATATGCTGTTGCCAAATTAATCTTCCTTACGCATGTCTTTCATCATCATCAAACATTTACTCTGCACCTATTCCATACAGGTTGCAGTCCTACAGAGATTATAGAGTTTTAAAGTGCAAAAGATTATAAGCGAAGTACCTAATGGGTACGTAGAGACGATGATAATTACTTTTGAAATTAGAGGGAGAAATGATCATCCGTCCCAGCAAAGCCTTCACTCTGACTGAGTCTTGCTTACAGGTCTTTAATAACACTTGATATCTAGCTGAATCAGGTCCAAATCCTTGATGCCCAGCTTTTGATCCCATGCACGGTCTGACACCATCCCGGCTGGCCACTTGTCTTCCACCTTCCCAGAGCAAACGCTCTCCTCTCATGCACGTCCCCACTCCCTGCCCCAAAACCAGCATGTTGTTTTTGCTTCTCTTTTCGCCTGGCATATTTTTGTCTCTCTTTTTACTGAAATGATCTCTCTTTCAAGATCCTTTATGGAAGCTTGGTTAATTATGCCATTCTCTTTTTGATCTATTATTTCATTTGCGTTAATCATGTCTCCCCAAGTAAATTCTAAAATTCCAGAGGCAAAACCCCTATCTTAGGTATGTGAACCCCACCCCCCCATGCAAGCCTAGTTCACTGCAATTACTCAATAACTGCATGAATACATATAATGTGCTTATCAGCAATATAGACATGATGAAAGCAATGTTCGAGGATGATCAGAATGGCAGCTAAATGCAGAAAAGATTGGAAGGAGAAAGACCTCAAGTAAGGCATTTTGTGGTTGGTGTTAACAGTACCCAGTGACAGCGGGAACGGTGCGCTGGCTGAATTTATTAGTCCTGTGAGCTAGAACAAATTCGTTAATGTCTGCAAGCTTCTTGCTTAAGAAGAGAGCAGTGACATAACAGCTACGGTTTGTTAAACTCCTCCTATAAGCCAGACAAGCGTTATGTATAATTTTAAACGAAGAGCACACGGTTCCCCTATCTGTCCGCTTGTCCTCTTCTTTGCTGCTTTTTTCTTTACTGCTTTTCTTTACTGCTACCACTGCAGTCCAAACCACCATCCATCGTCCCTGTCCCAGGCAGACAGTGATCTCTAACGGGTCTCCTTGCTTCTACTCTTGCTCCTCTGCAATCCATTTCCCACGAAGCAATGAAGCAGCTGGCCTGATTCTTTAATTTTCTTTTCTTTTTTTATTTTATTTTATTTATTTATTTGTCAGAGAGAGAGCACAAGCAGGCAGAGTGGCAGGCAGAGAGGCAGAGGGAGAAGCAGGCTCCCTGCTGAGCAAGGAGCCCGACTCAATCCCAAGACCCTGAGATCCTGACCCAAGCCAAAGGAGGCCGCTTAACCAACTGAGCTGACCCAGGCGTCCCTGATTCTTTTCAAAATGCAAAGTGAATCACATGACCAGATCAAGCTCTTTAAAGGCTTTTCATTGCACTCAAAAATAAAATTCAGGGGTGCCTGGGTGACTCAGTGGTTTAAAGCCTCTGCCTTCGGCTCAGGTCATGTTCCCAGAGTCCTGGGATGGAGCCCCGTATCGGGCTCTCTGCTTGGCGGGGAGCCTGCTTCTCCCTCTCTCTGCCTGCCTCTCTGCCTGCTTGTGATCTCTCTCTCTGTGTCAAATAAATAAATAAAATCTTTTTTAAAAAAATAAATAAATACAAATAAAAAAATAAAATTCAAACTTCTGCAAGCTATTTCATGTGGCTTTTGACCACAACATGTAGGACCTTTTCTCTTTTTTGGGTCTCACTACACTAGCCACCTTTTGCTTCCAACCTCTTTGGGGGCCCTATCCTTGCATAATCCTCCCAGCAAGCCTTTTCCTGCCTTTCAGGTGTCAGCTTAAAACCTCCACTTCAGTAAGAGATTCCCCAACACCTAGTCTACATCATCGCTCCCCCCCCATTCCCCTACTTTTACCCTTCAAATAGTCACCGTTTAACACAATGGCCTCTTTCATTCTTTCACTTAGCACTCACGGTACCTAAAAGTATCTTGGTTGTTTATTTGTTTGCTTGTCTCTTCCTCTGCTGAAATATAAATTTTATGAGCCAGAGACCACTGAATTCTCAGATTTTATGAGCCAGGGAGAGTTGAGCACATACTTAATAAAGATTTGCTGAAAAACTGCTCTAGAGAAAATAATAGGATAAATAATCCACTCAAGTGAAGTCTTTGCAAATCAACTTTAAGTCTCTTGTTTTTGCTTCTATCCATCTAATGCAATAGTAACTTCATTTAATGCTTTTTTTGTTTTTAAGAATATTAAAAGTCAGGGGCACCTGCGTGGCTTGGTTGGTTAAGTGTCCGATTCTTGATTTTGGCTCAGGTTATGATCTCGGGGTTGTGAGATCGAGCCCCATCTCAGGCTCCATGCCTGATGCAGAGTCTGCTTGAGACCCTCTGCCCCTCCCCTGGCTCATGCGCCCCCATGCTCTGTCTTTCTCTCTCTCTCTCTCTCAAATACATAAATAAATATTAAAAGTCAGATTATTATTTTTTAATTGCTTTCTTCTAGTTCTCCAAGGAGGTGCTCATTGGACTACCATAATTTTTAAAAGATTTTATTTATTTATTTGAGAGGAAGAGAAAGATGGAGAGAACAAGTTGGCGGAAGAACAGAAGGAGAAGCAGACTCCCGCACAACATGGGACTCGATCCCAGGACCCTGGGATCATTATCTGAGCCAAAGGCAGATGCTTAAATGACTGAGCCACACAGGTTACCTCCATTGGACTACAATCAATTACAAGCCTGAAGATCCTAGTTCTTGTCTTTTCTCCTTAATCACAGTTATTATATATTTTATAACATCAATTCTGGAGCCTAGGGGATTTAGCCCTTTGGGACCAGGCTTCTAATTTAGTATCCATATGTCCTCAGTTGAAAGAAGCAAGTCACTTTTTTTGCTAAATTCGTCTTGTCTCAGTTGAAGATTATTTGCCTTGTCAAATGTCCAGTGAAAGCAGAGTTCTTTGGGGCGCCTGGGTGGCTCAGTTGGCTAATCGACTGCCTTCGGCTCAGGTCATGATCCTGGAGTTCCACCTGTGGTTGGTTCCCTGCACAGCGGGGGGTCTGCTTGTCCATCTGACCCTCCCCTCATCCTCTCTCTCTCTCTCATTCTCTCTCTTTCAAATAAATAAATAAAATTTTAAAATAATTTATGGAGTTCCTTATTCATTTCAAATAACAATAAACTCATTGCTTGTTAACATAAAAAAAATTTTTATAAAAATAACCTGTATCTTTAAAAGTAGTGAGAAGAATAGCATTGTTTTAACATGTTGGCAAATCTCTGTAATGTCTGGCTTAATACAAGAAGCTAGATTCTCATATCTCCTCCTGAATTCTGTCTATTTAGAATGAAACAGCCTCTAGAAAATTCCACCATGCACTCATAAGAGAAAGAAAGATGAAAAAAGAAAATAATAGCTTGTTGTTATTCCAAATACGTTTGACCTTGGAGACCTCCTAAAAAGGTCTTAGAACTTTCAGGGTGCCAGGACCACACTGTGAGAAGTACTGTTCAAAAGAACTTTTGTTAAATTTTTTTGGTAGTCAAACAGGGCCACATTTAATAAAGACCAGTGGGCTGGGGCGCCTGGGTGGCTCCGTTGTTAAGCGGCTGCCTTTGGCTCAGGTCATGGGATCGAGCCCCGCATGGGCTCTCTGCTCAGCAGGGAGCCTGCTTCTCCTGCTGCCATTCCCTCTGCTTGTGTTCCCTCTCTCGCTGTGTTTCTCTCTGTCAAATAAATAAAACCTTAAAAAAAAAAAAAAGACGAGTGGGCTAATTAGCTCTTTCTCCGAATTATTGTTTTATGTCTCAGAACAGGCTCTCTGAGTCCCTATTAGATAGTGTCTATTGATACCAGTATTTGAAAGACAATATCACTAAGATAATATATAAAGGTAAAACAGGTCTGAATTATGTACTTCCTCGCAATAATTGAAAAATTCTTTTTTTAGGTCAGTTTTGTGTTCTTCAGGATCTTGAAGTACTTTACAGACATTACTTAATTGAATTTCCCAGAATGCCAAGGGACTGTTTCCAAATACAATTTTTGTGCATTTCACAGATGGTTTTAACTGACAGGGCGGCAGGGCTTGTCCTGGCCTGAAGAGAAGCTGTGAGTTAAAACAAAGAATTATCATGTATTATTACGACTATAAACACACCACAAATCTTCCTTGGCTTATGATGGGGTCACGCCCCAGTAACCCCATCATAAATCGAAAATATGGAAAGTCGAAAATGCATTGACTACACCGAAGCTACGGAACATCATAGCTTAGCCCCGCCGGCCTTAACCACACCCAGAGCCCCTTACATCAGCCTCCACTTGGGGAACTCATGCAACACACGGCCTATTTTATCACAGAGCGCTGAAGAGCTCCTGTAATTTGTTGGGCACTGTGCCGAGGTTGAGAAACAGGACAGGGGTCCGGCACAGAACGCTGGCAGTGCACGGTTTGTTTCCCCTCGGGATGGCAGGGCTGACGCGGACCCGCAACCCGCCCCCTCAAATAAACTCATATAGTATCCCATCCACTGATGCTCAGGTCGGTTACAATAAAACCTTGTTATTTCTTTGTTCAAAACCTCCAAAAACCCCATCTCATTCAAAGGCAGAAGAACCCTCCAAATGACCCATGAGGAGCCCCTCCTAATTTCCTAATGGTATATCCTCCTCCTCTTTTTTTGTGTGTGTTCCAATAAAACTTTATTTATAGACACTGACTTTTTTTTTTATGCAACTTTCACATACCAGGAAATATTCTTTTGATTTTTTTTTTCAACCATTTAAAAATGCAAAAACCATTCTTAGCTCCTAGACCATAAAAAAACAGGTGGTGGGCCAGGCTGCAGGCTATAGTTGGATGACTCTTATTCCAGAGGGCACATTTCCAGCAAGTTCCTCAAGGCAGATTTTCAGCAGGTCCTACTGGTGGAGCCCACGGTAATTTCTCTGCTTTTCGGTTAGCCACACCTGCCCTCTCCCACAAGGTCTGGATGTCCGCCCCGGTTGTGGGGTCGAAGGGAAAGTAGAACGTCTCTGCTTTTCTGTGCTCTGTCTCAGCCCTAGGGGTAGTGGCCATTTCTTTATCATTCACTATTCCTATTATCTTTAAATTTCTGGTCGATTTCTACCAGCCATATGAATTTCTGTTGCTGCATAAGAAATTACACAGTTTGAGGGGCGCCTGGGTGGCTCAGTCGTTAAGCGGCTGCCTTCGGCTCAGGTCATGATCCCGGAGTCCTGGGATCGAGCCCCGCATCGGGCTCCTTGCTCGGCAGGAAGCCTGCTTCTCCCGCTTCCACTCCCTCTGCTTGTGTTCCCTCTCTCGCTGTGTTTCTCTCTGTCAAATAAATAAAATCTTTAAAAAAAAAAAAAA
>CM053611.1:39788930-39812608 GCA_028646535.1 Procyon lotor
TCAGAGCGGTAGCATTAGAGTGGGTGTTCAAGTCAAGGGAGCAATATGTGCAAAAATGAAAATAAGACTCTAAGCAGCTGACAAACATGTTCCATGGGGAGATAGTAAGATATCACAGTTTTCTTCCCATTTTCCAAAATGTCATATCTCAGTGGTTCAAGCCAGAGCATTTGGTCATCTGCCAAGCACTTTGCAAAATGCTTTGGTTCTTGTGACTCATCACCATCACAGACTAATCAACTACTATGACTCATTTCAACCCTCTTGGAATTTTATCTCTGCAAAGCATATCTCTCTGCATGAAACATGCCTTTCAAGTGAAAGACTAAACACTCTTGTTAAGGATTGCACCGGACAGTCACTAAGGATCATTGTCACACTTAACTAGACTTTTCGCTGCAACACTAATTTCTGCACTGCCAGATGATTTGTCAGGGAGCAAGGAACTGACATTGAGCCTAAGCAAAAGGTGTGGCTGCCCAAATGAGGCAAGGCGTTTCATGTTGCTACTCTTTGATGGGGACCTAACAAGGTACTTTAAAGCAAATACTGCAATGGCACAAGTTAAAAGCCAAGCGACTCATGAATAATTATTAGCACTGACAGTTCTTTTCTGTCTCCATGATTTCATAAAGTCCGAAGGGAGAGAGAATTTAAAGAAAGCTTGTTCTTCTCAACTATCTCTTTTGTTTGATCATTCAAAATCAGACTTTGCTCAGGTTTTAGAATGTAAGGAACATCTCGCTGTTAAGTAGTTGTCTTATAAGAAAATAGCAAGGAGTGAGAAGATATTTTTTAAATATATATGTTGTCTTAGCTTCTCTAAAATTCAAAGTTCAGAAAGCATTCAAAACAAAAGGAGCTTATATCATTGTTTTAATTATAGTGTAAAAATTGCAAACAGTCTAATAGGGAACATAGTAATACAATGTGGAATAATCATTTATCAGGAAATACTCTGAAGCAGTTGAAGCAATTGAACTAGATCTATGTACATTATCATGGATCAGCCTCAACAATGTGATGTTGAGGAAAATATGCAAAATGGAGAATATGTACATACGATGCTGCTTTTTAGATGCGTAAAATATTTCTACATATTTATATTTAAAATATCAGTTGGAAGTGTATAAGCAAGTCCGATACAGTGGTTGCTCTGAGAAGGGAAGAAGAGAAGGGGAAGTGGTGTCAGAAGTGTGAGGAGGGGGGGAAGCGATGAAGATTAAAGTAGACTCAGCCTTATCTTTAAGGTTCAAAAAAGACAGCAAAATATTGGTAGTTATGCCTTTTCTGTATTTTTTTTCATTTTTAAATAAAGACACGTGATTTTTTTTTTCCTATTATACAACTTACTTTGTATCTTCCCATTGTCTTTGCTGTCAGAGACATATACTGGTCCTACTCTTGGAACGTTAGACAGAGACACTCTGATTACAACTTTCTTTTTAAGTTTTTTATTTTAATTCTAGTTCGTTAACATACAGTGTTATATTAGTTTCAGGTGCACAATATGATTCAACATTTCCATACAACACCCAATGCTCATCACACAGCAAGTACCCTCCTTACTCCCCATCACCTATTTAACCCGTCCCCCCACCCACCTCCCCTCTGGTAACCACCAGTTTATTCTCTATAGAGAAGAGTCTATTTCGTAGTTTGCCTTTCTCTCTTTTTTCCCGTTGCTCATTTGTTTCTTAAAGTCCACATATGAGTGGAATATACGGTGTTTGTCTTTCTCTGACTGACTTATTTCACGTAGCGTTATATTCTCTAGCTCCATCCATGTCGTTGCAAATGGCAAGATTTCATTCTTTGTTACAGCTGAGTAATATTCCATTTGTGTGTGTGTGTGTGTGTGTGTGTGTGTGTGTGTGTGTGTGTGTGTGTAGACCACATCTTCTTTATCCATTCATCAGTTGATAGGTGCTTGGGCTATTTCCATAGCTTGGCTCTCATTGATAATACTGTTATAAATATCAGGGTGCATGTATCCCTTTGAATTAGTGTTTTTGCATTTTTTGCATAAAAACCTAGTAGTACAATTGCTGTATCATAGGGTTACAACTTTTTAAATCAAAGTTCAGTCAGTGAAACGGAATCTATCCTATGTATTTCAAGCCAAAAGGATTAATACCTAGAATCAGATGTTTTCAAGATGACTGAAAAAGCTAGGAGCAAAAATTACAGGGAGTGAGGGACCACTAGCTTTTAGTATTTAGCTGGAGTTTTGGTCCAGAGAATCAGGAAGCTCATGCGGCTGCCCAGGGGTCCAGAAACGGCAGGAAACTACTGCTGAAAGTCAGAGCTGCCTGCAGCCCTGAGGAGGGTAACTGGCAGGGAAGTGTATTAACTCTAAAAACCCACGTCTGCTGAAGTTCACACACCTGCCATCGGTGCCTGGAGAACCTTCCTTTCCCTTCTAAAGCTCACGTGAATGCATCTCGCTACCATTACTTAAATTGAGTCCAAAACTCTGCTGGAGACAGAGTCTGGGAGATGAAAAATCACTTTTTCAGCTCCCAGTACCAGGTCTGGCACAGAAAAGGGTGGAAATAAGATGAGGTGCTCAGACAAAATCTGGAACACTTTTATAAAGGCCAGACACGTAGTTCTTTTTCTTCGGTCATCATTTTTTTCTTAGCCAGATTCAAAAAACAGCTAAATATGTGCTTCACTGCCCCATTCATCACGTGGGACTGAATCAGCAAGAAGGTTCTCAGGGACCCCCAGGGACAGAAACCGTCTTCTTACCAAGGGGCATGGACCACTTCTTCTCTTGATGGAGCAGAGCTGGTTATTAATGAAGCTTCCCTGACTTACTAAATAAGCATCTAAAATTTCTAAGTTGCCAAATAAGATGTTATGGTGTCTTTTGACCTAATGCTGAAGGGCACAGAAAAGCAGGATGGTATCAGGGTGTGGTAGAAAAGGCACTAAATCCACAGTCCAGAGACCTATGATGTGTCTCTGGCTTTGTCACTCATGAGCTAAGTGACACATCAGAAAAAGTACTTAGTCTTCCTAGAAAGGAGGTATGTCAGTACTCAGTGCTTCCTAGCACTCAAATCCAGCTCTCAAGTGATGCTGTTATAGCAACGCAGTAGCTCTAAATGTCGCTCTTAAAAGCCATTTTCTCACCTTAGATAACTAATGCAGGTTCTAGCATCAGGTTTTTCTTGCAGAGAATGAATAAATATTAGTTTCTGCCTGGCACTTATAAACTGACTCTATCAGATGTGCCTTCCTCCATTCAGAGCCTTCCATACAATACTGAGATGGACATGTAAACTAAGTTTCCCATTTTCTGAAACTTCAGATCCTAACTGCTTTCATTCTTTTATGGCTCAAGGAGTAGTGGGAAACAGTTGTGGGGTTTTTTTTTTTTAAGTTTATTTTTTATTTTTAAGTAACCTCTACACCCACTACAGGGTTCAAACTCATGACCCTGAGATCAAGAGTCACGTGCTCTTCCGATTCAGACAGCCAGGTGCCCCATAGGAAACAGGTTTTAAGTATCAGTAGTCCTTCTATGAAAATATCTTGAGGTCCTTAACTTGTAAAGATTTTTATGAACTCTTCATTTCCTGTATAATATTTCTATCTGGTTTAAAAAAAATAGAATGCATGCTACCTTTATATGATTCCTTACCCATTTCTGCCACTGTATGCGATAGACATTTGTCATAGAATCCATGCTTTATTGTAGTGGCTTATTTAGATGAGTATTGCTGGCCCCAGCCCCTTCTCAGAGCAAATACCTTATTTTATTCTTCTAATTACTACCAGTGCCTACACCAGTGTCTACCATATAAGAGAGCTCAATGAACGTTTATTAATGATTAAATAAATGACTAGATTATGATTCATAGGCTGCAGTGGGCACTTTCTTTTCAATAATTACTGTTACTACCTTTCAGCTGAATTCTGCTATGGGCCCAGGATGGTTCTCCCTCTCAGAGCCAGACACAGATACCTTATAGCTGTGACTTCTCAGAAGAAATCAGGAGACATAATTTTGTCAATCTGTCCAATTTGTTTTATTTTATTTTTTGTTTTGTGTTGTCTCTTTTAAAAAGGGGGGGGGAAATAAAAAAATAAAACGGGGGGAGAGAAAATATAACAGAAAGAAAAAATTATAAAGCACATATGATCAATTTGAGAACTATTTTAAAATAGACACCCCTGTAATCACTACCCAAGTCAAGAAGCAAACATTGCCTGCAAGCCAAAAGCTCTTCGAGTGCTTCTCCCCAAGCCCAACCCACCTCTTCTTCTAAAATTAGCTACCATCCTGACTCTATGATAATCACATCTTTGTTTTTCTCTATAGTGTTCCCTCCTAAGCATTAATTTCTGAGTACAAGCTACTATTCCCTGTTTTTTGAACTTTGCATAAATGAAATCACAGAGTATGTTTTCTTTTGGGTCCGTCTCCTTTCAAATAATAAATGACATTATTTTCACTTGGAATCAAGGTTTTTAGCATAAGAAATGTAATTATAAAATAAAGGAAGCTGAGTAAAAACCATGTAATGCTAAATTCAAATTGGAAACATCAGTATAAACTCATGATGTATTTTTTTCTTTTGAGAATATACATCTTCTAGGTATGCCCATTGAAAAGACCTAAAAATAATGATCAATCTAGGCAATGTATCATCCTAGAGCCCAGATCTCTAAGTACTATTACCTACTAAAAGGAACCAGGAATCATTGAAAATGGCTTACTCCAGATCTGAGGCAGGAAATGTACAAGATGAGCCTCAAATCAAAGCAAAGAAATTATCAACATCAGATTCAAGTTAAGAAGACTTGAATTGAGTCTCCCGTGGGCCAATAAAGAGGAAATTTGAAGATCAAAATTAATTTTCATAATTAATAACAATAGATGGAAACATATAAAATTATGTGGAAAAATCATGAATTCCTAACAATACTCAAAAAAATTTCAACCTAATTCGTCACCTTGAAGGATTGTTAGAGGGTTAATTTATTATGCTGAAAACTAAAACAATAAAGAGAAAGAATCAGGCATTCTTGTATAAACTGTGTTTCATGGAAACCAATGGTTAAATAAAGTTCAACCATTAAATGCATAAAAAGCATAAAATGCAAAAAAGTGACTCAATTAGAATATTGCTATTTTCTAAGCCCTCATGGAAAATGAATGTAAGCAATAGTCATCAATGATCGCTAAAATGATTAGGTAAAATGCTGATGGTGAACTTTATAAGAGATAATTGAGTTGACGATATGTTAACACATTGATCAGTCTTAGCATCACAAAAAGAAAGATATGTAGGTATTATGTGCCTACATACTCAACAATGCCTATGAAATATTAGCATCCTCCCCCCATCAAATCTGCTCAAGCGTCTGGATCTAAATAAAAAACTACAAGAAATACAAATTACAGGAATGTTGAATTATAGGAAATACAGAGAAAGTAAGTTATTAAATATTAGCAAAATCAGAATATGGAAAATTCTATAGAACAAATAAACCTTTTTTCCCCAAAAGATAAATGGCAACATAAAACTGAGAGCAGAGGGCTGCCTGGGTCTCCGTGGCTTAAGTGTCTGCCTTCCTTTCAGGTCACGATCCCAGGAGCCTGGGATCCAGTCCTGCAATGGGCTTCTTGCTCAGCAGGGAGACTGCTCCTCCCTCTGTCCCTCCCCTTGTTCATGCTCCCTCTCCTTCTCCCTCTCAAATAAATAAATAAATTTTTTTTTAAAAATGAAAGCAAAAAACCTATGGATCAAATGAAACTGAAGAGCTATGCAAGCCAAATTCAATGGATGAGACTTGTTTATATTGTGACTCAGACAAGGCAGCAATAAAATAAAACATTTATTGAATAATAGAAGAAAATATGAACTCTGACTAAATATTTGATGATATTTAGGAATTACTAATTTTAGGGGGATGAGAATGGTTTTATGGGTGTTTTATTTTGTTATAGTTTCTGTGCTGTTTTGGATTTTAGAAATTCTTACTTAGATGGGAAGAAGAATGAGCTGCTGACCTAAATAACTTCAGAAATGAGTAGAGTCTATAAGACTAGAAACAAAGGAAACTGCACATGAGAACTATATTTTAATTGATGAAGTTATTTCCCATGGGATGTGGGTTAACAATTTGGAAACCACTAGATGTATACACTGGAATTAAATTATTGTGTAAATGGGAGCCAAAATTCTCACTGTTGGAGGAGAGGTTGTGAAGGGGAAAAAAAAGAGAATGATCTATGTGGTAATGAATTTGAGTTTGAGACATCAGTAGACAATGGTAATTAAATTTAATATTCTGGATAGAATCCTAGAACAGAAAATAGGCCTAACGCAAAAACTAGGGAAATCTGAATAAACCATTTTAGTTAATAAAAATATATCAGTATTAGCTCAGTAATTGTGGCAAATATATTACATTAATGCCAAATATTACTAATACAGGAAACTGAGTATGGAGTATATGGACACTACCTGCACTATCTTTGCAAATTTTGTGTAAACCTAAAATGCTTCCAAAATAAAAGATTAAGAAAAAGAGCAAGGTTTGGGGGGGAAAAATCCTTAGTCATCCCGAAATAAAACATCCAGGATTTGCCTTAAAGTAATCTGGCTGAGGAGGAAGAAAGGGGAGTGACAGGAAGTGGGAAGAGATAGAGATAAAACTAGCCAAGAGTTGGCCTTGCAGACGCCGGCCGCCACCCCGGAGCCGCCCGCCGCCCAGCCATGGTCAACCCCACCCTGTTCTTCGACATCGCCCGTGGACTGCGAGCCCTTGGGCGGCGTCTCCTTCGAGCTGTTTGCAGACAAAGTTCCAAAGACAGCAGAGAACTTCCGTGCCCTGAGCACCGGGGAGAAAGGATTCGGTCACGAAGGCTCCTGCTTTCACAGGATTATTCCGGGATTTATGTGCCAGGGTGGGGACTTCACACACCGTAATGGCACTGGTGGCAAGTCCATCTACGGGGAGAAGTTTGACGACGAGAACTTCATCCTGAAGCACACGGGTCCTGGCATCCTGTCCATGGCCAACGCTGGCCCCAACACGAACTGTTCCCAATTCTTCATCTGCACCGCCAAGTCCGAGTGGTTGGATGGCAAGCACTTGGTCTTCGGCAAGGTCAAAGAGGGCATGAACATCGTGGAGGCCATGGAGCGCTTCGGGTCCAGGAACGGCAAGACCAGCAAGAAGATCACTATTGCTGACTGTGGACAGATCTAATAGACCTGACTTGTATTTTATCTTAACTAACAGACCATTCCTTCTGTAGCTGGGGAGAGCACCCCTGCACCCCCACCTGCTCAAACCACCCCAGAACCTCTGCTCTCTGCAGTTCTGCGGGTTCCATGATTCCTTACCCCCATGTCTAGCTGGATCTCAGAGCTCAGTTTATGATGATGAAATAAAACCTAAACCACAAAAAAACAAAACAAAACAAAAAAAAACCTAGCCAAGAGTTGATAATTGATTAAACTGAGATTATGAGTATGTGAGGGGTCACTGAGGTAAAGGTGGTAATTTTTTGTATTCCCTATAAGAGGAACCACTATTTAGCATTTATTCATGTAATATTGGGACATAAATGAAGTATGATTTTTTTGGTTGAGTAGTCACATGTTTCTCAGCAAACAAGTGGTATTCAGGGTCAGGAGCATACCCTCCTGCCCTGGGACATAGTGAGGACCTGGGACATTCAAGTCTAACACATTGAACTTTTCCACTTAGCAGATCACAGTCATAATGCTTTCCAACCACACAGAGGAATCCTGTCTCAAAAAAGACGGACATTCATTTACTCTGAAATTTGGTGGATATTCCAGAAAATCCAGTAGAGGCCAATTTGATTTTTAATTCATAAGAAATTTTATATCATGAGTCTTTACCAAATTAACACACTCTAAAGCATATCCTACAATAAATATATTTTATAGGTTTTACTTTAACCTTTACTTTTAAATCCACAGGAAAATATTATAAGGCAAGATAGTGATATCCCATAAATCTACCCTATGGAGAAAATACTTCCATTTTTATGTCCTCTGTCTAGACAGCTGTAAGTTTCTCAGTTGCTGAACTTCCTTATCTTTTTGATATAAAATACTTCTAAAGTAGCATTTTTATATGCTGTAAAATGACTCATTACTGGTGTGGGTAGAACACCTTGCTTCATAATTCAGGTATGAATATATTCTAAGTAAAACAATATATTTTATTGTTCTAACTCCATTTATTCTCTCATATTTATCATTTTATTTTTTAAAAAAGCATGACTTAAAGGAAATTTGTTCCAGCTATTCAGTTAAATGTGTGTTTCCTCTATAGGGAATAATGAAATTAATGTTAATTAGTGTTACATTTAACACTGTAGTCCTCTGTCAAATGCTTTGGTGAAGTGTTATAAAATAATGCATAAATGACCTTTTAGGATGACATAACCAGCAGAATCTGGGAGGCAGGCGAATGTAATGCTATTTTGCACAAAATGTACTTCACATAATTCTAGTTCTGTGCAGTGGTAATAGATATTATTTGCTGAGGTGGGGGAAAGTGCTGAGGTCAAATGAGTTTGGAAAACATTGTATTAAATAAGTTCTTTACTATAGGACTTTTAATATGCTGATGGACATCACAAATCTTAAAGAAAGGGAGATAGCCTACAGCATTTCTTAGATTGATTTGACCAAAGAACACTTTTTTGTTTTTCTGAGTCACCTTCCAGTACTGCAATAGTAATGGGGCAAGCAGGGGACGGAAGGCCGGCACATGTTCTGTTGGCACGGAAAGTTCAACCTGCATTGAAATCCTGACTCTGTCACACATAAATTGGATAATGTTAGGCAAGTGGTCTGCTCTAAGCTTCATGTTAATCTTTAAAATAAAGATGCAAATATCTAATTTGCCCGATCTTCATAGGGATTATGAATAATTTAGATGAGTTTTGTTTTAGGTTGTAACATAAAAGACTGTAGCATAATTTTTATTACATAGCATAACCATAATTTTCATTCTAACAAGAAGGTAAAATGAAAAACTAAACAAACAAACAAACAGATACATGGATGCAAAGAAGTCTAAAGGAATTAAACTCCAGATCAAGAAGAGTCATTTCCTCCCTGGTAGCATTTGCTGAGCTTGGGCGAGGTAGGTGATTGAGTTTGCCATGAGGAGAGGAATTCTTTTTCTGAGGGAAAAGTGAATCTAACAGAGTCTAAAATAGCCACATGAGCATGAGTGACATCTTAGAGTCTAGAGCAGCCCCCCAAAAAAGAATAAGCAGAATGCCCAGCAATAAGTCTTTACCTAAGCTTTTGATGAATGGTGGGCAGTTTGTGAAGCTGTGACCCTAGTTGAAAAGGTAAAGAGAGAGATCTCCATAGTCCCAATGTGATTAAATCCCAAAGAGATAGGGGACAGTTGTATTAAACACAGAACAGATCTCATTCTCAATACATTTGAAACCAGATGGGAAGTACAGCAAACTAAAATTATAACTCACTCCCATCCCAACTCAATTCCTGACAGAAGTGAAGTGACCAGCCCCTCAGCCTTGCTGACTGATATAGGAAAAAGTGTGCCCTACCTCAAGAGAAAGATCTGTCAGTGTCTAAGATCTCTTTGTACAATGTCCAGTATAAAATTTTAAAAATTAAAAATAAAAAAGCAAAAAAAACAAAAAAATAAAAAAGCACATGCAGAGGAGCAGGAAAATGTGACTGGCAATCAAGAATATAATAGAAGCAAATCTGTGGATGTTCCAGAGATTGGAATTAACTGACATATCAAAATATCTATCATAAAAATATATTAAATAAAATAGAGGAAAGGCTGGACAAAACGGATAAAAGTATGAAGAATTTAAGCAGAGAAATGGAATCTGTACAAAGTATCAAATGAACTTGTTAGAACTATACAGTATAGGGAATTATATTTATAGAAGGAGTCAGTGAATTCCAAGACAGCTCAAAATAAATTATTCTAACTGAAGCATGGGTAGGAAAAGGAATTTTTAAAAAAAGAAAAAGATACTGTCAAATAGTCTAACATATGTGTGATTAGAGTCCTGGAAGAAGAGGAGAGAAAGAATGAGGAAAAGAAATATTTGAAGAGAGGGTTTCCCAAAGCTGATGAAAGACCACCATAGATACAAAAACTCAGTGAATCCCAGATAGGATAAAAACAAAGAAAAAACTCCTAAGAACAGTATAGGTAACTGCTTAAGACTAAAGATAGAAGAAAGTTTTTAAAGTAACCAGAGAAAAATGACACATCTTCAAGGAAACAATTAGTTATATGACTAGTGAAAGCCAAAAGACAATTAATTGACATCTTTTAAGTGCTGGGAAAAAGGTGAAAGAAAACTGCCAACCTAGAATTCTTTACCCAGTAAAAATATGTTTCAGAAGTGAAGGTGAAATAAAGATATTTTCAGACAAACCTAAACTGAGGGAATTTTCACTAGCATATCTACAATATAAAAAAATGCTAAAAGAAGTTCTTCAGCATGAAAGGAAATTATCCCAAATGGAAATGTGGAATTGTTTAAAAAAAGAACAAAGCGCTCGAGATATAGATAAATGTAAAAGACTAATTATTTTAAAACTTTTTAGACTAGTGACTATTTAAAGCAACAAAATGATAAAAACAACAACATGTAGTAAAGTTTATAATGTAAGTAGAAGTAAAATACAAGGTGAAGAGACCCCCCCCCAAAAAAAAAAAAGGCATTATAAAGGAACTTTTAGAGATTTTTTACATTGCTCATTAAATGATAAAATAGTCCTCAAAGACTGTAGTTAGTTAAGGGTGGATATTATAATCTCTAGAACAATAATTTCCAAAATGTAGTCCCCAGACCAGTCATACCCACATCACCTAGAAACCTGTTAGAAGTGCAGTCTTGATTCTTATCCCAGATCCACATTTCAAAAACTCTGGCCATTGAGTCCAGCAATCACTGTTTTAAAAAACACTTCCAGATATTTCTAATGCAAACTAAAGCTTGAGCACCTCTGTGCTAGACTTGGTAAGAGAGCTGAGGGAGAAATCTTCCCAATGGTAGAGATGTAAGCAATATAACTAGTCATTCACTTGGGTGGAAGGAGAAGTGACCCAAGGTGAGAATATATATAAATTCTTGGGCAGTGACCAATAATTTGATTATCTGTTTAGAAAAGTGGACGGAAAAGAACTGAAAGATTGGAGACAAGGAGGTCTATGAATAGACATACAAAGATGACAGGATGAAGTGTGAGACTTGTGTTTTACATTTGGATACTGACTAGAAGGCATCTACCTCGGGAAAAAAAGCCCTTAAGACCAGGAAACAAATGACTAGCCCCTTGACTTTATAGCCAGTCTTGTCATCAGTCACCCAGAGAAGGTATGATGGACCCATGAACAGAGTGGATGTGGTGGGAGAAACAAAAGCTATGTATGAGCCTAAGGGTGTAGACCCTGCTTTCCAATGCCAAATAGCTACTGCTGACTTTGAGTATCTAACTTCTCAGCAACAGAGACCAACACTGAACTCCCAATATGGCACCATTCCTTGAAGAAATCCACCAGCCACTTAGTAGCAAGTTAGCTGCATGGATCCTCTCCATCTTGAAAAGGCCAGCCATTCACCATCACAGGGACAGATACATAATTTCAGGTATGTGTTTGTCTTTCCCATCTACAGAGCCTCCATCAGCACCACATCCAAGGGCTTGCGGAGCACCTCGACCATAGGCCTGAAAATCCACACAATAAGGCATCCAACTGGGATTCCTACCTCACCATGAAGGCAATGTGGAAGAGAGCCCATGACTGTGGGAGCCACAGATCATTTCACATATTGTACCATCCAGAGGTAGTAGGCTTCGTAGAATGCTAGAATGAACTGCTCTTAGGTAACAAAAGATCTTTTGTCATTTTTACTCATTTGAATGGTATATTTTGCCATGAGAATGTGAGAAGCAGAGAGTACTGATAGGCAGAGAGAACAGTATGAGGTAATGACAAAGAGAGAAACAGACACAGGAGACTGAGCGTGTCCTGACAAGTCTCTAGTTTCCAGACTTCTAGTTAGCCACAGCCCATGAGCCATCTTTGTTTCCTGACAATAAATTCCCCCACACCCGTCTGCTTTTTCTGCATAAGCATGCCTGATTTGGTTTCTATTACTTGCAAGTAAAAGATATTGTCTAATACAATAAATTCCAAAAAGGCAAACTTTTCTCTTTACATGAAGAGCATCCAATAAATAATATAGCTATCCCCAAAGGGAAAGAACTTCTCTTATCAGTTTTAGATGTAGACAGCCTATCAGTATATAAAAGAGATTTTATCTATTATAATAGATAGGCCCATTCCCACTCCACAGTCCTCTGACAAATATCAGAAAAGTATGATTGGGAAAACAGAATTGTTTCATGATTTAGGAAATAAAAAATAATGAGTCCCCAAGTGCTCAAAACCATTCCAAAAGAGGATGTGCAAGGATGTATAATATTATAGGTGGGGAGGGAAAGGCAGATTCTAGATTTAGAATTTGTTAAAAATCCAGAACAAAACTTTGTAACGAGATATATTTTATTAAATTAACGCACCCCCCAAAAGTCTAGAAGTTAAGTATCTGGGGTATGAAATATAAGAACAAAATAGCAAATAAAGTAGCCTTTGAATGTACGTTATTTCTTAGTGGCTGAAATGAAGATTGAAAAAGGATCTCAGAATAAATTTAGGCAAGATTCTCTTTGTTTTGCTTTCCCTTGATAGCACTGCCAACAATGCCCTCTAGTGGTAAATTAAGTAGGCGCTGAAGAATGGGGAAAAAAGGAAACCTAATTAAGCAGGCCTGTTAAACTCATTTGTAAGATTTTCATGAAAATATGAACTTTTACACTTCCAGTTGGTAACTGAATGTTATATTTGGCCAGAAAATGACGCCTTACAAAGTATCGCAGCGTATACCTTAAAGCCCCAGCGTTTCTGAGCCAATTTTCCCCTGTGGTTTTCCTGAACGGATGCCAAGTATGAATACAGCCGTCTGTAATGTCTTACGGGGGCACCTCTGGGTCACAGCTTCCACTGCGTGCCTTAAAAGAAAGTAAAATGTACTTTTATTGAGGATGAAATCAATCTCCCAAATACTTCTGCTTTTAAACACAACTACCTTCAAGAATTACAGCTTCAGACAACAATAATGACTCGTTACCTCTTTCAAGATTGTATCTGAATTTTGAACTCATCAACCAGACAAAGCTCCTTGGCTTGAAAAATCTTCCAACTACAGCTCTCAACCGCTGGGACAAGCCAGTCAAAACAGCAGTTACTGTTACAGGAATGAAATTTCTCCATCCTGGCTCAGCAAAGAGCTTCCCAAAGGAACTTCCTCTGAAGGAGAAGAAGAGGACAATGTATACTGCTCACTCCTCTCTAATTCAAACCAGCCAATTGCTAGCTCTAGTCTCTGGCTCAAGACTTCTTTTTCTCTGCATATTGTTATCCTTTATCTCCCCTCCAATCCTCTTTCCCTCCGACTTTCTACCTATCCTACATTCCCTTCACCAACTGATTCTGTGTGTGATTTTGGGAGATACTTAGGCCCTTTTGTGATAACTATATTTGCATGAGAATATTTGCTCTGAGTGACTTTGACTAAGGCATTAACCTACTACTCTGTTCTGGGATTTCATCTATTTAAATAGAAACACGTCCACAGATAGCTATGCCATGAGTAGACAAGGGCCATTAATATTAATATTAATTCCCTTAGAAAGACTGAAATGACCACATTCTGTGAATACTAAGCATTTCCTGTTTTTGCATTGCTAACATGGAATCCAAACACGAAGTAACATGTCTTTGAGGAACTCTTGCCTTCATCAACCTTGGACAAAATCTCATGAGGCAATCTGAACTTCAGTAGCATTTTCTCCATTATCATTTCTGGTGTACCATAAATACTTTTGCTTTTAGAGTCAGATAACAGCCTAGGTGTAAATCCCACCATTTCCACTGACTTGGCTGTGTTGTTTAGCAAGTCATTTTTATGCAAACCAGTCAAGGAGTTTTGTGGGGACTCACGGAATAATTAGCTGACAATTACACCTGCACTTAGCACTAGGCCAAATGAAAAAACAATGTTTAGATTCCAAGATGGCAGCATATAGCACTTGTGTTTCTCAAAGTATGCCCTCTAGAATGATATCTAACTTATTTGACCATGGTACTCTTCTTTTTTTCACAGAGCATTTCAGAAAACCAAGGTATATATATTTAAAAAAATTCTTTATGCTTGACTTATTTCACTCCGCATAATCTCTTCCAGTCCCATCCATGTTGATACAAAAGTTGGATATTCGTCCTTTCTAATGGAGGCATAATATTCCATTGTATATATGTACCATATCTTCTTTATCCATTCATCTGTTGAAGGGCATCTTGGTTCTGTCCACAGTTTGGCAACTATGAGCAACAAACTGACGGTTTTAGAGGGGAGGAGGGTGGGGGTTGGGCGAGCCTGGTGGTGGGTATTGAGGAGGGCACGTATTGCATGGAGCACTGGGTGTGGTGCATGAACAATAAATCTTGTAACACTGAAAAAAAAATAAAATTAAAAAAAAAGAAAGAAAAAAATTCTTTAGGATATGGTAGGATAGGGTGTTCTCCGGAATTTTTCAAATTCAAATTGCATTCTTTAAATTTCCTTAGTTGTGCTAGCCGCATTTCAAATGCTCAATAGCCACATGTGGCAATGGCTACCAAATTGAGCAGTGCAGAATTGATCATTCTATTATTGCAAAGCATTCTACTGGACAACACTACTCTAGAGTTTTCCTTATGATCTCAAAATCATAATCAAACTCCACGCCTTAAAAATCCTCACAAAAACTAGTAACTTCGCAATAGAGAAAACTGTTAACCAACATCTTAACCAAGTGACCAAAGATAACAACCCTCTAATGGTGCAATATAGACATCATGTACCTCCTGTCGTGTACATTAAAAAAAATGAAACAAAACAAAAAAACTCATGTGTAGAATTTCTGCCCATAAGAGCTAACTTTAATCTAAACATTAGGAAACATCAAACACACAAATTTAAGGATATCACCCAAAATAACTATGCTCTTTAAAACATCAAGATCATAAATGACAAAGAAAGGTAAAAGAAGTATACCAGATTTAAAAAGAATAAAGAGACAAGACAGCTAAATTCAATGCATGATCCTTGAATAGATCCTTAATTAGGGAAAAGAATGACTATAAAGGAAATTATTTGGGCAACTGATGAAATTTTAATATTGACTATCGGTTAGATAATAATATTATAAGAATGCTAAGTTTCTTGATTTTGATTGTAGTCATATAAAAGAAAGTCCTTCATCTTAAGAAATACTACATTACAATATTTAAGAGCAAATAAGCACTCTCTACTTTCCAAAGAAGATAGAGAAAGCATATCTCACACTGTCTCTCCTCCTGAATGGAACTTAAAACCCTTGGAGACCATGTACAGAGCAGCGACCTGAGGACTTTGAAAAGGAAACTGTAGCAAGTTTATTGGGGAAGACAGACAGATCTTTGAGAATGACTAAACTGGAAGTCAGTTTCCCTTTTCTTTAGATCTACTTTCTCCCAGCCTGGACTCGAGGGCAACCTGAGATCCATAAACATGTAACAGGTGCCTGCAGGAAGTGTTCCAAGAGAAGCCTTCTCTTCCTGTCTGAGGAAGAGGAAATGCCCTATAATGGGTCAGAAAAATTGGGAGAAATGCTCTGGGTTTTTTTTCCTCCCTCTCTTGTCCCAGCCCCTGGCACAGAAGTAACAATAGCTGAGCAAATACCCAAAACTCAGAAGGAAAGGAACGCTTCTCCCTGGCCAGATGAACCATAGATCCAAAAGTGTGAGGGAAATCCCTGGTGCTCTTTTCTATCTGACCTTCTTGCTACTTGGTCAGTTGCAGAAAGTGCATAACCAGGGAAACTCAAATTGTAGCTTTCAGTCAAAAGACCAGGAAGGGAGTGCCTAGGAGCAGGAAAGATCCTCATGAAGAGAAAAAAGTTCAAGAACGTGATCATAAAACTATGTATGAACTCCTGGGTCCCTCTCTGAGCTGCACATGCAGGGATCCGCCCCCAACCAGCACACAGGAGGCACTGAGAACTGATCTGCAGGGTGAACGGCTACCTGAGTCTCATGCCATCTGAGTGTTAACAGGCATGGGACAGACCAAGCAGCAGAGCAAAAGCTTTGCAAACGGAACTGACTTTGGAATCACAGCCAACAGAAGACTGAATAGGGAATTGCAACCAGACCTAAACTGCTTGATTGCCTGCTAAAGCAAATGAATAAACAAATATTCTCCATAGGATTTAAACAAGACATAGAGTCCTATACCATGGTATTCAAAATGTCCAGGATCAAATCCAAAATCATTCAACATATAAAAAACCAGGAAAATCTTGACATTTCTCAAGAGAAAAGAGAGCCAGTCCATAGCCATCAATACAGATATTGAAATTAGACTCTTAAATAGCTGTTAAAATCATTTATTTATTAGCAAGTGCTGCTTGTATTATTCTCTCACTGTTTACCATATTTCTCCTTCAAATCACTACTCAAAGCTCTAACATTCGGTGATCTTTTATCAATTGATATACATATTCTTGCTACTTTTACTTAAAATCTTTTACTACTTACTGGGGCACCTGGATATCTCAGTCCATTAAACAGCTACCTCTTGATCTCGGCTCAGGTCATGATCTCAGGGTCATGATCTCTGGGTTGTGAGATAGAGCCCCGAGTCAGGCTCCTTGCTCAGCGTGGAGTCTGCTTGTCTCTCTCCCTGACCCTCCCCCAGCTCACATGTGTTCTCTCTCTCTCTCAAAAAAAAATTTATTACCTACTAATTATGTATCTTTTCATGTCTCATCACCTTTCTTTTTCTATGTACGTTATCCAAATATACATTCTTATTTGATTTTGTCTAAACAATTGAAATAGCCTCAGCTCTTTCCTTATCTCATCTTTCCACACTTCTATTCATCCTACACACAGTGGCTTCCTGAAACACAGATTAGATCATATTTATTGATTGCCTATGAACCAGGGTTTATGCTAACCATGGGAGACAGATGTTATGGGAGTTCAGTATCTACCTTCATAAATTTAGGTCCAAAGGAAAAGACTAACACGTAAACATATGATTACAATACACTGAAAAAACTCCTACCACAGTTTTCTTATCTATAAAATAGAAACAATAATTGTATATACTTCCCAGAGTATGGAGAAGGTTAAATGAATTATAGATATAGCATGTAGTCTAGCACATAGTAATCATACAATAAACACTTCTCCTTAATATAATTAACTGCCAAGTGCCAAACAGTTACAAGCTATGATTATTCTACTTTTCAAGGGTAGTGAATTCAAGTGAATTACATCAATTTTTCAAGCCACCCAATGAGTCAAGGAATCTTGAACAAAGCCAAAACTCTGAAATCTGTTTACTCAGATCTCTCATAAGGGATTATGATTTTCCAAATAAAATAAACTATGTCCTTTTAATTTTATCATCCATTTCCAAGATGCTTTTGAAGAGGTTTCCAAGATGAATTTTAGCAGAAGATGATTCCCATTTTCTTCTCAATCATGCAGTTTACACAGAGGAGCACAGTGACATAATCTCCACATTCTATTTTACTATACTATGCCTTATAATTCTTGCCAGCACTCACAGCTCAGACACTTTTTTCTCTTCCAATAGTCATACATATTTATTGGCATAAAATGAAATCTCTTCTTCAACAAAATGAATTATGAATATTATATATAAAAAAATAATAGCTATAATGAAAGGGCAGATGGGAAAATAAGACCCAAAACTCCTAACACCCTGAGGATTTGAAAAATAAAATGACATTATGCTTTTCTGAGTCCCAAACATAATCTCTGAAGTGTCCCAAAGAAAGCCTGGAGGATATGGATAAGAATCAAAAACTATCATCCATTTCCAAACATGCCCAGAAAAATATGTTCTCTCCAAGCTGCCAAGATAAATGTGAAACAGAGGTTTGTCTTTTTTTTTTTTTTTTTACTCACATTATGGCTTTTCAGATGTGCCCCAGAATAATTTTAAAAATAGACAGACTGCCCTTATAAATCAGAATGTATAAGATCCTTGCCTTGCAGGAGGGGGTGAAAACAACAAAATGCAAAGACCTCAGTCCTGAAATGAGCATTGCACATAACCAGCTGTGGGTTTCTGTACAAGGTACCAAATCATTTTGGACTTTGGTTTCCAAAGGTATTAGAGATACCATTGTGGGAGGTTTAGTTCACTAAAAGTCAGCAAGATAGACGCTAAATACTATAGGATATGAGGGAAGGTTCTAGATTAAAAATATATATATATGTGTGTATATTTCTATTACTTAAATTTAAATTAAAATATCATACCTAAGGGATATTTATCCTCTTCAGGGCTTTTAGGTCTACTGTTTGAGGGCACATTTGATTGGTTGTGAGGGACAAAAACCACTCAGTGGGGAAAAAGAGATAAATCTTCCTTACAGAAGAATTTCAAATAATATCTGTAAATATTCTCCCATCCAAGAGGTGGAACTTAAATCCTCTCAGCCTTGAAGGTGGGTATGATGATTAATTTTGTATGTCACCTTGACTCAGTCTCAGAGTGCCCAGATATTTGGCCAAAAATTATTCTCAGTGTTTGTATGAAGGTGTTTTTGGATGAGATTACCATTTAAATGAGTAGACTGAGTAGAGCAGATTGCTCTCCCTAATGTAGGTGTGCCGCATCCAAACAATTAAAAGCTTCAATAGAACAAAGCTCACCATCCTTTGAGTAAGAGAAAAGACAGTCAACATTATCAATCATTAGGGAAATGAAAATCAAAATCACAATGAGATATCACATCGCATGCACTCGGATGGCTAAATAAAAAATGTAAATAACAAGAGTTGGGTAGGATGTGGATGAATTAAAACCCTCATATAGCATTAGTGGGACTGTAAAATGGTACAGCCACTGCGAAAAATAGTTTGGTGATTCCCCAAAAAGCTAAATATAGAATTACCACATAGCCCAAAAATTCCACTCTTAAGTATGTACCCAGAAGAATTGAAAACATATATGCAAACAAAAACTTGTACATGAATGTTCACAGAAGAATTATTTGTAATAGTCAAAAAGAGGATACAATCAAAATGCCATTAACTGGTGAATGGCAAACAAAATGTTGTACAACTGATGAATGGCAGCAGTGGCCAGAGGAAAGGTGGCATGGAAAGGGCTGCTGGTAGGTATGGGACTCTCTGTGGACTGGTGGGATATTCTGGAATTAGATTATGTGGATGGTTGCATAATTTTGTGAATATACTAAAAGCTACCAATTTGTATACTTCAAAAGTGTAAATTTTATGGTATGTGAATTATATTTCAATTTTCAAAAATCATAGGACAGAAGAAAGGTTCATAATGATGTTCTAAGAGCAGCCTTGAAAGAAAGAAAGAAAGAAAGAAAGAAAGAAAGAAAGAAAGAAAGAGAAATTAAAGCCATAGTAAAAGGAAATAAATGAAAAATTAAATGAATGAAATAGAATAAACAGTAGGTAAAGGCAATTAAATATAGACTACAAATTGGGAAAGGTGATTTTGACAAGAAAAATGAAACTTATGAATCTCCAACTAGGTTGATCAAGAAAGAAACAGACAGGGGCACCTGGGTGGCTCAGTGGGTTAAAGCCTCTGCCTTTGGCTCGGGTCATGATCTCAGGGTCCTGGGATAGAGCCCCACATCAGGCTCTCTGCTCAGCAGGGAGCCTGCTTCCCCCTCTCTCTCTGCCTGCCTCTCTGCCTACTTGTGATCTCTCTCCTCTCTGTCAAATAAATAACTAAAATCTTAAAAAAAAAAAAAAGAAAGAAAGAAAGAAAGAAACAGACAACACAGAAATTAGATGTATCAGAGGGATGCCTGGGTGGCTCAGTTGGTTAAGCATCTGCCTTCAGCTCAGGTTTATCCCAGGATTCTGGGATTAAGTCCCACATCAGGCTCCTTGTTCCATGGGGAGCCTGCTTCTCCCTCTGCCTGTGTCTCCCCCTACTTGTGCTCTCTCTGACAGAATAAATAAGTAAAATCTTAAAAATAAATAAATACATAAATAAAAGAAATGAACTCTATCAGAAATAAACCAGGAAACATACAACAAATCTAACAGACATTAAAAAGATAATCAAGGAAAATTATACAAAACTTTTGGCAACAAACAACTTACATAAAATGGACAAATTCCTTGAAAAACTCATATTACCAAAACTGATTCAAAAAGAAACAAAAAATGTGAGTAGGCATAACTCTATTAAAGGAATTAAATTTATAATTAAAAACCTTCCCACAAAGAAAATGCCAGATCCAGATGAGTTCACTGATGAAGTAATCACATCATTCTTACCTAAGGTCTTCTAGAAAATAGAGAAGTTGGAAGCACTTCCCAACTCATTTTATGAGGTCAGCATTACCCTGAAACCAAAACCAGAAATACTGAAAGAAATTACTAATACGTCTTCTGAACATAAATACAAAATTTTTAGTAAGGTAATAGCAATCTGAATTCAGCAAATAGATCTGGAAAAAGGCAATGACATCCCTCTCGTCATTCCTATTTAACACTGTACTGAATGTCCTAGCCCATATAATCAAGAAAGTTAAAGAAGCAAAAAGCATACAGATAGGAAAGTTAAAGAAAACTGGTTTTGGGTTTATGGTAGATTGTAAACAACATGATCATCTCTGTAGAAAATCTGAAGAAATCAACAAAAACTACTAGAACTAATAAGTTTAATAATGTCACAGAATATATATATCAACTGCTATATACTAGCCATAAACAATTTGGGACTTAAAATTTTTTAAATATTTATAACAGTATTAAAAATATGAAATACTTGGGAATCGTTAGAACAAAGATTGTGTGACACTGATAGGAAAACCAGAAAATAATGTAAGATCTACTTAAATTGAAAGACATATCATGTTCATGAATTGGAAGATACAATATTGTTGATGTGTCAAATCTCTCCAAATTGATTTGTAAATATAATGCAATGCCAGTCAAAATCTTAGCTGATGTATATGGAAATGCAAAAGAACTAGATAGGCCAAGACAACATTGAAAACAACAGCAACGTTGGAGTGCTGATATTGCATGAATCTAAGGCATACTATAAAGCTAGAATGATCAAGACGGTGTGGTGTTGGCATAAGAAAGACATAGAGACAATTGGGGCACCTGGGTGGCTCAGTCAGTTAAGCATCTGACTCTGTTTCAGCTCAGGTCAGGATCTCAGGGACGTGGGATGGAGCCACGTATCAAGCTTCATGTCGGGCTCCATGCTTAGCACACAGTCTGATTAAAATTCTCTCCCTCTTCCCCTCACCACCTACCACTGTTTATGCTCTCTCTCTCTTTAAAAAAAAGGATATATAGATCAATAAAACAGAAAAGAAAGTCTAGAAACTGACCTCTACATAGTTAATTTTTAACTTAGTTTCCAAAGTAATCGTGTGTGGAAAACATAATCTCTGTAACAAATGACATTGAAATAATTAGATATCCACATGGGACAAATATAAACCCCAACTCTTAGTTTATAACATATGTAAAAATGAACTCAAAATGAATCATAGACCTACAGATAAAAACAAAGACTACATGAGTATAAGAAGAAAAGTAGGAGAATATCATTGACTTTGGGTTAAACAGATGTTTCTTAAATATGACCCAAAAATGAAAAAGAGAAATTTAAAATTGCTAAATTGGACTTTATCAAAATTAAAAACCTTGTTATTTAAAATATGCTCAGTTGATTGAACCACTGCCTTCGGCTTGGGTCATGATCCCGGAGTCCTGGGATCGAGTCCCATATCGGGCTTCCCCTGCTCTGCGGGGAGCCTGCTTCTCCTTCTTCTCCCTTTACCTGTCTCTCTCTATCTCTCTCTCTCAAATAAATAAATAAAATCTTAAAAATCTTAAAAAAAATAAAATATGCTAGGAAAGTAACTAGGCAAACCACAAACTGAGAGAAGTGTTTGTAAAACATATATCTCATAGAAAACATACTCAGGATGTGTAAAGAACTATTATAAGTCAATAATAAGACAATCCAATTCAAAACATGGGCAATATCACTACCTACCTATTAAACCAACTAAAAAAAATTTTAAACATGACAAAACCAAATGCTGGCAAGGATGCAGAGAACTGCATTTCTTACACATTGCTGCTAGGATTGAAAAAGGATAGGGCCATTCTGGAAAAGTTTGGTAGTTTCTTGTGAAATTAAATATGTATTTACTGTACAACCAAGAAATTGCACGCTAGGGCATTTATCAAAAGAAACCTATGTTTACGTAAAAACTTGCCCATGAATGTTCATAAGCTTTATAAGAGCTAAACACTGGCACAAACCAAGTGTCTTTTCCATGAGTGAATGTTAAAACTGTGGTACATCCATCATTCTTTTTTTTTTTTTTTTTAACATCCATCATTCTAAGTGATACTCCAGAGCAGTAAACAAGAACCACTTACTGATAGGCACAACTTGAGTGAATCTCAGGTGAATTATGCTGAGTGAAAAAGCCCCTCTCAAAGGGTTGCATACTGTATGACTCTACTTATATAATATACTCAAAATAATAAAATTATGAAGCTAGAGAACAGACTTGTTGCTAGGCAACAGGGACAAAGGATGGGACGGTGGGTAAATATAAAGTGCATGAGGGAGCTCTTTTGTAGTGATAGAACAGGTCTGTACCTTGATTGTGGTGCTGATTACAGGAATCTATGGGATAAAATCATATAGAACTTCACACTCACGCCTATACACACATCCACATACCACCCCCCACCAAAAGAGCGGGTTTTATGAAAAGCCAAAACTGAATAAAGTCTGTTAACAGTAATATCAATGTGAATGTCCTGGTTTTGACCTCTACTGCAGCTTCATAGGATGTCACTGCTACAAAGCTGGGTGAGGGGTACATAGGACTCATACTACTTTTGCAACTTCCTGAAAGCCTATAATTATTTCAAAATAAAAAAGGTGTTTTTTTAACAATGAGAAAAGGATCTGCACACTTCTCCAAAGAATACATATAAATAGCAAATAAGCCCCTCACAAATGCTCACCACCATTAGTTATCAGGAAAATGCAAATATAACCTCAATGAGATAACCATCTTAAAGGCACTGGGATAGCTAAAATTGGAATAACAATACCAAGTATTGACAGGAATGTGGAAGTAACTTGATCTCTCACACACTGGGGAAGTATAACCGTTTGAAACCAGTTGTCAATTTCTTATGAAGAGAGAAAAACAAAGGTAACCCAGCAATCTAACTCATAGATATTTACTCAAAAAATATAAAAGCAGCAGCAACCTCTTTAACCTGTTTCAGTAACTTCTTACTAAGCATGTCTCTGGAGGCAAGGGAAACAAGCAAAAATAAACTATCAGGACCTCATGGAGATAAGAAGCCTCTGTGCAGTGAAGGAAACTATCCACAAAACTAAAAGGTAACCAGTGGAATAGGAGAAGATATTTGCAAATGACATATTAGATTAAGGGTTAGTATGCAAAATCTATAAAGAATTT
>CM053611.1:39813108-39916168 GCA_028646535.1 Procyon lotor
TCTCCACACAAAGACCTATTCATGACAAAATCGTAGTAGCCTTAGTTCTAAAGCCAAAACCTCAAAACCATTCAAATATCCATTAATAGTAGAGTGAACTAACAAATCATAGTATATCCATTGAATGGAATAATTCAACAATAAAATGGGTGAATCTCAAAAAACATTACACTGAGTAAAAGAATCCAGACACAGAAGAATACATACTATATAGTTCCACCTTTGCTAAAGACTGGGAGAGGTAAATTTAGTCTATAGGAACAAAAAGAAGATTGGTGTTTGCCTGGGACCAAGGGTTGGAGGGGCAGGAAATAAACTGAGAATGAGCACAAAAGAAATTTTTGGGTGATGGAAATGATTGTGTTGATTGTTACATGAGTAATTTGATTGTGTTGATGGTTACTTGAGTATGAACATTTGTCACAATTTGTACTGTACATATAAAATGTATGCAATTTGGGGGGGTGCTAAACGATGCTTCAGTAAAATTCATTTTTTTTTTAAATAGAGACCTCGAGGTCTTCCTAGATTCACAAGAATAATAATGAAATATAAGTCAAAGGTAGTAGTTTAAGTCCAAGTGATTAATGGAATGATACTGCCATTAACACACATGTCTTTCAGGAGGCCCAAACTCAACAAGACCAAATTAAACTAAAGACCTTCTTTCATCACTATTCCCAAACTACTCCTCCTTAGTATTTCTTATCTCAGTGAATGGCATCCACAGACAGGCAAGATGGAAAAAATAGCAATGTTTTTGACATTTTACCCTTCCCTCACATTCTCAAATCTGATCAGTTAACTCAATCATACCCGTTGTATCTCCTAAATAGATTTCAAATGTGTTGACTTCCCTCCATCTGCATTATGACGGCACTAGTCTAAGATTTCATTGTCTCTCATCTGCACCACTGCACAGCCTACCAAACAGGTCTCCCTGCATTGACTCTTACCTTTGGATTTGGTCTGTTCTCTTTGATTACAAATGACAGAAATTCAATCCAGACTTGATTAATTTTTTTTAAAAAAGGAAATATATTCGTCGATCACTTAATAAAGAGGAAGTGAACTAGATCTAGATGACTAGATCTATGGATTTACCCAGTTTATTCAGGAATTCATCTTTATTTCCATCTCTTACTTGTGCTTCTCTCTGTGTTGATTTTAGTCTCAGATGCTTGTCCCCAACTGATGGAGGGGCTGCTGAACTTTTCCTTGATGATCTGACCTGGTCCTTATAGCTAGTAGTCCCCGAGAGACAGGGATTATCTCTTTCCTGAGAGTTTGAGCAGAAGTCCTGGAGACAATATTGATTAGTCTCACTTAAATCACGTGCCCACCCCTGAACCAAACACTGAGGCCAGAAGAACAGGGAACAATGATTACTTATATATTAAATGGGTTATGTGCCCATCCCTGTGATGAGGGGTGAGAGTGAATCGACTCTACTCAAATGACATGGAAGGAGATCCCCACAAGCAGAGAGGTTCTGTTACTGGAAGTGGAGGGAAAGGTAAAGTGTGCTAGATGAACAAAAATTCTAACTATACGAGTTCACTTCCATTCTCCTCGTAGCAGTCAGTCCTTTTACTTTAAGTAATCTACATCCAACATGGGGCTCGAACTCATGACCCTAAGAGAAAGAGTGAGATGCTCTATCAACTGAGCCAGCCAGGTGCCCCTATTTTATTCCTTTTAAATTAAATCTAAATCTCGGGCTTCAAATCTTTCTACAGCTTTCTACTACACTTAGAATAAAATTTAAAATCTTCCACAAGGCTGAAAAGCCTTCATGCCCTAAGTCTACCTCTCTAGACTAAATTTTATGTCACTCTCCCTTCATTCTTTATTCCAGAAACCCTAGCTGCTGCTGTTGTTGTTGTTGTTGCTATTGTTCTTTGGGTTTTGTTTGTTTGTTTGTTTGTTTGTTTGTTTAACACATCATGCTTCCTCACAATTCAGGTCCTCACCACTGGCCATTGATTCCCCTGGACACATCCATAGTAGCTCCATCAAGGAATATCTAGTCACTTTTAGAGCTCAGCTCAGATGTTCCTTCCTTAATGAAGTTTTCCTGACTTCCCAGATTAAGACAGATTTCCCCAGTTAAATTTACTCATGGTACCTGTGCATTTTCTTTATAGCATGCATCTCAGTTGTGATTACATAGTCATAAAGATAATTATTGCCCACTCTCTGATCTCTTGTGTTAGAACATAAGCTCCATCAGAGTCGACACTTCATTCACCACCACCGTCCTAGCACCTAAGCCAGTGCCTAGAAGAAAGAAAGCACTCAATTTTCTCCTCAGTAAATGAAGAAATTTTGTGAGGAACCAGAAGAAGCAAATAAATTTGGGTTTAGACAGACTGAATCTGAAATCATGACAAGGCAAAAAGTTAGAAAATTTATTATGGATAATTGTAAATATAAAAATTCCATGGTGAATAGAGCCCAATATTCCATGGGAATAAGGTCTTTCCAAAAAAGAACAAATATCAAAACATCAAAAATATATGTTGCTTCCCCAAGTGAAGATTTATTATGAATTGATGAATCTGGGAGTACAAAAGCCCTAGTCCGGTCTAGAACTGTTTACTGTCTATACAACTAGTACTTCACTTGCAAGCTTATCCCAAACTAGAGTGCCAACCACGGCAGAAAAGGAAGGAAAAATATTGCATACAGAAATCTGAGGTAATTTTAGTTTTATTTACACAAGCCGTTCACCTTAGAGACTGAAGTCAGATTTAGAGATTCAAACAACCCCTGTAATGAGTACATGTTCTACCATCCTTTCCCTTGGTAAACAGCTTTTAGAGACACTAACAGCACAGAGTATCTTTCTGAGAAGAGCCCAATGTTCTGTGTCTTTTTTAACATCCTCTTCTCCTCCAGACCCACTCTCTCCTAAACACAAAAGTTTTGCTTGTTTGGGGTTATTCCGAGCCTGAAGAGTACTTCTCAAGAGGGTAGTCTAAAGGCTGTTTCTGTATTTTCCTTCCTGAGGTGTGTGCAAAGGGAGGAAAAAAAAACCTGCCACAGCTACACTGCCATTCAAAACAGTCCAACAATCTTTTTTCTTAATATTTCACAGTGAGTAGCTAGAGTCCTAGAATAGGGCTTAATGAAGAATGAGACTGATGTTTTCAAAAACCAATTCTGGTTATGAAATATAGATATTTGGCTAATTTCTTAAAATATTAAATGTCTAAGCCTAAAGGAAAAAATGATGGGGAGGAGAAAAAAAGCACAAGAGAAAGGAAACAGCTGTGCTTTAGTTTTACTCCAAAGTTCAACGAAACCCTAACTAAATTTATAGTTTATGTTGTCAGCAGCAAATGAAAAAACCTTAAGACAAGGAAAGAGAAGCAGATGAGAAACCCTTAGAAGAGGGCTGGACTGAGAGGAAAGGAAAGAAAAGATGTAAGGCCTTCTTTGAAGCTGAGTTTGGACTTCAACATCTTTCTGTAGCTGATCCTCCAAGAATTTTCTCCATACTCAAGCCACATGTGTTGCCAGCTACATTCCCAAAGAGTGGCAGGGGAATAAAGATTTAGCAAGAGCTGAGAAATAGGTGAGTTTCTCAGCCACTTGTCCACTCGCCTTCTCCATGTTGAACACACCTCTCCCCCTCTCTGCTGAACAGAGACAGTGGGAAGCTCATAGGTATCTAGAGGTTGGACAACCACCGTAAGCACATTATATCGGTGTATGGCCTAAAGGTTCAACAACGGAGGGAAGGCAGGAAGTACCATGCTTATCAAGCTGGCCCAGGACTAGAGGATCTGGCTCATTTTTAAGTGTACCTGGGCTGGTCCTTCATTTTTCCAAACCCTCCCTTTTTCTGCTTATTAATGCTTAAAATCCCAGGCTTAAAAAGCAAATCTTATGAAAGAATGCTTCACTCACATAATTCTCTGGATTTTCATACAGATTTACATGCTATTGCATGTATTAATAATTCATGGATTTTCATTTCTGAGTAGTATTCTATGGTATGGAAGGTATTTAAAGGTGTCTAGTTTTTCACCTGTGGAAAGATATCTTTAAATATTTTCCAGTTTTGGACTATTACAAATAAAGCTACTAAATAGGCACATTTGGTTCAATCATTAACATTGTGTATATCATTGACACTATAGTCTTGTTCTGAAAACAAGTTTTGACATGTCTGTGAGGATAGGGAGGGAAGAAGTGAGGATGGAAGACTTGTAAAGGGCCAAGGAAAAGGGCATAAAAGATCAGGCTGGGAGAAGGAGTCCAAGGGCTGGGTACTACCAAGGTGTGGCTATTCTCTAAAATGTCAGTGTGATGGATAAGCAATAATATCCCATTCACACATAATTAAAATATCCAGGTGGTAAAATAATTGCTATATAAAGAGGCTTCCTGTGGAACCTGTGATTATGGCCCCAACCCCAAAAAAGATGAAATTTCTTCTGGTTTCACCCATTACAATAATGTTAACAGGGTATTTTGGAAGCTTATCGCATATTACATACTTACCGCTATGACTAAATTATATGCCCCCGAAATTTGTATGTTGAAGCCCTAACCCACACCCAGTGTGATGGTATTTGGAAATGGAACCTTTGGGGGGTAATTAGGGTTAGATGAGGTCATGAGGGTAAAGTCTGAATCTGCTAGGATTTTTATTCTTTAAGGAGAGATACCAGAGAGCTTGCTGCCTCTTTCTACAACATGAGGACACAGCACGAAAGCAGCCCAGCTGAAAGAGGACCCCAGGAAGAGGACACTCTTCAGGAAGCAAACTGGCTGGCACCCTGACTCTGGATTTCCCAGCCTCCAGGACTGGGAGAATTAGATTTCTGTGGCTTACGTCTCCCATTCTATGGTATTTTGTTATGGCAGCCCAAGCTGAATAATATAGATTTTGGTACCAAGAAGTGGGATGCTACTATCACACCTAAAAATGTGGAAGCAGCTTTGGAACTGCATAATAGGTAGAAGCTGGAAGAGTTTTGAAGTACATGCTAACAATATGGACATTAAAGGCAATTCTGATGGCAGCTCAGAGAGAAAAGAGGAGAGCGAGAGAGAAAGCTTCCATATTCTTAGAGAATATGTAAATAACAGTCAACAGAATGTTGATAGATATTAGAGGCCTGGTAAGGTCTTAGATGGAATGAGGAACAGCTTCCTTATTGAGGGACTGCAGGAAAAGAGACCCTTGTTACAATGGGGCAAAAATTTGGCTGAGTTGTGTTTTATAGGACCAAGAATTTATAAGCCTCAAAACTCTATTTAGCCAAGGAGGTTTCTAAACAAAGGGTTGAAGGAGCAACTTGGTTCTCCTGACTGCTTATAGTAAAATGCAAAAGGAAGGAGATGAATTGAAGAAGGAATTGTTAAGCAAACAGGAATCTGGGGCTTTAGGAAATTTAGTCTATCCATATTGCAAAAAAAAAGGGAACAGTTGTTCTAAACAAAATCTAAGGGTGTGGCTGAACAACCATTAGATAAAAAGATCATGGGTGTGACTCATGGATTTAATCAGCATTCTCAGCAGAAGCCAGAATTCGAGATGGGATTTTACTGGCAGAAACATTGGCAGCAGGGACCAATGGGGACAGAAAAAAACAAAACAGAATGAAGTAACGTTATCAGACTTCCTAGATCCTATAGAACCAGACCATAGAGCTATTCTGCTAAGAATGTGCACTGGTCTTCAAGAAATGGGAAGAATGACCCCAAAGGCAATTCAAAGATCATCAGGGCCACTGCCTCTCTTCCCAAAGACTGAGGCTATCACTTTGGTTACAAAAGGACAGATGGCCTCTGCCTGAGGTCTTAGGAGTAGGGCTGCCCTGCAGAGCCTTGGACTTGGGGTCCCCTGGAGCCTTGAAAGCCAGCCTTGCCCAGCAGAGCTTTAGGGATGGTACCATCATGTCAGTGGGTCCAAAATGTAGGACCCTGCCCCTGTGGGTCTGGACTTTCCAGCCTCCAGAACTGTGAAAATTAGAATTCTATTGTTTAAGTACCCAGTCTATGATATTTTTATTATGTCAGCCCAAGAAGACTAATACATATATTACTATGCATTATATACATATACTATGATTCATAAATTGCCTCCATCCTACAGAAATAATTACAAGAATGTGTATAAGAATGTTCATTGCAGCAGTTTATAATGGAAAAAAAAAGGAACAACATTGTATTAGTTTCCTTGAGCTGCTATAAGTACCACACACTTAAAGAACAGAAATGTATTATCTCGCAGTTCTGGAAGCTAGAAGTCTCATATCAAGGTATGAGCAGGACCATGCTTTCCTCTGAAACCTGTAAGGGAATCCTCTGACACTTCCTAACTTCTGGCGGCTTGCTGGCCATTACTGGCATTCCTTGGTTTGTAGATACAGCATTTCAATCTTCCATCTTCACATGGCATTCTCCCTGTGTCTTCATATCATCTTCCCTCTGTACGTGTGTCTCTGTGTCCAAATTTCCTCTTTTTTTATAAGGACACTAGTGATGTTGGATTAGGACCTATCTCAATTACCTCATTTTTGGAGCGCCTGGGTGGCTCAGTGGGTTAAAGCCTCTGCCTTTGGCTCAGGTCATGATCTCAGGGTCCTGGGATCAACCCCCGCATCGGGCTCTCTGCTCAGCGGGGAAACTGCTTCCCCCTCTCTCTCTGCCTGCCTCTCTGCCTACTTGTGATCTCTCTCCTTCTATCAAATAAACAAATAAAATCTTTAAAAAAAAAACAAAAAAACCTCATTTTTACTTGATTACCTCTGTAAAGACCCTATTTCCAAATAAGGTCACATTCTAAGGTGCTGGTGGTTAGGATTTCCACATATCTTCTGGTTGGGGGAGGACACCATTCAACCCATAACAACTGAAAAATATCCATCGATACTGGAAAGGGAATTCTACGTCCCTATAATGGACCACTCTATAGTTACAAAAAAGAGAGGGAGATATAAATAACATAAATATATACATACCGTCAGGAATGATTACTAAGTGGAAAAGGTGAGCATTTCAGACAAATATGTATGACATAGTCTGAAAGTCCATGGAATCCCTACCTAGATTTTGTTCTAACACACCATTTGGAACAAAGCTTACCAAAATGTTTAAGGGTGGTTAAATTTGGGGAAAGGGTGAGATTGGAGGGCAAAGGAGGTGCTTTCACTTTTTAAAAATTATACTTTTTATTTTGAGATTATTGTAGCCTCACAGGCATTTTCAACGAATAATACAGAGATGTCATATACTCTACCCAGGTTTCCCCTCCGGTGACATCTCAAAAAAAATATTGCACAATATCACAACCACAATACTGATACAGTGGAAATACAGATTATTTCCATCACCACAGGGAACCCTCAAGTTCTCCTTTTAGAGCCACATCTATTTCTCTCCCACCCCCATATCCTCCTTAATCCCTGGCAAACACTAATCTTTCCTCAATTTCTATAATTTTGTCATTTCAAAAATTTTGTATTAATGGAATTCAACACTAAGTAACCTTGGGGTACAGCTTCGCTTCACTCACATAATTCTCTGGATTTTCATGCAGATTTACATGCTATTGCATGTATTAATAATTCATGGATTTTCATTTCTGAGTAGTATTCTATGGTATGGAAGGTATTTAAAGGTGTCTAGTTTTTCACCTGTGGAAAGATATCTTTAAATATTTTCCAGTTTTGGACTATTACAAATAAAGCTACTATAAACATTTGTCTATAGGTTTTTGTATAAACATAACTTCTTGTTCTGGGATAAATGCCCACAACTACAATATGTGGGTCATATGGTCATTGCATGTTTAGTTTTTTAAAACACTGCCACATTGTTTTCCAGGGTAAATATACCATTTGGGGGAAAAAAAAATATGTGTATATATATATATATATCATACACCATTTTATATTTCAACCAACAATGTATGAGTGATCTAGTTACTTAGCATTTTCTCAAGTATTTGGCATTTTCTATTTTTTTATTTCAATCATTCTTATAGATGTGTAATAATATATTGTTGTGGCTTTAATTTGCATTTTCATAATGGCAAAAGATGTTGACTATTTTTAAAAGTGCTTATTTATCATCTGTATGTCCTCTTCAGGGATATCTCTCTTCATGTCTTGTTGGAGTGTTTGTTCTTTTACTGTTGAGGTTTTAGGGTTCTCTGTATTTTCTAGATACTAATCCTTTTTTAATTATGTGTTTGGCAAATATCGTCTCACACCTGCAACTTGTCTTTCCACTTTTTTAACAAGGTCTTTTGCAGGGGCACCTGGGTAGTTCAGTCAGTTAAACATCCAACTCTTGATTTCAGCTTGGGTCATGATCTCAGGGTCTTGAGATCAAGGCCCATGTTGGGCTCCATGCTGGCATGGAGCCTGCTTGAGATTTTTTTCTCTCTCAACCTCTGCCCCTCCCCACCCCTGCTCACTCATGTGTGCACTCTCTTTCTCAAGAGAGAAAAAAACAAGGTCTTTTTTAAAAACAAGGTCTTTGGCAGATTAAAAGTTTTTCATCTTAATGAGGTCCATTTTATCAATTTTCTTTTTATAAATTTTACTTTGGGTTTCAAGCCTAAGAACTCTGCCTAACCGAAGAGTTAAGAGTTAAGGGCTCTTTGATCACAAAGATCTTTTATTTTTTTCTGAAAAGCTTTATAGTTTTACATTTGACATTTACTTTGTGGTCCATTTTGACTTAATCTATGTATAATGTATGAGACTATCAAGTCTCACTTTTTTTTTTTTTTTTTTTTTAGCCTATGGATGTTCAATTGTCCAGTACTATTTGTTGAGAAGGCTATCTTTCCTTAATCCAATTGCTTTTTCATCTTTGTTGAAAATCAGTGAGGCAATTTCTATTTTTCTTTTTCTATTCCTTTGATCTAGATATCTATCCCTCCACAGACTCTTGATTACTGTAGGTATATAATAAGTTTCAAAATCAGGTAGACTGATTTCTCCCACTTTATTCTTCTTTTTCAAAATTGTTTCAGCTATTATTATTCTTTCGCCTTTCCATATAAATTTTAGAATGATTCATATAAATCTTTAGGAATTCATTAGGAGTTTTTATATGAATTGTTTTAAATCTATATATTAATTTAGGGAGAATTGATATCTTCACTATGTTAGATCTTCCAATCCATGATCACAGTATGTCTCTCCATTTGGATCTTTGCTTTCCTTCATCAGCATTGTGTAGGATATAAGATAAACTTAAAAAATCAATTGTATTTTTATATACTAAAAATGTAACTTAGACTTGGAATTGAAAAAAACTGGCAACCTAGCAACAGTGAATATCAACAAAAACACAAAAAACAAAACAACTTTGACAAAAGCCTGTTTTCTCCAGCCAAAGGATCAGGAAAGGGATAGCCTAGATTTAGAAAATAACCACTCTCCTATAACTAAACACTACTAGTATGTAAGATTTTATATACTAGCATGAATGTTTTTCCTGTATCTTGTGACCTTACTAAACTCACTTATTAGTTCTAGGAGTTGTTTTATAGATTCCTTGGGATTTTATATGTAGATAGTCATGTTATTTACAAATAGGGACAGTTTTATTTCTTCTTGTCTAAACTGTATGCCTTTTATTTCCTTTTCTTGCCTTACTGCACTGGTTAGAACTTCTAGCACTATCTTGGATAAGAGTGGTAACACTAGACATCTTGGCTTTTTTCCCCATCTTACAGAGGAAAGCATTCAGTCTTCTATTAAGTATAATGTTAGCTGTAGGCTTTGTGTAGATGTTTGTAATCAAATAAAGGACCTTCCTCTCTATATCCATTTTTCTGAGTTTGTGTGTGTGTGTGTATCATGAATAGGTTTTGAATTTTGCAGAAACACTTTTCTGTGTTGATTGATATAATGATGTGATTTTCTTTTTTACCATGTTAAAATTTTGGATTGTATTGATTGACTTTTCAATATTGAACCAGCATTGCTTCCCTGGAATAAACCCCTTTGGTCATGGTATATAATTGCTTTTATATATTGCTGAATTCTCTTAGCTAACATTTTAAGGATTTTGCTTTTATATTCATAAGGGACATTGGTCTATACTTTTCATTTTTATGTCTGTCACTCTGCCTGGGTTTGGTGTTAAGGTAATATTAGCTTCATAAAATGAATTGGGAGGTATTCTCTCCTCTTCCGTTTTTTTTTGTTTGTTTGTTTGGGGTTTTTTTTGTTTTTGTTTCTTTGTTTTGTAACAAATACATGACTTGTGTTAATTTTTCCTTTTCAAAAATTTGATAGAATTCCCCAATGAAACTATCTGAGCTTGAACATATCTTTGTTGGGAGTTTTTCGATTACAAGAACAACTTACTTAAAATTTTAGGGCTATTCAATTATTTCATTTTGGGAGAGTTGTGGCAGTTTATGTATTTCAAGAGTTCCAATTCCCCAAGTGATCTCCAATAGCATCACAGACTGTGGTCTTATTAATGTGTGATGGTGAAAGTCCTGACTCTGTAGGTCTTCTGAACACTAACCCAGTGGAAAGGGGTCGGGTAGCTCCTTTACTTCCAGGAAGGAGTTGAAGTGCAGTATCCATTGACACTGCAAGGGGTAGGGAAGTTACCCTACTACCAACAAGCAAGGATCAAAGTCTTAGCTTGGTGAGTCTACAAAGCTGGACTCCCCAACTCAGCCTTTGTTGGCATAAGTAAAGTAGTGTTTAGTTACAGGAGAGAGGTTATTTTCTAAATCTTGCTAGGCTATCCCTTTCCTGAGCCTTTGGCTGGAGAAAACAGGCTTTTGTCAAAGTTGTTTTGTTTTCTGTGTTTTTGTTGATATTCACTGTTCTGGGGTTGGCAGTTTTTTCAATTCCAAGTTTAAGATACATGAAGCAAAAAGAAAACCCAGAATACTTACCACTATGTTGTTCCTTGGGCTCTAAGACCCCTAATAAGTCTGCCTTCTTACTCTGTCATTCACATCCTTATGTTTGTTTTATATATTATATCCAAGGATTTCAATCATACATAGTGGGAGAAAGAGGGAAAAGGATGTCCATGCCATCTTCCTAAATATAGAAGTTGCCTTTTCACTTTTTACCTTATATAAGAATTATTCTTTTGTATACAAACAAGTGATTTTTGATAAAGTGTCAAACTACACAAAGAGGAAAGGACAGTCTCTTTAACAAATGGTGCTGGGAAAACTATATATCTGCATGCAAAAGAATAAAGTTGGACCATTGTCTTACATCATATACAAAAATGAACTCAAAATGGATTAAAGACCTGAACATAAGATCTGAAAAAAAAATCTTAGAAAAAAAGATGGGAGAAAATCCTCAGCACATTGGACATGACAATTATTTCTTCAGATATGATTCTAAAAGCATTGTCAACAAATCTAAAAAATAGATAAATGGAACTACAGCAAACTTAAAACTTCTTCAAATGAAGCCACAATAATTACTCATCCTCGCCCCCAGCCTTCCTGAGGCCTGAGATGCTGGGGGGGTGCATTCTGGCATCTGGCCACTCTGCCCGCCCCCCCCACCAGGAACATTCAAGGAGTGCAAGAGCTACAGGGGGTGGCCCTCCCCACCCTGCCTTAAGCACTTCGGTTTTTGTGTCTGGTACTGAAGATTCTGGGCTGAGGTGGATAGGGAGGGGATAGGGAGGCAATTAAAGAGGTTTCCAAAGACAAAGGAGGGCCCATTTACCAGATTTGACCAGACTTGCCCTTGTGGAGTCGAGGCGTCTTGGGTGGTAGTGGGTTAGAACCCTGGTGGCCCGAGGCACAGGACAAGGCAAGAGGCTTGGTGTAGGAGGGGTGCCCTCTGTTCCTTAACCATTCTGGGAAATGTTACACAATCATCTGTCAATAAAAATATAATGTGCCATTTTCCACCTTCACTCAAATTTAACACGTATTCCAAATGTATTCGCAATGATTTAATTGACAAATTCTTATCTTAAATAGCTCAAAAATTGCTGTCATCATTATAGTTATTCATTTTATCTTTACTTATCTATCATAAATTATCCCTGGTTGGTTCCAAAAATCATGACACAATATTTTCAAAGGGTATTTCTCAATCACTTTTGCCTAAACCACAGCACAATTATTAAAAGCACTTAAATAATCTGATCGAAGATTTAATTAAGTACTTGGTTTCTTAAATGAGTTTTGGAGATGTGTCATGGTTTTATATTAGTATCTCAGAGTTAGCTATCACTTGCCTTTAAAGACCGTATGAATTCTAGCACGTTGTAGGCACTTGAAAACCAGTGAAATAATTTGTGCCATCATAAAATAAATGTGAATTTGAGATTCTCTTCTCACAAACTGTGTGATTATATTTATGATCAGTTCTTCTGAATAGCCAATAGTTTCTGAAAATGAGCAAACATAGGCATAGCTCTGTAACCTTGGCCAAGTCACTTAAACTATAAAAGATGCAGTTTTCTCTTTAAAATAGGAAGAATAGGGGCCCCTGGCTGGCTCAGTAAGTAGAGCCTGTGACTCTTAGTCTCAGGATGGTGAGTTCAAGCCCCATGTTGATTGTAAACCTTAGTTTAAAAATACATAAATAAATAAAATAGGAATAATAACTTCATGTTACCCTGTCTCCTACTCTGTGTGTTTCACAGAGTGAAAGTACATATAATATTGTGGGCAGAAAGTTACCTTCCCTTCCCTACTTCTGTTTTAAGGTATTACTGAACAATCAAGAATCAGAGACTGATTTCCTCAAGGATATTTATCTATAAAGGTAAAAATAGTAACATTTCTTGGAGAAAGCCAAGAAACACACCTTAACCAAGTGATCAAGGGTAAGCTCACCAGTTAAAGACATATTGATACTATGTGTCCCCTGAAATGATATTCAGAGAAAAATACAAGGTCACTTCTGGGATATTCATGTTAAAAGTGCACAAACTTAATCTAATCTTGAGAAAATATCAAACAAACCCAAAATAAGAGACATTCTTCAAACTAACCAGTACTCATCAGCATGTGAAGGTCATTAAAGACAAGGAAAGAATGAAGAATTGTCACAGATTGAAGAAAACTAAGGAGACAACTAAATTTGGTATGCAATCCTGGAATTTTGAAAAGGACATTAGGGGAAGAAGTGGTTCAATTTAAATAAGTTTAGCTAATAGTATTATAATAATGGTAGTTTCCTAGTTTTGATGATTATACAATGGTTATATGAATTATTAACATTAGGAGAAGCCAGGTGAAGGGTTATCTAGGAACTCCCGATCTTCTACTTGCAACTTTTTTAAAGTTTAAAATGATTCCCAATAAAAAGTTTAAAAGGAAATATCAGAAAACAAATTCTTGACTTTTTTAAAAAAGATTTTATTTAGTTATTTGACAGAGAGAGCACACACAAGCAGGGAGAGTGGCAGGCAGAGGGAGTAGTAGGCTCCCCATGGAGCCAGGAGCCCAATGTGAGACTTGATCCCAGGATCTTGACCTGAGCCAAAGGCAGACACTTAACTGAACTGAGTCACCCATGTGCGCTTAACTTTTTTTTTTTTTAAATAGAAAAGGAGGGAATGATAACCCAATTGCTACCAATTCAGTTGTGTTCTCCCAAAATTTACATCTTGAAGCCATAACCCCCAATGTGAGGATATTTGGAGATGGGGTCTTTGAGGAGTAATTAGAGTTAGATGAGGTCAGGAGGGTAAGGTCCTAATCATTTGATTAGTCCTGATGAGAAGAGGAAGAGCACTCTCTCCAATTCTCCTTCTCTCTCTCTCTTTCCTTACCACCCCCACTCAAAGCATGCACAAAAAAAAAGAGGTCATGTGAGCATCAGCAAGATGACAGCCCTCTACAAGGCAGGAGAAAAGCTTTCCCCAGAGCCGACCAAACTAGCACCCTGATCTGGCACTTCTAGCCTCCAGAACTGTGAGAAAATAAATCCCTATTGTTTGAGTCACCAAATATAGTATGTTGCTATGGCAGGCCAAGCTGACTAACTGGTGATTTATATGCCAAAGTGTCTCTCACTATAGTTCAGCTCTAAAATCATGTTCTATAGATCTCAGTTATTTTCTAAGCTTTTTGCCATTTATCGGATGCAGCTTTGTACCTACTAAATAATGGAGACTTAATGAGCTCTAACTTACCACTCCTAGGTCTATTCTTAATAAATAAATGGACTTTTCTCTCAAGTTCTTCTCAGATCTATTCTCTGCCTACTCTGTGCTGCAGAAGAATAGCCTCCATGGTAGGCAACCCTTACCCCTACCTCAGTCGCTCGCCCTTCCGCTTTTAGTTGGCAATGTTGATTCCTCCTGTTTATGTGTCACCTCACCCACTCTGGCTGTGGCTGGACCTTCAACAACTGTACTTCTTATTAGATGTCATGTCCAAGATCACCACTCTCATCAGCTCTGATAACACCCTTTCCTCTCCTGCCCTTCAGACTTACAATGTCTTTCTACTGTTACTAATCCCTGAACATCTGAACATACTAATGCCTGAACATTTCTTTCTGAGTCCATTAATCCCTTAAGCCATTCACATCTCATTTTAATAAACACTACTTCTTAAAAAATTCTATGCCTATGCAAGATGAATAATTTCCGAAGATCTAATGTATAGCATGATGTGTATGGTTAATAACACTCTATTACATAGTTGATTTTGCAAAGAAAACTGATCTTAAATGTTCTCACCACATACACACACACACACACACACACACATCATAACTTTATAAGGTGATGGATACATTAATTGGCTTGATTGTGGCAGTCATTTCACTATATATACTATATATATATATGTGTATATATATATATATATATATACACACTATATATGAAACCATCACACTGTATACCCTAATAAGATACAATTTTTATTTGTCAATTACACCTCAATAAAGCTAGGGGGAAGACAATCTCAGCTGAGTATGCTGACGCTTTTCTGCCAGAATTCTGTTACAGATATGTTACTCAAAATCACTGGGGATTTTTAATGTGCTCTTTTTCTTTTTTCTTTTTCCTGTTTTCTTTTTTTTTCCCCCTAAAGAGTCTAAGTTACTCTTAACACTTCTGGATTCAAGTCACATAAAACGATATTATGAATCGCACTTACTACACTATAAAAACATCATTTATGGGCGCCTGGGTGGCTCAGTGGGTTAAAGCCTCTGTGTTCAGCTCAGGTCATGATCTCAGGGTCCTGGAATCGAGCCCCCAGGCTCTCTGCTCAGCAGGGAGCCTGCTTCCCTTTCTCTCTCTGCCTGCCACTCTGCCTACTTGTGGTTGGTCTCTCTGTCGGGTAAATAAATAAAATCTTTAAAAATAAAAAACATCATTTATTGTTATCACTGTATAGTTATTTTGAGATGATCTTTTATGGAAATTTGAAACTTCTACCCTAAAAATGTTTCCCTAATGTCCCTAAGGAGAAATATCCAGTTCTAGTGACAATCTCGGCTTTAAGACACAACAAAAATGGAAATGTCTACTGAATAACCTAAACAGAGAGGCTGTATAGCCTGAGGGTTCACAATACAGACTGCTTACTCTCTCTGTGTCTCAGTTTCTTCATCTGTCAAGTAGACAACAATAGCACCTAACTCACTGAGGTGTCACAAGGATCAAATGAGATTTTCTAAGGTGAGCTCTTAGCGTAATGTCTTACACATAGTGTATGCTCATTTGTGTTATTATTTTCACTAAATAGGCATGTTTTACCTCTTGTTGATAAGGTATAACCCAAGAGGAGGCAATATTCAGCCTAAAGTATATCAAATTATTTATCCAAAGATTTCATAGATCATATAGTAGTTGTCTTTCCCTGACTTCTTTCTTTCCTTTTTTTTTTTTTTTAAAGATTTTATTTACTTATTTGACACAAAGAGAGAGACAGCTAGAGAGAGAACATAGGCAGGGGGAGAGAAAAAAGTGCTGGGCAGGGCGCCTGACTCGGGGCTTGATCCCAGGACCCCGGGATCAAGGCTGGAGCTGAAGGCAGCCACTTAATGACTGAGCCACCCAGGCACCCCTCCCTGACTTATTTCACTTAACAAAATGCTCTCAAGTTTCATCCATATTGTCACAAATGGCAATCTTCTTTTTATGGCTGAATAACATTCCACTGTATATATATATACACCATATTTTCTTTATTCATTCATTGTTAGACACTTAAGTTGTTTCCATGTTTTGGCTATTATGAATAATGCTGCAATAAACATGAGGGTACAGATGAGTCTTTTTTTTTAGATTTTATTTATTAGAGAGAGTGAGAGAGGGAGAGCAAGAGAGAAAAGGAGCAAGAGGAGGGGTAGAAGCAGGCTCCCCACTGCACAGGGAGCCCCACACAGGGCTTGATCCCCAGACTCCAGGATCATGACCTGAGCCAAAGGCAGATGCTTTACTGACTGAGCCACCCAGGCACCCCAAGGGTACAGATAACTCTTACAGATAATGACTTCATTTCATTCAGATATATACCCAGGAGTAGAATTGCTAGATCATATGGTAGTTCTATTTTTACACAAGATTTTTTATAAGATTAAGTTCTGGGGATCTATCATATAGCACAATGACTATGGTGAATAGTAGTGTATTGTGTACTTGAAAATTGCTAGGATAGTAGATTTTTAATGTTCTCACCACATAGGTCCACAAATGACAACTATGTGAGGTAAAGGATGTGTTAACTCACCTTAATGTGGTAGTCATTTCACAACACACACACACACACACACACACATCAAAATATCACATTGTACATATTATTTATGTACAATTTTTATTTGTCAATTATGTCTTAATAAAGCTGGAAAAACAAAATAGAAATAAAAAGATCTGGTAGAGCTCACTGACACAAGACACAAGTGAGTCAATTACTTGGAAAATAGGAAACAGAGAGAACCGTTTTTTCTCCTCAGAACCCCTTAACATGAATAAACATCCACCAGAGCCTGGATGTGACATGAAAAGTCTTCAGAGCTCCTTGTTCCACAAAGAGAACAGAGTAACTGCTCAGTTGTTTGGAGAAAATGCAACGACAATCTCTGGGTAGGGGAATAGAGATGGCAGAACAATCTAAAAAAAAGTGTATTGATGACTTTTCTTTTCTGAAATTATCCTAGCTCAGGAATGAAAGGGAAGTTGTTCAAGATATCCATTTTAGTTTTTGATGGCCTGATTGTCAGATATTTATGGTAAAGAAACATACTTTATTTTCACCTTCATATTACTATAAAAGGACTATGTACTTGTAACACATTTTAAAATCCTGAAGTGCATGAGGTAAAAAAATGACAGTTACCCTCTCAACACATACTTTTAAACTCAGAAACCTCTCTTCTACTTCCAACTATGATCCTTTGTATATTGAAACAAGAATGAAAAAAAATCAAGGGGAATTAGAATATGCATTACTTCAAACATAAATTAATTTAAAAGGCTAAGCTAAAAGCTATTCAATATAATTCAGTTTCTATGAAGATTTAATTTTTTTCATTCAACAAATACGTGTTTCCATCTTAGTCCTGGCTCGTAAGCGGAATCTGGCCACTCCTGGGAACAGGTCTGCCCAACTATTCTCTCACCTTCTTTACTTTTGACCTGGATTTATATAAATTGCCCTTTTCAAGTCATTTCCCTTCTTTTGTTCCTGAAAAACTCCAGTTTTTATGAAGTTATCCCATGCAATGTAATGGTTCCCCCCCGACACCCCCACCCCCGCTCCTGTCACCTTCCCCAATGACTGCAACCCCTGGGTGCTGTCCCATTCAGCATCAATCTTGCTCAGAAAGCTAGCCTCCTCTCCAGGAATCCTTGCACCTTCCACCTAACCCTCTCACTTACAAAGTTTTAACTTCACCTCAGTGTTGCCAGTCATTACACCACCTCCCAAAAAGTGATCCCTCCCAATGCCCTTACATAGACCCCATTTCAAAAATTCTTTGGCCTCACTGAAAACTTTGATCCCTTGACCCTACAAGCTTTTCACTGTGTAATACCCTCTGCCTGGCTTCACTCCCCCCCTCCAGTTACTGTGTATTTCTCTCCAATAAAATGTAAGCTCCCTGAGGCCAAAAACCCACTTTTTCATTCTTATCTCTAGTACCCAGGACAGAACCATGCCTGGTACAAAGAAAGTACTCAGTAAACATTTAATACATACATGAACGCTTCCTATGGGCCAGGCTTTGGCAAGGATGAGGAAATAAAAACAGCCTCTCCCTTCAAGAAGTTTAAACAAATGTATTTTATGCATATGTATTAACACATTCATTACAAATTTCAACTTTTTCTTTTTTAAGATTTTAGTTATTTATTTATTTTGACAGAGAGGAGAGAGATCACAAGTAGGCAAAGAGGCAGGCAGAAAGAGAGAGGGGGAAGCAGGCTCCCTGCTGAGCAGAGAGCCAGATGTAGGGCTCGATCCCAGGACCCTAAGATCATGACCTGAGCCGAAGGCAGAGGCTTTAACCCACTGAGCCACCAGGCGCCCCCAAATTTCAACTATTTTTAATAAACTTCCCGTTCCTACCTGATTTTGAAAAACATTTCATTATTCCAGTGTTCTTAGAACACATTGTGAAGTCTCTTACTGGCAAGAAAATCTTTTAACTTTCCAAACCTATCTTTTAGGTGTAATAAGTAATAGCATAAGGCATTTAAAACTCTAAAAATAATTAGCTCTTTTTTAAAATCTACCAGATACAAATAATCTGTCAACGCAAAAAACACTAGAAAGTGATGATGTTGGCAATACATAAAAAATGGGACCGTATCCAGGTGTCAGGCATTTCATACAATCATACATATCATACGGAACTAACATTCTCTGATACATAATTCAGGAAGTACTGCTCTATTATACTATAAAAAGTGGTTAGTATTGGGCCTATTACTTTTATTTTTAATTTTATATATTTGCAATATTCTCTGAGGGTTTGACCTGGAGTAGACAGTCTTCAGTTTGAAGGCCAGCTCTGACACTAACTTTGAGCAAGTTATGTAACCTTCCTAAAGATCAGTTACCTCATGGGTAAAATGCAAACAGCAACAGTGCTACCCTTTTAAGATAAGGATTGCAAGAAACCTGGGTATGGTCCTTGGTAGACCCTAAATTCTCATTAAGTGGTAATCCTACTAATAGTATTCTTCAGGCCATCTGATATACAGAGCAAAATTACTTAAAGGAAGTTGTGTTTGAATGAGGAAGCATAATTTTGAAAGAGCAACGGTAAAGTCAACTGGATTTTATGGTAAATTCATTTTTATGAAAACAAAAGTAATTTTGACTTTAACCAGCATTTATGGGCTCCTAAAGAGACAACATACACAAAACTCAAGTCACATGTCAATATGGAAAGATAACCCAAGTTTAATAAGCATGTACTTCACACTGCCATCAATAATGCACATACAGTCAAGGCACATACTCCCATACTCATGTCATGTGGTCATATAATCTCCCTGTCAGTGAGCAAGGGCACCGGAAGTACAATTTAGACCATCCCTTAGTCCATGGATCAGAGAAGCCAGCATTGTACCCCACTGCAAATTAATTCATTAATCACCCCAGAATCTCAGGGATGTGCTAACCTAACTGCAATGAAGCTGGGCCAGTTCATAAATCTTTTGTCCAGTATCCACTCTGCCCTTAAGCCTTGACATTTTTACCAACTATGTGTGAGTGATAGAGATGTGAACTTCTATAGAGAGGGCAGCTTGTAATTACCACTAAATAAATGGGGAAGAAGGCAAACATATTGCCAGGAATATTCTCATGGCACCCACATCCATTTTCTACCTTTAGAACCAGATTGAGGTGTGGTGACCACAGGGCCACCCACGTGAAAAAAATACAGCTCCTGCACCATTAGCTGGGAAAAGGGAGCCCAACTCACAGAGCAGCTGGAGTACTTGGCTGTCCTGTAAGTTTCTGGATTGTTTGCCCCAGGCTTACACAAGCACTGAGTCTCTCTCCAGCCCTGGAGAGTACTAGAGCTTTTTCTAAATACATTTTTCAGCATAATAATAAACTCAATTTCCATTTCTGCCTCTGCAACTGAGAGAGAATTGAGAACCACAGAATAATCCGTGATCATTATCTCTCTGTTTCTATAAAGGGTGGCAAAGTGCTTATTGTGAAGAACACAGCTAAAATGCACATATTAGCATTTACAGCGGGAGACAGACACCTCCCTTATCTCTTCATTTGTGGTTTACCAGTTGTCCTCTTACCTCCTACTGATTCAAAGCTGTACCAGCAGCTAACCCCTGATGGTAGTTCTTTCCTCTAGAGGAGCAGCTCTAAAAAATGAGAGCCAATGGCAGTGGCAGCTGAGATGTGCAGTTTTCAACTTACACAGTTACTTGGAGGCTTTTTCAAAATCTTTTCTCATCTGTGCATATTAACAAGGAAACCGATAAATGAATTAGCAAAAAAAAAGTTTAAAAAAAAACTTAAGGGAAAATACTGTATAAATGCAACAAATATATAGATGCTATAAAATGACAGTCTTTATATTGACGAGATGATGACCAAGAGGGTAGAGATTGTAATGCGTCCATACCTGACCTGGGAAATTAGCAACACTAATTAAGACGGAGGGAAACAAGTTGAGAAGAGAAAGGCTGGTGTAAGATAATTGCAAGTAGACTGTATCCAAATCAACTTTGATGATTCATACTAAAATTTTTGGAAAAAGCATTTCGATGATTAAGAAACTTTTTTTCTGACACTAGTACCTGTCAAGAGAATAGTGATTGTGAAGCAATCCATCTTTTGTTCGAATACGGATTTTAAAGCATAAACTGACTCCTATTCCTATGGGCACACCCCAAGCGGGTTAATTTTCAGGCGCGTTGCCCATAAACCATTTGGCAGCAGGGGGCGCTCTTCTGTTAAAATCCGAAACTTTTTTAAAAGCTTTTAGGGGTAACATATTCCAGTAGAATCCAAGGAACAGTAGTTAAGGTATTGCTTTCAAATAAGAGTACGTTGGGGCTCCGAGTTTTATTTAGGGGAGAAGGATGTCAAAGTGGAACGTTTATTAAATATAATTCAGTGAGAGCTTTAATATTAGCGCCTGCTTAGTCTCTTCTGAATAAATGTATTTGTGTAATTGATTCATTCCACTAATACTGAGGACCAAGTAAGTGTTAAGATACCAACATATACTTCCAGTAGTCATCCCCTGATATTGTTACAGAAAGCCTTGGAACTTTAGAATATGTTGTATGCGCTTTAGGGGCAGAACAAAATGAAGGAAATAAGTCACCATATTTAGCTCACTCAAATGTAAAGAATCCACTGTATGATAGATTCTGCCTAAGATGTTTGGAAGGAACAACAGAAAGCCTCTATTCTCAGTTCACATCCTGAAGAGAGAGATGATTTTGTAACATCTGACCATTAATATATGACAGTATCTGCATATTTCTCGCATGATCTACGGCTTTTTCTGGACAGAATTTTCTGTGCCTCTATACACTCCACACAACACCGGATGGCTTCCTGGGTTTCAAATCATGGTCTATTCCTCCTCCCCCTTTGACTTTCCCCACCATCACCTCTTTCCCCAGAGCAACCTACTCCTTGCAGGGTCAAATTGCTGCACAATGTCAGTTGCTGCAAGAAATTCTCTTCTGCAAAAACCGCCATGGGCAAGTTTCCGCATCGCCGCTTTTTATTAACTAATTGGAGCATTTTAAAAAAATGAGATTTAAACTAGGAGTCTTCCTACATCTTGCATTTTCTGAACCCTTCTTGTTTCGTTTTCAGGCCAATGAGGTCTTACTAGTGATCATGCAAAAGCCAATTTTGAACGCCCCAAGTCGCAAGTCATTGGACAGTACTCTAGACGTGTCCAACTCTCACGTGGTGCCGCTGCGAGCCACCCAGAGCATTTGCTCGGGTTAAAACCCTTAAAACTTTGTGATTTTCCTTTCTGTAGAAAGCAAAAAAAAAAAAAAAAAAACAAGCCAAAAATCCAGTCTAAAAGGGTCGGCTTTCGGCTACCCAATATTGGTCCTTCTGGGAAACAATCGGCATCCCGCAGGGAGGCTGCATGACTCAAGATTTAAAGGGTTCCCTAGCTCCAGCGACTCCGGAGGCTGCCGCTGCTCCGCGCTGGTCTTCGGCACCGCTGCCGCCACTCCGCGGGCCCCGCCCGCCCGCGCCGCTCCGCGCTCCGGTTGAGGAGGAGGGGCGTTAGGCAGAGGTCGCCGCCCGGTTGAGCAATCCGGCTATGCAAATAAGCAAGATTACGACAGCCAATAGGAAGCCGACTCTGCCCTGACGCGCGCGCCCAGAGTCCGTAGTATTTATAGATCGTATTTAAAGAGCCCTTGGGAGTCTCCCCGGGCTGGGCTGGGCGGCGTCGGCGGCTGAGGCTCCGGAGGTGCCTTTAGCCCGGCGCGCGTGAAGTGGCCGAGCGCTCGTTGCTGGTCCCATCCCAGTGGGTGTGTGGGACGTGGGAGAACGTCCGAGCACGTTCCACTGTGGTTTTCACCCACTTCCCAGCCTCGGTTTCTGGAGAGGGGGAGGAAATGCTGCAGTTTCGGCAACAGTTTTACTTCAAACAAAGCCAGGGATGTGGAATCACAAAAGCTGGGGGGCGAGAAGGGGGCAGAACGTCTGAACCGACCCCGCCCCGGCCCCACATTTGAGCCACCAACGGGCGCCGTTTCCTGGTGCAGGCTGTGCACGGCCTTCCTGGGGGGAGGGGAGAACAATACGGCCTGAAAAGCCAAAAGTCGTGGAATTTGGAGGCGGGGTCATTGGACCAGTTGAAGTGTATTCGTGGAAAATAAATTGCAAGATAGTGGCAGTGATTATCTTGGCTTTCGGTCGATTGATCTAGAGACTTCCCAGCCAGCAAACTGCACACTGCAATGCGAAAGCAGGAAACTGGCATTACGTCAGAAGAGAGAAGAGACCCACACTGCAGCCCTTGCATCTGCAGGGCTGGCTTTCTTCCTCTCCCCAATTTCCCCCTTTATTTCTTGGAAAGGTTTCGCTGGCCACGGGCTGGGGCACTGGATGCCTGGCTGTGCGTGCAGCGGGGTTTCACGCAAAGGCAGGGAGGCGGGGGCCGTTTGGGGACTCCTCGCCTGGGTGCCCTGAGCTGCTACACGTCGCCTTCCCCGGCGAGCTCCTTAGAAGCCACAGCTAATTCCTTTCAAAGATAGCCCGGCGCTTAGATGGATTTCCTAAATTCCAGGAGCGGGTGGGGGGCGGGAGCGCACGGAGTGCTCAGCTGCTATCAGTTCAGCACGAGCTCACGTCCACCCCCAGGAAAGCAGGTGGTGTGTGGGGAGAAATGTCAAGGATGCGTAGAAACGGACCAGTTCTCCACACCTTGTCAGGGATCTTATTTCTCAGTATCGAAGGATACGGTCACAAGAAACCTGTTCTCTGCCGGGGCCTGTCTTCTAGGGCCCTGTCGCAGCTCTGGTGAATCTCTTGATGGACATGAACCAGGAGAGTATTGTGAATTAGTACATTGTTGCCTCTTGGAATGTTAAGTCTGACACAAGCTTCACCTGCTCTGCGGCTCCTTCCCTCCCCAGTCAGGGTCATTACAAGGTAACCTTAGCAACCAGTTCCAGGCTCCAGCCCCACTCCACCCCTGGGCAAAGCTTAACGCAAAAAAGGTGGTGACAATAGCTAATGATTATTGACTGTTCCGTGCTCTGCAGCTTGCTGAGTGATTTGTCAGACTTTATCTCGCAAGAGTTGGATGAGGTGAGTACTATTATCCCCGTTTTACAGATAAGGAAACTGATTCCAAGAATCACGGGTCCACTAGCCAGGGGGATGGGAACACTGGGCAGTCCAACTCCAAAGCCCGCAGTTAACCTCCGGGTGCCAGCTATATGGGGGAAGGGAGACGACTGTGGTCTGGGGAACTTGCAGGCTCACCTCGCCTCACACCAAGAAGGCAAGGGCCTTTATTCATCCCTGATATCCTGTGAACGACAATAAATCTAGTCCTGTTCATGGGGCACCTGACTGGCTTAGCAGGGCATGCTACTCTTGATCTCAGGGTGGTGAGTTCTAGCCCCATGTTGAAAGTAAAGATCACTAAAAAAGAAAAAAAAAAAAGGAAACGCAAAAAACAAACCCAAACCTAGTCTTGGTTAAACGTGGTGGGTGTCAAGTGGCAGGTTAAGCAAGTTTCGTCCTTTTATGTAAAAGACTGTTGGAAAAACCCAAATTACCTAAGCTAATATTCTCATTGCACTGTTTGCAACAGTATCTTATAAGCTGTTTAATGATTAACTTTATATAACCTCTCATTCTTAGCTCAGGCCATTGGATAATGTGAAATCCTTTTCTCCCCATTAAGCATATAGGGAACCTAAAGAACTGAGTGAGATTGCCATGTAAATTAGGATGGAGGCCACGTTCAGAATTAGCAGATGGCCTAATTCAAGATCAGATGAGTCCTGTCTTTGTTTTCCCCAGTGGTCACCTTCTCCCTCTTCACTAGCATTTAGGTGACTGAGAGAGCAGGGAAGGGAAACAGCCTGTGCTTTTGGAAGATGGTGATCTGTGTCTGGGGAGGGAAATCCAAATGAGGAAAGGTTTAGAGGGATGAGGTTGTACCTGCTCACACACCCACAACTGTGCACACAGGTATGCCTGGGAGATACTGCAGATTAAGCTCCAGATCACTGCAATAAAGCAAATGTCATAATAGAGCAGGTCAAATGAATTTTTTGGTTTCCGGTGTACATACAAGTTATGTTTGCACCAAACTGTAGTCTATTAAGTATGCAATAGCATTATGTCTAAACAACAATGCTTTTACATTTAAAGCCTTAATTTTAAAACACTTTATTGCTGGGGTACCTGGCTGGCTCAGTCAGAGGAGCATGCAACTCTTGATCTGGGGTTGTGAGTTCGAGCCCCACAGTGGGTGTAGAGATTACTTAATAAAATAAATACTTTATTGCTGAAAATGCTAACCATCATCTGGGCTTTCAGCAAGTCGTAATCAGTGAGCCCAGGTTACCATAACAAATAGAATCATTAAAAAGTTTGAAATATTGCAAGAACTAACCAAAATGTGACACACCGACATGAAGTGATTGTACACTGTTGGAAAACCGGTGCCAAGGGACTTGCTCAATGCAGGGTTGTCACAAACCTCCAATGTGTAAAACATGCACTATCTGCCAAGTGCAATAAAGCCAAGTGTAATAAAACAAGGTATGCCTGTAATAGAAACAAGTGATTTGAAAGCCAGACACCTGATGGAGGTTGAAACTCAATTCTACCCCCTCCCAGCTGGAAGGCCTTAGACAAGCTGTGCAATGTGAGACCCAGTTTCCTCGTCTGTGAAATGGAAGGTAACCTGCTACACATCTGCAGGTAGATAGCTTTGCTCCTTACATTCTCTGTTACCTCCCATTCCTCCTCTAGTTCTTTAAATCCTGCTATTAAAAGATCAAAATCCCCATCTCAGCCCAATCTTGACACACTCTCCCTAGATGATTTTATCCAGGCCACGGGCTACCATTTGGAGTCCTCCTCTCTTGCCTGTGTCTTTTTTCTGAGCTCCAGATCTGTGTATCTGACTATATATAGAAATCCCCACTTGGACACCTCCAACTTAAATGTTCCAAACCAAACTGGCCGTTACCCGTCTCCCAGCCACTTATGATAAAAGGTCTGCCCTGCCTTTGTATAGCCCCCATCCCCAGGTGTTAAAGTTAAAACCTAGCTAATTCCTCTTTCCCTTAACCAATACATCCAGCTGATGGCCAACTCCAACCGTGGGTCAAACCGTTAGCTGCTTTCTGTCTACCAGCCCTTAACCTTCTTCACTGTGCAGCCATATCCCCTTCATCAGTCCCCTTCAGTGGCTTCCGCTGCCCTCAGAATAAGCAGGGCATGGGTTATAAAGCCCCTCAAGACTAGGTCCAGACCTAGGTCTCGAGCTGTTCCACTTGCTTGCACTCCACCCTTCAGCCACTCTTAAATTCTTTTAATTCTAATGGCAATGAAAATTCTTTCATTGTTTCTCTGAGCTTTAGCATTAGCTCCTCCTAGGATGCTGCCATACCGCGTCATCCCAGCCCCTTGCCTTCTTCTAACAGCTCGTACCACTCTTTCAGTTCTCACTGTATGTTCCTTCCTCTAGAACGCTCTTTGACCTCCACTAAACTCCACTGTCAGTGCTCCTGAGCTTGCTCAGTGAGCTGCTTTCCCATCTCAAGCACCTATACGCTGTATGCTAAGTGCCTTTAAACTTGGCGAATTCTATGTCCTTATTCATGTGGAAGGGGGGTACATCAGAATCATTCCGGATGCTTTGTCAGCTGGCAGCCCAAAACCCCACCCACTCCTCCCCACTCCCAGTCTGCCATGAGTGTGTTCTGAGCTGGAAATCACACCACAGTGAGCCCCTGGCACTGATGACGTTATGCTGTGTCCCCCAAGTGGGTCAGGATGGAAGAAAGGTTGAAAACGGCTACATTAGATTGGCAATGCCACAGGGAAAGGGGTGATATCTGTCTTGTCCGCCTTTATCTCCTTCATACCTGGCACAGTGTGAGGCACAGAGTAGAAAAACACTCTGGAAGGAAGTACTTGTACAATTGATTGGGGATGTGAGGATTAGATAAAATATCGAGTCACCAGGATGTAATGGACATTGGGTAGATCTGGATTGTCTTTCCTTCCACTTGCTAAAATGAAGTTTAGGGCCCCTGGTTCATTTGGTAGAGCATCTGACTCTTGATCTCAGGGTTGTGAGTTCAAACACAAGTTGAGTGTGGAGCCTACCGAAAAAACAAAAGGTAAACAAATAAGTAAATGAAGCTTAGCACACATTTATTGACCATGTGGTAGATGGTAAGACGAAAGATGAATGAAAAGGAAAAGGAATTTATCTTTATTGATCCTGCAACATCTTTCCCAAATGCTTTACAGTCATGATCTCCTAATAGCACAAATATTCTGTCCTTAAGAAACTCCTATCAGAAAGGTGACATAAACACATCTGAAGCCTCACAGAAAGCAATAATGATAATGCCCATGTTGTCAAATGGGAACACAGATGAGGAGGCTGTTAATCTGCTAGCCTCTTAGAGGTGAGAGGCAGGTGAGGGAAACATAGAAAAATACTGACGTTGATGCTTAGGCCTTGAAGATTAGAGTAAGATAAACAGACCCATAGGACGGGGAAGGGCACGTCAAGTAGAGGGAACAGTAGTGGTGAAGGGTTGTGCTAGGAATGTATCTATGAGGGGAAAGGTAAAAGGTGATGTAATAGAAAGTGTAACAGCAGCGGCACCTGGGTGGCTCAGTGGGTTAAAGCCTCTGCCTTCGGCTCAGGTCATGATCTCGGGGTCTGGGATCGAGCCCCGCATCGGGCTCTCTGCTCGGCGGGGAGCCTGCTTCTCCCTCTCTCTCTGCCTGCCTCTCTGTCTACTTGTGATTTCTTTCTGTCAAATAAATAAAATCTTAAAAAAAAGAAAAAGAAAGTGTAACAGCAGTGGGTAGAAATCAGGGTGAAAAGTGATGCTGGGCTTTTCCTGGAGGACTCGATGTGCCTGTGCTAAGGAATAGGGATTTTATTCTATCGGTAGTGGGGTGTCAGTTTCCCAGAACATGTTTTATCTAGAAGGAAAGTAACATGGTTAGACTTGTCTCTTTTAGAAAGGTAACTGCATGGAGACCAGCCTGGAGACAAGGAGGCCAGTTGGAAGTAATTGCAGGAGGCTAAGCAAACGATCACAAAAGCCTGCAACAGTGGTTTTCAAACTGTGGGTTGCCATGCATAAGGGGATCTTGAAACAATTTTAGTGGGTCACAACCTGCATTTAGAAAAAAATAGATTTGAATAGAAAAAATATCAGTCTCATGTAATAAAGGTCAATGCTTCCTAAAATTTCTTTTTGATTTACTTGTGCATAACTTTCTAGGCAATTTAAATTTTTAATAGATTTACTTCTACTTCTACAATAGACTTAAATAAACTTCAAAATGAATAAAGTGGATTTACTTAAAATTTAGCATGTTTAAGTGCCTATGTTTCAACATGGATAGAAAGTATGACAGCTTGAGGCCGTTCAATATAATGTAGGGTTTATGACCTGGAAAATAAATGAGGAAAAAAAAAGTGGTTAATTATTTAGGTTTAAATCTTGAGTCAGTTTCCTCTTGGTTACAAACAATACCTTAGAAGTGATTTTATTAAAAATGTGAACTACAGAATGCATATCCTGGGTCAGAATGCAAAATGCATTTCTTACCATAGGGTCAGGCTTTAAAAAAGCTTAAAAACCTTGACTTGAAAGATTGAGGCCATGACGCTGGCCTCAATAGGGTCAGGCTTTAAGAAAGCTTAAAAACCTTGACTTGGAAGATTGAGGCCATGACGCTGGGGTGAGAGAGAAGGATCAAGATATCAGAGTAATTTCTGAGGTACAACTAAGACCATTTCACCAACTGGATATAGGAGTAAAGGAGAAGGAAATTAAGGATGATTCACAGGTTCCTAATTTGAGCCGCTGGGTCTATAGTTCAGGTCAGTTCAACCAATATCTCTTGATAGGAAGTACAGAAACAGACGAATGAAGAAGGCATGGTCGAGGCCCTTGAGGAACTCCATGTGGGTAAACGAGATGCATAAGCAGAGTATGTTAATAAAATATGGTCACTACACTCATAAAAGTATTCACAAGATGCTACTCAATCTCAGAGGAAACCCAGGCTGGATCATCACAGAAGTTTTCTGGAGGAGACATCTTTGAACTGAGTTTTGAAGGAAGAGTTAGTCAGCCAGATAAGAAGGAAACAATCTAAAACCAGAGAGGTGGAACAGAATGTTTGTGTGTAAGGTATTGTGTGCATACATACATGTGAATGTGTGTGTGAGCCCATGTTATAAGCAACTTGGTAATATAGAACACTGGGAAGTCAGAGATGCAGTTGGCAGGGGTAAAGAGACAGGTTGTGAAAAGCTTTGTCTATCACACCAAGGAGCTCAGAGCTCTTGTATGAGATAAAGAGTCACTGAAGGGATTTTTAAGAAGGTTAATAACAAGGCCACAGTAAGGAGATTGTATTTTAGACAGCTGGCTTTGGCAGCATATGGAAAAGGTCTTTACGGGGAGCTGGATTGAAGATCAAGAGACTAGAAATGGGGACATTAAATCAGTCCAGGTGAGAGATGATGGCCCGAATGAGGACAGTGAAAAAGGGATGAAGAGAAACAGAGACACAAATTGGCGAGGTACGGTCACTAATTAGATATAGAGGACTCCATCAGTCATCATCTACTTAGGAAAGCAGAACCCATGTTGGTGAGTTTCATGGAAGAAATATAACATGGGGAACTATTTTTGAAGATGTTAGAAAAATGAAAGGGTTAGTAGGAAACCGTTGGAAACCCTGCGATTAGGAAGAGCAGGGCTACTGCCCCTAAGACTGGAGGGACCAAAGAGGCAGGTCGTGTCACCAGAGCCCAGGAGCTGTGTTTGCCTAGAGGGAGCTGAACCATGAAAGAGACCCAGTCAGAGGGAAGAAATGCCCTCCCTGGCCCTGTTCTCTTCACTGGCCAAGCCTGACTAGGAGCCTGTTGGCAAAGGAGCCTGAGAAAGGTAGATTGCCTTCTGTGGGAAGAGCAGGAAGGTAAGAAAATAGATCTCAGCATAAACAGCAAATGAGCAAAGCATGAAGGTAAAGGAGAGAGAGTAGACTGATTCCTCCTGGCTCTTTTGCCAGGTGGGGTGGTAGTGTCAGAACCCAAGATTAGGAAACCAGGAAGATGGTGGGGGTGAGGAGGATGAGGGAGTGCAGACAGAGAAGGACACAAATAATATAACTTCTAAAAACTTCCTCATTGGGGCACCTGGGTGGCTCAGTCCGTTGAGGTTAAGCATCTGAATGTTGATTTTGGCTTAGGTCATGATCTCAGAGTTGTGAGATCAAGCCCTGCATTGAGTTCCCTGCTTAGTGGGGAGTCTGCTTGGGATTCTCTCTCTCCCTCTCCCTCCGCCCCTCCCCACCCAAATAATAAATAGATAATTCTTTAAGAAAAATAAGAACTCCCTCATTGTGGTATTGTTATGTATACACAGGATTGGTAGGTAAAATTTATTTTAAAAGAACAGTTCTAATAAATGTTCAGGAAGGCTTTATAACTGTATCTTTTAACATAGGGGAATAAATCTACATGCTCTGAAATGCACAAAATTTCTGCCCCCAAGTAAATGAACCTTCCCTAGGTCTCATTTATAATGTTGGTGTGAACTAACATTAGGAAAATAGGAGGAAGTTATTGAATCCTTACCAAATGCCACTCATAGAGTTTGCACACAACACATTACATACACTACATTCATACATACACTATATTCAATCCTTACAATAGTTTTATGGAGTTGGAATTACTATTCTTCCTTTTTTACAGATAAGGAAACTGATACATAGGGAGGTTTCATCCATCTTCTCCCTTCCCACCTAGGCCTCTCAGCCTGTAAGTGTGAACTGGGACTGGGACTTTGAGCTGACTCAAAACCCATGCCCTTCACCTCTTACTATAAAACCTCATAAACTCTCAAGTGTTTAAGTCCAAATAAATAAAATTGTGATAGTATCATTGTGTCCATGTATATCCAGTTGCTTATGGACTAGTGAACGTTTTGATGGGTTTTCTCACATCTTGTTCACTATAGATGTTAACAATTACCATGCTTTTGTTTCCCAATCTGTAAAACAGGAGTGCAATAGTCAGGACTCTTGGTAGAAGTGACAGAATTGTACGTACACATAGGCCAAGGAAAAAAGAAGCTTATGGCTCCCTTCACACAAAAAGTCCAGGGGTTGGTTTGTTTTCACCATTGCTGGGTAGGCTGAAACATTGCTAATGGATTGCTTTTCCTCTTGATCTCTTGGCTCCAGCTCTGCTTAGGACTCATTCTCTTAAAGACAATCTTCTGGTGGCAAGGCAGGTGGTCTTCCATCATCCTAGGTTTACACGGACTTGCTAGCTGGTTGTCCCAGAGGAAGTGGCCTCTAGTCTCCAAAAGCCACACTAATCCCCAAGGCTCAGTTTAGACGTATAGCCACTTTGGACTAAACCCCGTGCCCGGGGAAGGGGTTCCTCTGACGCCTGGGCCTGTGGTGGGTCAGGCAGAGCCATGAGACTGGCTGTCCTATCAAGATCCCATGCAGCTGGGAAGGGAGTACTTGTCCAGAGTGAGGCCTGTAGAGCAGCAAATAAGCCACAGGTTTCCACTAAGGGGAACATATGAAACTCACATTTTGCCTGCTTATCCAAACGGAGTCCTGGAACTATTTCAAAATCACTGGATAATTGTGCATTCTGTTCTACATTTGAACTAAGGAAACATTTCCTCACACCTTTTATTTATTTTTGCATTTTACTTGGAATTCTAAGCTTCTCTAAGAGGCTAAAGCATCAAGGTTATATATGACTGCAGAAAACATCCAGAAGCTCTCTGGCAACGCCACTTTTCTACTCCTCACTCTCTCCCTTCCAGATTCCTCCCACATCTTCCCGCAACGATTCCAAATCCTGATTCTCTAGAGAACCACCGGGTCTGTCTCTTGATATATATGGTCCTCAGGTGGTCCAAGATCCGTGGCATTGTTCTGGCAATCAGTCATGCTTTTCTTCGGGGGGGGGGGGGTAGACGGTTTACAAGGGTGACAACTGAGGACCCTCATTTTATTATCAAAATATTTCAAAAACGTTTCAAAAGAAGTGATTAGTGGCATTTGATAACAGCCTTCTGCAGTTTTGCTATCTTTAATCCTAGCCTGGGTTATATTAGAAACCAGCCTAAGGACCAAGGTCATTCTTTAAAACACTGAGTTTATGACAAGGCAGGTTCCTTGCAGAAAGTAGACAGGGATGCGAAAGCCAATAGTTTGTTTTTCCCTGTTGGCATGGAGCCTAGGTTTAAGAATAAGTGTTACTACTGGAGATTCAAATCTGTCAGTACATGTTAAGTATGTCCTCTACAATTATTCATAAAACTTGCTGGAACTTGCTAATGCCAGCTAGCTTGATGCCTATGTGAATGAGTTACTCTACGGAAAATATCTGCATCTGGTCCAGCATGCTGGCCTCCCCGTTAATGGTTTTCCCCATAAGAAATAATAGTGGCAGGATTTCTTCTTGTCATGAAATATTTAAATATGAATCCAGCAACCCTCAGACACCACCGAAGTTCTATCATTTTCCTGGCATTTTTACATTGTGGAGATTCAGTTGATCTGGCTAGCTATTTGGGACTCAAAAGGTAGAACCAGTTCTCAATTACGTGATTGTTGTGGCAAACCTTTAGGTTCCTAGTTCTTTAATTCTATGCCATTACTGTCTGGATGGTTAGGACTTTTACCTGTAAGTTGTCTATATTTTATTTTTATAGCCAAGAACACTAAGTTACCCATTAAAACCATTTAGCCTTCTTTCGGCTAAATAAAATCAGTTCCCTTCCTTACTATTTTTATGCCCTATTTTTCTAGCTTCTTAATCAGTCTTTGTACTATGCTCTGTTCCCTTTCTAGTTTCTGCACATTCTTTTAAAAAAAAAAAAAAGAAGCCTCAGACTGGATGTGAGTTTCTAATATGGGTTTGACTGACCGTGTGTGTGTGTATGTATGTATGTGTGTGTGTGTGTATGGAAAAATTTCTTCAGGGTTTTTGTGTGTCATATTTCGGTTAGTCTACTGTAGGATCATATCAGCATTTTTTAGGTAGTAGTTCTATATTGCTGACACATTCACAATGATATAATGTTATAACTTGAACACCTAGGTGGTACTGTAAGACTTCCTTTTCACTATCTTAAGTTAAAGCATCGTGAAAATTGCTATGGTGACTCTACCATTCAAGCGAAATATACTTCAAAAGTAGATGATCATCGTCATAGTCTACATTTTAAGTCTTTTTTTTCTTCTAAAAGTTCAAAACTCTCTGCAATAAGTTGTCTAACACCAATTAATTAAATGGTTTCAAAGTAAAATTTTACACATATCTAGTGTGTAATTTTAGACCTCCAAGCAAAACTTTTCATAAAGGGGCTCCCCTTTTAATCCAATACCCTCAAATACTTGGGGACCCCTCTTTTGGAGGAGGGCATTGACTTCTCACAGGATTTCCTTAAGACTTTTTTTAACAAATAAAACAGCAGATGTTCACCAAAAAAATGAGCATATTTTAGAAAAGTTTCCATTCAAAAACATGACTCATTTTCCTCCCTGCCCCTTCTAACTAATCATGCCTAAAATCAGTTTGAAATAGTGTTATCAAAAGGAAAATATCATAAGTCAACAGGTCCTGATCAATACTTTCTTATTTTGGGCAATGTTCAATATGCAATATGGAGCCTTCTCTTTGGAGTTCATTAGATTACAGATAGACAAGGAATTTCCGTCTAAACTACAATGTAAATTCATTCCTTTTAGTGAGGCTTGGGAGTCATTTTGGTCATTGTATTGATTGACAGTATAGTGCTATCATCCATTTAATTTTTGTCCATAGATGATTACAATCCATTTCATTTCTCTATTGGTCAGGGTTCATTTGCAGAGAATAAAATCTCCTCAAGCTTATTGAAGCAGGAAAAGATTTATTAGGAAGTATCGAATGACTTAAATCTTTGAAATGGCTGAAGAAACAGCCCTCAAGGTTTAGCTTTTAAAACAATTCACAAAACCACTCGATAGAACTGACCACCAAGGAAGCCATTGCCTCTTCTCTAGCCCGGAAGTTGCAGGCTTAGAGGCTGCGCCATTAACCCCACGATCAGAAACCCAATGCTATGCGGCAGGCTTCAGAAGCACTTCACACTCATTTCTATCCAAACCAGCAAACCCCGTGCCCCACACCCATGAAGCCAGAGACCAGACAGCAGGGAGCTGGACGAACGCCGTCACAGCAAAGCCCAAACCCCCAACACCTGCGCTCGCCAGCAGAGGCAACGGAAGTGCTGTTCGTCCTTCCGGAAGTGCATCTCGTTGGCTGATCCTGAGCCCGCTCTGGGACCCAGCTGCGAGGAAGCCGTGTCATGGGCCAGATACGGGGTTACATTAGAAGGGCAATGGAAAGCATGTCCGACACTAAGCAGAAAAACCATCCCAACCACAGTCGAGAGTTGTCTTCAGTTCATTGGAATGGAACGAAGTTCTGCCTCCAAGCCTTGTGTAATAAGTGGAAATGCTTTTTCTTAAAAATAAAATGACCATGACTTTCGAGGGTAAATTATAAATCAGTTTTGTTATCGATGTAGGGAGAAGCCGTTCCCCGTAACTCTTAATATAAATAGATCTCCAAAAAGATTTTGAGGTCAGACTAAGGAGTACAATAGCATACAACTCTCTGTGGTGACTACTGGTGGCTCAGTTTTGTCCTTGCGCGATAACAGATGAGCATGTGCTGCGTGCGTTCCATTGAGCGCGGGACAGTAGAGATGGCAAATGAAGACACATACTGCACTGCCCCTTCCATCAAACGAGTCACACAGTAGGACAAAATAGAAATAAATATGAAAAGATACATTTTTCCAATTGAAAAAAGTCTAAGTTCAAATCTCTCCGATATCATTTATTAAATGTGTGCCAATGCCGTATACATACACATATATGGAGAAAATTATAATGTGGACGGTCTGTTCCCTCAGCAAACAGTAAAGAAGTGTCTACACGAAGGGAACTAAGTCAAGGGAATTCTTTTTTAAAAAGAGAGAACAGAGAGACAGGTGAGAGAATGGCTGGCATTTAGTAGGCCTTTAATGAACTATAGCTTATTAAGTAGTTATAATGAGAGCAATAGAATTATAGAGGGATTCGGTAAATTATTAATCAACTATTAATTAACTAATTAATTAATCGGGTGATGATGAAAGTAAGTACCCTGTAAAACACTTGACCATCTACATTGTAGGAACTAATTTCACCTTAAAGAGTTTCTATCCAGACTGGTTTTAACATCTTTTTCTGATTGAATTTTCCACAATGAAGATAAAACCTGGGGGAAGTCAAAAAACCTCCAGTAACTATTGATTAGACCTTGGTTTTAAGCCATAGTGTATTTTCAGCATTATATAGTCCACTCTAACAATATAGTCTGGTCAAAATACGTAGTTAAATCTACTTTTTCTAATATATTTATTTATGTCAGATTTTGAATTATAATTTATGTATGTTAAAATTCATCCCTTTTAATTACAGTTCATTGAATTTTGACAAATGCACAAAATCGTGTAACCACAATAAAAATACAGAACATTTCCATCAGCCCAGAAAGTTCCCTAGTGCATGTTGGTACTCAGCGCCCCTTCTCCTGTAGCTCCTGAGAAGTACTGATCTGTTTTCTGTCCTTATATTTTGTTTTTCTAGAACATGATATAAATGGAATCATGCAGTAAGTCTTTTCTTCCTTCTTTTTTTCATCATAAGTATTCTATTTTGTTTTAAATATATTTTCATTATACATTTTATATTTTTTAAATAAAATACACAGTTTGGCCTGGGATACTGAATAAACTTTTAATTATTTGTAAATGTATAGATACAGATAATTGTTATAGTACCTTTAATTATCTTTGGCCTTTACTTAAGAACTAAACCTTTCCCCCCTCAAAAAACTTTTATATTACAGGTCATCAGCAAAGTCTAATTAATAAGATTGGTGGTTGTTGCGGTGCCAGGAGTAAAAAACTAAAATAAACAAACAAAAATAGACTTGCATACTTTAGAGCTCACAACTGTTCCATATATATAAGGTAACCCATAAAAAAACAATTTCTCTGTAACCCTTTGAAAGAATTAAAATGCAAAATATCTGGCATGCTTTGTTGTGGTTACAGTAACATCTATGAAAAGCATGCTTTTTTCACTTGTAAGAGTTTCAGTTTTGCACCGTGCATTTGCCTTGATAGTAACTGCAAACAACTGTAGCTACTACCTCTTCAGTTCTGAAAGCAAGTTCAAAGTCTATCCAATTCATTATCAGAGCACAGGGTAAAGCATACTTCCAAGCTTAAATAAAGCCTCTTAAATGTGTCTCTTGTTAGAGGTTTTTTTTTTTAATGTACCGTTGGAGCATCTTATAATTTGATTTCAGCTTTAGTTATGCACATCTAACAGCTCAGAAGTAGGAGGAAAACAACACTTGAGCTGGACGCTTCTTTTGATGACATTTTGCATATTGCTCATACTTTAACTGAATATTTTTAGTCATCAATGATAATTTTTAAGAACAGTCTTATTGTGAAATAATTTGTATTTCTAGTATGAAATTCAATGGTTTTTTTAGTAAATTTACAGAGCTGTACAACTATCATCATAATCTAATTTTAGAACATTTTCATCACTCAAAAAAGGAAAACTTGAACCCATTAGCTGTCACTCCCTATCCCTTGCACTTCCAGCCCTAGGCAACCACTAATCTACTTTCTGAATGACAATGATTTTTAACTAGGTAAGGTGTTTTTTTTTAACCCTGCAGCTAAAAAGGAACCCTATTTTCACATTTACTCATGTTAAATTCTGTAATTTTAGACATGAACTTAAATACAATTCATTGTCACCTTTGTTAGAATGCTTAGATCAGTTTGAATTTTTCTAAAATAATTCTTTTTTAGAAAAATAGTTTTTTTTTCTCATTTTTCCTTCTCTGCAACATTTAAAGCTCTTTCTTTGACTCTTTTGAACATGTAGCTAAAGGACAGTTGGTGTTCAGGAAGGCAAATATTAGCATGAGTGGTTCCAAAACCCCTTCCTTAAGCAATTAACAAGGAGTTTATATAACTAAAAATATTTCAGTAGCGTGCATTTTCTCAACAAGTTACTTAGTGATAGTAAACAAGAAAAAAAATTCCAAAATATACCAACAACAACACTTGTGTGTGTGGTTTTTGCTGTTGTTTTTTAAGGTGCAGGTCTGTTTAGCATTTAAAGGAAAACCTGTTGGGTGGGGTGGAGGGATATTGCCCAACTGCGACTTTGTATTCTTTCACTAGTGGCCTGAGCTCTTGCCTGAATTTTTACTACTGGTAAAGAAAACATGGTTTCTAGTTTTCTCTGCAACAAAGATCTCATTGGCTGAAGACAGATGTTCAATTATTAGTGCCTTAGAGATATGCCTTTCTCAGAATAGTAGCTTCAACAGGAAGAAGGAACCAGAAAACATATTCCATTTGTGGTAATGTGGTCTAATTTGACATCTCAAAATTGACTTAGAATTTCAGAAAGGTTCCTGTTAAGCATACTGAGATATATTTGTTAAAATAATTTTTATTTGTTTATATATTAGTTATTTATTGCTCTGTAACAGCTCACCAAAATTTAGTGGCTTAAAACAATAAATATTTCTTATTTTCCACAGTATTCATCCACAGGCTGGGCGGTTCAGGCTCAGTGTTCTTGAGAGATTTTCTCAGGTGTCTCCTGAGACTGACCTCATGTAAAGGCTTCACTGGGGCTAAAGGTGGCCCCCTCGCCCGGCTGGCACATTGGTGTGGCTATTGGCAGGAGACATTAGTTTCTTTCCACATATGCTTCTCCACAGAGCTGTTTGAATATCCATGACACGGCCTCTGACTTCTCTCAGAGTGAATAATATGAGAGCACAAGGCACAGCTGCAGAGTCACCTAGCCTCGGAAACCATTACCTCTGTCTTACTTTATTGGTCACACAAAACAGCCTTGATTCATTGTGGGAGAAGATTATGCAAAGGCATGAACACCACAGAGGTGAGAATCCCCGGGGCCCTTTTTGGAGTTTGGTTGCCACAGCTTAGAGTAGAAAGCCGTGGAGATAATTTTAAACATTACCAAACTGCAAAACCATTAACTTATTTTCAAATATAAATATAAATATTTACATGTAATATTACAGGTAGAGAACAGCAGCCTGGTGAAAACACATACTGATTATAGATTTCAAGGCAGTTAATTATCTATGTATTGAAAATATGCAAAATGTGCACAACCAGGCTAGGAGCATATCTTAGGAGACGTGGCAGAAGTGATAGTCTCAGGATTTTATCAGAAGGATATCTTTGGGAGGTGCCTGGGTGGCTCAGTGGGTTAAGTGTCTGACTTCCACTCAGTTTATGGTCTTGGCGTCCTCAGATCGAGTCCCAAGTCTGGCTCCGTGCTCTCCAGGGAGTCTGCTTGTCCTTCTCCCTCTGCCTCTCCCCTGCCCTGCTTTGTGCTCTGTCTCTCAAATAAATACATAGAATATTTAAAAAATAAAAAAAGGATATCTTTGTAATATATTTTCAGAATGATGTCCTCTTGCCAAAAGTTAGGCAGAGTTGTGAATTCTGGGAATTCTGGGAAATTCTGCTTTTCTGTTGCTCCTGAAAGAAAGTAGAATGCCACCAATTAGAAACAGGGACAATTTTGTCCTTTCATATTAACACAAGACACAATATGGCATGTCTCATTTTCACAGAGAAATCTGTATTTTAGCTATGCTTTGTTTTAAATATTGGGATGCATCTAGCAAAAGCAGATATACTGGAATTTTCCTATTTTCCACATTTACTCACAGGGGACAAAAGTCTGGAAGGTCTGCACCAAACTTTTAAAGGCAGGCATGTGATCAGTAACTGATTATCTGCTTTACACGTTTCTTTTCTTCTGGAAACAGCAACCTTCCCTATCTGATAAGCCACTCCTCGAGCTCTTATCCGCTGTTCCAAATGGAAGGTACCACCATCTTTTCAATTCTCCCTCTCTGCCTGCAGGACTTGGCTAGTCCTGCTCCCCAAGAGCCTCTGCTTTTCTCACTAGCCTCTTTTAACAGAAGGAGAAAGGCCTCTTCCTCTAGGGTCACAAAATGATTCTTTGAGCTGCTGATGGCCAATCTCATTCCAAGCAGACAAGACTCAGTCTGAGAGAACGAGGCTAACATGCAGAGAGAAGCAGGAAATGAGAGAGCTGGTCGTGAGCTCCCGGGGTCGAGCCCAGAGGCCAGCTCACACAACTTGCCCTGCCAAGGCTCCATTATGTGAGCAAATAAATCCCCCTATTTGAGTAAGATGGATCAAATGGGGTTTCTGAACTTAGATCCACAAGCCCAGACCAGGACCTCTGGAGATGGGGTTGGGAGGTTATTCCACTTTCAATTTTATACATTAATCGTACTAATCTGATTTTTTCGGGGCCGGTGGGGGTAGGAGGGTGGAGTAGTGCTGCAAATGATAGAAATTCTATTGGAGACAGCATAAACAAAGGAGTTTATTGGATCATGTTCCCAAATGCAGGAAGGCCATGTGTGCTGCTGGCCTGAGGAGTATCTAGAGTCAAGGATCTAAAGGCCATAAACAATTTTGGCTATTTCATTTTTTTTTTTTTTTTTTTTTCTGGATCTCAGCTATATTCCTCTTGAACTACAGGCTTGCTTTTTTCATCCCAAGAGGATTGGGCCATTGCTGGCAGATGCTAGCATCTTCCCAGAAAGTTCTTCCTCCCTCATCTTGAATTAGCAAGAATCTCAGGGAAGGATTCCGACTGGCCTGGCTTGGGTCACATGCCCATTCCTGCACCAATTACTGGGGCCAATAATGTAGGTACTGTCATTGCCCAAAGTGGTTCCTATACCCGGTTTATCCTGTAGCCAGGGAAGCGCAGGCATGTAAGAACGTGGCAGTTCCTATCTAGAAGCGATGTCTAGAGTGGGAAAAAGAAGGAATTGTTCTTCAAAAGGGAGAGAAACTGGCTTGACGGGGTCACTGGGGTAGTCATTACTGGAAGTATGGTGGTAGATACCCAACTTTTGTGTTTATCCAATTCTATATTGTTCATTTTTTTTCAATTCTATATCGTTCATATATTTTATAACACATAGGTAACACTTTGAAAAGATACTAAATTTATATTATATACTTATTTGGTTTTAATATTAAATGCTTTCTACTTAAAGTGATATCAAATTTATAAGAAACTTCAGAAATCATCTGGTTTGATTACTACCAATGTAAAATACTTTTTTTTTTAGTTTAAATTCAAGTTACTAAAAATAAATAAACAAACAAACAAATAAAATAAATTCAAGTTATTTAACATATAGTGTAGTATTGGTAGAGTAGAATTTACTAATTTATCGCTTACATATAACACCCAGTGCTCATCCCAACAAATGCCCTCCTTTTTTTTTAAAGATTTTATTTATTTGACAGAGAGAAACACAGTGAGAGAGGGAACACAAGCAGAGGGATTGGTAGCAGGAGAAGCAGGCTTCCTGCGGAGCAGAGAGCCCGATGCGGGGCTCGATCCCAGGACCCTGGGATCATGACCTGAGCCGAAGGCAGAGGCTTAACCCACTGAGCCACCCAGGCGCCCCACCAACAAGCGCCCTCCTTAATGCCCATGACCCACTTAGCTCATTCCCCCACCCACCTCCCCTCCAGCAGCCCTCAGTTTGTTCTCTGTAGTTAAGAGTCTCTTATGGTTTGCCTCCCTCTCTGTTTTTATCTTATTTTATTTTTCCTTCCGTTCCCCTGTGTTGGTCTGTTTTGTTTCTTAAATTCCACATATGAGTGAAATCATACGGTATTTTTTGTCTTTCTCCGACATAATTTGCTTAGCATAATACACTCTAACTCCATCTATGTTGTTGCAAATAGCAAGATTTCATTCTTTTTGATTGCAGAGTAATATTCCATGGTGTATATATACCATATCTTCCTTATCCATTCATCAGCTGATGGATAGTTGGGCTCTTTTCATAATTTGGCTATTTTTAATAGTGCTGTTATAAACATTGTGCCCCTTTGAATCAGCATTGCAAAATACTCTCTTAAGTTGTCCTGGACATCTTCCTATCTGCAATGATGTGAAGAATAAGTGAAAATACATTTCTCTTGGAAAACAAAAAATTGGAACATAAGAGTTAAAGCACAAGTTGACTAAACTAGAAGCTGTTAATTGATCCATAGTCATTGTATTACCTTGGAAAAACAACTATGTATCTGATTGCCTTTTCTTATTCAAAAATGAGAGTAATAATAGTAATACTATTAATGTTTTAAATATACTACAGGGGATGGGGAAGTCTCCAACATCTTAGAATCACAATCTACAAGTAGCAATTTTTTTTTTTTAAAGATTTTATTTATTTGACAGAGAGAAACACAGCGAGGGAGGGAACACAAGCAGAGGGAATGGTAGCGGGAGAAGCAGACTCCCTGCTGCGCAGAGAGCCCGATGCGGGGCTCGATCCCAGGACCCTGGGACCTGACCTGGGCCGAAGGCAGACGCTTAACGACTGAGCCACCCAGGCGTCCCTACAAGTAGCAATTTTAATAATTTTCTTTGTACTGTTATGAAAATAATATCCATTCTATTAAGGTATAAAATTAGCCTGGAATGTTGAATGGTAACTTAAATTCAGTTGGTATATTATTTTGTATTTACAGAACACCAGTTTGTTCCAGATCCCTTATAGGGTACAAGATGTGGTTGGTCTGTGTTCTCCTAGACTTTTGAGTCCTTCAGTAAAAATTCTGTTTGCTGTTCAGGGACACTGCAGTCTTTTGTCAGTGAAGAGCTTTCTCCTGAAGTAAACTAAGATTTTAAATGCGTAAGTGGTATTCATAATTGAGAATATTTGAAAGGATGTGGATTGGCTATATCTGTCATAAGTGTTTAGAAAAATATGATATTAAGCATAAAAGTACTAAGAAGGTAAAAACCAACATAAAAATAAATATAAAAAAGAGCAATTCTTTCTGTTTGTCCTGCTTGAATATTCAGGCAAAACAATGGTTAATAATAACAGTAATTAATAATAACTGCCAATTTCTGTATGTAGGTACAAAAAACTGTTTCATCCCTGAAATTCCGGAAGAGCTTTTGTACATCTAAACCAAGCTGCTTTGAAAATGGCCTGGGTCCAAGGTAAGGTGGATACTAGTTGGCTAAGGATTTGCCCAAATGTACTCTTGTCATGTGGTATAGTGGGAAGGACACAGACATATGTAAATTTCAATCCCATTCCACCTATTGGCAGTGTGAATTTTGACCTGTCTCACTTAAACTTCATAGACTTCAATTTCCACATCTGTGTGTAAATATATACATATATATTTAAGTGTATAAAAATAAATTTAAATATATTAAATACACATATATACATATAAATGTATATATGTATATATGTTCTATAACAGCGGCAACTAACTAATTTGCAAACTTGTGTGGGTTACATGAGATGACTATGATGTAGAGTCCCTGGTGTGTGGTAGGCATTCAATAGATATTAGCTGAATAGTATTTATATTATTCTGTTGTGAGAGAGCCTTACATCCCTGCAGGATAATATGGTTTAAAGAGCAAACTATAGGATTGTGAAGACAGTGAGATCAGGAAAATTAATGGTTGGCAGAGCACTTGTTGAAGTAAAGATTTCAGGCAAGCCTCATTGATCTTCCTTCCTGTGGGTGGGGAAAGGGGGAGTTCAGACTCTCTTAGGTCTCTCTCTCTCTTTTTTTTTAATTTAATTTATTTCTTTGACACAGAGAGAAAGACAGACAGAGAGAGCAGAACCAGGGGGAGCAGCAGAGGGAGAGGGAGAAGTAGGCTCCTCGCTGACCAGGGAGCCTGACGTGGGGCTCAATCCCAGAACCCTGGGATCATGACCTGAGCCAAAGGCAGACACTTAACCAACTAAACCACCCAGGTGCCTCTCTCTCAGGTCTCTTTGCCTTGCTCATTCTATGCTGCCTGGTGGTCTTCTGAATATGTCCCAAATGCTTTGAAGTACAACCTATAAACCAGGGCTTAACCCGAATGGAGCCTGTCCTCAACTCCCCCACCCCTCACCCAGACCTCTCAGGCTTCCATCTTGCTTTGTCCCATCCAGCCAGCTGTGAGAAGGAAATAGTACATAGCACGTTGCTGATGTAGTGCTTTAGTTGCTTTGGGTTTTTATTTTGAAATAACATTAAAACCAACAGGATGTAGTTGGATGTAGAACTAAGGCTATAAAATTAATTATGGTTAATTAGCAGAATGATACATTTCCCAATGATTACAGATTGAGGGTTTAAAGAGAGAACAGTCATTTAGGGGGAGTTTGTGGGGATGCAGCTCCTTTCATCTAGCAGTACCTGGTCATGGTCATTGCTTTACAGAGAGCTAGTCTCAGCACGGCGACCAGGGAACAAGTGGTCTAGTATTGCTAACTAAACTGGCAAGAGATTGCCATGTTAAACAGAGCAACAAATTCTTCATTTCAATGAGAAATGTAGCTGACAAATGGAACAGAAGCTCCAGTTCATTGCTCAGTGCATTCTCTCCTTTGGAACCACCAAATGCAGAAGGGAGCTTAGTGAGGAAGAGAAATGGAATGCAGGAGCAAGCCAGTCTTGAGGGGGGTTGTGTCCAGGTCCAAGTGAGGCTGATGAAGCACACCTGTCCCTCACAGAGAGCACCAAGTCTTTCCTAATGAAGGTGTCACATTATTGCTCATTGGACTCCCCTTTCTTTTTCTTTTCTTTTCTTTTTTTTTTTTTTTTTGGTAAATGTTTTTGTAAAAAACGTTTTGTTTTTGGAAATGAAGTCTTTCTTCATTCATTATATCTATACGGCTTTTTATATTTTGTCTTCCTTTATTATAATCATATCCATTCCTACCTTCCTCAAATAATATTTTAAATACCTTGAGTAGGGTTTGTTTTGTAGATTTCCCCTAACAAACTCTATTCGAGATTGCCAGTACTCGCTTGGGTTACTCTTACGTATCACTACTATCACCTATCCTTTATATTAGGAAAATAATCTTTTTTTAGTTTCTAAGTTCTTAGAGAAACAAACACCTTACTTTTCGACATTAATGATAAGCAATGTTAAGACTTTATTTCATCTTCAAGGCTCTGGAAGACGTAATTAGCTGATTTATGTCTGTAAATTATAGTAGAATCAACTTTTGCCTTATGGATTCTGAGAGCTAAGTTGAATCGTACTGCACTTGGACAGATTAGCCATTCAGCAGCAGAATTGCTTGTTTAGGTGGCTGGAAACATTGATGTAAACAAACTCGCAGAGTCTTTTGAGAACGCATCTGAATGACTTGGTACAAGATTCTTTTCCATTTGTGACTGTATGTATGGGGGAGGTCTTGAAAATTCTACTTGTCAGTAATGATCACCATCATATAAAATTAAGTGGCTGTCTTCAAACTGTAGTCTACTCAAGATAAAAAGGATTCGGCGGGGGGCAGTTCCTGGACACTCAGCTGAAATTACCCCTTGACCAAAATAGCCAGTTTTTAAAAAAAAGAGCTCTATCAAAACTGGGAGTTTTTAAACATTAGTGTAACAAATAAAAAAGGAACAAACTGTTGCTTCCACAAACTGTATAAATGTTGGGAATCAATGTGTACTGTACACTTGGGTAATCCGAAGTCCTCACAAACCAATTGTTACATAACAATGTAGCAAACATGCATTCTACCTCTTGCTTATTATTACCCACGCTCCAGACTCCCTTCTCCCTTATTTCATTTGAATACCTAATTTTGGCCAATTACTTAACACTCTTTCCTCCATATCTTAATTTGTAAGTTAGAGTTCTAATAAAGACTCACTGATCTCTCTCAGGGCTCAATTCATGATTTCTTAGCCTTTTCCCGGGATCATTTGGTCTCTCTCTACCTCACTGCAGGATACCAGTTGTTTGAGGTCTATCGGAGAATCTGTAAGGCATACAGGACACCGCGCGAACATCTCACTTTTTCACGAGTAAGAAATTGAATGCCAATTATAAGTGGTCATAATTAGTGACAACATAGTGATTCCTGTGACAGAAGCATGGTAACACACCCAATTCAAACTGTGTCCTAGTTTGGATGGGATTTTCCTTAAAATATAGTCTACGTAAATCAATTATATCAAATAATGAACTGAATGCCTCTTTGAAGCATATTTTCCTTTTTTAACTTTAAGTTACTATTATTATTAAATGTAAATTTAAATTATTAAATGATTCTTTTTAACTTCAAATTACTTCCTTTGAGATAATTCAAATTTACTAAAATTTTCAAGAGTAATACAAATAACTCCCATATACAACTTATACAAATTCACCAATTTTTAAAAACTCGCTACATACACTATCGCTCTTTATTACTTTTTTAACTATTTAAGAGGGATGACACACAATGTGCCCCTTTATTGTTTTACTCTTCAGTGTGTATTTCCAAAGCACAAGGATACTCTTTATATAATCATAGTTATATACAGTTATCAGATTGAGGAAACTCAGTATTGTCAGAATACTTTTAATTTGTAGTCCATGCTTGAGTTCTGTCAATTTACTCCATAATGTATAGCATTTTTCTCTCTTCGATATGGGATTTTGTCTGGGCTCATACATGAGATTTAATTGCCATTTTTCTTCCTTCTGGTTCTCAGCTTTCTTTGGTCTCTCACGGCACTGACATTTTGTTTTATAGCTCTTGTTTTATGAGATATTCCTCTGCTTGGGCTTGTTTGATGTTTCTTCATGATTAGATTCAGGCTATGTATCATTACATAAGTGATGTGATGTCCTTCTCCAGGTATCCATGGTGGACCCATGATGGGTGGACCCTCCTCTCACAGGCGATGTAATCTCGGTTATCTAGTCAGGGTGCAATCTTTTTCTCCCCTACATAGTTACTGCCTTTCCCCTTGTGACTAATATGCAATCTAGGGGGTCATGTCTACTTTTTAGAGCAGTGTTTGCACCCAATGTCCGGACCCTCATAGAATTAAAAAAAATTTTTTTCTAAGTATGTGATGATTCCTGCCATGTTTATGCCAAAAAAAAAAAAAAAATCCACGTGTCACAATGATAAATAACAGAGAGCCTGTAAGACATCGTGATTGAGACTCTAGATTTCAGAGTGTGATGACTCAGGTTTGAATACCAATTCCACAACCTCCCTGCCGGACAACTCTGGTAAGCTGCCTTATCTCCAGTGCTTTAATTTTAGCATCTGTAAAATTTAGAAGGTAAAAATACTGCTCTAGCTCATGGTGCTGCTAGAGGGATTTAGTTGCTAATATGTGTCTGGCACATAGCAATCACACAATAAATATTGGCTTTTCTATGTAATGTATCTTTCTACTTTATATAAAATAAATACTTTTTCAGAGCACTCTTTAAACAAATACAGGAGAGTAACTACAAGTCCAAATAATGAGGTAACATTTTTAGACGTAGCTATATTCTTCTGCTACCAGATCCAAAACATAAACTTAGCCAGATATGGTTTTTTCAAATCCCTCCTGCAAGTGCTTTGACTGTCTTATTTATTTCTTGAACAAATTCGCAGCCAGCTCCTCCCATGTGCCAGGCACAGATGTAGGACCGGGTGTACGGTGACGAACCAGACAGCTCTTGCGGAGATTATGTTCTTGTAGAGGGTGTACATAACACAAGTAGTGTATAAATTAAGGTAACTGCAGGTAGTACCAAGCGTTCTGTGGAAGACAAAAGAGGGCCATGCGATTGAGGCTGGGGTGACAGTGAAGCCTTTCGGTGACATATTTCACGTCTTCATTGCTTATCTAACAAGAATTTTTATAGACTTCTGACTTGAACTGAAACAAAATGGAACAAATCTTTCCTATTCAAAGCTCTCTATGAATAAGATAGGATCATAGTTAAATAATCTTTTTCAGCCTTGCAGAACACGTATCGGTTAAGCTGATCTTACATAGTGCTCTTCTTAATTGAAAATATGCCCCTTTGTCATCATCTTCTATTAATTAAGCTGCTGATGCTGTTGATTACCTAGTTCTACTTAGAATCTAGTTGCATAAACACCTCTTTCCTTCCCTAAATGAATTTTCTATTGTAGCTTTTATGGATGCAAGCTATCCTTTTTTTTGGAAAGATTTTATTTTTTATTTGTCAGAGAGAGAGAGAGAGCACAAGTAGGGGGAATGGCAGGCAGAGCGAGAAGCAGGCTCCCCGCTGAGCACGGAGCCTGATGTAGGACTCGATCCCAGACCATGACCTGAGCCAAAGGTAGACACTTAGCTGACTGAGCCACCCTGGTCCCCCCAAGCTATCCTTTCAAATATGCTTCATGGTGTCCAAAAGCAAACAAAACGTTGAAACTTACCTCATAGCATGGATCATCATTTCTTAATTTCTCCACAGTCTCTCATTTGCCCCCTCCAGTGCTATATTAGCCTCAGAGATTGCAATATTCCCAGATTATTTTTTGTGACTTGCGAGATCTTAGGGTTTCTTATATGATCCCCCCTTGGACATGAGGTATTCTGGGCTTGAAAGTCAAATAGATTTTCATTTGAAACTGGGATTTACCATTTACTGGCTGTGTGAATTTAGGAGGGTTGCTTACCCTCTCTGAACCTCATCTCTAATGTGTAGACTAATTTGAAGTTGGGATGAAATTCGATTATGGATGTGAAAATCTAATACAGTATTTTGCTTGGAGTTCAGTTTGTCCTCTTACTCTGCTCATACCGCTGGGGACCTGTGTAGAACTGAGTCTCTCTAAGGAGTCCCTGAAACTGGCCCTACTCTGCTCAAAATAGTTTCTTACCCTGAGAGGACAGCAAATACCTGGATGATGAGGCAAGTTCCCAAACTCCCTCAACAGGCTGGTCCAGGATTTCTTAACCTGGGAACCAGGGACCCTAACACACAGGACCCCTGGGGTATGCCTGGAAATGCTCAGAGGTGTGAAGCCATGGCAAAAAAGCAAGCTCAGCCCATTCTGACTTGTGGGATCTGTGTCCTGGTTGGTACAGCAGACATTCTTGCCCTTTCTAGCTCTTCTCTATAAGGTGTTCTGCCCCTTTTTCTTGCTAAAGCATTTATACGGTGTTGCTATTTAAGTGCTAATAAGTTAAATTTAATGGTTTCATCATAATCCTTAGTTCACAGGACTGGTGCATTTATCAGTTGCACATCTTTTTTTTCTTTTTTTCTTTTCATTATTGTAATTGTGCATTAAGAGCCTGGCTCAAATAATTCAGTGGGCTTGGAGGTTGGGGAAAGAGACTGAGCAACAACAGAGAATTCTTAATGCCCAGTTGCATGTTTTTTAGAGACTAAAATTCAGCAAGAAATCATGAGATATGTTGGAAGTTTTGCAAAGTATTTATGGTAGCCTAAGGCGGCAGCTGGAATCATTTTCTTTTTGTTAAAACTAGATGTTTGGTTCTGATTACAAAAATAATACAATCTCAAAACTGGAAAAGTTGGAAAACAAGCAAAGTGATTATATAGTATTCCAGAACAGTAGCTCAGGCAGTATTTCTCAAGAATGTGATCTGCTTTAGAATCTCCTGATGGCTTATTAACTCTGCTACTTCATGGACCCTCCAGAAGGACTAATTCAGTATCCCTGAGGCCGGGACCCAGAATCAACACCAAATGAACTTCACACATGACTCTTCAGGTAGACGACAGTTACGAGCAACTAGGCTTGTAACCATATTTTTAGTTTCCTGCCCTTTAAGTACTAATTTTTGCCCCTGAGTATGTAAGAGCAGGTAGGATGCTGAAAATGTCTGTTTTGTAAAATGATCTGTGTGGGGTACCTGGGGGGCTCAGTCAGTGGAGAGGTCGATTCTTGATTTGGCTCAGGTCATGATCTCGGGGTCCTGGGATCCAGTCCGAGGTCGGGCTCCACACTCAGCTGGGAGTCTGCCTGAGATTCTCTCTCTCTCCCTCTCCCTCTGCCCCTCCCCCTCTAAAATAAATAAATAAATAAATATTTAAAATAAATACATAAATAAAAATAAAATGATCTGCAGGCTTCCATAAAAACAGTTTGCAAGTTTCTGGTGAATTAATGCTTTGCCAGATTAAAAAAACGTTCTATAATGGGTGAGTACAACGGGTAAGAAAAACATCGATCAACTAGGAAATGAGGTGCCAATTTACATAAATTTGCCAACAAACCCCGCCCTCACCTACGTGCCGTGGTCAAGAATACCTGAAGGAAAACAATCCAAATGCTATGAGAGTGCTTGCATTAGCTCTCCGGTTTGGGTCTGAGTTGCCTTGGGCAGGGTGTGAGGCTAGTACTGGGTGCACTCCTGTTTGGGACGCGGGGGCAGAGAGAGTACTCCACCCCAGCCAGAGGTATCCGCATTTCACCACCCTTCCCCCTAAGTGTTTGTTTTGGGTTCTGTGGCCTTGAAAGAGGTCTGGCCTTGAAAGAGAGTGAAAATTCTGTAAGTGCACAGTGGGCAGGCTTATACTCAGGCACCGCTTTGTCTCTGTGGGTTTAGGACACTGTGCACAAGCCCGCTGTTTTGAGCATCAGGACTCACCACAGACGTGGTTGACTAATTCTGTCCACCTTCTTTTTTTTTTTTTTTTTGAGCAGAGTTGCATAAAGGAAAGTACTTAGAAAACGAACTTTGGGGTCAGATAGACCTGACTTCAAGTTCTGACCTCAACATTCCAAACTGTGTGACCTTAGGTCTCAGTTTTCTCCTAAGCAAAACAAGCACAGTTTCTAGCAGGAGATGAAGAGTTTAATGTCATAGTGTAGATTCAGAGCATGACACAGAGTAGTCTTAGTAAGAGATGCTGCCATTATTGTCTTTCCACCTAAACTTGGAATCCCTACTCAAACACACACCTGAGAAGGGACAAAGGATGGAATGAACGCACCTGACACTGAGGGGTGGCTACCTTTCGGAGGGGGCGGGGAGCCAGTCTGAAGGTGCTAGTCTCCTGATCCAGACTGAGAGGCTGTATTCAGGTCGGGGCTCTAGGCAGCTAACTGATGACTTCCCAGCACTTCCCAGACATTAGCAGAGGACACCTAATGGCTGAAGAGTTGGAAGAGTTGGAAGGAGAGCAATTCTGAGGCAAAGCCCTAGTCAACTGTGCTAAACAGAAAATGTTGCTTTCTTCTTTACAATACATACATGTTTATTTTTATATAAAAATGATGGTTTTTCATTGAACTCACATTAAATTAGTACTCTAGGAAGCTGCACTATGTTTATCCTAAAGCCTCAAGTGCCGCTGGGTGAGGACACACACAGCAGTTTGAGAAGCAGCCTTCCGAAGTCTGGAGAACAAAGCCCATGTTCCTTCTTCAGGCCTTCAGAATCCAAATGCTATTTATTTGTCCACCCTCTGAGCCTTCCAAATGCCGCCCACTCCTCAAACATGGGAGGTCCTCCAATGCCTCTTGCCTTTATTTCTGTGGTTCTGCCCTGCCTGAAACGAAGGGCCTTCTTCCACCTTCCCTGCTTCCCCAGCATGCCAACTCCCCCTCCCAGCTCTAGTGAAAAGTCACTTGTGGGAAACCTTCCCCAGCGTCCCCAGTCAGGTAACGTGGCTCCCCACAGTGTGCCTGCCCTACGTATTGTCACTCTCCCTAAGGAGACCAACCTAGTTTTATTCATCTTTGTATCTCCAAGTGCAGGGGATACTTACTAAGCATTCAATAAATAGTTATAGACTTCCTTAATTAACGGAAGGAAAGACAACTGGAAAAGAAGCTATTTCGAAAGACTCTTCTCTTTCTCACACCCAGGATTGTCCTTTGTGAAAAGAGGATAGAAGGAGCCCAACATTTTGAAAGGAGATATTCTAAAGTTTTTTTTTTTTTTTTTAAAGATTTTATTTATTTATTTGTCAGAGAAAGAGAGAGAGAGAGAGAGATAAAGAGACAGCACAAGCAGGGGGAGCATCAGGTGAAGCAGGCTCCCTGCTGAGCAAGGAACCCGACGCAGAACTCGATCCTATGACCCTGGGATCATGACCGGAGCCAAAGGCAGGTGCTTAACCGACTAAGACACCCAGGCCCCTAAAGGGAGACATTCTGAGTGATGTTAGCTCACATGCACTAATAAGGACCCTGGTATAAGCCCTGGCTTTGCATTAATGATATGACTTTATCATCCTTCCCTTTCATATTATGTATTTTTTTTAGGGAAAGACAACTTTTAAGGTAAAAGTTTGTGGTTTTGCAAATGGATCAATGTTTGTAAAGTGAGGTAAGGGATGATTGGCTAAAACTCGTTTTTCATTTTCATATTTTTAGTTTGTCAGAGCAGGATAAACTCAGTTCTCTGGTGATCTTTCTCAGAAGCTTTCCTCTTGGAATAGGTAGGTAATGATGTTAAAAAGCACACACACAAACACACGCGGGCACTGACACACAGCTGTTGAGAAGGTAAGGAAGCCAAGCCATTACAAGAATCCACTGCTCTGGGAATCTTGCTATATTTGGCTTTAAACAGACAATAAGCGCTGAAAATTGTTGGATGCAACGGTTCTGTTCCTTTAATTGCAGATACTAGAAATAACAACAACCAAGAAAAAACAGGGAAAAAAAATTTCCTCTCAGACTGATTTGCTCCTAAAATGTGTTACTGCTCTGGGGACTGGCCTCACCTTCTATCTGCTATGACCTTAGTGATTCTATATACGGTGCTAGGACATGACATACCTTAAAGAAATACATGACCAGAAGTAAAAGTTTATTTTTAACTTTTATCCCAATTCTTATTTATCCATAGTCTAATTGTCTTTAGGGCCCATTAGAGAATCCAGTTCCAGAATTGTCGAAATTCCATTGGGTGTTGGGTCTGTGAATACTTAAGGATTGCAGTTTCTGATCTCTAGTAACTGACAATCCAATCAGAGAGAGATGAAAAGAAATTCACACAATACAACTCATTATTAAGTCCGAGGACCTAGGGGCCTTCACTAATTCACCTAAATTTTACATGCTTTATCTTTATTAACAAGACTGTAGGCATATGTCCTTCTCAACAAATCTCAAATTCACTTGAAAATGCCTATCTGTATAAGTACTCGTACACTGAAGCCTACAAAGAGGCAACAAGAAGGATGGGAGTTTCAATGTGATATTTTTAACTGAGAAATATATAAGATAAATTATTACTCACCATATAAGCTTTAAAAGGGACTTTTTTTTATTTGTTTGTTTATTTGTTTTTTTAAAGATTTTATTTATTTGACAGAGAGAAACACAGTGAGAGAGGGAACACAAGCAGGGGGAATGGTAGCGGGAGAAGCAGGCTTTCTGCCGAGCAAGGAGTCTGATGAGGGGCTCAATCCCAGGACCCTGGGACCATGACCTGAGCCAAAGGCAGACGCTTAACGACTGAGCCACCCAGGCGCCTAAAAGGGATGTTTTTTATTTTAGGAAGAAACTGTAATAATTATTTCCCACCAAAATGGAAAATATACTTCTAAATAAAAAAAAAAAGACAAATTTTATTTTTATTATTATTTTTTATTTTATTTATTTATTTGACAGAGAGATAGAGAGAAAGTGTACAAGTAGGCAGAGTGGCAGGCAGGGAAAGAGGGAGAAGCAGGCTCCCTACTGAACAGGGAGCCAGATGTGGGGCTCAATCCCAGAACCCTGGGATCATGACCTGAACCGAAGGCAGACATTTCGGACCAACTCAGACCAACTCAGCTCAGACCAACTGAGCCACCCAGGCGCCACCCCCCCCGCCCCCCGCCAAAGATAAATTTTAAGGATCTTTTTATTTTATTTTATTTTATATTTTATTTTATTTTATTTGACAGAGAGAGAGTTCACAAGTAGGCAGAGAGGCAGGCAGAGAGAGAGAGGGGGGAAGCAGGCTCCCCGCTGAGCAGAAAACCCGATGTGGGGCTAGATCCCAGGATCTTGAGATTATGACCTGAGCTGAAGGCAGAGGTTTAACCCACTGAGCCACCCAGGCACCCCAAAAAGAAAAATTTGAAACCATGAATAATTTCCTCAATATTTTGCCCTTGATTCAACCACATTGAATTACATTCATTGAAAATTAACATTTTCAAAAAAATAGCAATTGTCAGCTTTTTTTAGGGATGTTTTCTGAAGTTACTTGTTAGTGGCTAAGCAAGGAATTTTCAATAGAATTGATGCTCCCTAAGTATGGGTCATTTCTAGGTGATTCAGAATATTGCTGAATTTTAATTATGGTTTTCTTTTATCTTGGTGAACATTAAATGGTAAACCTCCATGAACAAATATCACAGAGACCTCTGTGGTTGGAAGTTGATCAAAGAGAACTCACAATGTCCAGAAAGAAAGGTGCGAGGCTGGGAGGTAAATGCTATCCAATTCCTCCACCCTCTAGAGCCTAAGACATGTAAGCATTCAATAAGTGTTGAGGGAAGCTAGTAATCTACGTTCAAATGCCAGAGGATAAACAAAACAAAACAAAACACAACACTGTGAAGTGGCTTAAGAAGTTATCACACATAAGGGGCGCCTGGGTGGCTCAGTGGGTTAAAGCCTCTGCTTTTGGCTCAGATCATGATCTCAAAGTCATGATCTCAAGGTCATGGGCATTGGACTCTCTGCTCAGCAGGGAGCCAGCTTCCCCCCCCCCTGCCTGCCTATCTGCCTACTTGTGATCTCTCTCTCTCTCTATCAAATAAATAACATTTTTAAAAAAAATAAGCTATCACACATAAGAATTACATCCACTGGGAGATTTTGCTTTCAGGAGCCATTGAATGTAAATACTCCAAGAAGAAAATCAAAATACTTTTACGAGGTCTGATTTCCCTGCAGGTAAATAGCATTGGTGTTATTTAGCTAAGATATTTATACTCTTGCACCTTTACAGAAAGATCTGTAGAGAGATAATTTGCTCATTGAAACTGTGATTCAGGCTTGACTTGCAAAATGACTATAATATCTATTCTTAATAGTGGCTGACCACGCTTGGGCTAGAATCAGGCGTTCATATTCACACTTCTGGTTGTAGAAAGGAAAAGGAAAACTTTAATGATGCTAATGAGGTAGTCTGTTTCAAAGCTATATTTGAAATCATCTGCTACTCATAAAGTAGAATTGTGACTTTGGTAGCTAGACCTCCAGTAAATGAAACCTCCAGTGAGTTATGAAAGATTTGGGGGGAAAATCCTGGTGCTCTTGTCTTCCCATCGTGCACTGAACTTACTCCTAATGTAAAATTTCTCATTCTCCACTTTACTCTTTACATTAATCTTTTTGACAGCACGAATGCTATCTTATTTACCAATGGATTTCCATGGTTAGTGCACTATGCAGTACATATTAAGTTCCTAAAAAAAAAAAAAAAAACAGCTGTTAAAGAAATACATGGACATCCATCAAATTAACCTATTGATCAGTGGATACGCAGTACTGTGTTATATGTATGATGAAGCAACCATGTTAGAAAGTTCTCTTCCTTCTAGAAGCCTAGATTTTTAGTGCCAGTCTTTAAAATTAAGATAAATAGCAAATAATAGTGTTGATACAATTTAAGCTATAAGAGTGGTTTCAGTGATGAAAAGCATTATAGTCATTCCTTATACATTGCAAAGAGGGAAAAGATGGTGCATTTAATCTTTCATATGATTCCAAGATAATCTTGGAATATCCTTGCACATTCATTTTTTATAATCGCGGGTGCCATTGGGTGGTTTCCTGGAACATATCTTTACACTCTGGTTCAGTGGATTAAAAAAAATATCTTCAAGGCTGTTCCTAGAAAAAGAAACAAAGAAATAAACACCTATGGATTTGATAGTGTGCTCCCAGATGCTGTACTAGATGCTTTGTTTATTTCTTTATTTTATCAATCTTGTGATGTAGCTATTATATTTCTATTTAAGAGTAAGGAAATTGGTATCATTATTTCTAACCTCTCAAGGAAAGGGGAAAATCTAGTTGAATGTTATCTATGGCACAATTGTGCTCAATTCTGAAATATACTAGTATTGGAAGTTATCTGGAGCAGGTAAAACAGATGAAAACACTGCTTCCCAAGGAATAACTACCTATCCCATCATCCACTGTGATAAATGCATGCAGTATAGTTCAGTGTATCCCACAAGGTCTTTTAAGTTAATTAGGCTGGATCTAGGCAATTTTAAGCCTTGCAAGTGAGGTTCCTTCCTAGTGCAGAATAGGTAAGTCAGTCATCTTTAAGAACAAGTTTCCCTAAAAAAAAAAAAAAAAAAAAGAACAAGTTTCCCTGTTTGGTTCACAGACAAATGCTGGAGTACCACTCCTCCCTCCAACTCCATCCTTGGCACTCTTATCCCAAATTTATAAACAATTTGAATATATATATCTATGTATTCTAAACTTATAGCTCCAACATAGACCTCTCTTGAGGCTAGACACAAGGATAAACTGACTCCTTAACATTTCCCAACATGCCCCATGTTGGGTTCTTCACATTTTTCCCTCACATCCTTTCATGCAGTCTCCTTCTCCATCAATGGCAGATCAACTGATAAAGCCATTCACAACTGGCACTCCATCATCTCTTTGAACTGCTCTCTCCTTTGCTCTCACTCTGTCACATTGCATGTCTCTCCTTGCTGTTCTTTAAGCATACCTGGCAAGCTCCTACCTCAGGGCATTTGCACTTGCAGTTCTCTATTTAGGATGCTTTCCCCCTAGATGACCCCATGGCTCCCCATCCCTCAGGTTCCTCACCATCCTCAAGTCACTACATGAATGTCTGAATGAGACCTTCCCATCTACCACTGCAATTTCTCCCTGCCTCCCAATATCACCAGCACTTTCTATCTCTCCCTTCTTGCTTCACTTTTCTATTTTGTACTTAGCACCATCTAACTATGCACTTACTTTTTTATTAACTGTAATTCATAAATCTAAGATACCTTTGTTTATAAGATGCAATATTATTTTTTGTATCACTAAGAAAAACAGCTGCCAATTATAAATGTAACATAGTGTTGAATAAGCCACATTACAATTTCAGAAATGTTGAAATGTGAGAAACTGCATCTGAGGCTTCATGAAATAGGGTATTTTCTTTATTGTATCTCTCTCCCATTAGAATGCAAACTCCATATGGATGTGGATTTTTAAAAAATATTTTATGTATTTATTTGAGAGAGAGAGAGCACAAGCAGAGGGGAGAGGCAGAAGCAGGCTCCCCACTGAGCAGAGAGCCCAATGTGAGGCTCAGTCCCAGGACCCTGAGATCATGACCTGAGCCGACGGCAGAGGCTTTAACCCACTGAGCCACCCAGGTGCCCCTGGATGTGGATTTTTATCTATTTGGTTCACTGCTGTATCATCTGGCACATGGTAGATAATAGATATTTATTGAATGAATGTTGAAGAACTAATGAATAAATGAATAATTAGAAGCTTATATGAGCCAAGTATGGCTTTTCTAATTGACTAGAAGATTGAAATCTAAAAAGAAAAAGATCACAGGGGATATCAAATTTTGGTCTGAATCTCCCAGTTTTCTGGAACCTGTAGACAATGAGAGTCCAGTGTTGCCAGGATTACTAGTTTTCTTCTGTTGAATTTATGCAGACCATGCAATCTCAGTGGAAGATTTTCCTGGAAAACTCTCTGCCCCCAAATATTAAACTGCTAGCTCAATATTACTCAGATTCTCCGCTCATGTGTTACCTCCTCAGAGATGAACCCCAAGACTGCCCAATCCAGAAGAAGGAACGCACCCCCCCACCATTCCCACCCGTACCCCCATCTTGCCCAACCTCACCCGGTCACTCTGTCTCATCACCATTTTGTGTTTTCTTCAGAGCACATGTCACCATATTAAATTACAGTTGTCACCCCTAAATCCCACTAGAACACAATCCTATGAGAAAGGGACGTTGCATATCTTGTTCCTCTCTGATGTCATCATGTCCAGAACAGTGTCTGGAACACAGGGACTGCTTAGTAATTATTTACTGAATGAATGAATATACATGGAGTATTTAGGAACCCCCCCTCCCTAAATCTGCTTTACCCACCCAGACCTAACAAAGTACCAGAGAGTTTTACTATTGAAGTAATTTCTCTCCATGAAGTTTTAAATACTTAGGAGAATCTGATTATAAAGTAAATGTGCTATTTGGCAAAGATCACTTTAGCCAAGGGGTACCTATGAGCAACTTAATAAGTACGGCCTTGTCAGATGAGCAGATTTTTATTTCATCAAAAACAAAGCCCTGAGGGCCAGAGACAGGTTGGTTAGAGAAAGACAAGTGTGGTTCAGAGCAGGGATTGTGACAGTGAGGGTTCCGAGGAGCTGGTTTCCTGGGGCCTGAATGGGAGGTAGGGAAGTTGGAATAACTAGAGGACTGCATCTGACATCTTTAAAATTTTGTCCAGGACATGACTATGCCCAAGGGCTCTTCACCCTCCTTTCCTTTCTTTCTGCTTCTACTCTGTGAGTTTTCCTCAGCACCTTTAACTGGTCATCTCTGGTCATCAAAGAATGGTGTTGGTTAAATTCATTCCTAAGAATTTCATTGTTCGTAAGATATTGTATATGGGGGGCACCTGGCTGGCTCAGTCGGTTGAGTGTCTGCCTTTGGCTTGAGTCAGGATCTCAGGGTCCTGGGATCAAGTCCCATGTTGGGCTCCCTGCTCAGTGGGGAGTCTGCCTCTTCCTCTCTCTCTGCCCCTGCTTGTGTGCTCTCTCTTGCTCACTCTCTCTCTCTCTCAAATCAATAAATAAAACCTTCAAAAAAAATTAAAAAAGAAGATATTGTAAATGGAATCAATTGTTTTATTTATTTTTCAGAAAATTCACTGCTAGTGTATAGAAATGTTATTGAGTTTTGTATGTTAAGTTTATATCCTGCAACTTTAATGAATTTGTTGATTAAATCTTTTGGTTGAGTTTTTAGAATTTTTGTCAATACTTAGCATATGAGGGGCACCTGGGTGGCTCAGTGGGTTAAAGCTTTGCCTTTGGCTTAGGTCATGATCCCAGGGTCCAGGGATCGAGGCCCTGCATCGGGCTCTCTGCTCAGCAGGGAGCCTGCTTCCCCTCTCTGTCTGCCTCTCTGCCTGCTTGTGATCTCTCTCCTCTCTGTCAAATAAATAAATAAAATCTTAAAAAAAATACTTAGCATATGAAATATGTTAGATACTACTGTAAGCCATTTACAGATACAGATTTGTTCTTAAGTTTTAAAACATATAACAGAAATGTTCACGGAATAAGATAAACTGACATATTTACAATCATATTAGTTGATATTATTTTATTTTATTTTTTTAAGTAAGCTCTGCACCCAACATGGGACTTGAACTCAAAATCCCAAGATCAAGAATCACACACTCTACTAACTGAGACAGCCAGACACCCCGTATTAGTTGACATTAAAGCATCATAAAAATCAATGGTTTTGGTACATAACAAACAAGTGAACAAAAAGAATGTTGATTAACTTATCATAAAGTTTGGTTAATTAAGCATAGAGGCATATGGATAGCCTTTTGTTTTTTTAACCAATAAAGAAAGGAAACACATTATTTTTCAATACCAGAAAATTTTTTGAAATGAGAAAGTTTTAGATTAAAAATATGCTACTATCTTTATGAAGGGAGAACTCCAACAGCTCGTATTTGCTATGCTTTCTGAAATAGCAATAAGAACTCTTAAAGAAGTGTAACCAACAATTAATACCTACGTGCATACAATTTAAGATTCTTTTAAATAACTTGTAAATTAAGTGGAGAATCCATCCTGAGATCACCTTTTTGGTATCAGAAATATTTTAAGGAGGAAATAGGGCCTTTGAAAGCATAGGTCATGACTTAATGTTATTGAAAAACAGTAATAGTGATCATATATGGGTAGGATTTAGTGTAGTAGAGCATTATCATTTCATAAATCTGTACAAAACATAGGACATTTTTTGTACAATGATATCTTGGGATCTAAAGCTTTTTTCTCATATCAACCTATAACCTTCTTTCTATAGTTAAAGCAAATTCTGTTTTGTACTATCTCCAATGGAAAGAAAATATCTGTTTAGCATATAATTCATAGACTATCTCTTCCTCTACTGAGAGACCCTCGAATTCTATACTTAATAGAACAGCTGATGAATAATTTAAAAAAAAACCAACTCAGCTTCATTTGCTTTCGTGTAGAGAGGAGAAGGGAGGAGTTTATTGGAAGGACTCCAACCAGTATTTACAAGGCAAATTTAAACTCACTTTGTTTAGACTTTTCGGTTTTCTCCAGTTTACATATTTCAGATCCTTAAACTTTTTCCTGTGGGGCTTATTTCACAAACCTTTCATTAGTTTTGTGGTTCTTTTATAAAGTCATCCCAATTCGTTTTTTCCCCACCTAATAATATGAAAACTTTAAAACCAGTAGATTTCTTTAGAATCTCAGACTTCTAAACATGCATTTATATCCCCTAGAAGTGCATTATGCCAATCAGCTCGTAAGTCAGAATGTGTGCCCTAGACTGAGATTGTTCAAAATTCGGTAGAATAAGAAGAATAAAATAAGAGAGTAAAAAGAAAGATTAAAAATGTGTTATGGGGGGACGCCTGGGTGGCTCAGCCATTAAGCGTCTGCCTTCGGCTCAGGTCATGATCCCAGAGTTCTGGGATTGAGCCCCGCATCGGGCTCCCTGCTCCGCAGGAAGCCTGCTTCTCCCGCTACCATTCCCTCTGCTTGTGTTTCCTCTCTCGCTGTGTTTCTCTCTGTCAAATAAATAAAATCTTTTAAAAAAAAAAAGTGTTATGGGGATAATGCTATGTGTGTTGGGGATAACTTAATCAGGGATAGAGAATTCAAAACTTCAAACACAGACAACCCAAGAGTTACCAAACAATTAGACTTGTGTATTTGTGGTAATCCTGTATTAAAAGTCAGATTGTTTTTTATTATCTTTGAAGGATTTTGTGTGTAGTACAGATGATTCAGAACTTTTTAATTAAAGTTACAAATTCTAAACAGTAGTTTTTTATTAAAGTGTTAAATTAGGCTTAAAAATAATATTCTACATCCAATAAATACTTCAAATCATATATAAAGACCATCAATTAATGTTTGATCTCATAAATGGATGCTTTTGAACATCTTAAAGTCTATTTACAAATATAAAATATTCATTTTCTTTTTTAATGCTAGAATTGTCTGATTTAGCAAACAAAATCTTCCTGGTATCACATAAACCACAAATCTAACAAAATAAAACTCACAAGTGCAATGAACTTTAACTTAACTATTCTAATATGTATATCAATTCAATAAGATTTTAGTTTAAATCACAAGCCTAAATCCATTAAGTATTACATGCTTGAAATTGTAACTAAAAAACTGATCTGTTAACTCTACTAGCCAAATTCCAAACATTGAAAGTACCAAAAATACTATGTATGCACAGATTGCCTGACACAAAACATATTAATACCAAGAAAAATTTTCTAAATCTTTGAATTGGAAGATGCTTAGCCACCAATGAAGTTATTATGTCATTCTTTATAGTTTGGGGATTACTTCCCCATGCAACTTTTACATTGTGTTTTCAGCTTGCTGAAGCCTCGTAAGGACCAGATGGTACAGACTAAGACAATAATGGATCCTTGTTTATGACACTAATGGGTGTACCAGCATACTGAACCCCATTTTTTTAAAAAAAATTATTTATTTATTTGACAGAGAGGAGAGAGATCACAAGTAGGTTGAGAGTTAGGCAGAGAGAGAGGGGGAAGCAGGCTCCCGGCTGAGCAGAGAGCCTGATGCGGGGCTCGATTCCAGGATGCTGAGATCATGACCTGATCCGAAGGCGGAGGCTTTAACCCACTGAGCCACCCAGGCACCCGTGAACCCCATTTTTAACCTCAAACAGAGAAGTCATCATTTAAAACCAAGGTGGTCACTTAGCAAAGGACCTTAGATTTGAGTCATTTTATGACCTAATTTTCAAGACATATTAGAATTTGTGACACCTACTCTTGAAAATACCTCATTGGGGGTGTGGCTCTTTAGGTAGAATATGTGACACTTGATCTCGGGGTTGTGAGTTTAAGCCCCACGTTGTGTGCAGAGACTACTTAAAAATAAAAATCTTAAAAAAAAAAAAAAAAGAAAATGCCTCATTGGATTACATTTTTGTATTTCTTTGGACTTTGAGATATTTAAATGTCTTTTTAGTCAAATGCTTCCATTCTTTTTATATATTTTCATAGTTTTAGAGCCACCCAACCCCTACAGATATCAAAATAATAATCCATTAAGTTCTATCTATGTCTAACGCATTTGTCTGGTTATTTTATCCCAAGTTCTAAGATCACAAAATGACACCTCACAAATCCCCTTCTAAAAATGTGTCCCAAGGAAATATTTATAGATGTGCAAAAGAATTTAACCACAGGGATTTCATCACCAAATTATTTTTAGTAGAAAATGACCTAAATGTCAAACAAAGTCTTTTTGTTATTTAAAAAATTCCATAAAGACACAAACCAAAGTTTGTTTATTTCTTGTGTCTGTTTTCTTCGAGAATCTACCTTAGGGCATTGCACATAGATGTTCAATAAATACTTGTTAGCGGAACAAACAACTGGATAGCCCCCTTGCCCCCTTGAACATTCCTCTGTAGTAGTTGTAACATTAGGATCACAGCTTGGGAGGACTTCATATTCCAGAACATCTCCATGGGCCCTTCTTTAAAATGAATAATTGACGTGTTCCGGGTCTTAGGTCAAGTGCTGTGCAAACTCACAGACTTAACCCTCTCTTTGTAACAATAGGACATGACCCTGAAGGCCCTCTGTGAAAAATTCTAGATCTGCCATTCCTCTGGAAGATGCAATTGTGAAAAGAGAGAAAGGAGGGGGCGCCTGGGTGGCTCAGTGGGTTAAAGCCTCTGCCTTCAGCTCAGGTCATGATCTCAGGGTCTTAGGATCGAGCCCCGCATCAGGCTCTCTGCTCAGTGGGGAGCCTGCTTCCCCCCCTCTCTCTGCCTAACTCTCAGCCTACTTGTGATCTCTTTCTCTCTGTCAAATAAATAAATAAATAAATAAATAAATAAATAAATAAATAAAATCTTTAAAAAAGAGAGAGAGAGAAAGGAAAAGATCTTCTTGGTACCCTTTGTCACATTTGTCTTTTTAAAAAAATTTTTTTTAAAGATTTTATTTATCTATTTGACAAAGAGAGAGAGATCACAAGTAGGCAGAGAGGCAGGCAGAGAGAGAGGGGGAAGCAGGCTCCCCGCTGAGCAGAGAGCCCGATGTGGGGCTCGATGTGGGGCTCGATGTGGGGCTCGATCCCAGGACCCTAAGAACATGACCTGAGCTGAAGGCAGAGGCTTAACCCACTGAGCCACCCAGGCGCCCCGTGTCACATTTGTCTTTTAATGAGAGTGGAGGCTGTGGAAGGAGAATGGTCCCCAAACCAGCCAAGAAATGCATCTGCTTTGTTGTCAATCATATCAGAATGCTTACCTTTCACAAAGTTGGTACAATAGACAGGGATTCCTTGTGTAATAAAGTAAAATAGACTTTTTTTTTTAAGATTTTATTTAATCATTTGACAGAGGGGCACCACAAGCAGGGGGAGTGGCAGAAGGAGAGGGACAAGCAGGCGTCCCACTGAGCAGAGAGGCTGACGTGGCACTGGATCCTGGGATCCTGGGATCATGACCTGAGCCGAAGGCAGATGCTTAACCCACTGAGCCACCCAGGTGCCCCTAAAACAGGCTTTAAAATTATGCTTAAATCATTCTATAATTGGCTCTAAACTTTCTTCACCAATTGTCTGAACGCTCTTGTTGGTCAGTAGTAAGAGCACAGGCACTGTGGTAGTCTACACCACAGGCTTCAGAGGCTGGGGCTTTTGTAGACACTGTGCTAATATTTATCATCTTTGAAAATTCTACCTACGCCACATTCAGAGTAAACCTAGCAAGTCCAAGCACAAAAGGGGGAGTCTAGAAAATATCCCAAAGCTTCAGGACAAGCCTTTCTGGCTTCTGGGAGCTTTGCTGCCCCTCTTGAAATGGAAATGCTCATGGGTTTTCAAATTCAAGATCTTTCCTAAGTCTTCAAGTAAACAGAAAGTTCTGCTTTGCAAGATGAGGCAGACCAGTAAGCAGATAACACTATGCAGACTATAAACGGAGTGTAGACAATGTGACTGTCAAAGTTGGTTGAAAGGGTAAGACTTCTGAAAAAACCGAAAGGTCAGCAGGCCTGAGGAAGGAAGAGTGACAAGTAGGAAGGAATCATAGGAGTTTACTAGTGCCTATTCTGGGTGGAGTTGCTGGCAGTCATCACATCCTTGGCAGTAGTCCTGGAAGGCTTGCTGGAAGAGGTGGGGTTTTAGCAGCCGCTTATCTCAAACAGAGTTATCATAGAAATCCATATGATAACAAATTTTGCCCCCCACCCCCAAAGTTGTGAGGTCCAGTAAGAAACTGAGGAAACAAATATATTTCTGGGGTCTCACTGGGAACCTTAAAATATTTGAATTAATAGTACATTGGATTATTTTAGAATACAGCTGATAGTCCCCTCCATACCCTGTCCCCATTTCAATCCCACCTCCACCCCAAGAGCTCTCGATCTCTATCCACACTTTGATTTTCTTGCCCCCATGCCCCTACCTCAATTACTGTTTTGAAATTTAAGAACAGCAATAGAAAATCATTGTGATATGTGATACAGATATGGACATGTACGGAATGTGCAACAAGGTGTAGTTAAAGGCAAACAACACCCATGATCTAATCCTGGCTCTGCTGGGCTCTCTGAGCCTATTTTGTCATGTTAAAGTGAGAATAATAATGCACACTTGTCAACATTGCTGTCAGGGTGAAATGAGATCATGTCTGTGAAAGCACCAAGCCAATGCTCAACTTAACATGTGATTGGAAGATAAACCGGTATATTTTTCAAAATACGAACATATGGCCACTAACAGATTTCTTTGTTATTTCTCATTTCTGGTCAAAGAACATTTCAGTCATAGTAACCATATCCATAGAGTTAAGAACAATGTACTATCCAATTGACCGTGAAAATGCAGAGATTTTGGACTTAGAATCATTCCATGTGGCTTGAGCATGTAGTCCTAAGTGAGATCAAAGAAAGGCTTCTTTCTAAACCAAGTTTCTTCCCTCCCACCTCATCCGTGGTCTACAGTCTGCTCTCACACAGGTCTCACCTCTGCAAGGACCAGGCTTTTCTCAGCTGCCGTGGGCTACCTCAGCCTTCCCTTACTGAGTACTCCCATAAGTGCTTTCTAATTCTGAAATTCCAGCAGACACTTGGCCATAAAGACATTTTCATCATGTAGTCTCCAGTTTTTGTATTTGTATTTGTCTAATTTTTACAACAATCCTGCAACCCTGCAAAACGATCCCAATTTTACAAATGTGGGTATGGTGGCAAAAAGAGATCAGGGAACCATGCCGGAGCTTGGATCCAAAGCGTGGAGTTTTTCACGATGGCAATCTGTCTTCTAAATGCGCTTCTTATTCACTCATTTGGGTGTTTTAATTTGCAGCTTAATTAATTTGTGTCCCCATCCATAAACTATTCATGACAAGCCCACTGAACAAAGGGCTTAGTTTGCAATGCTGCTTCCTTTGTTTCAGCCACCCGTGTAAGTTACAGACATCTGTTAGAGCTAATGCCCTCCAGTTCTTAGGTGCCCTCTTTGTGTGCTTTCTGGAAAAAGCTAGGGATGCTAAATACTCTCTCCACACCCTTATTAAACTACCTGAATTAGTGAAGAAAAAGGGAGATCGTAATGAGAACCCCAAATCATTGCTAGCCCTCAAAATTTGAACCCAAGGATCTAAGTCAAGGTGTGTTAATATTGACTCAAAAAGTCCAGCTTGGTGTCACCAATTTTCCAAATGAAGGATTTGGGTTATTTTTTTTTTTCGTGATGAGCTGACCCAAGGCAGGGCTAACTCAAGTCCTTGCTTCTCAAATGCTTTTTAAAAAATAAATTTTGGAAGTTGGTATTTAGTTATAGCCCAACACATTCAAAAGGTGGCAATGTTTTTTGTCACCCAGTTTTTTAAAATAGCTTACCTATGTGTTAGTTGTTTAGACATTTGGATATTACTAAATATATTCTCTTACTAAGATGTTAACTGCCAAGATTCAACCCACAGGCATATTTTTATAGGCAAGTTACATATCCCTGAAAATTTATCGTAGAAATACACAATAACGCCTCCGTCCCCAGGGCCAAAATCCACAAGCAGCTTCTACAGACCTATGTGCCACAGGAGGCAACAGTTTTTCCCAACCGAAAAGAGCTCATAAAAAAATCTCAAAGGAAATGAAAACATCTTTTTAAAAACATGAAACATCAAACCATCCAGTCTCCTAAGAAGGAAAAACACGGGATAAAAATACATCCTGTGCTCTTTCCAATCCTGTTTATTGCACTCATAAATAAAAATGTCCTATATATTTTATTTCTGCATGTATCACCAATATTTATTTATATTTATTCAATAGCAGCAGGGCTGGAGATTCCTGACGGTATCACAGCTTTGACATTGGTGCTCATGTGACTCAGTCCCTATGGACTTCGTTATTATTGACAAAAATTACCCCTGTGAGTTTTACCTGGAGCTTAGAGAAATTGCATCAGCAGCCAACTAGCAAACATTTAGCAAGTGTTTACAACAAGCAAGACACTGTGGTAGGCATCGTGGTCAAATTCAGAATAAAAGATGTAATTCTTTTCTTTGAAGTGAGAGTTAAATTGAATCCGGATATTATTACTATGTGCTTAATGTAGTAGAAACAGCTGATTTCTCTAGACTTTTGAAGGCTGAGCCGTGAAAACAACAACAACAAAAAACCAAAACAAAACTTTAGAAAGTCTGAGCTGAAAACAATTGGTTGGTCAATATTTTGAGAAGATCAGTCTTTGTATTAGGGGGTCTGTATTGATCCCAGTACCCTGTGTATCATCCTTTAGAGTAGCATTTGCCAAAATGAGTTCTAGTTTCAACTGAGTGAAACAAAGTTAATGGGATTTCTCAGAGCCTTTAATATGATAATGAGTTTCCCAAACCTATTAAACAATAGAAAAGGTTTTTTTTTTACAGCACATTTACTAACCTCTAATGGCACCTATGTTTATGTCCTTGTTTTCTCAGGCATCTGGAAATTCAAGGAGATTTTGTTTTTATTTTGTGCTTTCTTTTTGTTACCCAAGTATCTTCTGGATCACCAGGAAAATTACCTTCTATCTGAGTAATGTCATGTGATTTCAGGGTCCTCATTTACATTTCTGTTGATGATTGGGTTCATAGCAAGCCAAATGACATCATGCTGCGTTGCACAAGCAAAGATTTCTCAGTAGTTTGAACCGAGGGAAGCGGTAGGAAAGTTGAATCATTACCTTGAGCATAGTGTATATGGTCTTGAACTTAAGAGAAACTCGGCTCTAGTTGACCATTCATTATTCTAGAGCGGGAGTGTGACGTGGATATGTCTGTATGCGTTCCAACTTATGACAGTTGATTAACATTAGCATAGTTAGAATTAGAAAACTTTACAAAATTGTCCTAATGATTGTGTTTTGCAGGACATTATTAAAATTATTAGCAGAACAAAATAATAAATGAAAGTCAGAAATTAAAAAGAAAAGCTAATTGCAGATCTAATGGCAGTGCATTAGAGCATTAATCATGTGGGAAAGCAAAGGAATCAAGTAGACAAGTAGAGTAAAATCCACAAGACATCCTTCCATTATTTAATTTGACAGCTTAGTTTCAACAAAGTAACATCAAATATCATATTAATGTTGTAGATTTATATGGTATTGGTTTAATTTGGCATTGATTTGTAAATTTGCTTTGGTTTGATTGTCATACGAGAGCCCTAATAGGAGTTTTACCCTCATCTTTCATTTTTAAAAATTGAAGTAAAAAAGAATTGGGCTCAAACTTAACATTTAAATCTGTCTGAGCCTCAATGTTCTCACCTGGGAAGTTTTCTCACCGACACCACCTTCCTCCCAGAGCCATTGGTTAAAGGTACCTGGATCAATGCATGACACATAATAAGAGTTCAATAAATAGCAGTTGATTTTTTATCAGTAACATATCAAAATTTGTCACTATGGTTTTTTATATGCCCAGTTTAAAAGTATATTTTTTACTAGACTAGCTAAGACAGTCAAATTGGGCAGCAAAGGTAATGAACCAAATAACAAAAGAGTGACTTAGATATTATATAGGATTCTGTTTACAAGATAATAATAACAACACATTTATATAATAATAATATATACATTTACATCACCAAATATATACAAGTGGCCAAGTGTTAAAGTCAGTATTTGGTAAAGCTGAAGCTTAATATCATCATTATCAAATCAACCTCTAGGATACAAAAATAAATTTGGAGTATTATTTTTTAAAACTTTTTTATTATTACAATTTTATTTATTTATTTGTTTGTTTGTTTTGTTTTAAGTAAACTCTATGCCCAATATGGGGCTCGACCTCACAACCTGGAGATGAAGAGTTACGTGCTTGGGGTTTCTGGCTGGCTCAGTCAGTGGAGCATGCAACTCTATCTCAGGGTTATAAGTTTGATCCCCACTTTGGGTGTAGAGATTACTTGAAAATAAAGCCTTTCAAAAAAAAAAAAAAAAAAAAGAATTGCATGCTTTCAGTTTTATTATTAAAAATTAGATCAGTTTTCAAAGTTTGAAATTGTAGTCAGGAGCAATAATTTCTTAGCATAATCAATTGTTAGATTATTCTAGATCCTACATTTGTGTCATTGGAGATATGCCCCATTTTGAGTGACATCACTCACTTTTTTGTGCAAAGCAGATGTTTTTCAGTAACATGTTTTCTAGAAGAAAATTTGTACCTAAAACTCACAGTGTAGTTAAATCTGAAAATCCTCTATCTTTACATAGTTGGCAAGCTATAATAATCATTTAAACAAGCTTTTTGTTTAAATTTTTTGAATTCATGGACTCAAAACCAGAAGAAAGTATCTTACTAAAACATTCCTACAAAGTCCATTGTTTTGAAATTTGAGTAGTGAGTACAGGGTATGTTTTGAGTACCTTATCTTTCTCTAACATTATCTTCTTTCCTTCATACATTTTATCTTCATCATGAATGTTATTGTACATTCTTTTAGAGCTTTTTATCCTTGTGGAATTTGTAAATGGTAACATTGAATTTTTTTTAATTCATCATCACAAGGTATAAAGAAATCCCAAATAGAGACCTTCTTGAAAAAATGGCCTAAATGGGGGCGCCTGGGTGGCTCAGTGGGTTAAAGCCTCTGCCTTCGGCTCAGGTCATGATCTCAGGGTCCTGGGATCGAGCCCCACGTCGGGCTCTCTGTTCAGCAAGAAGCCTGCTTCTCCCTCTCTCTCTGTCTGCCTCTCCGCCTACTTGTGATCTCTCTCTCTCTCTCTGTCAAATAAATAAATAAAATCTTAAAAAAAAAATGGCCTAAATAGAACCAAATAGATGAAAGTTAAATACTATTCTAAAAGATGATTGTTGTTTAATGTTATGAATATCAGTTCACAAAAAGACTATCAAGATTAGCATTACGGCATGATGTTAACATTATCTATCTTTTTTTTTCTGTCTTACATTACTACTTTTATGCTTCTGAACATTTGTTTGTAAAATATTTGTTACCCTTCCTAAAGTTATCTAGCTAATGTCTCCACTAAAGAGGTCCATAATCCTTTACCTGCAATTTAAAAATCCAAAAGCTCTGAAGGGCACCTGGGTGGCACAGTCAGTTAGGTGACTCCTGGTTATGGCTCAGGTCATGATCTCGGGGGCTCCATGCAGGGCTCCCTGTTGGGGGGAAGGGACTCAGTGGAGAGTCTGCTTAAGACTCTCTCTCCCTCTGTCTCCCCCATGCGTGCACAGATTCTCTCTCTCTCTCTCAAATAAATACACCTTTAAAAAAATCCAAAAGCTCTGAGAAATGAAAATATTTTACAACTTGGCCCCAAAATCTGTCTGATCTGATGTGAAACTCAGTAGAAATATTCATATACTTTACTATGTAATAATATGTTTCATTCTTTTGTTTCCCAGTTCCACACCCCCAGAGGAGTCAATAAATTTGGTGCATGTAATATATTACCTTCCTATGGTAAGGTATAGGACAAAGATTATGATATAAGATATATGGGACAAAAGATTATAGACCTATATTTATAGTAACTGTCAATCTTTATTTCAAAGTTCTTAGTTGAAGGCCATTTTGGGTGCATGAAATTAGTAAGTTTACAATTATGACCAGTATTGTAGCATTTTATTCTCAGAATAGTCAAAATGTGCTTATGCGTCAACTGATGAAGTGTGAACAAAGCACACAAGTAAACTTTTACTCTCTAGAATGCTTGTATTATAATATTTCTATAAATAAATATATTATAAATTTCATTATAAAATCTCATTTCTAGAAAGCTTATGTTACAAATATATAATATGTAAGCATGTAGTCACTTATATTTAAAAGTGGATATTCAGATATTAATATTAATCTGAATAACATACCTTATTTATATTACCGATATTACATTATGGGGTAGGCATTCAGCTATTCTGACTTTCAGAAGCCCAGTTTAAGTCTGAAACTGAAGTCAAATAGTAAATTTTGGCTGAGTACCGAGGTTGAAACCAGACTTCAGTGGGCACTAGATTATATACGTAGTTTCAAATTTTTCTAAAAATGCAATATCATGTATGTATTTCGAAGTAGTTTGGACCCGTAATATTTAATACAGAATGAGCATTTGTAACACCAGTAATTACTTTTCAGAAATAAAATTATGGAACTTTCTTCTTCATTACTTTTTTAAGCACAAATGTAGTGGAAAGCAAGATTCTTTTTCAACCAAGGGAAAGGATAAAACTCTATGTCTGGGGGAGGGAGAGAGTACACATGTGGGTGAGGATAAGAGGTCCATGGATAAGTGGCTTCCTAGGGTTTAAAGACCATGAGTTTTGTATATATACAGTCTATATTCAAATTTCAGTTCTACTTTTTTCTAGCTGAATGATCTTGGGAAAATTACTTATTTTCCAGATAGATGGCGTCTTCATTTCTAAAATTGAAGCAATAAAAACTACCTTTCAGGAGCACCTGGGTGGCTCAGTGGGTTAAAGCCTCTGCCTTCAACTCAGGTCATGGTCTCAGGGTCCTGGGATTGAGCCCTGCATCCAGCTCTCTGCTCAGCGGGGAGCCTGCTTCCCCCTGCCTCTCTGTCTACTTGCGACCTCTCTCTCTCTCTCTGTCAAATAAATAAATAAAATCTTTAAAAACAAAACAAAACAAAACTACCTTTCAGAGCTGTTAATAGGAGACAAGTTAATTTATGTGAATAAATAACAGAGCCCACCACCTAGTAAAACAGTTAAAAACTGTGTGACCACCTCCTTAGGGGAAAAAGTTTTGAAGAGTCAAATGTGAGGTGTGAATAAACCTCTGCTTTGACTAAGGGAACTGAGTGGCTAACCTGGGTGCCCCCTCTGCCTCGGGCTAGTTACTGTGCCCATCCTGATAGGGGAATTCTCTGTAGGACAATGTGTCTTAGCAACTTGAGCTGAGCATGGTAACAGAGAGAAGTGATATTCTGATCAGTGCTTTCAGCCACTTTGCAAATGCACCACCCAGAAAGTTTTCGGTTCACCATCCCCTTCGCATGTTTTCACCAGATTCTGCTCTTGTCTGTGTTCCTCAGAGAGCTGTGAGGATTGAAGTGGAGCCACTCCAAGCCAGCCCTTTCTCTACAACCAGGAAATCCCCAAGACTGCTCATATTTCTAGAAAAATGGAGGACTGGGGGAGTGCTCTGCAGGAGCTGGGCTGGAATCCATTCCATTCCGCATAAATTTCAGTTTCTACCCTTTAAAGTTCGGTCCCTGACCCCCAGTTTGGAAGAACTGGAAATGTTTCTATTTATTGTTATCATCAACAGTGATGTTATTGTTACTTACACTATACAAAGATGTTTCTTCTTGTCTTGAAATAGGGCAAATGAAGTACAAGGAACAATCATTAAAAGTAAAAACATGTTTCCCATTTTCCTAGGATAATGCTTAGAAAATGTAGAAAATGTCATTGGTCCTTGAAGACAAAGCTTAAGTAATTTAACTATTATTTTCAGGAATCCACCAAAACTCTTATTTCAGGTTCTTCATCTGGGTTTCTTTTTTTTTTTTTTTTTAAGATTTTATTTATTTATTTGACACAGAGAGCACAAGTAGGCAGAGAGGCAGGCAGAGAGAGAGGGGGAAGCAGGCTCCCCGCCCAGCAGAGAGCCTAATGTGGGGCTTGATTCCAGGACCCCGAGATCATAATAATCTGGGCCGAAGGCACAGACTTTAACCCACTGAGCCACCCAAGCACCCTTCATCTGGGTATTTTTATGACAAGATTTGTCATGATATCTTATTTTACCTATCTATTTATTTATTGTTTTGCTACAATTGTATCCTCTTATAAAATTTCCAGTCTTTTTTGTAGAATGTTAAATATATTTCTTAAGTGCCAGGAAAAACTGAGAACCATTTCAAGAGCTGGAAACCTACTGTATCTCATGCATGAGGCCAAAAAAGACAACAACAGGAAGTCAATAAAGGGAAATGAGAAACCATGTCTTAATGGGCCATTTAACTATATGGCAGGAAAAGGTAAAAGAGAAGGGTTTGGATTATTTGCTTTTCTCATGCACCTTAGATGTTCCTCCAGTCTTTCAACTTGAGCAGATCATTATTTGCGTCTATGTTATTGAGGAAACAGAGATCTGGCAACATGGGCTTCCTTCACTATGCTGACCTTCACCACAGATTTCCTTGGATCTTTGAATGGGGGAAGACTTCCTTCCTCCAGGAAAGGCTCCTCCCCTACATAGGCTCTCATCCTTTCCGTCTTCTCTATGGCCTTGTTCTTTACAGTCTTCCTTCCCTGAAGTTTCAGTCATCTTTGCTAGGTTGACTTCTCCTCAACCTATAAGCATGTTCTATTTTCCTCATCCCCATGCAAATGTCCCACCTCTTGTCCTTCTTTTATTACTAAACCTTTACTTTTAAACCCAGGTCTGCTCTTTCTGCTCTCCAAAAAGGGTTTTCCCACAGGTCCCAGTGGCCTTGCTACACACAAATCCACTGGCCTTTTCTCTGTTCTTATCCTCTCTGACCTCAGTAACATCTGACACTATTGACCATCTACTCCTTGCTGAAATTCTCTTCCCTGAAGTCTTAGACTCCCTTCCCTGACCTTTGACCTCACTACCCTTCTCAGACTTTTTTTTCCTTTCTCTCCAGTAAATGAAGTGTTACGAATGGTCTTGATCATCCAGCTTTCTCTTTGTGCTGTCGTTTGAGAGTTTTTTAACTTTTTGCAAGTGATTCCAAAAGTTGCGTTTCCAATCTTTTACCTCCCCATGAATCCTTGTGTTTCCAATCCTGACTTCTCTCCTAATTCAGCATGTGAATTTCCGATTGCTTGCTTTAGCCTCCATATCCTAAAACATTTTAAAATTTAAAATCAAAGCAAAAGGAGTCCTCTCATCTCTGAAACTTTCTTGCCTAGATTAATGCATTTCCAACCCCTCAGAACATTTGGGAATACATTCAGCTCCTTCTTTTCATTCCCTTCATGAACCAAATCAGTGAAAAAAGACCAGACTCTGGAACTGAATCGACTTGGGTTGAATTTCTCTTCCAGAACTGTGATCTCCAGCTAATTGCTTAATCTTCCTGAATTTCTTAATCTGAATTAATCAAGTTATCCATATTTACCCAACTAGATGTTGCATCAGTTAAATGTTTTATGAAGCACCATGTACAGGCCTGACATATTAATAGACATGCAAATAATTTTTCTACACTTTACTTTTTTTGGTTTTCTCCCAAATAGTGTCTACTGTCTTAGCATTTTCTCTCTCAAAGTCGCTGACATTGTGAATGTCTTAGTTTCATGTTGCATTATTGCTTACCTATGTCATTGCAACTTTTTGAAAAATATTTTCTTGCCTGCATCATTTCCCAGCCTGCATCCTCCTGCCTATCACTAGGATTCTTTCTAGAGAATCCTGACATAGTGCTGGGAGATGGCACATGGTACACAGAAGAGATTATAAGCATCCCATCTTTGGTCCTGTATTCAAGGACCAAAATTTGGTCCTTTCAACCTCTTGAAATCACTACTACAGGGGCCCCTGAGTGGCTCAGTCAGTTAACCATCTGCCTTTGGCTCAGGTCATGTTCTCGGGGTCCTGGGATCCATCAAGTCCTGCGTCAGGCTCTCTGCTCAGCAGGGAGTCTACTTCTCTCCCTGCCTGCTGCTCCCCCTGCTTGCGCTCTCTTTCTTTCTCTCTGACAAATAAATAAAATCTTTCAAAAATAATAAATAAATAAAATCACTACTACATATGCAGGCCCCTGGGCCCAGTGCTTTAGTCAGACTGGACTCTTCCTTAGACATTCTTTACTTGCCCACCTCCTTACCTTTGGTCACTCAGAGCTCTTTAGGACTCAGGCAGGCCAGGTGGCCATAGAGCCTATTGTTTTCAATTTAGTCAAACAGCACTAAGAGGACACCACAAGGAAGTGACTTTAATTTAATACAGAAATCAGGTGTCAGGAACCTTTCTAAGTGCTTTGGAAGGATTAACTCAGTTCTTGTAACAACCCTATGAATTAGGTACTATTATAATCCTAATTCAGAACCTTAGGAAACTGAAATACTAACGAGTTATGTCATGTGCCCAAGATAAAAATAAAGAGCTAAAAAGCAGCAGAGCCAATCTTCAAATACAGATGGTTGAAGATAGTTAAGAGTCTGTGCTCTTTAACTAATCACCATGCCATCCGTCCTAAATGCTTGCTGGGGCCTTGCCATGGTGAGCAGTTCTAACTAAGGTTAGCAGTCCGAGGGAAGCTTGACACCAACGGGCCGGACCAAGATGTAAAGCCAAATGGATCAGGAATGACATACATGGATGTGTGAGAAGGTTCAAGGTTGGCAGTTGCAAGTTGAGCAGACAGGAATTACGTAAGCAAAGTTCAGGGCTCATGACCGCTTTGGATGCAGTGCCCGTGACTTCTGCTGCGGTCATGTCGGGAGTGGCTCAGGGATCTGATGCAGGCATGTCTATCTCATAGTCATTTTGTGCCCCTGTCTCCACAAGAGATGAGCCTCCAGAGAGGAAGATATGTGTTCCTCACCTCTGTCACCTCCACAGTGTCTGACCTAACAATTTTATTGAGTGGACCAATGTCTACCAGATGCCCGTGTGTGCTAGGGACAATATAGGGTTTAGGAGCATTTCATGGTTCCCTCCCTTGGAGTTGCTTTGATGCATTTTCTCTGATTGGATCTGTAAATTATATTTGTACAAGACATCTGATTACCAAGGGTTTTCTCCACAGTCTTTGCAGAAGATCTATAGATCCCCTTAAAACAGCGGGCTATCTGGAAATGAATTAGGGCTGGGGCTTAAAGACACCACCCCAGGGGGTTTTCATTAGAACTGCAAATATATCATAGATTCTGTGCCATTTGGCAAATCAAACTGGATCCCAATAAAATTGCTACATGGCTCAATTATAGGCATCGTGCCTTTGCTTCTCTGTATTCCCTCTGTGTCTTGCAGAGACTCTAAATATAGTGGGTTTGCTATGTCTGCTAGGTGATAAGTAATGGTAGTGAAAATTTTGTATCTGAACACTTTCTCTTTTTGTCTTTTGAAGACTAAAAGTGTTTTCCTTGGGGGAAAGTTGGCTGTTACAACATGGAAAGATCTGTGTTATTTGTCACAAGTCTCCAACTCTAGGATTTAACAATAGCAGAAAAAGTTTGAGATAAATTTCTCTATTTTAAAAGCATACAGGGGTGCCTGGGTGGCTCAGCGGGTTAAAGCCTCTGCCTTCAGCTCGGGTGTGATCTCAGGGTCCTGGGATTAAGCCCCACATTGGGCTCTCTGCTCAGTGAGGAGCCTGCTTCCCTCTCTGCCTGCCTCTGCCTACTTGTGATCTCTCTCTCTCTGTCAAATAAATAAATAAATAATCTTTAATAAAATAAAAGTGTACAAAGGTAAGTTCATTCTGTTTATTATTGACTATCAACCTAGACTCACAATGTTTCGCTTCCACTTGGGGTAAAAAAGAGGTTTTTATGGCCATTTCCCCTAAATCACGTAATTACAGGGATTTTGAAATTACTGGAACTACTCTCTGACCTTCAGACAGAACTATGTTTTCAAACTTCCCTGAGCAGCTGAGAATTTGTCCTGTTTTTAGATTCCTTTAGAGCAGATTGCACAACTATCACCAGTAACCTGTTATGTTTAATGGCTCGAGTCTTATTTCTAATCTCATCTTCTCTGTGACATTTCTTTCCCTTCCTCTCTTCAGTGGAGCTGAAGAACAACTGGGTAACTTTGGGTAATTACTTTGTGAAGTCATTTCTCTTAAGAAGAGACATGAGAAAATTTAGGAAACGGACGTAGTGGAATTATACACACCTGCATGTGGGGCCTTCCTGGAAGATGCTTGTATGAATATAGAGAAGAGTTACTTGGATATATGGTGTAACTGATCTTGGAGTACAGGTATTTGAGGTCGCGTCCTGCTTTAACTCTGACTTATTATGTGGCTTTAATGGAATATTATATAATCTTTATGAGATTCAATTTCTTTATGTGTAAAACGGGATCATAATAACCCAACAATGATGTTTCAGACACTGAGATACTGTGCATGTATGAAGCATGACTTGTGTCCCAGGTTTAAACCCCCAATCCTTTTCCATTTCGACTGCACCTTTAGAGAAGACATTATTCTTTATCTTCTATTAAAAAGATCTAAACCATATTTCTTTTGGGTTGGGAACATAGCCCTTTAGCCTCAATTCATTATTACTCAATTATCTCAAGAGAATGGGAAATTATATTCAGGTGCCTACTTTCTTCATGAGGTTGTAAGTTTTTTAGGGCAGGGATGCTGCCTTATCAATCTTTATAGCCTCTGCCGTGTGCCCAGAGTACATATTTAGCAAATATTTATCGGTTTCAAAAATGATGTGATTGAATTACTTATAATACTTCAAATGTTAACTGGTTTCCTAAAGGGAGACTTGACGTGCCAGTAAGTACTAGTAATCTCTTCCCATCTTCAAGTGTATAGAAGGATGTTTCCCTTCCCATCCTCCATATTTATCATCATGGAGATCCTTAATATTGGTAATATAGCATATCCAAGATCCTGGAAATTCTTCTTTGCCCTGAAACTGTATGTTTGTCTTAAAAGAGAAAATTTTAGTGCTTATACAAATTGGTAAATGAATTACTAGACAAAGAAGTGAGTAAGATATTAAAAAGGAGACGTGATTGAAAGAAGCAGTGAACAATTAAATGGCAAATATTTTACTCCAGGAACTTGGCTAAATCATTTGAAAATCTTAGGGCCAATTATGTGAACTCTGGAGACTGTTGGGAGGGTAGATACAACTATGTGGGTGCTGGAAAAGAATATGTCTTTTCTTTACACAAGGATCCAGAACTAGTTCTCATGAATGCCTAAAATACTTGGTGTGGTGTTTTATAGTCACGTCAGGAGGGGTTTTTTTTTCCCTCCCCTTGCTTTAAGAGAAACTATTGTCCTCTTGAGCTTCTTTTCAAATACAATTTGTTTCATGTTGGGGTATGTTGTTGAATATTTGTAGCAACTTCAGAAATTCCTTTAAGCTTTTCAGTTTAGCTATACGATTTAAACCTGTTCCATTTAATAGGCAAATTTGCCAAAAGGGGCATAAATAAGAAAATTTTAGCTTTCCTCTTTTTTTTTTTTTTTTTTTTCCTTTTAGTTGACCTTGTTAAACAAAAGAACTACTTAAGTCCACCTTCCACGGGTTGGGGAGGTGGATGAATAAACACTTTCTCTCCTAATTGGAATTGGGCATCTTGCACATTTGGCTTAGATGGGCTGATGGTCCAAGATCCCAGAGCCCACCAACCAGACAATGTTTTTGGGTGGGCACTTGGGCCACGCAAGACCACCTAGACCCAACTGCAGAAATTTCTGATCCATTAATAGAGACTCATTGCTACTCATCACGAATGCAACCTTATCATTTCTCACAGTACAATACTCCAGGCCTTTGATAGGAAACCCTCTTGCCATCCAGGTACAGAGAATACTGACACCGTTTACATATGTGATTTGAATGACAGGTATTGTACAAAGGAGTGATACATTCTGAGGGTTCCTCTTCACAGCAAGGGGTCCCTGTGATTAGAGCCGGTCCTCCAGAACTTTCAAACTATTTTGAAAGTTCTAGATGCCTTTCCTATTCTTAGTGCAAACCCGGGAAATAAGCCAGAGTTAAACTACATGGCTGGAAATTAATTTGGAATCTAGGATTTCATCCTAAATGTACACCTATCCTAGTAGGAGAAATGATATAAAATGTCTTCTGTCCATATTTGTTGTAACCGCTTTCTAATTTATTCTGGGAATTATCCTCTCAGCGTGAATTGAGTTGAGCTGAAATTATTAATATTTCTTTATTCTTTATTATTTATTAATAATTATTAATAATTGATCATGGTAGTAGTTGTAAGAAAACAACTTCCAGTTTCTCCATTACATATGCAAATATTGGGTCACTGTGCTTGTTGAGAAATGGCAAGCAGGTTAAGGCGGACAGAGGCAGAAGGACAATTCTTCAGCTTCGGAAGCAGTCTTTCCCCTTCAGGGTAGGCAATGTCTTCCCTGATGCATTCATGAGAACAGAAAACTCCAGAAGCAGAAAAACCGTAGGGGTGACTTCTAGGTAGGTAAAGAGCTCTGCCTTCATTCTGGCTAGACAATAAGGAATCTGGGGGTCTGGGAAATGGCCCTACAGGCTGAAATTAACAAAAGCCTTTTTCAGGTGGATGGAGGCAAGTAGCCAGGAAGGATGGACCAGGACATCGGAATAGAGTACAAGACAAAAGTCTCTCAACTACCTTGTTAGGCATATTTTCTAAATTTTTACTCTCTGTGTTAGCTTTCTTTGTAAGTACTCAACCTTCCCATAAAAGCTTATTTGATAGTTATAGATTTGCTAGACCTTGAAAATTATAAAGAGAAGAAATGGGTGAGAGTTTTGGAGATGATATCACAAAGCTTTAACACCAGGGTAGTGGCAAAAAATAATAATCAGCAAACACTCCCAAGAAGGAGAAGGAGAGCTGTGTGACCCACTGCTTTAACCCTCTGCATTGATCCTTAGAAGGTGCTGAATTTTACCAGATTAAGAAAAGTGATTTTACCCTCCAGGTAGGATTGGAGCACTTAGCCTATCTATGAATGACACATTTCCATGAGCCAGTGAGGTTACATAAACACAGAGATTTGGGGACCAGCTTGGGACATCCATGATACTTTGCATTTGAGAAGTTTTATTTTATGACTAAATGCAGACATTTAGGAATAAAGGGTAGAAAAAATCTATCATAACACTAGAATGTTTATTCTCAACAGCAAATATTTATTGATAAGGAGAAAGCCATGTAATAGGGAGAAGAGAGATCTCTCAGAAAAAAGGTGATGAACTGACCAGCAAGAAGATCAAGAGGGTTGGCCCCTTATGGAAAAGTTTCTAAGAATGCTGTAACTCAGGAAGGGTAGCTGGCATATGGGAGGTAGCCTCTAGATGGCCCCCTATGATCCCCATTTTCTGGTATTCACACCTTTGTGTAGTCCCCTCTTGCAATGTACCAAAGTTGGGCTGTGTGACATATAGCGTATACAACTGAAAGTGATGATATGTTGCTTTTCAAATTTGTCTATGAAAAGATTTTGACTTCCATCTTGGGAAGTTTCGTTCCTTCCTTTCTTTCCTTCTTTCCATCTTTCTTTCCTTCTTTCCACCTTCCTTCCTTCCTTCCTTTCTTTCTTTCTTTCTTTCTTTCTTTCTTTCTTTCTTTCTTTCTTTCTTTCTTTCCATCTTTGTTCCCCCTTTCTTTCTTTCTTTCTTTCTTTCTTTCTTTCTTTCTTTCTTTCTTTCTTTCTTTCTTCTCTTTCATCTCTATTTCTCTCTATCATACATCAGTTTCTCTGAGGGAAGTCATGCCATGAGCAGCCCAGTGGAGAGGCCCATGTGGTAAGGAACTGAAGCTACTTGGCAATAGCCACAGGAATGAGGCTGTAAGCAAATCCTTTAGCTCCAGTCAAGTCTTCAGAAACTGCAGCCCTGACTGATACTGTAACTGCAGCCTCACACAAGATCCCGAGACAGAATCATCCAGCTAAGTCAGTCCAGATTCCTGACCCTCAAAAACTATGTGAGATAATAACGTTTGCTGTTTTAAGTTGCTAAATTTTGGGACAATTCGTTACACAATGAGAGATAATGATGGCATGGCAGTATAGAGCCAAGAAGTCCATAAGAGAACGTTAAATAGGGGAGACAGATTCCAATCTCACCAACATCCCAGCACATTTTCAGCACATCTTCTGATATGATGGGCTTTGAGTTGAACACTAGTTAAGGGATAAGATCGTGGATTAGCTTGTCCTCATCTTCCAATAAAATGGGGAGGAAAATGCCAATTCTGGACAATAGAAACTCAACTGGAGAGGACCAAGTGGAGTCAATGTTCAGGCAGAGAGAAGATTTTGGGAATCTATGTTAGAGTGGGAGGAAGTACCAACACAGAGGAGAAATGAGTTCCTAGAGAAACTTGTTTCCCACAAATCTTCTAATTCAAGAGGGAGAGAAGAATGATCATTCAAAACAAGAAGGGCTTCAACTTATTTTTCACCAGCAGAGTCAGAGATCACTTGGGAAAGGGGGGAGGGGGCTAAGAGCTAGGCATTCACCATGATCCTTTCAAAGTGCTCTTTCAGGGGCGCCTGGGTGGCTTAGTCGTTAAGCGTCTGCCTTCGGCCCAGGTCATGATCCCAGAGTCCTGGGATCAAGCTCCGCGATCGAGCCCCGCGATCGAGCCCCGCGATCGAGCCCCGCGATCGAGCCCCGCGATCGAGCCCCGCGATCGAGCCCTGCATCGGGCTCTCTGCTCGGCGGGAAGCCTGCTTCTCCCGCTACCATTCCCTCTGCTTCTGTTCCCTCTCTCGCTGTGTTTCTCTCTGTCAAATAAATAAAAATCTTTAAAAAAAAAAAAAAAGCTCTTTCAGCCTTCTGGAAAAAGGGGGAGCACAGAAGCCCATGAACAGCCTCTCATGAGAGGGAAGCAAACCCAAGGAAGGAGACTTTAAAATCCCAACTCTGAGAAGTCATTCTCTTATTTTGATTAATTAAATTGCTATGTCAAATTTCCATATGGGTGAGGTGAACAAAACAGCAAATTGAACTACCTGTCTTGTGCTAGGAATCCTATCCAGCTTAACAGAAGACTCCATGGAAACAGTGAGGGGAAAAGTAACTTTAGAAGCAATTGCCTGACAAAATCAACCCCAGCAGAAGGCTGTGGCATGCTCTTGGAAAACTGACACAACCATGATAAAATAGGAACTGGTTGAGAGCAGCCAGTTAGTGATTGGGTCCTGAGAGGTCCAATGCATCCCAGGGAACTAAGAGTCATCATGGTGCAGACTGTCTCTAAGATCTCAGTTAAAAGACACTGGATAAGGAAAGTCTCCCACACTGTGGGGAGAGGAAATAATCTCTCTGAACCCTTCCCTCTTGGAGAGGCTGTGAGCAGTGAGAGATGAATTGGAGGAAAGAGAAGGAAGACACTAAAGACTGATCTATGAAGCAGATTACTCTGCCAGCCCCATCCCCAAGCAAAGGCTATTCCAGCAAGAGATCAGGGAAATGGAGAAATTAGACACTAAATAATAATCTATAGGTGATTCCAAGAGGGAAAGCAAATAATGGGAAAGAGTTGGGGATAAGTGTCCTTCTGGCACCAAAATGTGAATTCTACATTTTTTTTTTATTAGAGAAAATGGCTTCACATTACAGTACTCCTCATCTATTTTTCACATCTGCTTGCCAATAATTTACTTAGACTTCAGACAAAATAGTTGATTGTATTATAGAACAATATGAATGACACATGTTCAGTGAGAAATAAAAAATAGGTTATAAACGGTATATGCAATATAAGTCTACTTTTGTTTTTTAAAAGCATAAGTGTTATATAAAAAGATGCTCAATATCATTAGTAATCAAATTAATGCAAATTAAAACACAAATGAGATATCACTATATATCTGTTAGAATGTCTTGTTGTTGTTGTTACAATAGCCTGTGCTGGCAAGGATTAGAGCAACTAGAATGTTCATTCATTGCGGGTGTGAATGCAAGCAAAAAACAGTTTGGCAGTTTTACTTTATATAAAGTTTTTGTATCTTTTTTTTTTAACTGTATAAAGTGAAGGGCATTTTTATACTTCATTTTTTAATAACTTATAAAGCATAAAGTTTTTCTTTATAAACTTAAACACATCATGCAATCTAATAATCTTACTCCTGGGTATTTACCAAAGAGAAATAAAAAATGTTATGTTCACGCAAAAACTTGTCATATATGTTTATGGTGGCTTTATTTGTAATTGCCAAAGCCCAAATGTTCTTCTTCAGCTGAGGAAGGGATAAACTTAATATATCCAATGGCATATCACAGGCAATAAAAAAAAACCCCACAAACTACGAATACATGCAATAGCATGGAAAAGGCTCAATGAGTAAAGTTAGGAAAAAGAAGGCTATATACTGTACGATTCCATTTATAAGGCCTTCTGGAAAGGCACAAGTGTAGGGGCAGTATACATCAGTGGTTGTCAGGGGCTGGGTGGAAAGAGAGATTGACATGAAGGGGACATAGATAATTTGTGTGGGTTCTAGAAATGGAATATATTTCAATTGATACGGACTTGACTAATGACGTGAATTTCATTTTTAAAATTTCTATTTTTTATTATTATAATGATTGCATATTTTATTTTATAAATACAAAGAGGTAGAAAGAAAAAATTAAATTACCCTTTCTCTGTACAGTTCTGCACATTTTAATAAATGCATGCAGTTGTGTAAATGCTACATGAATCTAGCTTCCTAAATACCATCCCCCACTAAATAGAACTAGAGATCCTTGAAAAAAAATGGATTCCAAAGTTCAGGCAGAGAAAATACCAAATGAGCCTGGAATATCTCATTGTCCCAGAAAATTCAGATTTGCTCAGAGAATGAAAGAATAACAGGGCCCTATCAAAAGGGCACAGGAGACATCTGTAGAGGGCTCTTGGACAATTTAGACATCAAAATAAATAATGGTAGCAATGGATTATAGCCCACTGAGTAAAATAGAAATCCATGAGCCCATACTGACGTACATACATACATACATAAAGGAAAGCTCTTCTTCCTTACTGTAGAACGCCTACTCATTAAACATAGGAGAAATAAGAGTTTAAAAATCTTCAATGAAGGCTAAAGCAAGTATGTCAAACATTGCTGAGCAACGATATATTTATATAACCTCACAGTGGAGTCACCTGGAGGACACCACCCTCATCAAGTGATCAAAATTAATGTTATCGGTAATATGTGTCTTGATATACTGATACAAAATGAAGGACATCCCATCACCTCCATGATTTTCCTGACCAAAATGGACAACTAAGTGTGAGGAAAGAGTGGACAAACACAAACTGAGGATAGCCTACAACATAACAGCTGTATTCTTTAAAAATAACAGGGTTAATGAAAACATAGAAAAGCCAAGGTACTATTTCAGTTTAGAGGAAACAAAGAGACGTGACAACTACATGCAATGTCTACCTTTGGACTGGATCCTTAATTTACTTTTTATTTATTTATTTTATTTACTATTTTATTTATTTTCTATTTCTACAGGACCACTGATAAAATTCAAATATGAGCTATGGATGAGATAATCGCATTAAATCTATGTTAAATGTCCTCATTTTGACAATGAGAAATATAACAAAGTATTTAGGAGGAAAGTCAACACGATATCTCCAATTCATTCCTACATGCTTCAGAAAAAAATGAATTCACTGTAAATAGAATGATAAGGCGAATACAGTAATATGTAAAAAATTAGTGAAGCTACATAAGGGCATATGGGAGATGTATGTATTATTGCAACTTTTGCAAGTTTAAAATTATGTCAAAATTGGTTATATAAAATTATGTTAGGAATGTACTAGAGCTGGGGCCCCTGGGTGGCTCAGTGGGTTAAAGCCTCTGCCTTCAGCTCAGGTCATGATCTCAGGGTCCTGGGATGGAGCCCCACATAGGGCTCTCTGCTCAGCAGGGAGCCTGCTTCCTCCTCTCTCTGCCTGCCTCTCTGCATACTTATCTCTCTGTGAAATAAATAAATAAAATATTAAAAAAAAAAAAAAGGAATGTACTAGAGCTGGTCTGTACCAGTCATTGACTCCCAGTGAGCAAGCAGAAATGCAACTAAGTTTTTAGAACCCCTTAGGGGAAGTTGCCGGAGTGTTTACAGGAACCCTAGATGTTTCTTAAATCTAAATCTGGTGGGATCTTCATCCAGCATAGGTGGGATCATATGTAGCTTTATAACCCTGTGGAGACTTGAGGAGACCTATTTTCAACTGAGAACGTGCTGGGTTACTGCTTTATTTATAGATCCTTCCCCAAACCTTTCCATGTATTTTGCTATTCCAAAAAAAATTTTCTTAAGATGATTTATTGGCTTAGCATATATACTCTCTACAAACCTAAATCCCCTATTGCACTGTATTTTGCCTGGTCTTAAATGTGTAGGACAGAAATGAGGCCAGAAAATGTGTGGGAATATTAATCAGCTGAAAAGGCTGTATGAGCATTAAAGTTATAGTATCTCCAAATATTCTTCTAGTCCTGGCTGAGGACATAAAGGGACATGTGGGAGTTTTGTGGACTTTTCTTATCTCTAAGTACATATCACCAGTTCCTCCATACTCTTAAAGCTTTGTACTACCTCAAGCAATGAGGAAAGATACTGACTAAAATAAATAAAAATAAATAAAATTTATTTTAGTGACTAAAATAAATAATTATTTAATAATTAATTAATTAATAATTTAATCTGCATTAAAAATTGACATTAGCCTCGTATAATGGAGATATGGCAGAATCTGGTATCAAAATAACTGGATACAAGTTTGGCAAAACCACTCCATCTTTCTGTTTCCTCTTCTTTATAACAGAACACACCTTCTGGTTTTGGGAGGTAAGTAGAGAGTTCTTATATAACAAAGAAAGCAAATGAAAAATGATAACCACAAAGGAAAAGATTGATAAATTGGACTACATTAAAATTAAGAATTGTTAATCAGAAGACAACATGAAGAAAGTGAAAAAGCAAGCCATAAGCCAGAAAAAATGTCTTTAATAAAAATGACAAAGATTTACATCTAAAATATATTTATTTACATCTAAAATATATTAAGAAGTCATACCAATTAATAAGAAAAAGACAGGTAACCCAATAGAAAAAAAAATGAGCAAGGGATTTCAACAGCTATTTTAGAAGAAAAGATATCCAAGTGGGAATAAACACATGAAAAAGGGCTCAATCTCATTGGTAATAATCAAAGAAATGCAAATTAAAATGAGATCGTGCTTTAGTCCCCCACCCAAAAGTGTGAAATTAAAAACCAAATAGCAATGTGCTAATGAGTAGCCAGAACAAAAATATTCATTTGCTGTTGATGGAGATGTAAATTGTTATAAACAAATGAAAACAATTTGACATAGATAAGTATGTACATTGTTTGTGACCCAACAATTCCACTACCTGATATATTTACCCTAACATATGCGTACGCGCACTCCAGAACACAAGGAGAAGAAAGTTCATAAAAGTATTATTTGCATTAGCCAAAACCTGACAAGGATCCAAATATCCATCAATAGTAAAAGGATAAATAAATTGCAGGATATTCATTCAATGAAAATACTTCATTGCAATGAAAATGAATGAACTATAGCTGGAAACAATATCAATAAATCTCCAAAACATTATCTTGAGTGAGAGAAGCCAGGCTCCAAAGAAGACATAGAGTACAGTTCTATTTAAATCAAGTTAAACAAACAAACAAACAAACAAAAAAACTTTACAGTGTTTGAGGATGCATATGTGGGTGGCAAAATTGTAAAGAAAAGCCAGGAAGTGTTGGTAGTTCCCCTTGGGGTACAAATTGGTGTGAGAGTTGAGGAGGCCAAGAGGGAGTCTGGGGTTTCTGACAATGGTCCATGACCGGGAGGTAGTTCTGCAGTTGATTGTCTTAATTCCTTGAGTTGTACATGTTTTGTGTATTTTATTATATATTCATTATATTTCATAATAAAGGAGTTAACTTTTATTTTAAAGGACTTAATTCTATCAGCCCTATCAACATCATACATTCTGTTACAAGTCAAGTAAGAAATGTAAGGGCATTTTTAGAACTATAAGTTGCCATATGTCTATAGTATCATTATTTTTAGTAATAGCAATAGGTAAATACTTATAAAGAACCAAAGAGCCATTCTTAACAATGAAAGTACTCAAGTAGCATATCCTCAATTGAAAAATCACATTTCTAAGGGCATAATGGCTACTAGCCGAAAGCTCTGTTAAAATAAATTCATCCTGTCTAGACCAACTCAGCATCAAAAGTGAAAACAGATGACTTAGCTATTTCCTTTTCTTTTAAAATATGTCTAGTAATGCTCACTGATAGGACTTTGGAGCTAAATATGTGAAGATTAAGTCAAAAAGCTCAGGGTAAGAATTGAAAACCAAGGAGGAAAGTTTTAATTGGAAACCTAGAAGCATTACAGAAAATACTATGTTTCTTCTGGCTTCTTGTGTATAGCTGATGTTTATTTTAAATGGTTACTATTATTATTGATAACATCTATAATAAGATGAATAATAATAAATACTAACTACATATGCTGAATTTCAGAGAATGTTTTACTTAATATCATTCACTTTGTAACTTAATGAGGATCTTTTCTTCAGTTCTCTACACCCTACCATGTCTACAATCTGTTATCTATTATTGATAATAAATTATTAATACATTACTTTCATAATGCTATTCTCTCTTCAGGGATTTAGTAACATACATAAACACAGAAGCTTTTATGGAAGAAATTATTTGTATATCTCCTTGGAGTTGTATACTATAGCCTTTGGAATAATCCTCAACTTTCCCTTTTCTCCCTCCACAACGAATCATAACGAATCAGTCACCTGGTCCTCCTGATCATATTTCTGTTTTGTTTTGTTGTTGTTGTTGTTGTTGTTGTTGTAAAGATTTTATTTATTTGACAGAGAGAAACACAGCGAGAGAAGGAACACAAGCAGAGGGAATGATATGGGAGAAGCAGGCTTCCCGCTGAGCAGGGAGCCGGATGCGGGGCTCGATTCCAGGACCCTGGGATCATGACCTGAGCCGAAGGCAGACGCTTAACAATTGAGCCACCCAGGTGCCCCTGTTGTTTTTTTAATAAATATTAAATTTATTTATTTATTTGACAGGGAGAGAGAGAGAGAGAGATCACAAGCAGGCAGAGAGGCAGGCAAAGAGAGGGGGAAGCAGGCCTGCTTCCCCATTGAGCAGAGAGCCCGATGTGGGGCTCGATCCTGGGACCCTGAGATCATGACCTGAGCTGAAGGCAGAGGCTTTAACCCACTGAGCAACCCAGGCACCCCATACTTCTGTTTTGATTCTTTAAAAAAAAACCTCTGGATTCTATATTTTCTTCCTTCTCACTGGAAATGGTTTAATGCTCACCTATGAGCTATTAAAATGACCTCCTCACTGGCTCTTCTGCTTCTAATCTCTATCTCCACGAACTCATTCTTTGCATGAAACATTTTCCAAACACAAGATTCGATCCTCTCTTTTAAATCTTGATGGCTTATTCAGCTTCTGGTTTCCTCTCTTGCCGCCCATCCCTCCCTGACATTCCCATGGACTCCAGGCATACCTAAAGCTGTAATTACCTGAACCTTGGGCATTGTCCCAACCCAGACTTCCTGGCCTGTGTAAGCTTCCCATGTCTCTCTACTGGCACACAGTAGGCGTTCAGTATGAGTTCATTGGCGCTAAGGCTATTACACTTGTACGGAAATACACTTGGTTCCCCCAGGCATTTAATTGCTTTCCACTTTGGGCTCCCAAAGTGATTTGTTCCTATCTTGATTATTCTTTTGTAGCTCTTTCTTCTTTAAGACCAACAGCCCTATTTCATTGACCTCTGTATTGGAATAGCACCTCGCATATAGTCAGTGTTCAGTAACATGTAACTCTTTCTTCTTCTTCTTTTTTTCTAATCTTTAGGGACCATAAAAGCAATGATAGCAAATGAATAAGGAAAGATAGGTCCTCTGGGGGACCTATCAATGGCTGCTGCTAGAGGAGAAGTGACCCCTTCATTTCAGCCTTTACATTGTTCGGATATTCAGTAACTAACAATGAGATGTTTCCTCCATACCAGTCACTGCGCCAGGTCCTGGGCTACTGTGAGTCATAACCCTATCGTCAGGGCAGTCCATACCTGGTGGAATAATGTAGCTATCACGAGTTGGTCTGAGCACAGTAGCTTCCCATTTGCCTTCACTCACAGGAGATGCCTGGAATATCCCATTCCGAAAGGATCAGCTTTTCTTTTTTTATCTTCGCCTTTAAAATAGCTCCTTTCATCATCAGTGCTCATAAAAGCATTTCTCAGCTCCTCTGTCACTTGACCTGAGGTTTTCTAAGTATCCCCCGAAGAATCTGTTTTGAAAAAAGGAATCTTCAGTTGTGATGATGTGAAATTGATCCTCGGTCACATGTTCTCCTTACTCAGACATCGACATTAACCACCATCCTATTAAGTGGCGCCAATTATGCTGGAGAGCCCATCATGTGTCCTTGGTGTGAGCTCACCCCATTTGAATGAAATCCTTCAGATTACAGGCCTTGCCGAGAGTAAATAATCACAGACCATCAAGTAAGCTTTCCTCTTTGCAATCAGTTCTAAGGGTGGATGGCACAAGATATGATTCTAAAGTAGTCCTTTTGCTTAAGAAAATGATCTTCTTCTTTTCTAATGTAATTCATTTAATATCTTTTTAGCCCCAACAAAAAGACTTTAAGGAAAGTTTATATGTTAATTATTAAACATACACATTAAATTCTCATCTTCTTGGCCAAGTTGAGAATAAAAGTCAAACTTCTGGTTGACTATATTTCTATGTATGTCATTCATAGATGATCAACCTTCCAAGATTTAGAGTTGGTAAGATTCACATAACATTGTAAATATGCAGATATAATTTAGCCTAGCCTCAAGGAAGCATGAATTAGAGCCAACTTCAGATACTTCCTCACATAGCTTGAAATTCTCTTCATGTTGTCATTTTTCCTAAACTTAAACCAAATCCTAGGTCTATTTCAGTCAACATTGAGAACATGGATGCTCCAAGGGGTCCAGTTATTCTCAGCTTAGTATGACTCAGCATCAGATTGGTTGTCTCCTGGAAAAATCTTAGTGAACATTAGCATCAGATAGATTTTCCCCTTGAATCTAGCTGAAAATAGAGGCAGTCAGATCAATGCAGTTTAAGGAATAATGAGCTAAGAGAACTGGTGAATGTAGATTGGATTGTAAAGAGTAGATTGGATGGTTTCTAATGAGGGGCTTTGGGTACCAAAGGAAAACATGTGACTATCCAGTACTCGGAGGAGAGTTTACCAGGTAAGCTGCTTTCAGCAGCAAGGGGCAGAAAACTTCAGATAAAATTGGCTTACACAGAAGTCAGGTAGACCACCAAGAGTTCAGCTCCATTTCCCTGCCATCTCTTGCCTTCGCCTTTCTCTGCATGTTGACTTCATCTTCAGCCTCGGAGCAAGTAAGGGCCGTAACAAGTCCAGGTGCCAACTCCGGATCCAGCACAACAATGTCCAGAGGAAGATGGCCCCGTCCGTTCCTGGTGTCACAAGATGGCCAAGCCTTTCCCCAAAGTTCCCCAGCCAACTTCCCCCTGCTGCTGTACTATTGAAATTATGTCAGAAACAAGGGCCTGTCTTAGTCTCTGGCCAGGGGAATGAGAATGCCATGATTGCTTCTGAAGGTAGAGATGGGGCCACTATCACTTTGAGCACCTAGCCCCTAGAGGAGGATGGAGACCTAAACAAAAGTGGAGTTCTATTAGCACAGAAAAACAAGAAAACGGGTTATTGAGTAGGCAGCCAGTGTCTGTTACAAGGGGTGAAGAATACATGATCTGTGAAGTGGAAGAGAAAGGAGAAGACACAAGAGGGGAAGGCTCCAAATATACAATTCATGACCTTCAAGCTTTTCCCTGGAGCTCTACTCTGGCTTTAAACTCATCTTTAATTAATATCCATTATCATTGTATACCAGTCACAGCAACACCTGCCAATAGGACCCACTAATAGAAGCAGTCTATTAATGGAATTATTGGGTATACTATTTAGGGCGTTTTGCTTCCTTTTCCCCACCAAAGCTAGTATTCAACAACTATGTTTTGTAACAATGATTTCACACACAAAATGCAACATGACTCCTGTAATTTCATGAAATATTAATTTGATACATGCATGGATACTAGTGTTTTATGATTTAATACTAAGGGGGGATTATATGTTGTTTAATTTACTATTTAATGCATCGTCATTAGTTCCATTTTCTAGTATTCTGGTATCGTGTCTGGTATCATCCATTTACTTATTCAAGTAATATTTATTATCTACATATTTTATGCCAAGCATTAGTCAAAACTCCAAGAATACAAAGTTTGGTGAAAACAAAGAGTTCACATGAACAAATGGATAAGTAGGCTTAGAAGATTTAATCTTTTAAGAGATACTCATATTTTAAAAATCATTCAAATGAAACCAGATCTTGTGAGAAGAAGAAAAAAAAGCCAAATTTTCTTCAAACAGAGAAATTTCCTGATGCATAAGTAATATTGTGTTTTAAGAATTATTTTCTTAAGAGCCTCTTGTGGACCTGAGTTTGCCTTTTGGAAGAAGCTGTTGGGAAATACAAGTCTCAGTCTCTGTTGCCTTATCTCCGTAGATGGTAAACAAGGTGCCCAAACCGATGACATCATCTACCATTACACCTTTGTAAATAGTTATCTCATTATCAAATGTGAATAGAAAAATGAAAGGGGGGGAACCCACAGAATCTAGCAACAAAGCATACATTTTAAAGAATTCTATTGGTGTTTCATAAAATGTAGGAAGTCTGACAGTCAAGATAGTGGAGGCAGGAGCTATTTTTTAATAATAAGGTAATTTATGCAACTCCCTCGTATTTCCTACAATATTTTATACACATTTGCTTTGAATATTTTTTACTGAGAAAAATTGAAAGAATTCATATCCTAGGGCCCTGGGTGGCTCAGTCGGTTACGTGGCCGACTCTTGATTTGGGCTCAGGTCATGATCTCGGGCTCCTGGGATTGAGCCCCACATCGGGCTCTGTGCTCAGCAGGGCATCTGCTTGAGGAGTCTCTCTCTCTCTCTCTCTACCTCTCCCTCGGCCCCCCTCCACTTTCTCTCAAATAAATAATCTTTTAATAATTCTTTTAAAAATGAAGAATTCATTTCTCACTGCCCAATTGTAAAACTTTCCCGTGAAGTCTGCATCTTGCTTATTTTGGAGAAAATTCAAAGTAAGGCCCTAAGGGCTAGAAACAGAAATACAATTTTGAAACTACTCTCAACCAAAAATGCATTCAAATGGCAACTTCTATTTATATGCAAAAATCTTAAAGTTACCTGACATGAAAGCAGGCTAAATTATGTAAACTCACAAGAAGTGTAAGTGCATCCTTCATATCTGACTCAGTTCAACTTGATTTGATTAAATAAACATGGTGCCAAAGCCTAGATGAAGGTTAATGAGGGCATGACTAAAGACACTGGCAGTGAGAACAGCAAGACAATTAAGCAATATTGCTGCACAGGATAAAATACAAGCTCCTCAGCCTGACATGAAAGGCCCTTCACAGTCTGGCTTATGTGTGATTACCTTTCCTGCCTCATGTTTTGCCAAATTATCCCACGTTCCACCATTGAACACCATCTGAGGTTCCCAACATCCTTCACATCTCCCTGTCTTTTCCTCCAACATTTGATTTTGAATATTTTCAGGCTAATGTTTCAAGAATTTTACAGTGGGCACCCAGATGTCCACAACCTAAATTCTATCACTAATATTGTATTGTACTTATTTTATTATGTATCCACCCATCCTATCTCTCTATACCTCTGTCCATCAGAGGAAATTGCAGTGACCGGTACTTTTCTCCCTAAATACCTCAGCATGTATGTTCATTAACGAGAGATCAGTACTTATATATGGGCATTTATTTTCCTGCTGAAGTAAAATTTACATACAGTAGTAAAATGTACAAATCTTAAGTATACCATTCACTGAATTTTTAAAATAAGATTTTATTTATTTATTTATATTTAAGGAGAGAAAGAGAGAGAGCAGGGGGAGGGTCAGAGAGAGAGAATCTCAATCACACTCCCCACTGAGCCCAGAGTCCACCATGGGGCTCTGTCTCACAACCCTGAGATCACCATCCCAGGTGAAATCAAGAGTCTGACACTCAACTGACTGAGTTACTCAGGAGCACCTCCCTCCCTGCTGCAGACCCTATTCACTGATCTTTGACCAATGCCTATAATATAAATCCCCATTGAGATGTAGCACTTTACCATCATTATGGGAATTTCCTCCACACTCTTTTCTAGTCAATTCCAGCCCAGCCTTACAGAAGCATCTACTACTCAAAATTTCTTTTCCACCAGAGATGAGATCAGTTTTTCCTGTCATAGAACTTCATGTAAATGGACTATCCAGCAAGTACTCATCTCTTACTGTTTTTGAGTGTAGCTGAGTGTATAGGGGTTCATTTCTTTTTCTCTGCTAAGTAGTATTCTTCTGCATAGATAGCTCACAATTTGCTTATCCATTTTCCTGTTGTGAGAAATCTGGGCTGTTTCCAGTGTTTGGTTATCACAAATAAAGGTGCTGTGAACATTCTTGGGCAACTCTTTCTTAAGACATATGTTTTCATTTCTCTTGGGTAAATATTAGTGGAATTGCTGGGTCATAAGGTCAGTATACATTTAACTTTATAAGTTGTACAATAAAGTTTTCTGGGTCATAAGGTCAGTATACATTTAACTTTATAAGTTGTACAATAAAGTTTTCTTTCCAAAGTAGTTGTACTATATTACACTTCTCTACCAACATATGTGTAGGAGTTCTGGTTGCTTCACATACCTATCAACATTTGGTTCATTTTTTAACCATTTTTAATTTTAGACATACACACACATTCTGGGTGTGTAGTGTCATCTCATAATTGTTTAATTTGCATTTCTCTGTTGACCGATGAGTTTGAGCCCTTTTTCATATGCTCACTGCATCTATCTAGACTTCCTTTTGTAATATGTCCAAATAGTTGGCTTTTTTAATTATCGAGTTGTAGAAGATCATTACATATCTTGGTAGTCCTTTCTCAGATGTGAGTTTTTTAAATGTTTTCTCTGCTTGAAAAATGAAATCTGAATTGAGAAAATGTGGCTTACCTATTTTTTCTCCTGCTGGTATCTTTGATAATCAGAAGTTTGTCATCTTATGAAGTCTAGTTGCTCAAGTTTTTCTTTTATGGCTATTGTTTTCAGTATCTTAAGAAACTTTCATCAAGTCACAAAGATATTCTTCTGTGTCCTCCCTTGAAATCTTATGGGTTTAGCTTTTATATTTAGATCTATAATCTAACTGGATTTACTTCTTTTGTGTACAGTATGAGGTAGAAGTTAAGAATAATTATTTTCCATATTGATGCATAGTTACTGTAGAACCGTTTGTTGAAAAGGATTTTTTTCCCCACAGGATTGCCTTGGTACTTCACCAAAATCGAATGACATTCTAAGTGTAGATTTCTTTTTGGGTCCTCAAATAGAACAATTGTGTTCTATTGGTCTTGTTGATACTTATGCCAGTACCATAATTTATTGATTATTATAGCTTTATGATAAGTTTTGAAATCATATAGTATAAATGCTCCTATGCTTTTCAAGTTTGCTGTACACTCCAGGTCCTTTGTGTTTCCATTTAATTTTAGAACCAGCTTGTTGATTTCTAAAAAAAGTGAAATAAAAAGACAAACTTCTGGGACTATAATTTGCATGGCATTGATCTGTAGATCAATTTTGTACCATGTCCTTTCAAAAGAATTTTTCTTCTCCATGATTTTCGGTACTCTAGTCTTCCTGCCTGAAATACACTTTTCCTCATATTTCTCATTTTCCAATACCGCTCCTATTAAGTCTTCCCAGTCAACCTTCTCTGCAGGTAGAAGTAATTGCTTATTCCTTCTTTTGAGCTCCTATAACAACTAGCTATAAATACAACAGTAGAACTTACGGTATTATATTATGATAGTTTTTGCTTACATATCTTTCTCCCAAACTAGTCTGAAAAGTCATGAGCAGGGATCAATATCTTATTCAGAGTTATTCCCCCTTACCTAGTATAGCAAGTGACACGTAGTAAACTATCCTTTAAATGTTTATCCATTAAACTCTTTATTGTGTGTTTTACTATATACCAGAATTTACATCTTAACTGGGGACACAGAAAAAAAACGTGTATACAGATAAATGAATAAAATCATTGCAGATAATGTTAAGTGATATAAAGACAGTAAAACCAGGAAAAGAGATAGAGGCAACTGGGAGCATGGTGCAGCTACTTTACCTTAGATGACCACAGAAGGGCTCTGAGGAAGTGACATTTGAGCTGAGACATAAATGATAAAAATGGAATATCCATAAGGACTTTTGGGGGGAAGAAACTTTCGGGCAGAAAGAACAAAAAATGCAAAAGCCCTGAGGTGAAATCAAACTTAGACCAAGGAAAGGACAATTGTTGAGCAATAGTATGTCTAGCAGAGAAGGGTGTCTGAGAAAGCTTCACAGAGCTGAGGCTTGAGGAAACGAGTAGGTGTTATTCTGTAAGAGAAGTCAGAGGGAAAATATTCTAGGCAGAGGGAACTATATATGGCAAGGAGAAATACACAAAGGGGAGAGTGGTAGGAGGTAATGTTGCCAAGATAGGCAGAAGCCAAATAATGTGGGTCTGTGGACCTTGGAAAGTAGTTTGGATTTTATTCTGATTGCAAAGGAAAGTCATTAAAGTCAGAAGTCAATATGGTGTATGTTGTGTGAAGACCACTGTGGGTCGTAAGTGGCAAATAAGCATAGGTGTGTGGGGCAAGAGCAGAAGCCATGAGACCAGATGGGAGACTATTGCAGTGGAGTGGGTGGGAGATAAGGGAGATCCGGACCAGAGTTTTCAGTGAAATGGATGAAAAGTTGTCACCTTCAGGCTATATTGAAGATGTCGCACATAGGCTTGAATATGAGACATGAGGAGAGTAGGATCAAGGATGAATGCCACTTTTTCTGGCCTGAGTGTGTCATGAAACCATGTACTGAGATGAGGAGAAGCATGTTTGGGCAGGGGAGGGGCGGAGGTGGGGGGAACGCAAGAGTCAGGAGTCCACTGTGGGAATGTTAAGTTTGAGATGCCTTTAGATATCCAAGAAGAGACGTCAAGTAGGTGATTGGATGTATGAGTCGGGAACTCAGAGGAAAGGTCAGAACTGGATGTACTTCAGAGTCGTAAGCATATGGCAGGTATCCAAGACCATAGACCTGGATGAGATCACCACAAAGAAAAAAAAGAGGACTGAGGAGCAAAGGAGATTGGGAAAGAGGAACTGTTGTGAGAGGATAAAATCAGGAGCCTGTGATACCGGGGAAGCCTAGAGAAGGAAATGTTTCAACGGAGAATAATTGAGAGATCAAATGAAGTGCTGGGTGGAAAGAAAGTTGGCCTGTAAGAACCTTGCAAAATGAAATTATTTGGTGACGTTCATAAAATCCATTTCGGTCTAGTGATATTCACAAAAGCCTGATCACGGTGGATTGAGGAGTGATTATAAAAGAGAAAGAAGGAGGCAGGTAACATGGACAACTTCAAGATTTTGTCCTGAAGGTGATCAAAGATATCTAGAGTAACCAGGGATGACTTGAAATCAACGTGTTTTCATCATTTATTTTTAACATAGATGACATTAAGGCATGTTTGTCTGCCGATGGAAATAACCCAGCCATAAGGGAGAAAGTGAAAGAAAGGAGATAATTTGAAGCCGAGATCCTTAATAAGTTCTAAATAAATGAATGCTTGAATGAATGAATGAACGAATGAGGTGATGAATGTGTTAATTAACTAGGTGGTAGGAATCTTTCACCATGTATATGTATGTCAAATGACTACCATGCACACTTGAAATATATTGCAATGTTATTTGTCATTTATATCACTATAAAGCTGAAAAAATTTTCATTAAATCTGATAACTACTTTTTTTTTTAGAAAGCTTTTTTATAAAAATAAGGCAGAAACTGAAGGATACTTTTTACCTAAGGAAAACAAGGAAGTGAGGAAACCCATCAAATATGTATCCCCTAAACAAATATAGTGATTTTTCTGCTATTTTCCAACTCTTTTGTATCAGGCATAGTTGTGAAGATCACCGTAATAATACTGATATTTAAAAATATGCAGTCTTGGGGACCCTGGATGGCTTAATCGATAAAACGTCTGACTCTTGATTTCAGCTCAGGTGGTGATCACAGGGTTGTGAGATGAGCCTGCCCTCAGGCTGAATGCTCAGTGGGGAGTCTGCTGGAGCTTCTCTCTCCCTCTCCTTCTGCTCCTCCCTGTCTCTCTTCTTAAAAAAAAAAATACACACACACACACACACACACACACACACACACACACACGCAATCTCTAATTAGTATATCTATCATTGCCATCTCAACTTGCTATCAGTATTTCCCTGTTTGCGTGGTCTGAAATGCTATGAATTGCTAGCATTCACTAAAATGCTAATGGCACTGATTGAAAAAGTCCATCTTCATACATGACCCTGGAGAACTGTGAGTCAGAGTAGTCTAAAAAGTTGTATTAATATAACTCACTTTTATTTTATAATTTAAAACAGTTTATTAACATATTGAACATGAATAAATGGCTACTTTCTCTTTGATTTATGAACATATAAGCTGAAGAAATGTCCTTGTTAAAATGAGGAAATGAAATGAGAGCGCAAAATGAGGGCTTGGCCTCAAACAGAAGGGACATTTATTTCATCATAAGAGGAAGGGAAGCAGAGAACTTGGGTACTGATGCAGGTATGATGATAATCTGGGTGGTGGAAAAACAAAATAAAATAAATGAAGGGGTGAAAAACTAGAAAGAGTCTCCTTAGGACTTGAGGATTGATTAGATGTTAGGAATGGAATAGGTTTGAAAAGCTCTGAAAGTTTCCAGAATTCTAGATAAATGGGGGCAGGGGGCAGGTGCTAAAAACAGCATTGATATGTTCATTTATTCACTCACTCATTCAACGAGAAGCAGCATTGAGGTGCCTGGATGGCTCAGTCATTAGCTTCTGCCTTCAGAGTTGTGATCCCAGGGTCCTGGGATTGAGCCCCACCCAAATCAGGCTCCCTACCCTGCGGGAAGATTACTTCTCCCTCTCCCACTCCCCTTGCCTATGATCCCTCTCTCACTGTGTCTCTCTGTCAAATGAATAAATAAAATCTTAAAAAACAAACAAACAAACAAAACAAGAGGCAGCACGAACAAGATGGAAACCAAAGGAACTTCCAGTTGAGTTTACATACTGGTTCTTGACTCCATTTTCAATGAGACATTACCAGTAAATATATAACTAAATGTTGTTTTGGGGTCATGAATAAGAACCAAGGCTATTTGTTGTTCTTAAGATGTGTTCTTTAGTTAAGGTAGCTTGAAATACTCTTTTTTTTTTTAAAGATTTTATTTATTTGACAGAGAGAAACACAGCGAGAGAGGGAACACAAGCCAAGGGGATGGTAGCGGGAGAAGCAGGTTTCCCGTGGAGCAGGGAGCCCGATGTGGGGCTGGATCCCAGGACCCTGGGATCATGACCTGAGCTGAAGGCAGACGCTTAACGACCGAGCCACCCAGGCACCCCGAAATACTCTTTTTTATTATAAGAATTGCTTTTTATGGTGACTGCCTCATAACATTTGAAGACAGTTCTACATCTTTCTCCTTAGTTACAGACAGGGCACATTATTCTTTCCATAGGCTTTTTTTATACCCTATCCCCTGAACTTTACCCATATTTTGATTACATACTTTCTTTTGATATGTTGATATAATCATTTAGGTTACTGCAATATTTTAAATTGAGATACAATAGAGCTTAATGATTAAGAGTATGAACTCCGGAGCCAAATTGCCCAGATCTGAAGAATGGCTTCATCACACTCGAGTGACCTTGGGAACATGACTTACCCTTTTTAGGCCTCAGTTTCCTCATTTGTAAAATGGGAATAATACACAGAGCTTAAAAATATTCAAATGAGTGCATGTGCAAGTGGTGAAATCTGAATAAGCTCAGTGGATTGTACCAATACCAACTTCTTGGTTTTGAATATTATACTGTAGATGTTTAAGATGTTAACATTGGGGGAGTGTGAAGGAAGTGGGGATGGAACTTCTCTATACATTTCTTTGCAAATTTACATGAGTTTATAATTATTTCAAAATAAAATGTGATAAAAATGTGAATAGTAATATTACCTACTTCATAGAGTTTTAGGAGGGTTAAATGATCTGATATGATTATGCAAAGTGCTTAGAATAGTGTCTTGTATACATCAAGCATTACATAAATGTCAACCATCATTCGAAGGTGATTTTCATTATATCTGCTCTGAATCATTTTTATTGTTTAACTGTCTGAAGTCAACCATACTTCTCTTATTTAACAGCTCCTGGGAGAACTATGCATGATATGAATATTACACATGTAATGTATGTAGTATATTTACTATATATATAATATATATGTATAGTAGCTAGTCTGGGATAGCACATGCCATTCAGTTGTCATGTCTTTTTAGTCTCCTGTCTGCAATAGTGCTTTAGTCCTTGTTTTTCATGATCTTGATACTTTCAAAGGGTACTAGTCAGGTATTCTGTAGAATGTCCATACTTTGAAAGTAATCCACTAAGTCCAGCTCACACCCAAGGGGCAGGAAATTAAGCTCCACCTCCTGCTTTGGGATTATGTAAATATATTATTTGTAGTTTCTTATAAGAAAGATTTCTGGCTTATCCCTAATTTATTTACTTATTCAATCATGTATTTATATCAGTATGGACCTATAGATATTTATGTGATTCTTTGAATTATAAACCAATATGGCTGTTATTAAGTCTGTTGCTCAGATTGTTCCAGCTTTGGTCTTTAGGAATTCTTTTGGGTTAGCTCTTTATTATGGGTTATTATTTGGGTTAGCTCTTTACTAGCTCTTTATTATTTTGGGGTTATCTATTTATTATGCTAAGCATAATAAATAGCAGTGTAAGCATAATAAATAGCAGTGCACAACAAAATGGCGTTATATACAAATTAAGTATATTGGCATCCTCTAGGACCTTAATTTGGTTGACAGTTACCTTTATTATGGCATTCTGCAATAAATGCTTCCTGATATCACTGTTTTTAGTTAGTGAAACTTTTGTTCTAGAAAGTGGGGGTTCCTTAAAACTTTTCATATATTTCATATATTTCATCCACTACAAAAAAAAAAAGAACTTGGAGAGAACTGATAGAAACTTCTATGTTCCCTATGCTTTTTTACTCTCTTCTTCTCGTTCTCCTAAAAAGTGAGAAACCTGTTAAAAGAATCCTTTCATAATATTGTTTAGCCTATTAAAAATAATAGTATAGTAAACAGATCCGCTTAGAGTGAGGAAGGGCCTCATGATCTTGATATCTTGTTGCTTTAGAAATTCTAGAGGAGCATTGCCAAGTGCTTTCATATTGCCTTTCTAAATATTTATATGAGGGGTTCTTGCAGAGGCTTTTCTGAGCCATTAGGCATTCATGAACATGACTATACTGGCAGTAAGGCAATTTTCTGGAGAGAAATGCAAATGTGATGAAGTTCTTTGTATTATCTACAAGTTCGTTCAGAAAGAAACCAGAAAGCCGAGCTGCAAGAGGAACAAATGAGATTATTTGGAATCTTACAGAGTTAAGTGGATTTGTAATTTTAATATACTTAAAAAAAATAGTATACTAAAAAAACCCCAAAAAACAAACAAAAAGTATCAACTACATACTTGGTACTAGCCATTAGAACAGACACTTTTACCTTTCTTATAACCTTAGAGGGTAAACCTTTACTCAAGGTCATTTTTTTTTTTCAAGAATTTTGCTGCAAGTGACAGAAAATCCAACGCTGAAGTGGCATATACGAAAGTAAATGAAGAATGCCTGGGTGGCTCAGTGGGTTAAGCATCTGCCTTTGGCTCAGGTCATGATCCCAGGGTCCTAGTATTGAGTCCCGCATCAGGCTCTTTGCTCAGCCAGGAGCCTGCTTCTCCCTCTCTTTCTGCTGCTCCCCCTGCTTGTGTTCTCTCTCTTTCTCTCAAATAAGCAAATAAAATCCTAAAAAAAAAAAAATAAGCGGAAAAATAAAGTATGTCTATGAGCTGATATGGTGCTTCAAAGTATGCGTGCCCTTGATCTTATGCCCAAGATGGCAGCATAAGTGTTCTAGGCAGGAGAAAGGTAGAAAAGGGCACAGAGGGCACACAAGCTGCTCTTTAGCAAGATTCCCTCAAGCTTCCCCATGACACACTTCTGTTTACCCATTGGTCAGGACTTAGGCACGTAGTCACCTCTAGCTATAATCAAATTACTCCGAAAATGTGGTAGTTCTTTTTCTAAGTGGCTTTGTGCCCAGCTAAATTTTCTATGTCTACAGAAGGAAGAGAGATATTAGGGACAATTAGAAGTCCCTGCAGCAGGCATAAGTGACAAAGATGGGATTTGAACTCAGATACATGTTGCCCTCGTGTTCTTTCTAAACCAGAATTGTTCACTGGGGACAAATATAGAAAACGTGTTGAACTGGAGCCATTTTTAGCACGATCAAGTTGACTGAAAGAAAGGAACATGCATGTGACAGAGAATGCAAAGAAGCTAAAGAATTGCACGCGGGTTTCACAGCTCCCTTGACATGGGCAAAGGACAATCTTGATAAGTCTTCAGGTCCTCCTGGAAAAGAGAACCAACTGTCCATAATTCTGAACTAGACCTGTACTGTCTGATACAGCAGCCACTAGCTCTACATGGCTACTGAGCACTTGAAATGTGACTAGTTTGAGTTGAGATGTACTGTGGATTTAAATTATATACATACTTAGTACAAACAAAAACTGACATGGAACTCAATAATTTCTATATTGATTACATGTTCAGAGTATGACATTTTTATGTTATAATAATATATATTGTATATATATTATATGTACATGTATTATATATGTATATATATTATATGTATATGTATGTACATATATTATATGTATATGTATGTATATATAATATATATGTATTTATACATATAATAAAATATGTTATTAATTTCACATTGCTTTTTACTTTTTTAATGTGGCTATTAAATTTAAAGTCATTTAAATTTAAAATGTGATTCACATTTGCGGATTGCATGATATATCTATTGGAAACCAGTTTGTCTAGGAGACAAAGAATTGTCCTACAGAAGTCCTATCATTGAAACAGTTTTTCAAAATGCTCATAGGATCTATGAGAACTTGTCTCTGAGTGTTCTGAAAAAAAGATATAGCAAATCTGGCTCAAATAAATAACCCTGAGGTCATTCTCTCATCTTCAATGAAATGTGAGTGATATTGACTATCCTCTGGGTAACTTGTATGGATTCACTCCAACACTTGGATTGTACTGAGCCTCTTCAGTCCACATTTCTGAGGCATATGGCCATTGTTATTATTATTAGACGAGGTGATTTATGGAGATTACTTTTTGAAAGCACCTCTGGTTTATTCACATTCATGAGGAGGAATACTTTTAGTTTAGACACAGTAATAATAACTGGTCAACATAGCCTACTTGAAGAACCTTGAGATTTCTTTTTTTTTTTTTTTAAGATTTTATTTATTTATTTGACAGAGAGGGAGAATACAAGCAGGCGAATCAGCAGGCATAGGCAGGTGGAGAAGCAGGCTCCCCATGGAGCAGGGAGCCCAATGCGGGGTTCAGTCCCAGGGCCCTGGGATCATGAGCTGAGCCAAAAGGGCAACCAAGCCCCCCGGGTCCCTCAAGAACCTCGTGATTTCTTAAAGATTACTGAAATTAAGTCCTCAAGCCCATTTGCAAGTTATGCAGTAACTTAGTCTTTGGCTGGCTTAGAAAAAACAAATTCATTACAGCAATTAGTTGCTCTCTTGTTACACTTTTATCTATTTTTAGTTTCAAATTTCCCTTAGCAGTAATTGATCTATACTTCCCAGGTGAAAGTTTAGTGTTTTCCCAGTAGAAAGGAAGGAGGATTTGAGGAGTTCTGCATTTTTGGGTCCATTAATATTTTATCATATATTATCAGCAGTGAGTTTATCTGTTCTTTGTTCTTCTACTCTGGGAATGTTATATAGATATTTAGAATATCTTCTTACTCCAAATATTATATATATGTAGATAGACAAAGAGATAGAACCAATATTTGTGTTCTTAGCATTTTCATCAAACTCATCTCATTCCAGATTTCAGATAGTCTATTTGTCCAATCTACCAATGTAATTATCTTTTATTAACCTCACATTATTCAGCACCCACATTGTTCATTTGAACTATCTGTAAATTATACTGATATCAAATTAAAAGAATACATAATCTATAGCTTTTAAAATAAGCCTTTAAAAATAAATAAATAAAATAAGCCTTTGAAAAAGGATTTTAAAAGACTCTCTTATTTAAGAAACACTGTCCTTGTTGGCAAAAAACTAAAAAGTGTATTAATGATAAAAGTGACTAAAAGGACATAGTGGCAGTGAAGGGAGGCAGTTGCTGCCTACTCAGAGTGGATTAGTTAAAAAAAGTGCCTAAGTGATTGTTTTTAGGTAACTTAAGATATTTAATTTCTTAAAAGATTTTATTTATTTATGTTATTTGAGAGAGAGAGCATGCTCATGAATAGGGGGAGGGACAGAGGGAGAAGAAGAGAGGGTCAAGCAGACTCCCCGCTGAGCATGCAAGGAGCTGATGTGGGGCTCGATCTCCTGACCCCGAGACCATGACCTGAACAAAGATCAAGAGTTGGGTACTTAACCGACTGAACTACCCAGATGCGCCAAGATATTTAATTTTTGTACATCCCTGTCATTTGGCTGTCCCCCAAATCTTCTCTTCTTCTCGGAACAGCACCATTTATTTTGAGAAATGTGTCTGCCTTGTGTCTGCCTCTGTGTCAACCTGATGGTTCTGGCATGAACAGCCAAGTGTCATACCCAAACCAATGGCCGTAAAAATGATCACATGATGCCAAAGAGAGTTTTTCCGCAGGATTTTTCAAACTGAATTAAGGGAAGAGAGAGTCAGCTCTTCTTTGAAGAATGCAAAGGTAAAAGGGGTGTGTCCTACCATGTGATATGTTTGAGAGCATATCGCTGATATGCAAAGAGGAGCAGATGCCTGGAATATGCAGAGTTCTCAGGGGGCTTATGTATCTGGTTTCATGAATATCTAAGGCACAGATACATCCCACCCTTAATGACAATTCAGTTATAACAGCCAATAAATTCCCCTTTGCCTAGGTAAATTTGAGTCGTGTCTCCGTCAGTTGAGGACCAAAAAAGCTCTGGCTAATACATTATCCTTTGGGTAGCCAGCCTATGAGATGATCTCGTGGATCTCCCCCAGTGATCTCAAACTCTAGGAGTCACACCTTTGTGTAGTATCCTCATAGACAAAATAGGAATGTGATCAATGAAGTGTAGTGAGTGTGATGGTGTGTGGCTACTGTAGCTAGGTCATAGAAAATATTGAGTCATCTGTCTTGGTCTTTTTGATTGCTTGCAAAGGAGGAAGCTAGCTGTCATGTTGTAAGGTCACCCAAATAGTCTCAAGAAGAGGCCTTCATGGAGAAGAACTAAGGCCACTTGCCAATAGCCAGGGTCAACTTGCCACCATGTGAGTAAGCCACCTTTGAAGCATATCCTGCAGCCCCAGAAAAGCCTTCAGATGACAGCAGCCTCATGAGAGACCTGATTTAAAACCACCTACCACATCACACCCAAATCCCAGAGCCACAGAAACTATAAGAGGTTATTGTTTGGAGCCA
>CM053611.1:39916668-39978278 GCA_028646535.1 Procyon lotor
ACTCAGTGGACTTCAATGTGGGACTCAATCCCAGGACCCCAAGATCATGACCTGAGCCAAAGGCAGACGCTTAATCACCTGAGACCAGGCACCCCTGATTGACTGGTTTTTAGATAAAAGAGTAAATGAAAGCATTTCTTGACATTCAAGCATCTTATTTAGATTGTTAAAACTACAACTATAAGATGTTCTTATGTTTATGTAGACACATAATACCTTTGAAAAGCAGAACTCTGGGTAATAATCATAGTTCATGATTCTTATGTTCATGTCTATTCATTTTTACTTTCTCACTTTTTTTATTGTACTAATTTTTGTACACAGAAGAAGAGATACCCAAGACAGTCTCACAGTGACACAGCAATCTTTAGTACATTTTTTCTCGACAACAAATTCAGATACAACGCTGCCATTTTCTTGGTCATTATCCTATGAAATGCCTCTTGATTTCACTCTGTCTAGCCCTCACTTTAGTGGAATAGCTATATCAACAATTGGGCAGAAGACTACTAAAGCTACAGGAATGGGCCTTTCCAGATCAGAAAACAGCTTGGGTAAGCAAAACATGTACCAAATTTTTTAAGACAATTTTTTAATCATGTAGTTCAGTAGATTCTTCATATGCCTAGAAGTCAGAATGAATTCCAATAACACGGATTTCTTAATGGCATATGCAGAGTAACTTGATTATGCTCACCATTGATCCTAATATTGCGTCATATTCAGGTCATATAAATGTATGTGGCCGGATGTATCATCCCCATGAATAAAATATCTTGAGTTGTCATAGTGGTTCATGAGTTGATGGCTTAGATGCTCTAGAATTGCTAGATAAAAATTCTAATGTATACCATCAACTCCCCTTCCTCTGAACACTACCAGAAAGATTAAGCAATGTCTTGTGTATTTGTGCCATTAGGAGACTTATAGCTTAAATAAGGAAAAAAACAGACATATAACAGAAAGAAACAAAAAAAGGATAAGAAAATAGTGGAAAGATAGAACAATAACGAATTTGGAGAAGAAGAAAATGAAAACAGTACTACACTAGGAAAAAGTCGGGTTTGACAGTTGCCAAAAGTGTAAGCAATGTACTCAGCAATATCCACAGTGTGTTCCTTATGATGTTAGGGAACTTCAGGGGTATGTTACCATGTTTTACTGAAAACATCATGGTCTTGGCAGCAGAGGATTTAAGTCCAAAGGATATTTCTACTACCTACACTGTGAGATAATAGGTTAGGTATCCCTGAGTCCCATTACCCACAAGTGCAAAATAGGGATTAAAATATCAACTTCTCAGGGCTGGTCTAAGGATTAAACAAGGTATTTATGAAAATCACCTATCATATAGTAATAAGTACTTAATAAAAATTAGTCTTAAATTTGAATATATCTGTAAGCACCATCTCCTCATTGAACAGGCTAGACTTGGGGTCTGTATTTTAATTACCAGTCAACAAGTTTCAAAACTGGTAGCATAAACACACCCATGACTACTTCCTGCCTCTACTTTCCTCTATTATTCTGTGGATATTTAAGCCTGGCTGCAGCTTATCTATATTCTCATTTTGTTTCTGGCATTTTCCTAAACTTGTAACACAGTGTTATGTAGGATTTTGATCTATATCATTATTCCCTATGCTTCATTGTTTGTATGCCTATAATGCACCCTAAGGGGGTGCCTGGGTGGCTCAGTGGGTTAAAGCTTCTGCCTTTGGCTCAGGTTGTGATCTCAGTGTCCTGGGATCAAGCCTTGAATCGGGCTCTCTGCTCAGCAGGGAGCCTGCTTCCCCCTCTCTCTCTGCCTACTTGTGATCTCTGTCTCTCTCTGTCAAATAAATAAATGAAATCTTAAAAAAAAAAAAAATACCTCTTAAGATCACACTGACCTTTACCAATGACCATGATCCATACACACAAAAGTGAAAATGCCAACTTATATCTAGAGAGGGAATGTTTTTCCTTATTTATCCCTGTATCATCATGGTGTATGTTCTATATTTGTATTAAACTGTGCAAGATCTTAGGGAAAAAACAAATTATAGTGGTTTCCCCTTGCAAGATGAGAGTTGAGCTGGGATATGAAGTCTTCTCCTTCAGTTACTATAGACTTGGGTTCTGTAGATAAATTCCTGGATCCACTGAAACTTGTTGTATCTGTTCCTCTAGATGAAATAAGGACTACGACTAAAATTAATCTGTCTTCCTTTTTACAATACAAAGTTTTTCATCCCTCAAGATAAGCCATTAAAAAGGATACTATGTGGGGCACCTGGGTGGCTCAGTCGTTAAGCGTCTGCCTTCGGCCCAGGTCATGATCCCAGGGGCCTGGGATCGAGCCCCGCATCGGGCTCTCTGCTCTGCAGGAAGCCTGCTTCTCCCGCTACCATTCCCTCTGCTTGTGTTCCCTCTCTCGCTGTGTTTCTCTCTGTCAAATAAATAAAAATCTTAAAAAAAAAAAAAAGGATACTATGTAATTTCCTTCTCCAAAGGAATTTAAGGATTGAGTAAATACTCAAGTGACTGGGAATGAACTAACTTAATTCTAAACATTTCTTCTAGACAAAATATTTTGAAGAATCCTCTTTAGAAACTATGTGTTTATTCATTCCATCTTTCACCTTACCTTGGTTTTGTTAAAGATACAAGAATATAAAGTAAACTCTAGATTGTCTAAATCCTTTGATGCTTTTGGACACAGTGTCACATTAACCAAAGCCCCTGAATTACAATAATTGCTGTCACTTACTAAATACCTGTTAAAAACTAGAAACTGTACTAGATAGTTACCTACATTTTCTTCAATCCTCACGTTACCTTACACAAGGTTGTATTATTTTATGTTCAGGAAAATGGAGAATTAGAAAGCTTAGGTCAGTTGGCTTACTAAGTGGTAGAGCTGGGATAAAATTACAGGTCTGGCTAAATCCAAGGCACATTGTTCTATCCACTTGATCAGGGTCTCTTTCTATAGTGTTACTCACTCATTAGATTTATCCAGCCTGCTTCTTTCCATGTAAAATTATAAAAACTATCTTGTATTTTTTTTAAAGATTTTATTTGTTTATTCGAGAGAGAGAGAATGAGAGAGAGCAAGTATGAGGGGAGAGGTCAAAGGGAGAAGCAGACTCCCCACCGAGCAGGGAGCCTGATGCGGAACTCAATCCTGGGACCAGGACCAGGACCTGAGCTGAAGGCAGTCGCTTAACCAACTGAGCCACCCAGGTTCCCCAAAATTATTTTGTATTTAAATCTTAGTAGTGATAATTTTAAAAGAACAAATTTCCAAGAAGATACTACAGTCTGATTAAGCATTATTCTCTCTTTCTAATAAATTATTTTAGTTGATTAGAGGAAATTTACGTCTTTACCTGGCAAAATTACTAATTATTTGTAGAAGGGGTTCATTTGAGGCTTTAAGTTATGGGTAATGATTTGGGAGGATGGCTAATATGAAATTTAAAAGTTTTATTTATATATAACATGTCCAAATTTGAGAGACTCAAATGTTTACCTCCTTGAAAACTTAAGATGCTTCTAGTACAACTGAATAATCAGTTAAATAAAAGTCATTATGCTAATGATATTATTGATAATTTAAGATAACTGACATAATCTCTAGGAATTGTGTGTCGCTAAAAATAATCACTAGTTACTTCATAGACTTTGGTTTATAGCTTTTAATTATCCTCGTTGAGTTTGAAAGTGACAGTAAAATGTATAAAGAAAATAATTTGGTAGAAGCAAAGAATAAAGATAGTGGCTTTGTGTTCTTTTAATGTCCTTTTATTAACTTCTTTTTGTTTCTTTCCTCTTTGGTTTCTTTGAAAGGAGTCAACAGCTCCATAACGACAAAGAGGCAGGCTCTGCCAATCTTTGCTTCTGAGATACCAGTAACTGGGGAAGGAGAAGATTATTTCCTATCTTTGTTTGGTGATTCAAAGAAACTTCTTTCACACTCATTCCCTGCTGAGAAAGCCTGGAAACACTTTTCAATGATTCTTGAAGAAGTGGGCCAATCTAGATCCAGGTACCTATTCTATTTGAACTATTTAATATCTTCTATTGGAATATGAACTACTTTACTTCAGTAGGAAATAAAGTTTTAATCTGATATTACATTCCTGATTTGATTTAAAATCCTAAGCACTTTATTGAAATATAACTGTTTCATATTCTGAGTAATGATAAGAAATCAATGTCATTTATTAAGGAACCAAACAATGAATGCTGATTTTTCAAAGTTGCTAGCGAAAATAGCACTACATAGTCCTTACAAGTAAAGTCAACTCTATTTTTTTTGTTATTGGCAAGTCATTCATATGGATTTAGTGTCTTTTTTCTCTTCTACTAGGCACTTGAGTTCAAGATAGAAAGAAAATTGATCCATTTTTATGGTTGTTGGTATCTATGGCAAAAAAAAATTGATCAGGAAGAAAGTTGATATTAGAGCTAAAATTAAAGAGCTGACCCATCTATACATTTACTTCACCCTGCTTTTTTTGTTGCTTTAATGACAAATTGAATTGTGAATTATTAGAAATAAAAACATGTTGACAGAGAGTGTGAGAGGGCTAAAAGAAGTTATTATCCAGTTTAAAGGTCAGATATAAAGGAAACTGTTTTCCCCTTAGGTCAGATTTCCTAAAATCAATCACTATTACCATTCAACTGTAGTGAATAAATAAGTGTCCTCTCAACCATCTAAAAACACTTCATGAAATTATTCATTCAACATCTGACCACCGTGTTAAGAATGATGATTTATTTGGAGCAAAAATTCAAAGAAAAAAAAAAAGACTTGTGAATATGGTTTTAAGAACTTTCACTCAGATCAGGAAGACCTGCAAGTAAAAGGATTGAGAGAGGCAAATAAAGTATTAAGGCATTTAGAGAATTTTCTCCCAGCAGAGGATGATCTGGGAAGATTTTGTGAAGGAGTTGTTAAGTAGAATTATCTAAGAAAGATAAGTAAATTTTGGATATGCACTGGTTCTCAATTCTACTTATACAATTGAATCAGCTGAGAGGTTTTTAATGCCCCGACCCTAGCCTAGACTCTTTGAGTCAGAATTTCTAGTGGTAGAATTGAGCATTGTATTTTTTTTATCCCATGATAATCATAATGCACAGTCAAGGTTGAGAACCACCAGCCTAGAGAAAAGGAGCAGCATAAACAAAGTGAAAGAAGCAGAAAAAGGTGGAATCAGGTAGGTATAAGGCATTTTATAGCATTGCCCCACTGAACAGTGCATCAGTTGGTATAACAGAGTTGTAGGGGCCAAGGTTGGGGAGTGATAACAGGGAGCCTTGAACACCAGGATGAGGAATTTGATTTTCATAATGGGAAATGGAAAGCAATGGGAAAGTTGCAAAGGAGTAACAGGATCATGATTGAGTATGTTTAACTGTGGCAATGAATATTATGAATGAATATTGAATTTTTGTCAAAGGCTTTTTATGCATCTACTGAGATGATCATGTTGTTAAAGTAACCATACACACTTAAAGCAAACCTCCTTTGATCATAATATTTATTCTTTTAATATATTATTGAATTTTATTGGCTAAAATTTTGTTTCAAATCTTTACATCTATGTTTGTGAAAAGTATTGATCTGTAGTCTTCTTCTGGATGTCTTTGCTTTGGCATAAGGGTAAAACTTGCCTCATATTGTAGCTGAGTTTGTATAGAAGTAACTTTTTTCTTAAATATTTTATAGAATTCATCAGTGAACCATTCTGGGCCTGGAGATTCTTTGGGGGAAGGTTTTTACATACAAATTTTATTTCTTGAAAATAGGTATCAGGATATTCCTGTTATTGATTTCTTCTTGGATAGTTTGTGCCTTTCATACAATTTGTCCATTTCATCTAATTTGTCAGATTTGTCATCTAATTGTCTTAAATTTGTTCATAATATTCCTTTATTATTCTTTTAGTATCTGTAGAATCTGTAGTAATGTCACATTTCTATTTACATTTCCATTCACTCCATCCTAAAGCAACAGAATACACATTCTTCTCAAGGGCACATGGAACTTTCTCCAAATAGATCACGAACTGGGTCACAGATTAGGTCTCAATCTATACCAAAAGATTGAGATTATTCCCTGCATATTTTCAGACCACAATGCTTTGAAACTTGAACTCAATCACAAGAGGAAATTTGGAAAGAATTTATATACATGGAGGCTAAAAACATCCTACTAAAGAATGAGTGGGTCAATGAATCTTGGAATACTGAAAAAATACAAATAAATAAATAGATAAATAGCTTTAAAAAAAAATGAATGGGTCAACCAGGAAATTAAAGAAGGATTTTAAAAAGTCATGGAAACAAATGAAAATGAAAACACAACTGTTTAAAACCTTTGGGATGCAGGAAAAGTGGTCCTAAGAGGGAAGCATATAGCAATACAAGCCTTCCTCAAGAAACAAGAAAGGTCTCAAATACACTATCTAACCTTACACCTAAAGGACCTGGAGAAAGAACAGCAAATAAAGCTTAAATATAGCAACTAATTAATAAATATTAGAGCAGAAATCAATGAAATAGAAACCAAAAGAACAGTAGAAAATATCAATGAAACTAGGAGCTGGTTCTTTGAAATAATTAATAATATTGATAAATCCCTGACCAGACTTACCAGAAGAGAAGAGAAAGGACCCAAATAAGTAAAATCATAAATGAAAGAGGAGAGCTCACAACCAACACCAAAGAAATACAAACAATTATAAGAACATATTATGAACAAATATATACCAACAAATTAGGCAATCTAGAAGAAATGGATACATTCCTAGAGACGTATAAACCAACAAAACTTAAAAAGAAGGAAATAGAAAACCTGAACAGTTGCATAACCAGCAAGGAAATTGAATCAGTAATCAAATATCTCCCAATAAACAATAGTCCAGGGCTGGAGAGCCTCCCTGGGGAATTCTACCAAACATTTAAGGAAGAATTAATACCTATTCTTCTGAACCTGTTTCAAAAAATAGAAATGGAAGGAAAACTTCCAAACTTGTTCTATGAAACCAGCATTGCTTTGATCCCCAAACCAGATGAAGACTCCAGGAGAATTACAAACCAATATCACTGCTGAAGACAGGGGCAAAAATTCTCACCAAGATATTAGCCAATAGATTCCAATGATACATTAAAAGAATTATTCACTACAACCAAGTGGAATTTATTCCTGGACTGCAAGAGTGGTTCAACATCTGCAAATCAATGAATGTGATAGATCACATCAATAAAAGAAAAGAACCGTATGATCCTCTCAACTGATACAGAAAAAGCATTTGACAAAATACTGCATCCTTTCTTGATTAAAACTCTTCACAGTGTAGTGATAAAGGGAACATACTTCAATATGATAAAAGCCATCTATGAAAAGTCCAGCAAATATTGTTCTCAATGGGGAAAAGCTGAGAGCTTTTCCCTTAAGGTCAGGAGCACAACAGGGATGCCCAGTCTTACCATTATTGTTCAACATAGTACTAGAAGTCCTAGCCTCAGCAATCAGAGAACAAAAAGAAATAAAACACATCCAAATCAGGGGAGAAGTCAGACTCTCTTTCTTCACAGATAACATGATACTTTATGTGGAAAACTCAAAAGACTCCACCCCCAAATTACTAGAACTCATACAGCAATTCAGCAAAGTGGCAGGATATAAAATCAGTGCACAGAAACCTGTTGCATTTCCATACACTAACAATGAGACAAAGACAGAAATTAAGGAGTCAATCGCATTTATAATTGCACCAAAATCCATAAGATACCTAGAAATAAGTCTAACCAAAAAGGCAAAGGATCTGTACTCAGAAAACTTTAGAACACTCATGAAAGAAATTGAGGAAGACATAAAGAAATGAAGAAACATTCCATGCTCATGGATTGCAAGAATAAACATTGTTAAAATGTCTATGCTACCTAGAGCAATCTATACATTCAATGCAATCCTATCAAAATACCATCAACTTTTTTTCACAGAGCTGGAACAAATAATCCTAAAATTTGTATGGAATCAGAAGAGACCCTGAATAGCCAAAGGAATTTTGCAAAAGAAAACCAAAGCTGGTCGCATCACAATCCTGGACCTCAAGCTCTATTACAGAGCTGTATTTCTCAAAACGATATGGTACTGGCACAAAACAGACACATAGATCATGGAACAGAATAGAGAACCCAGAAATGAACCCTCAACTCTATGGTCAACAAAACAGGAAACAATATCCAGTGGAAAAAAGACAGTCTCGTCAACACATGGTATTGGGAAAATTAGACAACCACATGCAGAAAAATGAAACTGGACCATTTCCTTATATCTTACAAAAAAAATAGACTCAGAATGGATGAAAGACCCAAATGTGAGACAGAAGTCCATCAAAATCCTAGAGGAGAACACAGGCAGCAACCTCTGTGACCTTGGCTGCAACAACTTCTTGCTAGACACACCTCTATAAGCAAGAAAAATAAAGGCAAAAACTTTATTTTTACTATTGGGATTTGATAAAGATAAAAAGCTTTTGCGTAACAAAAGAAACAGTGGGCAAAACCAAAAGACAGCTGACAGAATGAGAGAAGATATTTGCAAATGTCTTATCAAATAAAGGGCTGGTATCCAAGATCGATAAAGAACTTCTCAAACTCAACACCCAAAGAACAAAAAAATCCAATCAAAAATGGGCAGAAGACATGAGCAGACACTTCTCCAAAGAAGACATACAAATGGCTAACAGACACATGAAAAAATGCTCCACATCGCTTTTTATCAGGGAAATACTATTTAAAACCACAATGAGAAACCACCTGACACCAGTCAGAATGGCTAAAATCACAAGTCATTAAATGACAGATGTTGGAGGCAATGCAGATAAAAGGAACTCTCTTACATTGTTGGTGGGAATGCAAGCTGGTGCAACCAATCTGGAAAACAGTATGGAGGTTCCTCCAAAAGTTGAAAATAGAGCTACCCTACAACCTAGCAATTGCACTACTATGCTTATACCCCAGAGATACAAATGTAGTGATCCAAGGGGCACCTGCACCCCAGTGTTTATAGCAGCAATGTCCACAATAGCCAAACTATGGAAAGAGCCCAGATGTCTACTGACAGATGAATGGACAAAGAAGATGTGATACACACACACACACACACACACACACACACAATGGAATACTACTGAGCCATCAAAAAATGATATCTTGCCATTTGCAAGGACAGGGATGGAACTAGAATATATTATGCTAAGTGAAATAAGTCAATCAGAGAAAGAATTATCATATGATCTCACCCATATGTGGCATTTAAAAAACAAAGGATCATAGGGGAAGAGAGGGAAAAATTCAGAAAAGAAGAAAAAATAAAGCAAGGTGAAATCATAGAAGGAAACAAACCCTAAGAAACTCTTAATCATAAGAAACAAGCTGAGGGTTGCTGGAAGCAAGGGGTGTGGAGGGATGGGGTAACTGGTTTATGGACATTAAGGAGGGCCCAGGATGTAATGAGCACTGGGTATTATATAAGACTGATGAATGACTGAACTCTACCTCTGAAACTAATAATACATTATATGTTAATTACTTGAATTTAAATTTAAAAATACATAAATAAACAAACAAACAAAAAAAAATTGTTAGGTGGCAGCAGAACAATGGCTAATTAATCCTCACTATTGAGGCAAGACTCTTCTGAACACTCTACCCAATGCCCCATGAATTGTGAAGTTTTTCAGTCTGGCTGATTAGAACATGCACTTTTCCTGATCCTGGGAATGTTCTGAGTGCTGGTGTCCCTAGTCCCTAACCAGTGCTGAGATTGGTTATCTAGTCTAGAGAGTTTGCTCAAATACATATGCTAATCGTCCTCTGCTGAATACTTAAAGGGAATCTTCTGAAAATCTCCAGAATTTTCTCTTTTGCAGCATCTCCTCTCTAGTACTTTGCCTGTGATTTGCCACCTTGGTCTCTCCAGACTCTCAGCTCCATCTCCTCAAGTGAGAGAATCCACTAGGCTCTACCTGGCTCCACCTCTCTGTGACACAGCCTGGAAACTCTCTCAAGGCAATAATGTGGGAAAAGTTTAAGGCTCACCTCATTTATTTACTGTCTTTCAGAGATCACTGTTCTTTAGTCACCAGTGTCCAATATCTTGAAAAACATTGATTCATATAATTTTTTCCAGATTTTTGTTGTTTCAGGTGGGTGGTCAGATACAGTTTCTGTTATTCTATCTTCACCAGAAACAGAAGAGGATTCTCAATTTGGTTGTTTTCAAAAAATATGTTGTTTCTTTACTACTATCATTCATCAACTCTAAGAATGTTTAATATCTTCCGCGAGGAGGAAAAAAGTTAGTTGGCAAGCAAAAAACAAGATGGAGACATTATTAGAATTTTCACTAGCTACACATGATATTTTCCCCTATATCTAAGACCATGTATTAGCTTCCAGGTCAGTTCTAGATGACTCAAGAATGACCAAACTATATTAAGGCTACTTTCCCACCCATTCATCCTCTCTACCCACCAGGCAATTCTTCATTCTATAGATCTAGAATCAGGATGGTAGTAAGCTGTAGACTGAGATGGGCCTCACCAAAATAATGACAACTGCATGAATAGTTTTGGTCCAAAATAGCGTATAATATTATAAATCTATTCATATTCCCCAAGGACTCTAATTCAAACTAAGTCCCATTTATTATTCCCTCAGATGTTTTAAAACCTGATGATAATGATGTCCTAACTTACCTCTTCATTGCATTAAGGATCTATTACCAAAACTTTCAGTCTAAGAGCTTTTCTCTTATAATAGCAGTGAACTGAATCGAGTTCCCTGAGTCTTCCTAAGTTTGTCTTTTAAAACTTTAGGAGGTCCTAAATGCTCACCCCCTTGCCAGACCCCCAACAGCTATGATCACAGATGCCAATCTGTATGGAGAATGTTAGGTGGGTGTATACTGGAAGAACTGAAACTCTACAGGTAATTTTAGCAAACTTCAAAGTTGGAGAAACCTAAAGGCAGATAAGCAGCTTGAAGCTATCAAGAAAAATCCAAGAACTAGATAAATCAGGACTTAAGTGATGGAAAGTCATTCTTGTTGTTGTTGTTGTTGCTGTTGTTTTAAGTTACATAGCCACATGTCTCTTCAATCTCTTTACAAATCAGTGTCATGCAAAAACTCCTCACAGAATGATTGGTACATCACTCTACACTCTCATCAAATAATAACTTAGAAGCAGAGGTCTCAGGTCACTTTCCTACTGAAGAAAAATGGGAAGGCTTATTGCAAAGGGAAAAAGATAACTACTAAAGTCTGTGTGATAACAGTTTAACAGCCCTGCCTCTGTGAATGTTTATGTTCCATGTGAAGTATTTTCCTATAGCTTTTGGATTTATATCAAAAGGAAGGCAAATGAAGTGACTAGCTCTTATATGGATGATGTTATTTTTTCTTTCATATGAGCAAATTTATTCTTATGTACATAAAATAAAAATTTAAGATCAATAAATACACAATTCACTTAAATAATGAAAGATTTTTGAAAACCAACACTACATATTCCATTACGTATATGATAACAAAGAAATACCTGAACTATTCTAGGATCTTATCTGTTTAGAAGCAAAATTTAAAATAGTGCTCATCTTTCATGCAAAAAATGCAAGTCTGAAAAACAAAGACATCCTGTTAAGAAATTAAAACATACCACAGAGAAGTCAATAATAGTAGGATAAGGATGACATAGAGGAATTCTAGAGATTTCAAAGAAGAATAAAATGTCATATCCACAATTTAGTAAGAACCATATGGTTCTTACTAAATGCAAAAAAAAAAGACTATGCATGTGAATTACTCAAAAGTGAAACTGCAAAACAGGCATTCTCATACAATGCAATGAGAGCATGAAGTGAGATCACTATTTTGAAAGCAGTTTAGTAGCATATATTGAGATTTCATGGATGTTTACATCTTCTATTCTCACAATTCCTCTTCTAAAAGAGGAAACTCAGAATGATGGCTGTCATTTGGAGCCACTTTTCTCCTCAAAACAGTTGTTAATTTGAAAGCAGCAGCTAAGAAGCTGAGAAGTTAATAATATATTGACAGTTTCAAAGGACCAGGGGAATAAAAATTGGGAGTTAGGGCCTATCCAGAAAGAGAATCACTGATAAACAATCCAGGTTTTCAGTTGGAACTTCAAAGGGTCACCCAATAGTAGGACTATATTCAAAATAGAGCATCCTAATTAGAGCTGAGGATAGCATCAGGACACTTCACATCTCGTTTGATTAAAGTAATTTACCCCCAACTTAGATAGCTGCCAGAAGCTAAAGTAAATCCTCTATGGGTTGAGAAAATGCTATACAGAATAAGTTATCTTTGCAGTTGTTGTTGTTGTTTTTTTTTTAATCTATAATATTAGGCACTAAGTAAAAAATAACAAGGCATACAACTGATAAAAGTTAACCAAAAACTAAGGTTAAAATGGACAGTAAAAACAGGCCTTGGTGGGGCAGATATTATGGTTATCTGACAGGGATTTTAAAATAACAATGACCTAAATATTCAAGGAATTAAATGATGAGATACAACAGGAAACTAAATATTTTATTGGTTTATTCTTATTAAATTATCAAAAGGAAATTCTAGAACTAAAAAATCCAATAAGAGAAATTACTATTTCAGAAGTAGATGGGTTTAACAATATATGTGATACAACAGAAGGGAGAATTATTGCACTAAAACATTCTTAGAGGAAAATACCCAGGCTGAATTGCAAAGATATTAGAAGAACAGAAACAAGCATAAGGACAAATAGAAAAATATTAAAAAATCTGTCTACTTGTAATTGAAGTTACTTAAGGAGAAGAGACACAGATTAAGGTAGAATAGTAATGGTGGAAATACATCAGAGAAGCTTCCCAAACTAATGAAAGAGATCAAGCCACAGATGGAAGAAGCACTACCAACTCCCAGAAAGATAAAAGACGGAAAAATAAAAACCCAAACCTCTGGTTACATATTGGGAAAACTTCTATAACAGAAGACATAAGAGGAGTGCCCAGGTGGCCTCAGTCAGTTAAGCCTCAGTCCATTAAGACTCTTAATTTTGGCTCCATGCTGGGCATGGAGTCTGGTTAAGATTCTCTCTCACTCTCTCCCTCTGTCCCTCCTCTCTAATCCCCCCCTAAACAAACAAACAAAAAACTGAAGACATAAGGAAAATCTTAGCCAGAGAAAAAGGAAACTTACCTGCAAAGGAACAATAGAAGATTGGGAATGGTTTATCATTAGAAAAATAGAAGACAAGACTCTGGCAACATTTCTGGCACACAATTTAAAAATTTATAAGAAGTGGATATTAGTTTTCTATTGCTTGCCGTAACAAATTATCACCATTACAGCAACTTAAAATAACATGAATAATACTTTTATTACTGCACAGTTCTTCTAAAAATATGTGTATATATTTAAATGCTATTTTATTTAAATACTATGAACTCAATCATAAAAATGTAAAACAACCTTATAGAAGTGGAAAAAATAATTTGAATAGACAATTCACAGAAGGAAACTGGGTGACTAATAAAAGCTTATTCAATTGCATTCAATTATAATTTAATCAATTATAATCAGGAGGAAGTAAGTTAAAATAACAGTGGGATACGATTTTGTACCCATTATATTAAATGAGTATAAAAATATTTTCATATTAAAAATATTAAGATGTCTAAAAATTTCAAGTGTTGATAGGAATGTGGTGAACAAGAAGAGGGATTTACTAACACTCGCATAGACTGCGGGTAAAGCATGCAATGGTATGTACTGTCACAAGTCTTGTAATAAAACCTTTGTGGTTGAAATTTAAGCAAAGCTAGGAAGTAAGAAAAAAGGGATTAACAAGGCTAGCAGATTATTTAGGGCTTTGTTTCCATGCTCTGAAGTTGGTGTTTGCTCTAGAAGGAAATGGTCAGTTATTGCAATATTTATCCTTGTTCTGGATAGTAAACAAAGATTATTCTGAAAACAAAATGAAGAATGGTTAGGAAGGTACAGAACTGGAGAAACCAGTTAGGACGCTTACAATATCACATGGAGGTGAGGAGGACCTGATGAAGATAACAGCAATAGGGATGGGGAAAAAGGGGATGGTTATAGAAGATACAGGGATAGAATAAATAGTATTTGTTACAGATAAGGCAAGAAGGTTAAGAGAGTGTGAAAGTAATGGAAATTTCAGACATGGCCAACAGGATAAATGATGATGCAAATCACTGGAATAGGTTTCTCACCCTTCCAAAATAATGAATTCAATCTGGAGCATGTTGATTCAGTGGCATCTTTGGGATCTGTGGTGATCAATTGTGTCCATGGGTCCAAAGCTCAGCAGGAAAATCTAAGCAAGAGATTTAGATTTAGCAGTCATCACTGTTTTAATGGTTACTGATGCCCTGTTCATAGGTGATATCACATATATGGAATGTGATGGGAATAAGAGATGGTTAAGAACAGAACTCAGGGATCAATATCTGACAGACAGATGAAGAAAAATCTGAAAAACAGCCTAAAAAGAAAAAAGAGAGACTGAAAAGGAGCAACCAGATGGATAGAAGCAAAACAATGGACTTGGGTAAACAAGGAGAGGAGTTTCAAAAAAGAAAACATATCTGGTAAAGGCAAATGTCACAGAGACATCAAGACAAAGACTAAGTTAATGGGAATGTAATTTGGTGTGGCCCCTGTGGAAAAGAATATGGAGGTTCCTCAGAAAGTTAATATCATATGATCTAGCAATTCTACATCTGGGTAATTACCAAAAAATGAAAACAATTTCAAAAGATAGATATATGCCCATCCCTGTCTTCATTGCAGGCTATTTACAATAGCAAAGATAATGGAAGCAACCTAAGTGCCCATCAATAAATGAAGAGTTAAAGAAGCTGTAGTATATATACATATTAAATATATATATTCAGCTATAAAAAAAGAATGAATCCTTACCATTTCCAACAACATGAATGGACCCAGAGAATATAATGCTAAATGAAATGTCAGACAAAAACAAGTACTGCATGATTTCACTTATATGTGGAATCTAAAAATAACAACAAATGAGCAAACAAAACGAGACAGAAGCAGACTCATAGATACCTGAAACAAACTATTGGTTACCAGAGTTGGGAGGGGTTGGGGGCAGATGAAATAAATTAAGGGGATTAAGAGGTACAAACTGAGTTATAAACTAAATCATGCTGATGTACAGCATAGGAAATATAGTCAATTATATTGTAATAACTTTGTATGGTGACAGGTGATAATTAGACTTATTACGGGGATGATTTCATAATGTATAAAAATATCAAATCAATATGATGCACACCTGCAACTAATAGGATATTGTATATCAATTATACTTCAATAAAAAGTTACTGTATAGCATATTTGATTGCCAAGAGAGTAGATTTCATAGTTTTTTATCACAAGAAAAAATTATAACTATGTCTGGTGATAAATGTTAACTGGACTTATTGTGGCAATCACTTCTCAGTGTATGCAAATATTGGATCATTATGTTGTAAACATGAAACTAATATAATATGTAAATTTTACCTCAATAAAAAATAAATAACCATTCAATTTACCACTCAGTTTACCAACTGGGAGGACATCGGTCATCTTGGTCTAAGGCAGAGTAGATGGTAGTGGATTGAGGAGTGAATAAGAGGTGAAAAATTAATGACATAGTCTTTCCAAAACTTGATTGTAATAGCACTACAAAGTGGAAGATGGAGGATTGTGGGTTTTTTTTTTCTATTTTAAGGTGGTAGCAGTTTGAGGACACATACACATTTGGGAGAATGGGGCAGTGTGGAGGGAGAGGTGGGTGTTAAAGGAGAATAACGAGTGGGCTGAGATGCTGAAGTAGCAGGAAGAGGTGAACAAAGGGTTTCACTTTACATGGGGAAAGGGCCCTTCTTCCACTGAGACAAGATGGGCTGGAACAGAGAAGTCAAGTGGGTATGGGTGAACCTGCTTCTAAGTGCAAAGTAGGAAAACACTTCTCTCTGAAGGCCCTGTTTTCTCAGTGAGATTATTTGCTGAGAGTAAGGATGGAGATGTGAGGGCAGAGATTTGTACATTGTTCAAGGAATAACAGACTATGCTGGTTCAGCTTATGAAGCACACAACTTTCTAACACACACACACACACACACACACACACAAACATACACACACCTTGCTACACTTACTAAGGGAGTCATTAAGGGCCCAGGTGTGGTTGGAGACCAGTTTATTCAGTGGCAGCAATCTACGCGCGTGCGCGCGCGTGTATGTATGTGTGTGTGTGTGTTTTCTAGCAGTGCTCAACCACAGGCTATCTAGACTGTAAACAATTTGAATGGTTGCCTCAAACTTCTTTGAGAATTTACTAGTTGAGTGAGACAGAAGAACAGTGCTAATATTTATTGAGTGATCTTGGACATGACAATCTCTCTAAACCTCAGTTTCCTTATCTATAAAATGGGACTAAAAATAGTACCTGTCTCACTAGGTTGTGAGAATTAAATGAAGTATTAGCAAGTTTTTTTTACCGTGACTTTCAGTAAGAAATATGTAGCCTTATCATGAGAATTAAATGAGTATCTGCAAGTTCACAATGCCTTTCCCAAAATATTTGGGGACTTGATGTGTTTCAAAATTCAGAACTTGGGGGATTTCAGGAAAGTAATATGATGACTAGAACACATATTATGTAACACCCCATTGGGTCTTAGAAAAGTATCCAAAATCAAACATCAATTTGTCCACAGCCAAACTTAAGAATAATTCACACAAACCATAAAGACTATAAATAGACTCCCCTCAGTTTCAAGTCCGATTTTGCCATCAAAGTAATTCAGGTCAGATTTTGTCTCAAAAGTATTTTTTTCCAAGTTTTAATTAAATGCCAGCTAATTAACATACAGTGTAATATTAGTTTTAGCTGTAAAATTTAGTGATTCATCTCTTATATGCCACACCTGGTGTTCATCAAACATCAAATGCATTTTTCTTAAGTTTAGGGAGTTTTCAGAACTTTATGGATTTTGGAATTGTGGGTATGAATTTGTAGGTACAGATACAATCTTTCAAACATACCCAGCACGTAAGAAGTATGGTTATTATTATTGGAATTTCATTTTTAAAATGACAGCTATACCCCACCAAAGGGATTTCATGATGTACTATTAGGTTGTGACCCATACTCTGAGAAATGCTAACATATAAATGTTTATTAGCCTAGTCCCTGGTACATACTAGGCTCTCAACACATGTTAGAGGGGGAAATTACCATCTTATAGTTGCATAATATTTTAAGTTTACAAAAATCTTTTAAGCACATAGTTGCTATTCATCTTCACAGAAACTTTATCAGAAATAATCTAAATGGTTTACCTTTCCTCTTTATTCACTTGGTAGTTTCATGAATAGAAGGAAATTTAAATAGTGATAATCACATCTTCCAATGGCATTTATACCTTGACACCTAAAGCACTTTTTAACTTTAATTATTTTGTGTGAAAGAGATAAATTTTTGTGCAGATAAACAGAACTAAGAGATCAAACCATGTCTTGGGTTATAAAATACACCATTTCTACATAGAATGTGTCCAAGAGAATATACAGCTATGTAAAAGTTGTACTTTTAAAGCACATCATTCAGTTCTTAAAATGGGCTAAAGACACATTTCTCTAAAGTCATCTTATAATCTTTGTGCTTTATTTTTTTAGTGCTCTTGGAGACATTAAAATAGCTGAAGTAAATGCCAAGGGTTCATTCGTGAAACTCATTAACTCTTCCTTTGACAAAGAACTGGAAATTGGAGGTCATATTCTCCAACAAAATGTGAATGGACAAATGGTCTCTTTTTACCGCTTCCTTCCAAATATCATAATGCAGGCCAATTGCACAGTAACAGTGAGTATAAAATATAAATGCTATGAACCAGAATTTTATAGGAAAAACTCTTTCACCCAGCCAGACTGGCTTAGCACCAGTTTCTTCATCACTCGGTCTCTAGGTAAAATGTGATTTCTTTTTGTTAGTTACGTGTCCCACTTCGTTCATCCCTGAATGTAAATAAATACCCATAATTAAATTTTCATGGCTTTCCCCAATCTGGTGTACAATACCTGTTGGTATTTTTAAAGACTTATTTATTTGAGAGAGAGAGAGCAGGAGAGCAGTGGGTAGGGGAAGGGACAGCGGGAGAGAGGGTCTTAAGCAGACTCCATGCTAAGTGAAGAGCTCACGTTCACAACACTGAGTTCATGAGTGAAACCAAGAGTTGAGGTACTGAGGTTACCAACTGCGCCACCCAGGTGCTCTGAATACCTTTTGTTCTTATGATTCAACTATTACAACAAAATACCTAGTTGCCTAAAACTAAGCAAATATAATCCTTAAAAGAAAAGCAAAGAGATTGTTTGCTTAGAGAACAGGTAACTTGCTGCTGCTGGAGGGTTTCCTCTCTTTCTTGTACTTTCCTTTAAACCATGGATAGTAACTGATTGGTGTTACACAGCTTGATATTATATATTATACAGTCATCTGTTCAGAATGATACATTTCAATGACCCTCTGACATACACAAAACTCCGTGGAACTCAAAGGGCATTTGTCATTAACAAACCATTTTCTTGCAGGTGTGGGCAGCTGTATCTGAAGCAAAGCATCAGCCACCATCAGATTTTCTTTGGAGAGAACAAAACAAATTTAGAACAAGCCCAGACTGTACAACGATTTTGTGCAAACCTAATGGTGAAGTCAGTGTCCTATTCTTAACAATGGGTTTTAAAAGAAGAATGGATAGCTGTCCTTGGGTTTCCCTTCTCCTCTCCTCTTAGCTGACTCAAGTGTTTTCCATCCTTAAAAGCTTAGAGAAAACCATCACTAACTGCAAGAGATGTCAGGCAAATCAACAGCACTCTGTCCCCAGGGCCAAAGTGCCAAAGAACTACTTATAATTTGGCAAAAATAATTTTCATAGCTCATATTTCTAAGAAGTTACTTCAAATTCCAGAGTCAAGGATGGATTTTATTTATGATATTTAGGTTGAATAGTGGAATAAGAAAGGAATGTACTACATAGAGATCTTTCTATTCATTTATTCGCTTCTCAAATATTTGTTGAGATTATTCTCTATTCCAATGGCTGTAATATATGCTGAGAATATAATGTAGAATAGGACATTTACATATGATGTAGAATAGGGTATCTGCTCTTAAGAGACTAATATTCTAATGAAAGGATCTATAGTCTAATTTGTAACAACTATACATTATTCACTATAAAATTAAGTGTTTTAGTAATAATTTTGGGTAACTCACTTCCAGTATTTGCCAATTTTATATTTTCATTCTATCTTTTCCTTAGCATAATATTAACATAAATATATGCCCAAGGACACACTAATAAAGTTGAAAGATATCTTTGTTTACAACAAAAAGTTATTCCTTTTTCAAAACCATTCTTTTGATTTCTCTTAAATACCTACCTTTTATTTTCTTACCTTCAGTCTTACTTACTATATCATACAACTACTAATCGAGATAATATGTTGATTGGAATCTATCTTTCTGATTGTCTTGCTTGCTACATTTACCTCGTTCTTAGTTCGTCTTTTTCTTTAGAGTAGACTTGCTAATTTATTAAGAGCCATTTAATGTCTTTCTGTAAGAACAGCCGTTGTCGTCAGAACACTCATTAGATGTAATTTCGAGGCCTTTACTCACCTTTAGATCTTTTAGTGGACTCAAAATGACTTTTATAATACCTCTAATGATTTTCACTGTTGGGAAAAATAAGATGATGTAATCTAAATTATTTACTCAGGCTCACAAAAAATCATTGGCAAAAGTCTAAGCTTAAGGCATCCTTATGTCAGACTTTTCGTCACATTTATCCATGCATTTATTCACTCTGCATACATGTTTGGGGTTTCTACTTTGTATACACACTGTTCCTAGGCACTGAATGTTGAACCAGATAGACCAGGTCCCTAAGCTCCTGGAATGCCCATTTGAGTTAGTTGTCATTCCCTGCAAAGGGATTAGTCTTTGTACTTACACTACTCTTTTTACTCTGGTTTGAACTACTTTGCACATATAGGATTGGATTATTTTTGCAGGGTGATATAAACACAAATAATTTTATTTGCTAGTAAAAGAAGGAAACTGGCCAATTTATTTATATAGGAAACATTTACATGTGTTTAGTGTCTGCCAAGCATTATGCTAGGAGCTGGGGGAAAAAAAGCATAACTATTGCATGGTTCCTGTCCTCAGGAAACTCAGAGTCTAGTTAGTCTCCTTAATAATTCCACCCAGGATCCTAGCTCAAAAGATGTGGTTTCCTCTCCATATCTCTAGTTCTACTGCCCACTTCCTATTTCATTTTTTTTAAAGATTTTATTTACTTATTTGACACAGAGGGAGAGATCACAAGTAGGCAGAGAGGCAGACAGAGGGAGAAGGGAAAGCAGGCTCCCTGCTGAGCAGAGAGCCCGATGCGGGGCTCGATCCCAGGACCCTGAGACCATGACCTGAACCAAAGGCAGAGGCTTAACCCACTGAGCTACCCAGGCACCCCTAATTTCCCTATTTCAAATAAGACATATATATGCACATATACATATATAATATCTTAAATATTTAAATTTTAATGATAACATTACAACTTCTTTTTGCATAGTTCTTCATAATTATGAATTTTACTAGTTTAGTCTCACAACACCCTCATATAGCAATTCCCTACTATCACCTTCCCTCTTTCACATATGAGGACACAGTCCAAGACAGTAAGTGACTAATCTGCCTGAGGTTATGACCCTTATAATTTTCAGAATTGGAAAGTAAGGCCAAGAATGTCTTACTCATAAAAATGTCTTATTATATCCTCATTGTGTTCCACTAATTCACACACAGTAGGTAAGTGACATTAAACTGTTTGACTTTGAAATGTTATTGCAGTAAGCCTATGACATTTAAAAAAAGCTAACTGCATTGGTATTTGATATTAATGAATCATTTTTGTTAGGCTATTGCCTGGTACACTCCTATTCACTGGAAGCAAGCGTGGGAGAAATTAGAGACTGACATTGAATTTGACAGATGCTCAGTCGTAAGTCCAACGTTTCGAAGACACATGTTTAGTTGGCCAGCAGCTATAACTACAACTAAAGAAAAACAAGATAAAGATAATTCAAAATATCAGATGGAACCAGTTAAAGTTTTTTTTAAAAGGTAAAAGTTGCTTGGCTTTTTTTTTTTAAATTGAGTCCTTCCCACAATTAGTAACTGAGCAAGTCGGAATGACTAGGTGACAAATAGATACATGATGAATAGGTAAATCAAATTTTTTAGAATCCTATTTCAAGTAGAACAATAAAAACCATAATACTTTTTGTGTTTTATGAAAAACACGGAGCATATAACACGGGTTATAGTCATGGAACAGTAAAGGCTGGTGACTTCCGCTAGGCAATATCAAGACCCCTCTGGCCATTTCACTTCTTAGTGGCACTGCTGTTAGAGGCAAGGCTATGGAGAGGTGAAGAAAGGAAATTATCACCATGTCTTTAGCCATGCTTAGGTGGAGGATGAGAGGCATCATCTAGAAATTTCATCTTGGATCAAGAGCTGGCTTGTGACTTAAAATGCAGAATTTATGTCACACTTATCTAGGCAAATACTTCTGCTGTTGATAAAAGTGCTGCCCAAAAGTCTAGAAAAGCCATATTCTGGTCTTAAAACATGCTTCACTTTAATTGAAACTTCATTGCTAATTCCACTATATAAGATACCTTTTGGGTTCACTTTTGGCTTAATTTTTTTTTTCTTAACAGAGAAATTGAAAACCCACCAAACCCTTTTCCCAATAGCAGCCCTTGGTGCCACAGTCCCAGTGTCCCTGCACATCCCTACAGTCCTCTAACTGAAACTTGCAATACGTGTGCAGCTGGAAGCAGCTTAGACAGACAGCCAAGGCCTCAGTCATCCAGGCCTGATCCAGCCCAGGTAAGTCAAAAGGATACTTACTCCAGTGGAGAGTTAAGGGATTTGGGGGTGTGAGGAGGGAGGACAAGCAAGTAGGAGGGAGCGAGGGAGGGAGACCTGGTGAAAAGAGTTAAGTGGTAAAATTCTTTAAGGACTAAAAACTACTCATATCTTCAAGTATAGATGGCTTCAAAAGCAAGTATCTAAAATCATTCACTTAACATTTGCTTTAGCACAGTGTCTTCTACTGTTCTTAATAAGTACCTATTGAATGAATCAATCAAAAGAGTAGTGTGACTAGCAAGAGGACATAGGATCCTTGAAGTCTGGTCAAAAGTACATCAAAAACTAATGGTAAACTATACAGTGGCTAACTGAACATGATAATAAAAAAGTATATTTGGTTTTTATTAAGCAGGAAAAACTGGCCCTACAAAGTTACACTGTACTTAAAGATAAATCCATCTTTTACAAACACATTCTAATCTAATCCCAAATTCTTACTCTTTTTCAACAAGAAGTTTCTTATTTAAGTCATCTAAAGTTCTGAGTTATGTTATTAACCCAGGATCTTTGAATGGATTTCAGGAATCCCCTGAACTGCTGTTTTGGCACATAAATGTGTGCCTCTATGCTGTTTCCTGGGAAAAGAGTTCATGAGGTTCATCAGGTGCCCCCAAATGTTTACGACATACTAATTAAAACACAGTGCCATATCCCAAGCTGTGGAGAAAGTCTGTTTCATACAGATACTATATCCTGTTCAAGCTATAATGATTTGCAAACTTTTATTTAGTAGAGGGATGCTTTTTTAAATGATGTCTTGGACAGACCCAACATATAAAATGTATAAAAGCAAGCCTGTCCAAGTTGAAGAAAAGGTAGCAATTCCCACTGCCCACTGTACCCTTTTTCCATCCCATCTTTCCTTGCTTCATCCCTCCTTCCCTGTGATCTTTGAGGCACCTCTCTGGAATCATAGAGTTCTATACCACAGTATGAAAACCACTGTGTAGGTAGACCAACACATAACTGGAGGTGGCACCCCCAAAATAGTAACTTTTAGAAGTGAAATGATGAAAATTATGTAAAGTCCTGAATATATTCTATTTCATAAAGTTAAATACCCTAGTATCTTTGTGCTTTAGTTTCTTCATCTGTCAAGTAAGAGATCTCATCTGAAATTCAAAGAGCTCTCTCAGCAACGATTTATACATATAATTTTATGTATAATACACGCAGATACACACCTTTAGTACATTACAACTTAGATTTGAGACTCACAAGAAGTATGTGAATTATGTTTTTCTTCAATTAATGATAGTCTTCACTATTTTACCCATTTTAAACAATTTGTTTCCCAAAGAAATTTGACTTCAAATTTTCTTTTTTTTAATTTTTTATTCAACTATAATTAACATAAAGTGTTATATTAGTTTCAGATGTATAAAATAATTATTTAAATTTCTGTGCATTACTCAGTGCCCAACATGATAAGTGTATTCATAATACCCTTCACCTATTTCATCCATCCCCCCCCAACAACCTCCTCCCAGGCAACCAATAGTTGCTTCTCTAAATTTAAGTCTGTTCATGAACATTACTCTAAAGAAGACATACATATAGACAACATGAAAAGATGCTCAACAGCACTCATCATCAGGGAAATGCAAACCCTTTTGACCTGCAAAGTTTCTGCTGAAAAATCTGCTGTTAGCTTTATAGGGTTTCCCTTATATGTAACTGTTTTTCTTTTCCCTTTGGGCTTTTAATATTCTCTCTCTCACTACCTTTTGCCATTTTAATTACTATGTGTATTGGTGTGGACCTGCTTGGGTTGATCTTGTTGTGGGCTCTCTGTTCCTCTTGGTTCTGGATTTGTTTTCTCCCCAGATTTGAGAAGTTTTAAGCTATTATTTCTCCAGATAAATTTTCTGCCCCCATTTCTCCTCCTCCTTCTTCTCCCCTTCTTCCTCCTCCTTCTCCTCCTCCTCCTCCTTTCTTCTTCTATCCCTATAATACAAATACTGTGTTTCATGATGTCTCTGAGTTTTCTATGTCTATTTTCATTTTTTATTATTAGTTTTTTTCTCCTGTTCAGTTTTATTATTTTCTTTTACTCAGTCCTTCAGGTCACTGATCCATTCTTCTGCCTCCCCTAGTCTATCCTTTATTCCATCTACTGTATTTTTAATTTTGGTTTTTGAGTTTTCCATCTCTTCTTGGTTCTTTTATTTATGTTTCTGTCTTTTTGTTAAGCATCTCACTGATGTATTCTACTCTTTTCTCCAGTGCAGTAACTTTATGACCATTACTTTAATGCTTTAGCAGGCATATTATTTATCTCCATTTCATTTAGCTCTCTTGCTGTGATTTTGTCCTGTTCTTTCATTTGGGACATATTCCTCTGTCTCTTCATTTTGTCCAACTCTCCATGTCTCTTTCTATACATTAAGAAAGTTATCTATATCTCCTGCTCTTGAAAGTAGTGATCTTATGAAAAAGAGGTCCTGTAGTACCCTGCAGTGAAACGTTCCCTGTTCACTAGAACCTGGCACTTCAGGAGTGCTTCCTATGTTTGTTGTATGTGCCCTATTATTGTAGCTGAGTCACATTTGCCTTCATCCCAGTCATCTGCAATGTCTCTGTGCCTGTTATGGGCAGTGTTTTGTTCCTGTGTTGTTAGTGGGCCAGTCTGGAACCACTTTGTACTTGAGTTGAATCAGACTCGTTGTTTGCCAGGACTGCAGTAGCACCAAACTGTGAGGCTTTCTTTTGTGTTGCTCCCTGAGAAGCTTTTACTGGTGGTCAGGACCTGTAGTCAGACCTGATATTTGCCCCCAGATGACTGTGGGGATTCATTTGGACTGATTTCTCTCATTATATGAGACTCTGGTAAGAGTCACACTGCAGGGGTCCTAGTCCCTGCTGGGGCTGTTTGTACCACTTTGGATGGGCTCCAGCCAATGGCATAGTGGAGGAGGGAAGTCCACAAGAAAACATGGGGGTGAACTGATATGTCAGCAAGGGTCATGCTGATCTGATGTGGGATGGCCCTTGCAGTCACCCAGGAAAACTGCCAAAGCTCACCAGGTGGAAGGGGGTAGATCCAATAAAGCTCACAGGGGCCTGGCATGCAGTGTTCACAAGGTTGTCTCTGCTATGGTAGGGGACTGCTAGTCACTTTGGAGAACTCTTGCAGAGGCTAGATGCCTGGGCAGGTCCACAGAAGAGTGCAAGAGTGGGGTATGCTTTTAGCAAGTTGGGTGGAGAATGTTGGCACTGCACTTATTTCCAAAGGCATCCATATATCTATGCTGGGGTACAGGGGAAGGAAATGGAACCCCCAGCTATTTTGTTCTTGCAGTAGTCTCCCAAAGATCCCTCCCTCTCCAGCACATGCTCTGAGATTAGTAAATAAATCTCTTTCTTGTATTATTCCAGGAATTTTTCAAACCGCTGCTTCTATGCTATAATTTAGCAAGGCTGTTTGTTTTGCTGTCACTTTAAGGGCAGGAACTCCACCCTGCCAAATATCCCAACTATTTTTTAGGTTCCAGGTATTAAGCCCCACTGATTATTAGGCCCCTGTTTTCAAAACCAAATGTTATAGGGATTCATCTTCTCCATGTGTGTTCCCTGTGCCTGAAGTGCCTGGTATGGGGTCTGCTCCTCTCCCCTTCTCTATGCTGGTGGCATCCCTCCCTTTCTGGGAAAGTCCTCTGGGTGTCTTTGGCTCCCAACCATGTCTCTGCCCTTCCTACCCTCTTTGATATGGCCTCTTCTGTACATTTAGCTGTGGAGAGTTTGTTCTGCCAGTCTTCAGGTTGTCTTCTTGTAATTTATAGTGATATAGTTGTTATCTAGTTGTATCTATGGGACAAAGTGAGCTTAGGATTCTCCTACTCTGCCATCTTCCTCAGAAGTCCTTTACCATTTTCTTATGTTATTAAATTGACTAGGTTCTCTTGTGTATTATGGAATAGTTCCAGTGAGCATGACCATCGTTAGCTTGTTTCTACTCTTGATGAGAATGCTTCTAAAACAACAGCAGGATGTTTGCCAAAAGTTACCACTTATCATTTGATCTGATGAGAATTTATTCCCATTGTAATTGGCAGAAGTTTGGGGGAGTGTTCTGAACGTCTAAAATATATGGGAATTTTATCTAATAGAAATCACAAAATGCACAAAGGCTGCAATTAACTTAGTGCCTACACATTATGAAAGGATTAAATAAGATATGAAATTCATTCTTCCACACCGAATGTTCACAGCAAACTAAAACACACACACACACACACACACACACACACATAAAAAGAAAGTACACCTGATAATTATGGAGGTATGAAAGAGGGTTTCATGAAAGTCCCCTACAAAAGAAGCCAAAAATTGTGAATAGATTCTCCTGAAAAGTCCTTTCAGCTATCCTACCAAGTGGGAGAGGGCATCCAATGGCCCTGCATTCCATGAACAACCAAATTTCTTGCCATAATTGCTTTCATTTTCTGTGTTAGAAGCACACTTACCGCCATAACTTCAGAGATCATCACAACTTTTATCAAAAGGTTGTCAGTATATCCTCTCCTATCTTGAGAAATCTAATGACAGGTATTAGAAATTTTCATCTCATTGTAAATCCCATTATTCCCATTTCACAGATAAATAAAGCTAGTGATAGAGCTAGAAAATTTTCCTTCTTCGAAATTTTTTAATGCTATAAAATACAGAAAGTTGCAAAAGACCCTCCTCTGTCTACTCCCCCAACTGAAAATGTTAATATGTTGTCATAGTTGCTTCAGCAACTTTCTATTTTAAAAAACATAAATATTACTTATAAAGCAGAATACCCCTGTAGTTCCTTCAGTGGTCCCAGTCTCCTCCTCCTCTCCCTGAAGCAGTATCCATGAACTTGGGTGTTGGTGTTGGTGGTGGTGTTTTGTATTGTGTTGTTGTTCAGCTCAAATCTAACCTGAAATTCTGAAATTTTTCCACTCTGAACTGTTGAAGCTCAGAAAGTTTATCTATAACTGTTAGTATATCTTCTAAACCTAGAACATATCATTCCTTTTAGTATGAATATGGTACCAACAAATTTAAACTATTTATTTACCTTAACAGAATTGAAGGAACACCAAACAAAAAAGAAAGAAAGAATGTTGACAACTATGCAAAACATTTTCTACCATAAACAATTTATTCAAAAATGACTGAGTGCCTAGAATAAGTCACAATGCTAAGCCCCAGAAACACAAAAATAAGTCACTTTCTTTCTAGGGAGAAAGACAACTAGTAAAGCAACAAAAGTAGTAGGATAATGACTTTCAAATATTTTTGACCATAAACCACAGTAAGAAATATGGTTTATGATTATTCAATATACATATACACATGTATATATATAACCGAAACAAAAGTTTCAAGAGGCAATACTTAATTTTTTGAACTGTCTATATTTCCTACCCATTCTATTTCATTTTAAGTACCTGTCATGACCCTCTAACTTTATTTCATAACCAATAAATGGGACAGGATCTGCTCTTTGAAAAACATTGTTTTAGAAACATTTATAAAGTGACATGTGAGCAATTGAAAAGGCAACTCAGAGGAGATGTATTTGAACTATGATATTGAAGGATGAATAGAAGTTATTCAGGTTGAAAAGAAAGTGGACAAAGCATTCTGAATAAAAGAAACAGCATATTTTAAAAGCATATGGAGATAAAAATAAACTCTGTGTCTAGAGAACAGTGAGAAATTGTATCGAACTGAAATATATGTTGAGATGTTAGTGTGGAAAGTTTGGTGGGTATTGAATTTTAAAGGTCTTTGCACATAATTATGTGAAAGAGTTTAGACTGTATCAGGTAGCTAGGAGGAGATACTGATGGTTTATAAGCAGGTATCTCATATAGGTAAAAATCTATTTTTGAAAAAGAACTTTGGAAGCAAAGTTGGAAGCTTTGCTTCCAAAGCTTCCTTTGGAAGCAAAGGAAATGAAATGGAATAGGAAAGATTTTAAAATCTGTATCTTTAGCCCAAACCTCTATTCTGAATTCCTGATTCATGAGGCCAATTGCCTAAAATTTCTTAGATGTCCCTGAGTATCTCATTCCTAATATTTACAAAATTTATCTTATCATTCTCTCTCCCTCAAAGTCTGTCATTCCACATTTGCTCTATATCTCAGCAAATGCAATTCAGAAACCCTAGGACCTGAGAATCTTTCTCTATTCCTTTCCCTTTCTCAACTCCCACCTATAATTAATTACAAAATCTTGTTTATCTTAAACAACCTCTTCATTTCCTTGCTTAAATATTTTCATTTTTTCTCCCATTGTCCTCATGATGAAGCTCAAACCCATGACATTTTCTGTGCATCTTGTAGCCTGGTCCAATCTATCTCATCAAAAATTCATCTTGTATTCTATACCTCAACCAGTTCTTTTAGTTCCTCCAGCATACCATAACTCCCTCTAGGCCTTCACAAGTTCTGTCACCCATCTCTTCACGTGGATAAATCTTATTCATTCTTAACATTTCCACTTATATGTCACTACCTCCAAAGAGTCCATCTTCTGGCCTCCAGCAAATGAACTTTTTGTTCCTGATATGTATTCTCTTAACATCCTATACTTTCCCTATCATACAAAGCACTTATTGCACTCTATTATAAATTTTCTCTTTCCCTGGGCTATACACTCTGAAGGGATAGAAATAGCTTTTACACTGCTTACCTGTTTGTCTCCTGTACTAAACTCAGTGCATGACCCATAATAGTTGTTTAATAAATGTTTGCTGAAGGACAGATAGAAAAGGAGATACTGAAGGTTTTTAAGCAAGCATCTCATAGAATTAGATTCATATTTGAGAGAAAATTTTAGAAGCAATGCTGAAAATGTTGTGGAGTAGAAAGTATTCCAAAACCTGGAAGGAAAGAATGGGAAGGGAAGGAAAAAGAAGAGGAAAGGAGAAAGGAGAAAGGAGAAAGGAGAAAGGAGAAAGGAGAAAGAGGAAAGGAAAGGAAAGGAAAGGAAAGGAAAGGAAAGGAAAGGAAAGAAAGGAAAGGAAAGGAAAGGAAAGGAAAGGAAAGGAAAGGAAAGGAAAGGAAAGGAAAGGAAAGGAAAGGAAAGGAAAGGAAAGGAAAAACAAAGCAGGTTATAAAAAGAGATTAGGAACAAGTAGATCTAATAAAGTTTTAATTTATGTTCCACAAGGAAAAGAAGAGAAAGATTTGGGAAGAAGTAATATGTAAAGAAATAATGACAAAAATTGTCAAAAATTATGAAAGACACCAAGTCACAAAATCAAGAAAAGCAAATCCTAAGCAACACAAAGCCAAAGGGAACACCACCAATGTATATTATAGTAAAACTTCACAAAACCAAATAACAGAAGTCAGAAGGTGATGGAATGATATCTTCAATGTGCTAGATGCTAAAAGAACCACTAACCTAGAATTCTATGCCTAGCAAAAATATACTTCAGAAAGTGAAGGTAAAATAAAGGCATTTTCATATGTTAATAAAAATTAAAAAAAAAAAAAGGCATTTTCAGGCAAACAAAACTAAGAAAATTCACTGACAGCAAACCCACAGTAAGGAAATACTGATAGAAGTACTCCTAGAAGAAAGAAAGCAATCCAGAAGGGATATACAGAGAGTTAAGAAGAAATGAAGAAATATGAAGAGTCAAACAACATAAATGGATATTCACTATACAAACAATACCAATATTTTCTTGTAGAGATTAAAATTTATATAGAATTTAAGTACATGACAACCATGTTAGTTTCCCAGGACTACAAAGTAGTTTGTGGTAACAAAGTACCAAAAACTTGGTGGCTTAAAACAACAGAAATGTATTCTCTCACAATTCTAGAGACCAGAAGTCTGAAATCAAGGTGTGGTAAAGGCTATACTGTCTGAAAGCTCTAGAGAATTATCCTTACTTCCCTCTTAGCTGGCAAACTTTGGTGTTCCTTGGCTTCTAGATACCTCAATCCAACCCTGCCTCCATTTTCTCTCCTACATATCTGTGTCTGTATTTCCCTCTTCTTATCAGAACACTAATTATTATAAGGACACTAATCTAGTATGACCTCATCTTACTTCATTACATTTGCAAGGACTGTATTTCCAAATAAGGTCACATGCATAGGTTTCAGGGGTTAGGACTTCAACATGCCTTTCTGGGGAACACAATTTAACCCATAACAATAACAATAACACATAAATTGGGAGGGGAGTAATAGGAGTTAAAGTGCTCTAAATTACATGTTGTGTCCAGTAAGTTGTAAAAGTTACAGTTTATATTAGTCTTTAATAAATCAAGGATGCAGGGTGCCTGGGTGGCTCAGGGTTAAAACCTCTGCCTTCAGCTCAGGTCATGGTCTCAGGGTCCTGGGATCAAGCCCCACATCTGGCTTTGTGCTCGGCTGGGAACCTGCTTCCCCTTCTCTCTCTGCCTGCCTCTGCCTACTTGTGATCTCTCTCCCTCTGTCAAAAAGTAAATAAAATCTTTTTTAAAAATCAATCAATCAAGGATGCGTATTTTGTAATCTAGGGTAGATGCTAAAAGAATAATAGAAGAATGTCATGTTTATGATCTGATTTATATCATAGTTTCATTATCATTCAGTCCAAAATATACTCTAATTTCCAATGTGATATCTTCTATGATACATGGATTATTTGGGGATAATATATCACAAAGTGGGTTTATTTCAGGAATGCAAGGTTGGTTTGAGCTTTGAAAATTAATCAAGTAAACTTATCATTTTAACCAAATAAAGAGAAAAATTATACAACCATCTCAAAAATATAGAAAAAGCTTTTTTTTGACGGAAATTAGAAAAAGCATTTGATAAAATTCAGTAACCACCTATGATGAGAGAACCTTAGAGAATTAGGACTGGGAAGAATTTTCTTAATCTGGGAAGAATTTTCTTAATCTGAAAAGTGTCATGTACAAAACTCCTAAAGCAAATTGTCATACTTAATGGTGAAGTTAAGGAAGTTTCCTCCTTGAGATCCAGATAAAGTGCATTTGTAATAGCCAAAGCTGAAAAGCAATCCAATTATTCATTAACAATATAATGGATAAATAAATTACGATACATTGATACAATTCCATAAGCAATGAAAATGGATGAACTACCTACCACATGAATTAACATCAATGAATCTCATAAACATAATATTGAGCAGAAGATGCCTGACAAGAAGGAATATATGTTGTATTCCATTTATATAAAATTCAAAAACATACAAAATTAAACCATTATTTTTTTTCCCAAAAAATGTTTGTTTTATTTTTTCAGTGTTACAAGATTTATTGTTCATGCACCACACCCAGTGCTCCATGCAATACATGCCCTCCTCAATACTCACCACCAGGCTCGCCCAGCCCCCCATCCCCACCCCTCCTAAACCCTCAGTTTGTTGCTCAGAGTCCACAGTCTCTCATGGTTCATCTCCCCCTCTAGTTTCCCCCCATTCACCTTAAACCATTGTTTTAAAGATCATAATAGTTATCTCTCAGAGGAGAAGCGAAGTAGTACATGGAGGTTGCACAAAACTGCTTCTAGAATACTAATACTAATACTCTACTTCTTAATCTGAATAGTGCTTATGTGTATCACTGTTTTCTCACTATTTTCATCATGTTGTGCAATTATGACTTGTGAACTTTTCCGCATGTATGTTATACTTAAATAAACATATTTTATACTTAGATAAAATTCTTCTTTTTAGAAACTTGATGACAACAAAAAAGGAAAATTAGAAAGGAAAGTAAATATGGTTAGTTATAACAGTAAGCGCTGACAGCTTATACCTGGACAAGGAAGGAGAAAGAAAATCTTAAAAAAATAGATTGATGAACTCAAAATGAGTATTAATAACACAAAGTTTATTTAGTATAGGAGGAAAAATAATCTTACCTGAAATAAGTCTAAGCCTATCATTATATTAGTATGTATAGGGAATTAATTTTAATATAGTTTGTCATAGCTTAGTTATTTCCAGGAATATCTTTGGCAAAGATGGTTAATTACTGCCCCTAGACCATTGTTCCTTCAGATACAAGATGTACAGGTCCAGGGAAATGTAGACACATGGCCACCAATAATAAAGCCTGTTAACTCAGCCTCTGCTGCAGCTAGACAGGACCATGTGTCTAAATTCTGTGTAGTGGAATGTGAACAGAAATTATGTATGCAACATCTGGTTTGTGCCCTTGGAGTTGTACTTCCCTGTGTCTCCTTTGTGCCATAATAACTGGTTGCAGCTGCCATCTTTCAAATCAGAGATGGAGCTGTGTATTGGATGTCAGGATGGAAAAGCCACACTAAATGCCCTGTATCAGCACATCTCCAAATTAAATGAAAGAGAAATAATTTTGTTCAAGCCATTGTTGTCTCTAAACCAGATGGCCCACACCTTTTTATCACTACCACTTAGTGTTACTTAAACTATTGGTTAAAAAACACGAAAGTCACAGCTAGAAAAAACAGTTTAAATACAATTAAGTACACTTAAATATAGAATGAATATGAGATATTGACAAGTCATTGTTCTTTCCTTAGGTTTCCAGTTGTGTTGTTTGTGTTGTGGTTATATTGGTTGTTCTTAGATTCATACAGAAATCTTACTTTTCAATGGTTTGGTGATATAAGCATAAGTAAATAATGCAAATATGGCAAAATATTAACTGTTGAATCTGGGTGATAGATATATGGATTTGGTTGTATTTTGCTTTCATGGTTTCTTTTTATTTCAAATTTTTGACAATAAAAATTTGAAAAAACCAACAAGAAAGACATCTGATAGAATGTGGTGTGTACTTGGAGCTATTAGCGCACAGAGGCAAGACCTGAGTGCAGCATAAAGGAGGTGCTCTTAGGAAGGCTAACCTGTGACAAAGCAGATGTGTTTGCATTGTGTTGCCACTGTTCCTCCTAGGTCTAGAGAGAATTCACTTTCTTCCTGCTGAGATTAGTTTACAGACTGGGGACAACTTTGTCAGTTTTTTGTAACTCAAGTTAAATGGCAGGAAGTAAAGTGAAGATAGTGTCCTACTGACATTGTTTTAAGCTGACAGTGTGTGTGTGCTGTTTAATGTATTTTATTTGCATGCTGTCTGATACACTTTACCTATCATCTTTGGTCCATATTGCACCCTTTAGTGGGATTTGTTTTACTTGTACACTCTACAGCTGCTATTGCCTTCCATACAAATGTTATAATAATAATAATAATAATAATAATAATAATTTAAAAAAATAATGTTCCCTTGTTTCTGAAAGCTGCAGAGCTGCACAATAAAAACTAATCTCTTAGTAAACAAAGGAAGCTAGATCATAGATAACATGCAAGAATTAAACTTTTAAAATCTTACTACTGTAAGCTCTACACATCTTAAGATCATATTTATGGAATTTAACTTTTGTTGGACTGTGGCCAATATGTTCAATAGTTCAATAGGTCTGGCTTATCTGTGCTGGGATCAAGATATTTCTTTCGACAAGAACACATTTCCAGGGGCACCTGGGTGGCTCAGTGGGTTAAAGCCTCTGCCTTCGGCTTAGGTCATAATCTTGGGGTCCTGGTCCTGGGATCGAGCCTGGCATCAGACTCTCTGCTCAGCAGGGAGCCTGCTTCCCTCTCCTTCTCTCTCTGCCTACCTCTCTGCCTACTTGTGATCTCTCTCTCTGTCAAATAAATAAATAAAATCTTTAAAAAAAAACACATTTCCAATCATAATAGTGACAAAAGAAAAAATATGTTTGAAATAAATGATCTTTAAGTATCCTCCATGTAAGTACTTTGTTGTCTTTATTGATGTTTATACCTGTATTGTATTATTTACATTTATCAGATTACAAATTTGGAAAGTTGAATGTCCCATCTCTGATTTTTACCTTACTTGTGTGTGTGTGTGTGTGTGTGTGTGTGTGTGTCTGTGTGTATATAAATGACAGTACTAATCAATAATATAATTAGAAATTATATGAAATAATATATAGGGGGAAAGTCTGACTATCCTTTAGAATAGAAAAGGCCAATTATGTGAACCTCTTACAATCACTGAGTAGAAAATAGTTGAGGGAACACTGAAAACTCTCAAGAGTTTCTGTCCATTTTTTTTATCAAAATAATATCACCAAAATATCAGGAACTTTTTTATAAAGGAAAATTATATCATATATTCAAGAGTAATGATTTTTCTCTACTGTTGCTTGCTTTCAGAAAATTTAAATTGTAACATCACCATATTCCTACAGGACTTTTTTCTATAAAATACATAATTAAAACCATTTACACGTCTGTTCTTTTGGGTGAAATAAAAGTTTTTTAATGACCATACAGAGAATTCCAAGATATTAGCCCTAATGACAGAATTATTGGGTAATTTCATGACTAGATCTCTTATTTCAAAACAACTCAACATTACAAAACAGAAGTATTTTAATTTACCTTTACTTAAGAACAATTATAATCTCATTTATGGAAATATATGTCATTAATGAACCATTTCTTCACACAAGTAAGCAATACTATTTCAGGAAGTCAGAGTATTCTGAGATTAAAGTTACCAGGGCTGAATGTTTCAGGCTCAAATAACCATTAAGAAATTGCCATCACCCAACAAAATGGAAACAAACACTGCTGCTATGACAATTCTGTCATTAAATTTCAAGAAATTATAGGTGGGAATTTTCTTATTATCCTATAAATGTTTTTAGATCTAAAATACAGTATTGGGGGGGGCACCTGGGTGGCTCAGTCTGTTAAGCATCTGACTCTTGGTTTTGGCGAGGATCATGATCTCAGGTGGAGCCCCACGTAGGCCTCTGCACTCAGCAGGGAATCTGCTTGAGAGTCTCTCTCTCCCTCTACCTCTCTGCCTTCTCTCTCTCAAATAAATAAATCTTTTTTTCCCCAAATACATTTATTCTGTTTTTTTCAGTGTTATAAGATTCATTGTTCATGCACCACACCCAGTGCTCCATGCACTACGTGCCCTCCTCAATACCCACCACCAGGCTCGCCCAACTCCCCCACCCCCTCCCCACCAAAACCCTCGGTTTGTTGCTCAGAGTCCACAGTCTCTCAGGGTTCATCGCCCCCTCGGATTTCCCCCCATTCACCCTTCCTTTCCTTCTCACAATGCCCTCCATGTTTTTCCTTATGCTCCACACATAAGTGAGACCACAAGATAATTGACTCTCTCTTCTTGACTAATTTCACTCCACATAATCTCTTCCAGTCCCATCCATGTTGATACAAAAGTTGGGTATTTATCCTTTCTGATGGAAGCATAATATTCCATTGTATATATATACACCATATCTTCTTTATCCATTTATCTGTTGAAAGGCATCTTGGTTCTTTCCACAGTTTGATGATTGTGGGCATTAATAAATCTTTTTAAAAAATAAAATATGGGGGGCACCTGGGTGGCTCAGTGGGTTAAAGCCTCTGCCTTCAGCTCAGGTCATGATCTCAGGGTCCTGGGATCGAGCCCCGCATCGAGCTCTCTGCTCAGCAGGGAGCCTGCTTCCCCCTCTCTCTGCCTGCCTCTCTGCCTACTTGTGATCTCTCTTCTCTCTGTCAAATAAATAAATAAAATAAAATAAATCTAAAAAAAATAAAATATGGTACTTTATTTCCTGTAGAACAAGTTTCTAGTGTGTAATGCAAAGTCTCCAATCTCAGGCTACTTAGTTTGGAAGGACATACATAAAATAGTTACAAGATTTGTTTCATTCCAACAAATTGTACCAGAAGATGAGAAGTGATGAGCTAGATTCTTTTTTTTTTTTTTAAGATTTATTTATTTATTTGACAGAGAGAGAGAGAGAGAGATCACAAGTAGGCAGAGAAGCAGGCAGAGAGAGAGGGGGAAGCAGGCTCAGGGCTCGATCCCAGGACCCTGAGATCATGACCTGAGCTGAAGGCAGAAGCTTTAACCCACTGAGCCACCCAGGTGCCCCATGATCTAGATTTTTATTATATCTGAGCCACTGTCTAGTATGGAAAATATCTTAGATGCTTATTTATACTCCAGGTCCATAACTTACTATTCAGAAAGTTTACACTGTGATGAACCAAATAGCATGCTGACTCATTGGATTCAGAAACCTATTAGTGACTAAGAGAATCACTGTGTTTAAACCAGAAACACCCTGCACTTTTGTTCATCTATCTTTCAGATCACATCTTAACATCCAGCCTCTGAATATTATTTCTTTGTAATCAAATACTGGCAATTTAACTTGATAATTCTCCTGCACTTTCAGAGAAAAAGAAAGGGATAGATATGACTGAGTCGCTTTTCCTGTAGTTATTTTTTTTTTCCAGAGGAGCTTATTGTTGTCTGTACCTAGAATATTATTTTGCCTTCTTATCTTTTATTTTACAGGTGGAAAAATCCATCTCATTTCTGGGCTAGAAGCAATTTGTATTTCATATTATTCTACTGAGCACTATTTCAACTTGATACTCTAGTTTTCTGTGTAGAAATTATACTTAAAGTGTCTTTTAATCCCTGCTTAAGCATATAGAAGTGAGGGAGGCCATCATATCTGTCACCTCATTCATTACCAGGGCAAAGGTGGCTAAACTGACAGGCTAAGCAGCATGTGCTTCTGTCCACACACCATCTCTTGCATCCCTTGTAATGCCTCCCTTCACTAGCTACTTCTTCCTTACGGCAGCTGTAAGTGTAGAAAATAGACAACTTAAGGAATTTTAAAGGCTAGTAAAATTACCCTGCAACCTTGGTTTTCAAATATATACGTATTTCAGATTGGTATTTCTTCTCTCGAGTTTTGATTAATTATGTCTTGAAATAGAGGTTTCTTTTAGAAATGATGCACTGAAAACTTGAACTTAATATTCAAATATTACTTAGCAAGTGGTTTTTAAGCCCCTTGTTTAAAGTTACCATTAAATAAAGGTCCTTAAACCTTAGACGTCTCCTTCAAATGAAAGTTATTTTGTTCATAGTCTATCCCAGGATTTGTTTTAATGTGAAAACTCAATGCCTGGAATATTGGATTCCCAATCTCTCTTCTTTTTCGGGGGGCTTCGCAGGGACCAAGAAAAATAGGACATCTGAGTTACAAAAGCAAGTAGGCAGTCAACTCCACTTTTAAAGGTAAGCAACAGTACTGCAAATTTGCCTTCTCTGCTGAAAAATAAGAAGACTAAAATAATTTCCAGATATATCTTTCAGGCCCAGCGGCACATGGATTGTTCTCATATGTTCTATAGTCATTAATTTTCTGTTAAATGTTTATGTTGCTTTTGGATCCATCGGTTTTTGTCTTCCCTTGTTGTATGATAAACTTTCCAAGAATGAGAAAGAAGGAAATACCACATCTATACTTTTTGCCCTATATCCTCATGCTATGCTTATTGGTGGATAAGTAAGAGCAATTAGAATCCAGGGTCACTGCAAATGCCCAAAAACATTCTGCAGCTATACCAATACATTTTAGTTCTTATGAGCAAGACATTATTGATAGTTTAACAGAAATTATTCTGGTTAAAGAGACTGCAGATACTCTATCATTGTGTATCTCTTAAATGGCAATGAAAGAGAGGATTAGGAACTCTGACCTCTGCTACTCAGTTGATAAATGACCCTGCATCATTTAAGCAGTCACTTCCTACACTGCTTCATCTTCTTCATGGTATTAACATCTAAGTAACGAGGAAGATCTCAACGCTTTCTGTTTCACTAGTGGTTGTGTTTACACTGTTCCCCAGAGAGCTGATGACAAGGTGATATTTTTTGGTCAAGTATCAAATACCTTTGGTTTAGTGTCTTTCTCTAGTTTACATCCTTTGTTGCCCTAGTCCATAACTGGTCTATTTACTTGTTTACTTGCTCTTTTTTCTGAGTAGGCTTTAGGTTTATTCCTTGGTTTAAGAATAAAGCTATAGACACCCGATCCCTAACTTGTTAATATGCTATATTCCACTGGCAGGAATGGCTTAATTTTATCACTCCACACAGACTGCTGGCCTTTCATGGTGCCCCTTACTACCCACCTCTGTGTATCAACTTTGCAGTTTTTCTTAAATTGCTCAGTTGTCCCAATTTCTTTCCATTTGTCCCTCCCTAGGTTTTCCCTAATCCTCATCTTCTATTTTTCTGAATGCCTACTCTTCTACAAATCCACTCTCTCTATATTTGTAGTATCATTACCCTTGAGCTTCCAACTTTGTAAAAATATGATGGTCACAGACTCCCTGATCTTCTGAGAAGCTTTCTTCTCAGACATTTCCTATAGGGCATTGGGAATATGAAGAGATTTTATTCAACCACCTCATTTTATAGCAAAAGAAATTGAAGGCTGTAGAGACAAGTTACCAAAATTCACCTCATAATCAACCACAAAGCCAAAACTAAATCTAAGGTCTTTCAATTGCAAAGAACTGGAGAATCCAGCCTTAGTCCTCATGGATACAATTCCTGCTCTCAGAGGTCTGCCTTCACTGGGACACATTTCCTCCAGTTAGGATAACCATGAGCAGAGTATAGTCGAAATGCAAAGGAGGTCATCTGAAATCCACCCCAGACATTGGCAGCCAGCACTTTTACAATTCAATTACCTTTCATTTCTGTAGCCAGGAAGGAATTATACTGGATATGAGTTGGAAAGGGGACATAAAAACAGAGAATTTTTTGTTGTTGGGTTTGGTTGGAAAAATAATGTTTTGAATCCTCTCATTGGATATTGGATAACATAATTTTGGCAAAGGTTTTTAGCTTTTGTTGATCTTCTTCAATTATTATTTTGCTTAACTTCCATGGTCACAAATTCGTTCATTGATTCCCCTCTGTAGGAGATTCTTTGGTAGGTTTGATTTTTTTTTTTAACCCACTCTGTTTTGAAAAGTTCCAGATAGCTTAAGATGCCTTACTTCTTTCTTCTCAGAGCCTCCACCCCCATCTGGTGGTATATTTAGGATTGACCATCAATGTGCCCTCAGAATATTTCTGAAGCCTTTATTGGGAACAAAATTTTATCTGTTAGTGAGTAGCTTTTATATGGTAGTTAGCTCTGAGTCTAGCATGTCTACTCATGGAAAATTGTTCAGAAACTAAGTCACCTTTCAGTTCTCTTTGATATTCATGACCTTTCCTTGGTGATTTGTAATGCTGTACACTCATATAGCATTTCAGGGTTTTCACATTATCTTGTTTGAGCCTATGAATTAAGTAAGGCTGATATTATCTCCCTTTTATGGTTGAAAACACTTTAGCTCAGAGAGATTCAATGACTTGCCTAAAGTCACTTAGATAGTAAGCGATAGAGCTAAGACTAGAGTCCTAGCAAGCCAGCATTAAGATTGTCTTTGTTTTGGAGTGCCTGGGTGGCTCAGCTGGTAAAGTGTTTGACTCATAATTTCAGCTCAAGTCATGATCTCAGGATTCTGAGGCTAAGCCCCTTGTCAGGCTCTCTGCTGAGGGCATGGAGCCTGCTTAGGATTCTCTCTCTCCCTCTTCTTCTGTCCCTCCCCACAAATATTATCTTTATCGTATTGCCCCCCAACTTGTCTGAAAGGAAAAATAATACATATTAAGAAAAGAGACATTTTTATTCACAAAAAAGGAGTTGGCTATCATGAGAATCTTAAGACTGCTCCATATAGCAAAAAAGATTCAGGTCTTATTTCCAAAACTGCTAATTTAACAGAGTGCTAATTATTGATACAAAGAGCAAAGCAAAGTTCATTCTCAGGGGTCTTTGACTGCTAATCACATCTCTGTGCTGCAACTGATTAAAACCACACAGTTTTACGTGGGGTTACAGTTCTCAAATGTTCTTGCTCAGTACTTTGCAAGGATGGTGTGGGAGTTTTACTGTGTGACTAACGGGCAGTGTAGGTGGGTGATACCACAGAAGCCACAAAAACAGAAATTTCTGTGAGTTCAAGTTAGAGAACTCTGGAAAGGCCAGGCAATTTCCTTGTGTCTGCCACCTGCCATATGAACTACTTTGCTAGGAGACACTGAAGAATCTAGGATAGAGAATAGAGAGGGAAGAAAGAGGAGGGGCAGAAGTAGGATTTGTTACCTAACACCAGCACTGTCCTCAAGAGTATCCAGTCGCTCAGGACCTGGGAAGAAAGCACCAAAGCTCAAACACAGGACATTAAATTCATAATTGGTCAAAGTGCTTATAGGTAAGAGGCATTCCTAACAAGGCACTGGTGATAAAGTCCTTCCATGTACTAAGCTATGTTGACACATCACTTAGGGTTCTGAATGGCCCAAACTGGATGACCCAAACATGAGATGTCATTCTAGTCCTCCAGGGAGCCTTCTTTGGGACCTTGACAAGAACCTTCCATAACAATTTCTCCTCTTGGAGCCACTTTTTGTGAGCAATGAGTCAGTATTTAATAGCCCAAAAAGAGGGACTAATATTTAATACTCTTTAATATGAAACCTTGCTAAAGAAGTCTTAAAAGTCTAATGGTTAAATTTTCTGATGTCAAATTTTTTTTATCTATATCTTGCTGTATATTCCTGCCACTTATTTATTAATGTATTTCTCCTCTCAGCCCTCAAAGTGCTATGTTTCCAAAATTCCTCAGTTGAAATTTTATGAAAATTTGTTTCCCCCAACATCCATCCTTCAAAGGTTGTCAGCCACACTGTTCTCTCTCTCCCCAGCCTAACTTCACAGTGTCACAGTTAGGTTGTAAGGGAGGAGTGAAGAAAAGAAAAAAAAAACTGCAATCTAGACTCTCCACCATGTGAGATCAGAGGTATTCCAGAGTTTAAAGAAAACTAGATGCCTACGCAAAGGACTCCAGTTTCACTTCCATAAAGGAGGCATAGACCTTACATCTCAGACTGTAAGGTCTCCTACTAAGATCCCTGGAGAAGACTCAAGCAGTTGCACACAAGGGAAAAGAAATATTCTTTTTTTTATTACCTTCTTATGTGTATTACCTGGTACATTTTAAATCCAGGGAACATCTTAGACATTTAACGGAAGAGATAGTTAGGTACTATTCAAGTAGCATCAAGGAAATGAAGGGCATGAACATTTCAAAATGGGCCGTTAGACTGGTTACCTCAGAACAATTTTGATCTTCATATTTAAGACTAGAAGTAAACAATATCCATGACCAGCTAATGAAATAGCTATGCTGCTTAACAAAGAGCCCTCTATATCATAAATCATCATTAAAACTCTAACCTAAACAAGCACACATGTTACAGAGTTGATTTAGAAAAGAGAAAATAATGAAGAATCCTTTCACCTTGGCAAAAGTTGAGGTATCACAGAATAATTTCCTATTATTGTCCTTCATCCATGAATATGTTCAAGATCTGCTATTTTACCACTATGATCTTAATTTAAGATTAAGGCAAAGGAAAGATTCTAAACATCTCAACTTTATATTCTATAGCAATTTCAGCATATTTACAGTCTGTGTTATATTTCACCATGCATTGCCCTTTTATTTTTTTGTTCAGGACAACAATATCCAAATCTAGAGAATACAAGGATGCACAATGTATCACAGCCAGCCTTCCGCAAAGAAGAGGAAGCCAGCTGCAAGCAAGAAAATGGTTACTTTTCAAAAAGATAATTCCTCCAGACTTTATGGTAACCATTTCATTAAGAAGGAAATAGAGTTTGTAGTCAAGTTAAGCCATCTGTTTTCTAGGTTGTTAAGAAGAGAAACATGGGTCAAAAGGAAAACCACCGCAGTCTTCACTTTATTCACATGATGTTTCCCCGTTGCTAATTTCTGTTCTAGCCTGCCCAGTTGTTGACTCTACTATTCCACTATTTCTGCAGGAGCATTTTCCAAAAGCATGTTTCAGGAATTCTGAATCTGTGGTCTGTCTGATTCTTTACACTTGCAATCTGGTCTATTTCATTAACGCATGGCTTAATTGGGCTTTCTAATGACCTCTCTAATTACTACATCTGATGAAGTAGTAGATGAAGTTTCCACGGGGTAACTAGTTGGGAGTTTTTAAAACTGCCTACACTTATCTCAAATTCATAAAAATAGTGTCTTATAGCTGCAGTATTAAGTACAAAATCCCATGGATGGGAAATGCCAAGAATGTTTCAACTAAATAATCTGGTAGAGCACTTGTTGTTCAACCATTCTTATTTCTTATTCTTTAACAATCTTATTATATACCTATCACAAGTGTAGAATTTGAAAAATAATGAAATTTGCTCATTTGTAATGTTGACTCTCTGTGTAGTCAGAAGGTATGATTGCTTCAGTTTCTGAGAAACACATCCAATCTATACCATGTAAACCTACTTAACTTAATTTAACTTACCTTGATTTATGTGTATGATATTGCATATGAAGAAAGATGGGGCATATACAGTCCTGGAATGTGAAGAGTGAGAAAAATAAGGATTTTTCCCAGTATCTGTTTTAAAAAAATAAAGAAAAGCAAAATAACCCAAAACCTCATCCAGTGGTGACACTGAATTTTGTTTTATTACATTCAAACACCAAAAACTAAAAATACTTTATTTTTTAGAAGTCATATACCAAAGGACTCAAACACATACTTGGATACCAGTATTCACAGAAGCATTATTCACAGTAGCCAAAAGGTAGAAACAGTGCAAGTGTCCATCAATAGATGAATGGATTTTTAAGCGTGGTATATACAATATAACAATATTATTCATTCATTAAAAGATGAAATTCTAATATATGCTACAACATGGGTAAACCTTAAAAATGTTAATGCTAAGTGAAATAAGCCAGACACAAAAGGAAAAATATTCTATGATTCCATTTATCTGAGTTACCTAGAATAGGCAAATTTATACAAGTGCAAAATATAATACAGTTTACAAGGGACTAGAGGAGAGTGATTATTTAATGGGTATAGAATCTATGTTTGGGATGATGAAAAAGTTCTGAAAATAGTGATGAATAGTATTTTCACAATACTGTGAGTGTACTCAATGCCACTGAATTGTCCACTTAAAAATAGTTTAAATGATTTTAAAATACCTTTAATAAAATCTGATTAGTATTTCCAAGGCAAAAGTAAACATCATATGCCAGTGTAAAGCATCTGAAAAGACACATTGCTTGACAGAAAAATTTTTCATATACTTTTTGTTATAATATAAAAAGGATTCACATTAATCCCTGCATAGTGATGTAACATAAATATTTTCTCATCACCAGACCACACTGTTCACATTATTTCCTCATTCTTTGGACATTTAGGAATAGACTTGAACATTTTTGGAAAATTGTCAATAATGCCTTATACCACTTTGAACCACTAAGTATGATCCTCGAATCAATCATATGTTGGCTAAATGTGTAGGCTGTTCTTTTTCATGGTTACCATGGAAACTATGTAGTCATGGCATTATGAGGAGACTACAAGGGCATCAGAGAGTATTCAATAAAAGTTAACTTAATTCATGGTTTACAGTTTCTTCCAGCTGTCTCCGTTTGTGATTATCATGTTCACATTGGGAGTATAAACATACAACCAAAAGGGCTCTGGTAACTATAGCCAATAAGCGATCTCACCCATAATAAACTTCCAACCTCCTTTCCTCAAAGATTTGGATAGAAATACATGAAAGAAGTGGCATGTAAGCTTCAGGTGTTTTCAATTATTTCCCTCATATGAGCAAAGATTTCCTAATGCAAAACATGTTTCAGCTCAAATAGTTTTCCTTTAAGATTGTGTAGTTTCAGAAGAATTTCAGCTATATATTCCTAATTCATTGACACTTCATCAATAACGTAATGTCTCCTCTGAGCTCTTCTTTAAGATCATTTCCTCTCTGGGTGGTCAAAAATATGGTACATTTAAGTATTGCTTATTTTTGTGAAGTGCACTTTTAAAAGTGTATAACCTTTTGCCCCTGCAAGAAAGAGAAATAAATGCTCAGCGCTAGGATTTGTAGTAGATTCCTTGTCAGTTTAGTCACTGCAGAGTGTTCTAGCACAATGCCCCAACTATTTTCCTAGTTAAGAACTGTCAGTTTCTCTCTAGAATGGTATAGATGGGGGAAGATAAAATCACCTTTGCTGGTATAAATCATTAACTACCTCAATGCTCAGGCAAGCCTATTCAGATATTGTGAAGAAAGAATGTGGGATTGGAGCATGTTGTTTTCCTAAGTTTCTATGAGTGAAAGTAACAACATTGATCATTTAGGCTTCAGCAGCCTCACATAGCAGTGAGCTTAATCTTCTGGTTCCAGAAATTTACCACTTCGTTACTGCGTTCTGCAAGTTAGCAGCACCACTCTCTGTAATTATTTTATAGGAATTATGAGGATTATTTCATAAAGCATTTGAATAATGAACACTGATAAATAATATTCACTGTTTAGGGAAACAAATTCATCTACAGATGGATAAACCAGATGAATTACAAGAAAAAGAAATCCAAAACCCTACCTATTGCTGGATATCCTCCAAGATAGGTGAACATATTAAGCCCTACCCCAGCACATTCTCCCCTTCCCCTCCCCTTCCTGTCTCTCTCTCTTCCCCTTTCTCCCCCTCTCCCATACACACATTTTATGATTTTGGCAGGAAATAATGAAAGAAATTGTGAAAAGATAAACACTGTTCTGATGATGAAGTGTTTTGGTTAATTGCCAATGAGCTTTGAAGAGGAATCCAAATTTTCAGATCAGCATCAGGGCTAGAGTTCTTTCAGGAGGTAAACCCCTGCTACTCTTGACACTTTATCCCAAGTCCAAGTGGAGGAGTCATTACAATCTAACCATCTGAGCAAGTTTTAAATGAATAGCAACAATGCAACTTTGCATTTAGATAATAAAAATGGTTACCACTCATTTATGTTTATAAAAATACTGGTTTGAAATACATCTATATAGACATATTCATAACAGACGTTATTTGGAATACATTACAAGACAAACTAGATACAAATAGAAATTTTGCTTCACTTTTAGAGTTTCACTTTCCTTATATTTTACCTTTCTTCTGCTAAAAACCATTTTATAGTAGGTTGTATAGTATAGTATAGTAGGTTGAATGCCATGAAACTACCAGCCCATAGTTTATATTTTACCACAGTATAAGAAAATGTAAAACTGCTGGAATAGCATAAGAACTACTTTTCAAGTTCATTTCTCAGATTTCCTGCTCTACAAAAGCAGGGGAACTATAAGGAGCTTGGGGATGGTTGTGGGTAGGAAAACACCCACTCCCAGGATGGCTCATTCAAGTGGCAGGCAAGCTGGTGCTGATGGCATGTTCATGCCCACATTGGCCTCTGCAGAAGGCAACTTGGACTTAGTTATCTAGGGCAAGTGATCTAGGTTCCAAGAGTGAGTGTCCTAAGAAACGGGAAGTGGAAGCTACCAATTTCTTAAGATCTAGATGCAGAAAATGATAATGGATATCATTTGGAATAATTCCATCCATAATGGAATAATGGATATCATAATGGAATGATGACATAGCATCATTCTGCCATGTCCTATGAGTCAAGAAGTTATAGAGTCTATATATCAGGGGAGGGGTCATAGACATCACTTTTCTATAGGAGGCCTAAGAATTTTGTGGCTCTGTTTTAAAACCAGCACTATTTGTAAATTACCAAGAAAATACATACTTCTTTTCAATTTGATCTTGTCTTTTTAATCTCAAGTGGGAATGTCTGCCCCAATCTTGGAAAATAAAGTATATCCCCTGAACCAGTTGAATCCTGATATTTCAAAGAATCACAACAAAACAGGCGCGAAACCGTGACATCCTCGTCTTAAGGTATATTGTGAGTTTAATTGAAAAAGGAAAATCTGGAGGTGCCTGGGTGGCTCAGTTGTTAAGCGTCTTCCTTTGGCTCAGGTCATGATCCCAGGGTCCTGGGATTGAGCCCCGCATCGGGCTCCCTGCTCAGCAGGAAGCCTGCCTCTCCTGCTACCATTCCCTCTGCTTGTGTTCCCTCTCTCGCTGTGTTTCTCTCTGTGAAATAAATAAAATCTTAAATTTAAAAAAAGAAAAAGGAAAATCTGTTTGAAATACTGCCCTGAAACAATAATGGTCTGTAGAGATTGTTAATTACATCTTAATTTCTTGGACCACCTTTCCAGGACCCCTCAATATCTTTCTCTCTTTAAATCACTAAAACCTGTGCAGATTAGCTGGAGATACATTTTGAAGGGCTAGTAGTTGTCTGGCTAGTTTGCATTTTGCAAGCTTATTTTTCTGTCATGCATTCTTAGTCACCAAATATTTTTTGATCATCCTTTATATGCTAAGCACTGGAATTTTAAAAATACATGATTCATGTTTTTATGGTGCTCATATACCAGTGGGAAACATGCTTATAAAAAAAAATCAAAGATATACTACAGTAAAGCTAAACACAACATCCTGCAAATTCTTAGAGAATGAAGAATTCCAGGGAGGTGCCATGGAGCTGATTTTAAGAGAAAAGTGAAGATGCTTCAGGCAAAAGGAGAAAAAGAAAGTTAATCAGCACATGCAGGAAGTAAATGGAAGGCACCAGGTGGTTTTGAGAAATGACCCTTTATATTGGTGTGCATAGAATATGGAATGAAAGGAAAAATAAGAGGAGACTAGGAAGGTAGATTAAGCCACTCCTGAGCTTTGTGTTCTGGGGCCAAGTGTTTGAACATTATAGAAAGGAAATAGTAATTTCAGATTTGCCTTTGGAATCTGTCAGTACATGAGAAAGTGAGAGACGGAGAGAGAATTTGTTCCACTATAATATGGTGGCTGTTTTTCTAAGAAACCTTTTCCAAACACACTTTTTTAAAAAAATATTTTATTTATTTATTTGACAGAGAGAGATCACAAGTAGGCAGAGAGGCAGGCGGAGAGAGAGGGGGAAGCAGGCTCCCTGCTGAGCAGAGAGCCTGATGTGGGGCTCAATCCCAGGACCCTGAGATCATGACCTGAGCCGGAGGCAGAGGCTTTAACCCACTGAACCACCCAGGTGCCCCTCCAAACACACTTTTTATAAGACTTTCTTTTAAACAAACAAACAAAAAATTCTCAATGAGAAAAAAAAATATGGAGTAGAGCATTTCTAGCTACATACAAATAGTTACAAAACCTAAAAGTCATTGAGCAAGTGCAGTGTTTGATTACATCTAGCTTTGGCTTCAAAGTAAAGGTTTGTCTTTACTGTCAGGATAAGCTTCTTAAAATTCTCCTTACCTCCATCATCTACTGTTAGAACAAAGCATACAAATAAATACTTAAGGCAGCCATGATTTGTGTGATGGATTCCCCATCCCTCAGGAATTTAATGTTAAGCCAATATCAATCTGTACAATTAACTCATGTTACTAAGGTAATAATGGTATATTGTCAAATCTCCTTTGTGAAAATATGCTACTGGGAAATCATCATATTCAAGGAGCTATCTCAGGAATTGAGGAAGGTATTCTATTAAGGGGAAAGATTGGCAGTATGAACCTAAATTGAAAAGTTGGCTTGCTGAAAAAATAAACATATTTGGGGGGAAAAAAAGTTGGCTTGAATTATTCTAAATGTATGTTACAGAATTTTCAGGTAAAAACTTCATGGGGGATGGGGAGATATTTCTAATTTAAAAAGACTTCTGAAAAATATGCTAATAACAAAAACAGACACACAGATCAGTGGAACAGAATAGAGAACCTCAATTCTATGGTCAACTAAATTTCAACAAAGCAGGAAAAATACCCAATGGAAAAAAGACAATCTCTCCAACAAATGGTGTTGGGAAAATTGGACAGCCACATGCAGAAGAATGAAAATGGACCACTTCCTTACACCGCACACAAAAACAGACTCAAAATGGATGAAAGACCTAAATATGAGACAGGAACCCATAAAAATCCTAGAGGAGAACTCAGCCACAGCAGCTTCCTGCTAGATACGTCTCCAAAGGCAAGGGAAACAAATGCAAAAATGAACTACTAGGACTTCATCAAAATAAAAAGCTTTTGCACAGCAAAGGAAACAGTGGACAAAACCAAAAGACAACTGACTGAATGGGAGAAGATGTTTGCAAATGTCTTATCAGATAAAGGGCTAATATCCAAAATCTATAAAGAAATTATCAAATTCAACACCCAAAGAATAAATAACCCAATCAAGACATGAACAGACATTTCTCCAAAGAAGACATCCAAATGGCCAAACAGATACATGAAAAATGCTCCACATCACTTGGCATCAAAACCACAACAAGATACCACTGCATACCAGTCAGAATGACTGAATTTAACAAAACAAAAAAAAATTTCTTTAAGAGTACATACAGCCCTAGAAAAAAGGGAGGTTTATGATTCGATTACGTGAAAACAGAAAAAAATACAAAATACACACTGCTGTTAAAACTATATAAAATTTCTATGCCTGAAGAAGGGAAAAGGCTCAAAATCGAATGGCTGTTTCAGAGGAGTGGGAGTAGGGATGGTTAGTGATTATGTTTCACGTCTCTTTACTATAATTGGCATTTTCCTTCTAATGTAAACATTGCATTTGGAATTTAAAAAACCCAGTGCTCTCTGATTCCTCTCCTTCCAGCTCCTCCCCAGAGCCTCCCTAACTCCAGCCCATGATGATCTTACTTTCTTTGAATTCCTCCTGCACACTTTTCCATCTAATTCTGTGGGGAACAGTGGCCGATGTTGGTGAGGATACAGAGAAAGGATATACTTTTGATAGAAACGCCAAGTTGGTGCAGCCACTCTGGAAAACAATATGGAGGTTCCTCAAAAAGTTGAAAATACCCTACAACCCAGCAATTGCACTACTGGGTATTTACCCCAAAGACACAAATGCAGTGATCCAAAGGGGTACCTGCACCCCAATGCTTATAGCAGCAATGTTCACAATAGCCAAACTATGGAAAGAGCCCAGATGTCCAATGACAGATGAATAGATAAAGAAGATATGGTATACATATACCATATATACATAGCTATCAAAAATGAAATTTTGCCATCCACAATGATATGGATGGAACTAGAGGGTATTATTCTAAGCAAAATAAGTCAATCAGAGAAATAAGTCAATCAGAAAAAGAGCATATGATCTCACTCATATGGGGAATTTAAGAAACAAAACAGAGGATCATAGGGGACGGGAGAGAAAAATAAAACAAGACAAAATCAGAGAGACAAACCATAAGAGACTCTTAACCATAGGAAACAAACTGAGGGTTGCTGGAGTGGGGGATGAAGTAACTGGGGGTGAGGTAACTGGGTGATAGACATTAAGGAGGACACATGATGTAATGAGCACTGGATATTATATAAGACCGATGAATCACTGAACTCTAATTCTGAAACTAACAATACACTATATGTTAATTAATTGAATTTAAAAAATAGATACTAACCTTTTATCCAGAAAAATTAAAAATAAAGAAAAATGGTGCAAATAAGAATGAACTGTATTTTTTTAAACCTGTACTATTAGTCTTGCCAAAGTGAAAATTAGCTCATATATTATGGCTCAAGGTCCCACAATGGCACTTACTCCCTATAGTTTGAAATCTGAAGTAAAATCTAAAGTGTGTTAAATCTTCTGGTTGACTTCTGGTCACATTATGTTTCTCCCTTCTGTATTTATTTGCATATTACGGTCTCAATTAGCATTTTATTTTTATGTAAATTGTCAATTCTTTAAATGCTCCCAAGGACTTTTCCTGCCCCTATCATGGCAAACCCCCATCTCTTGGGAGTTTGGTTGCTGATTGTTTAGGGGTTATGTTCCCCTGGTCACTAATTACCTCCTGCAGAATTCTCCGTGCACTGTTCTTGCCTTACCTTCTCCATGTCCTTTCCCTCAAGCTGAACATTACTGGATACTACCAGAATCAGGCTGAATACTACCAGAATCCTCCACATCCCAAAGTACTTCCTACATAAGGCTGCATGTGTCCAGCACACGTAGTGTTGGAGCAACAGAGAGGATTTATATCACTTAGTCTACAGCACAGCAAAGAAGTTAGGACTGACTATTTATCATGTATGTTCTGAAGTTTTGGGGGCATTCCCATACAAAATTCTGCACCCAGGGGCACCTGGTTGGCTCAGTCAGTAGAGCACCCGACTTTTGATCTAAGAGTCATGAATATAAAAATTACTTTTTTTTTTAAGATTTTATTTGTCAGAGAGAGAGAGACAACAAGCAGGGGAGCAGCAGGCAGAGGGAAAAGCAGGCTCTCCACTGAGGAAGGAGCCAGATGTGGAACTCGATCCCAGGACCCTGGGATCATGACCTGAGCCAAAGGCAGATGCTCAACTGACTGAGCCACCCAGGCGCCCCTAGACATTACTTTTTTAAATAAGATTCTGCACCCAATTACAATGTGTGAGTTTTTTCCCCATACCAAGCGATTCTCCAACCCTAGTTGGGTATCCTACAATTTAACTCAGTTCTAACACTATCTATCTGGAGATAGCCTCAGGTCCCACAGGTTAGGTGTTTAGTCCTACCTGAATGCTCACCACTCCACCACCACTTTAGATGCTCCCTCACAAATTCAGGTTGTCACCTGTTCTTCTGACCCACTGGTATAGATCAGAGGTTCTAACGAACCCTTCCTCGAGTTAGATTAATTCAGTAAAGCAGCTCGCAGAACTCAGAAAAGCATTTTACTTACTAGATTGCCAGTGTATTATAAAAGGATAGAACTCAGAAACAGCCAGATGGAAGAGATGTATAGGGTAAGGTATGGGGTGGGGGTGGGGGGGAACAGAGCTTCCAGGCCCTCTCCTAGAGCATACTACTCTCTTCAAATCTTCACATGTTCACCAACCAGGAAGTTCTCCAAAATCCTATCCTTTTGGGTATTTATGGGGGCTTCATTACAGAGAGGCATGATTGATTAAATCATTGGCCAATGGTAATTGATTCAACCCCCACTCTCCTCCCCCAGCAGTCAGGGGGTGGAACTAAACCTTCTAATCACAAGGTTGGCTCCCTTGGCAACCAGCTCCCATCCTTAGATGTTTTCCAAAAGTCACTTATTAACATAACAAAAGCTCTCATCACAGGAAATTACATGGGTTTGGGAAGCTCTGTGCCAGGTATGGAGATGAAGATCAAATATATATTTCTTATTATAAAGCACAATGTCATTCCACCTCTGGGATCTTCTCAAGGACATTGCTCCCATAAAAGCATGTTGCTTCACCAACCTTCCCTCTTAGCTCCATTTCCTTAGCTTCCTAGTCCAGTTCTAACTCTCTAACCACCCCACCTCCTCCATAATTGACTTTCCTATTACTTCTCTTATGGAAAATTACTCTTTCTAGCTTTTTTTGTTGTGGTTGCTAAATAAGTCAATCTTCTCTCAAAAACAAACCCTGATTTCAAATTTATTAAGTAATGTTTTCTGCGCTTTGTATTATACCCACCGGCCCATTCTCCAATCAGCATTTGATTTTATCAGTATAAAATACTGAAATATTATTGAGATATGTTTGCTGGCAGTTTCATTTGGTAATTATTTTTTTGTAGAAAGAAGAGGAAAAACCAGTTACTGAATGGTATGCAAGCCATTGAACTAGATAGCTCTCATTTATCCTCAGTCAACATTGGGACCCAACACCAGCAGTCAACTAGAGCTCAACTGCAGTTGCATTATTTACATCTGGCCAAGTACTCTATGGCTTACATATGTCTACTTCCATTTCACTTTCTACAAAGGCATGCAACTTTGCCTTCTGGTATTCTGGAATGGTGCTAGTCAAAGATTAGTCTGTAGATAGTTGCACTGAATCACCTGGAAATTTATTAGAAACTCATCACCTTAGAATCAACTCTGGATGTACTTTCTATCCCTAGGTGGTTAGTATGCACATCAATGTTAGAGAAGCACTAATTAGAGAACTAAGAATTTACAAGGATCACAGAAGGTTTACAAATACTTCCTGATTAAGTTCTGTATTCAACCAGGACTGCTAACTTAGCATAAGAAGATGTCGATGACCCTGTATATCCAAAAGAAAAAGCAAAATCATTTAACAGTGCAAAAATAAAGAGAAAGGAAAGGCTTTAGTTCTGAATGTAAGCTATTCACAAAAATTTTAAAAGTAATTTTCATCCTTCAAACTCCCTTCCTTATCCCCTATTAAATAAGGTTTCCTTTTGTCCACACCTTAACTGTAAATGCTTCATTTTTAATTTTTGTGAACTTATCCATTCCATTTAGGTAATAGACTGCTACTTTTGTTCCTTAAGATTTGTAATTGCCATGTATTTCAGCAATGATATCTTTGAAGGATTATGGTTTAAATTTTACTTATGTTAGGAAAATTTTACAAATATAAGTAAATCCTCTTTGAAAGTGCCAAATGGGGTTTTTGCTAGTTCTTTTATAGGTAGCAAAAAACCACTATAGATGTCTGTCATTATCTATAGTGTTTCTTTGCTAGTTGTAGGTTTGTTTCCTTATGTCTTGCTATCTTTTTTAAAAGGGGAGCTTAGGGTGTAGAAATATGAGATAGTGTTAGAGAAGAATAAATTATATACTATAGGTTTTAGGGACCTATAAACTTTTAGGGACACCTGGGTGGCTCAGTGAGCTAAGTGTCCAGCTCTTGATCTCAGGTCAGGTCTCAATCTCAGGGTCATGAATTCAAGTCCCACATTTGTCTCCACTAAAAAGGAAAGGAGGGAGAGGAGAGGAGAGGAGAGGAGAGGAGAGGAAGGAGGAAGGGAAGGAGGGAAGGAGGAAGAGAAAGAGAGAGAAAAAAGAAAAGAAAAAACTTTTAAGTGTTCAACAAGTAGGGATAGCTGAGTTGGGTGAAGGAGCAGGAAACTCAAAAGGATATTTACTGAACTGTTGTTGGGTTTTTTTTTTTAATCTAAACTCAAATAGTTTCCAAAAAACTAAACTTCCGGGTTTAACTTTAGATTTTATCAGCAACATTTTCACAATCTCTCTTTGCTATAAAAATAGATTTAATACATTATTTCAAATTATACTAATAAATGTATGGCCATGTCATAAAGATATTGAAAGCTATTGGAATAAGTACATCTGAAATTGGTGCATACAATCTTTATATCCTGGTTTTTTTCTTCCTTTTGTTTTTCAATAATATCATTGGATTTTCTTATGTAATTTTATCATAAGCATGGTTCATGTTGTCTCATAGTCTTTATAACTACTTAAAATGACCAGCAGGTTAAGTCTCCTAATTTATTTATCTATCCATGTCAGGGCATTCAAATCATTTCTCAAATATTTCCTGTAGTAAACATGCTTCAAGAAACATATTCATGCATATTATTATTTCTACATGTTGGCTTATTTACTTGGTGTCCAAAATTGCTAATGGACATATTTACTTTAAAAATAAAAATAATTTAGAAATTATTATTATTAAATTATTATTAAATTAATTAACTTTAATTGAAGACTCTAGTTGAATAAAATATGAATATTTTCTAAATTTAATTCCCCCAATCTTAACTCGAAAAAATTCTTATATTTCTTTTAAAAAAAAGAAGTTCTACAAGAAAAACTCAAAAGTAACTATCCAGGTAACTTAAATATTTTTGCTTTTTTCTGTCAATTACCTGGCAAATTTGAGATTAATCTCCTTTCTGGTTGAACTTTACTTTGCATGAATAGACACAACCCTTAATTGTGTTAATCAGTATAATTAAAGCTCTTGGCCTTACAAGTCCTATTTAGTTCTCCAGATTATTTCAGCAAAGAAATATTATAATCAAGGGGTTGAAGGGTTAGTATCTTAATTCATAAATTTTGTGGGGTTACTACCCAGGAAACTTTAGCTTCAACCATTAAGTATTCATTGTTAAAGGACCACACTGATATTTCTTATACCCATTTTATATTCCGCTACTTGTCTTAGATTTTTTAGTGTGGTGTCAAAATCCAAGGGACTGAATAAGAAATTCTTAGATAAACAATGAGCAAACCCTCTAAAGTTGAGAGACATGTTAGTGGATTATGTGATAGTGGTTTTACCAAGATATTGTCACTGCTTGGAAAACCTTAAAGATGCTTTACCAAATGAAATGGTTTACATAAGTGAACACACATTCTGAAATACACTGTGGCCTGGCAACCTTCTCTTCTGTGAACGCTGAGTTTCTGGGCCTCGGATCAGCATTCAGAATGCCGTTGACGAATGATAATTAATTTAATTGTGAACAGCTGTTCCCTGGGCCTGTGCCTTTTCAAGTGAGGGGGCCGCGCATAATAAACACCATCACCCAGCTCGCTTGGCGAGGATAGGAGTTGAGAGACAGGAGAGGTGAGTCTTCTGAGAAAACTGAAAATGTGAGAAATTTCGCTTCCTGTTTCTTCCCTTTAGAAGGAACTACTTGTCTTTATCTCTTACATTTTATTACTGATTCTCACTGGGAACATTAGCGAAGAATCCATCCAGAACTTAACTGTTTGTTTTTTTTTTCCAATAAGGAAAAGAGACACTCCTAAATCATTCTCAAAAAGTATAATGAGTCAACAGATGAGTATTAATGTCTTACTGTGACAGTTAGATCTGTGTCAGGTTCTGGGCTTTGATTTTTTTTTTTATTTTCCTCATGAAAGTAGATGGTCTTAGAACTTCCAAGATTAATGATCTCTGACAACTGTTAAAAAACATAATTACTGGGAAATGTAAAATTAAAGATAACGGAAGCTGTTGAGGCTAGTGTGGTTCTGGAATCCATATGACATGTTAAGTTATTAGGTCTCAACATATCTTCTGTTAATTCTAATCAAACTCAGCTAATTAATCACTTTACCTCATAACTGTCAAACATGTACTGCTGACAACAGCCATTTTATAGCCTGAAGTTTAAAGTATGCAGAATTCTTTTTTTATTGTTTGTTTTTGCCTCCCTTTTGTTTTCATACATATTCTGAACTGTTTTGCAAATTGTTTCACTTTTTTTTTTTTTTTTTATTTGTTATTTGACAGAGAGAGACACAGTGAGAGAGGGAACACAAGTGGGGGAGTGGGAGAGGGAGAAGCAGGCTTCCCTCCGAGCAGAGAGCCCGATGCTAATGCCCTGTTTGATCCCAGGACTCTGGGATCACGAGCTGAGCCAAAGGCAGACGCTTAAAGACTGAGCCACCCAGGTGCCCCAAATTGTTTCACTTTTATCTAATCATCCACAATCAGCTACTTTCCCTTACCACAAAGAAAAATATTGCTGAGGAGATTTGAGTTTCAGAAAAAAAAAGGATTGCTTGACTTATAGCCTTTAAATGAAAACCCAGATGAATTTATTTTCAACTTTCTTTATATCTTGAGATATATATATGACCTTTGAGCAACACAGGTTTAAACTGCACAGATTCACTTATCACAGATTTTTTTCAGTAAATACAGATCACTTATCACAGATTTTTTTCAGTAAATACAGACCAGTACTGTAAATGTATTTTCTCTTCCTTAAGATTTCCTTAATAACCATTTCCTTTTCTCTAGCTCATTTTATTGTGAGGATACACTGTATAGTACATATAACATAAAATGTGTGTTAAGTAACTGTTATTGGTAAGGCTTTCAGGCAACAGTAGGCTATTAGTAAAGTTTTGGGGGAGTCAAATATATTCAGAATTTCAACTGCATGAGGGGGTCAGCGAGGGTTAGGGTATGTGTGTGTGTCTATATGTGTATGCACATGTGCATATCAGAAGAGACAATGTTGTAATATATATCGGTGACTTAAGTATGTATCTGCTGACCTTACTGAATAAACTTAAGTTTTTTGTTTTGTTTTGTTTTGTTTTAAAGATTCTATTTATTTATTTGACACAGAGAGAGAGAGAGAGATCACAAGTAGGCAGAGAGACAGGCAGAGAGATGGGGGGAAGCAGGCTCCCCGCCGAACAGAGAGCCCGACTCGGGGCTCAATCCCAGGACCCTGAGATCATGACCTGACCCGAAGGCAGAGGCTTTAACCCACTGAGCCACCCAGGCGCCCCTTAAGTTTTGATTTAAAAGAAGTCTTGAGAAATCTGTTCAAAATTTATTTTTCTTTTTTTTTTTTATATATTTTTTGTTTATTTATTTGAGAGAGCAGAGTAAACAAGAACACAAATGGAAGATGGAGGGAGAGGGAGAAGCAGGCTCTCCCTGAGCAGGGAGCCCAGTGCGGGGCTCAATGCCAGGACCCTGGGATCATGACCTGAGCCAAAGGCAGCCACTTAGCTGACTGAACCACCCAGGCTCCCCTACCTGTTAAAGAATTTCTTCCTCCTCTCCACCTCCTTGTCCTCATCCTCATCCCCCTCCTCCTTCCTTATGACACAGACCAGCTTTCAGCTGAATCACTAGCAACCCTATTGAACCATGAGGTGACCACTGGAACGGAAGTCACGTGCTTAGGATAACAGATAAGGAAAATAAAAGCTCAGATCACCAATCCTATCTTAAGGATACCATAGTATATCCCCAGACTAAGAGAGAAATAAACTATATCAAGCTTAGGTCACCGTCAGTTTGTCTAGTTTCATACTGTTTTGCTGTTATGTGGAGCTGAACCTGATCCTACCTGAGACACACAGACAAGGTGGACATTGTGGAGTACACAGGAGGACACCATTGAGCTGGGCCTCACCCACCACACCCTTGCCAACACCAACTAGAATTAGAACACACTCATGGGGAAACAGCAGTTTTAAATGAACTTTTAACATGAGATTATAAAATATTATGAATTGACTTAAGGATTTCTCACCGAGGGGGGCACCTGAGTGGTTCAGTCAGTTAAGCAGCTGCCTTTGGCTCAGGTCATGATCCTAGAGTCCTGGGATCGAGCCCCACGTCGGGCTCCCTGCTCAGCCAGGAAGCCCTCCTCTCCCTCTTCCTTTGCCCCTCCTCCTGTTCATGCTCTCTCTGTCAAATACATAAAATCTTAAAAAAAAAAAAAAAAAAAAAAGGATTTTCTTACCAGTAAAAGATCACCCAGATTATGGTCTATAATGAAAAGAAGAAAACTCCATTATAAATTTTCTTTCTTAGGGTGACTCAGTTGGTTAAGTGCCTTGCTCTTGATTTTGGCTCAGGTCATGATCTCGGAGTCATGAGATTGAGCCCCACATCAGGCTCTGTGCTCAGTGGGGAGTCTGCTTGAGATTATCTCTCTCTCCCTCTTCCTTTCCCTGTGCTCCTCCCCCTGCTCATGCTCACTTTCTCTCTCTCGCTCTCTCTCTCTCTTCCCCCCCAACCTAAAACAAATTAAAAAATCTCTCATAAAGATAAAAAATTTAAATTTCTCTTTTCAACCAAAAGAGCCTTACCCATAAATGTGGGTATTTATGGGTAAATTTCTTGATACTTAATACTCTAATCATGTGCTTGAAGTTTTCTCCCACTATCAAAAAGTAAAAGAGGAGGTAGTAGTGTGTACCTTGATAATGTATGCTTACAATATTTTATTTTTACGTAAAAATAAAATGGTAGTGGAGTATAACTTTTAGTTCCAAGAAAATATTTTGCCATATGTTAAACATTTTCTTCTTAAATAAAAATAGTTGGATTCCTTTTATAGTAATGTCAAAGATAAAGATTATTTTAAAAACACACAAGTTCACAGCAGCTTTGTTTGTAATAGCCAAGAGTTGTAAAGAACTTTTAAATAGTCTGGCAACAGAATAGAAAACCTATGGTACATATGGTATGTCTAGGGGATGGGACGCTATATAGTAATGAAAATGAACAGCCACACACCAATACGTAGATGAACTCACAAACACAGTAAAAGAAGCCAGACGCAAAAAAGTATATGCCATATGCATCCATGGATGTAAAGTTCAGAAGTAGGCAAAACTAATCCCCCTTGTTAGCAGTTAGGATGGTGATTTCCCTCATGGGAACCAGTGATTAGCAGGAGGCAAAATGGGCCTTCTAGGGAGCTGATAATTCTTCATCTTGTTCTCACTTAAAAAAGTGATAAGTTCACCGGGTAAAAATTGACCTAACTATAAATTTATAATTTTGTACCTTTGCATATATAAAATATGCTGAAATAAATTGATTTGGAGAAAAGCAAATCAAAATAAACACCACCTAATTCTGATTTTTCCCATCCTTACCTCCTGAATCTAAATAAGCAGTTAGAACATTCACCATCCTACACTGTAGCCAGCACCAGGATTTTGCAGGACACAACGATCACCTCCTCTCCATCCTTTGTTTTTCCTGGATAGACTCATTTTTTAATGGGAATCACATTTGTATCTTCTTAACTTCTCCGGTATCACATATGGAGGATTATTGGGGGTGGGGGGAGCCAAGGGGGAGGCTCTCAAATTCTAGATTTCTATCTGGTTTCTTTTTTATCCATTTTTTAAAAATTTGCTCCCACTGGCAAAGACTCCGTCTAGACAGTAGCAGCCCTAAACAAATACTAGGCCCAATCGGTGGTGATAGGTGCCGGCTTTTGTGGTACATATACTAGTTGTGACTGATTGGTGGTTCATATATGATCCTGGTGTGGGTTATTACACTTGGAACTTTCCCTTTATTTTTTTTTTCTCCCCTTCCCCACCAGAGCTTTCACTTCAGCTCATCTAAAGGGGTGAAAAAATTAATGTGCTTTAGGCTTGGCTTTTAAATTTTATCTTTATTATTATTATTGTTGTTGTTGTTGTTGTTTTCTGCACCCTTGCAATGCTTTTAATAATTGACAACAGAGCTCTAAAAGCCCCCAGAGCCAGGCCCAGAGGACCCTCTAGTGAGCAGGACATGATGCAGTCCACGGTAGCATCGCTCGGGAGGCCTGCAGACCCTGCCCTCGTGCCAGGAGGGCCCGATCAGCAGTGTCCTGACTACACCACCCCTTCTTCAGGGAATGAGGAGAGGACTTTGGCCTCTTCCCAGGGGTACTTTTATCTTCACATAAATTCCTCTGTTGATAAAACAAATGACAAAGCAAAGATGTGGTTGATAATGGTCGCTACTGTGGCATAGAGAGTGGTCTGCCAACCTTTCTTAATGTTGTAATTCTTTATGCAAGTACATTGGGGTAGGAGGGGCTGCTCTTGTTGAATGAGGGGCAAGAGAGACACCTTACCACTTGAGCTGCTCCCGTCCCACCAACAGCTGCTAAAAGGGCTCTGCAGGTCACACAGACACATGGCCCTGAGACTTTGTCCTGATAAAATGGTATAGTGCCCAGGCCACTAGAAGAGCAATTTCCAAATCCAGTCCTCCAGTGGAAGCCAGGCTGGTTGCACAATAATCACTCGTAGAGTTGGCCAACATTCAGATTGCCAGGCTTGATTAAATTTAGTGGTGGGTCTTAAATATACAAGACATCTGTATATATAACAAGGTTCCCAGATAATTCTGATGCACAGACAACTTTGGGAACTATGGGCATGACCAAGACAAAAACCTACATCCACATTTCTAAAAGTAAGGACAAGGGACCATCTGCATGTGTCCCCTGTGCGTCTGGGATGTGCATATTAGGACAGGGAAGATTACACTGAGAAATGGCATGTGGGGGCTACTTTAGTTGAATTGAACAGGTCTTCAGGACTTCACTATATTGAAAGTCAGATGCTACTGACCTGGAAACATTTCCATGTGAATCAAAGTTCCTATCCATACTTTCTCTCCCAGAGTTTCTGATCTTTGGGCAGGGCCAGTTTCCCTTCTGGGAGGCCCACCAAAGTCTTTGCTTTATTTGCTTACTTACTTCATTTCTTCTCTCCTCTTCCGCCCCTCCTAAAATCCTTTATCTAGGTTTGCGGTTAGAAAAATCAGCTAGGACTGATTCATATTCTTTCAAATCTCTCATTCTTGGATCTCTGTCAAAAAGTAAAGTTCTTTTTTTTTTCTATGATCTGCTGAGACCTCCCTTTCCCAAGACATGAAGTTGGAAAACTCTAGCTTAAGATAGGGAAAGGACCTCAGGGTATAAGTAAAGGCAGAGGGAATACACACCAATTCTGGTAACTTTCTGTTTCTTGAGCTAGTGTTAGGCACACGGGTGTGTTCAGTTTAAAAAGACACATTGATTTGTGCATCAGTACACTTGTGATTCATGGACTTTTCTATATGTATAATTCTATAAAATTTACAATAGAAACTTGCTGATATCTCAAAATATTATTGTGGCCATAGGCAGATTGGTTGATCAATTGGTAGAGGCAAACAAAGATAGAGATACAGGTATATTATGAGTAAAAATTGTTAATGAAAACTGTTTCAGTATTTTAAATACAAGTTATTTTTAATTTCTTTGATTTAAAATCTTCAATTTATCCATATCCTTAAAATTTTCAAATGCTTTAAAAATTTTTTTTAATTTTATTTATTTATTTGACAGAGAGAGATCACAAGCAGGTGGAGAGGCAGGCAGAGAGAGGGAGGAAGCAGGCTCCCTGCTGAGCAGAGAGCCCGATGCAGGGCTCAATCCCAGGACCCTGAGATCATGACCTGAGCCAAAAGCAGAGGCTTTAACCCACTGAGCCATCCAGGCACCCCCAAACACTTTAACATTTAAAAGGAAATTCTTAAAATCTCTATTCTAAATGAGACAATAAGCAACAGCAAAAAGAATTTCCCAATCACACTACCTGAGGATGACCTTTTGAGGGGGCTGTACCATCCAGAAGTGAATTTTTCTGGGGGGTTTATCTGCCACTCCGAGCTCTTTTTTGTTTTTATTAACATATAAGGTATTATTTGTTTCAGGGGTACAGGTCTGTCAATCATCAGTCTTACACAATTCACAGCATTCACCATAGCACATACCCTCCCCAATGTCCATCACCCAGCCACCTTATCCCTCACCCCTCCCCCCAGCAACCCTCAGTTTGTTTCCCAAGATTAAGAGTCTCTTATAGTTTGTCTCCCTCCCAGATCTCATCTTGTTTCATTTTCCCCTCCCTTCCCCTGATGAACCCCCACCCTGTGTCTCAAATTCCTCATATCAGAGAGATCATGTGATAATTGTCATTCTCTGACTGATTTATTTTGCTTAGCATAATACCCTCCATCCAGTTCCATCCACGTTGTTGCAAATGGCAAGATTTCATTTCTCTTGATGGATGCATAGTATTCCTTTGTATATATATATACCACATCTTCTTCATCCATCTGTCTAGATGTCATCTGTTGATGGACATCTAGGCTCTTTCCATAGTTTGGCTATTGTGGACATTGCTGCTATAAACATTGGGGTGCATGTGCCCTTTCAGATCACTACATTCGTATCTTTAGGGTAAATACCCAGTAGTGTGATTGCTGGGTCATAGGGTAGCTCTATTTTCAACTTTTTGAGGAGCTTCCATACTGTTTTCCAGAGTGGCTGCACCAGCTTGCATTCCCACCAACAGTGTAGGAGGGTTCCCCTTTCTCTGCATCCTCGCCAACACCTGTTGTTTCCTGACTTGTTAATTTTAGCCATTCTGACTGGCATGAGGTGGTATCTCACTGTGGTTTTGATTTGTATTTCCCTGATGCCGAGTGATGTTGAGCACTTTTTCATGTGTCTGTTGGCCATTTGGATGTCCTCTTTGCAGAAATGTCTGTTCATG
>CM053611.1:39978378-39989484 GCA_028646535.1 Procyon lotor
TGGATACTAGCCCTTTATCTGATATGTCATTTGCAAATATCTTTTCCCATTCTGTCAGTTGTCTTGGTTTTGTTGACTGTTTCCTTTGCTGTGCAAAAGCTTTTGATCTTGATGAAGTCCCAATAGTTCATTTTTGCCCTTGCTTCCCTTGCCTTTGGTGATGTTTCTAGGAAGAAGTTGCTGTGGCTGAGATTGAAGGGGTTGCTGCCTGTGTTCTCCTCAAGGATTTTGATGGAATCCTGTCTCACATTGAGTTCTTTCATCCATTTTGAGTCTACTTTTGTGTGTGGTTTAAGGAAACAGTCCAGTTTCATTCTTCTGCATATGGCTGTCCAATTTTCCCAACACCGTTCATTGAAGAGTCTGTCTTTTTTCCATTGGACAGTCTTTCCTGCTTTGTCTAAGATTAGTTGACCATAGAGTTGAGTGTCCATTTCTAGGCTCTGTATTCTGTTCCATTGATCTATGTGTCTGTTTTTGTGCCAGTGCCATACTGTCCTGATAATTACAGCTTTGTAACAGAGCTTGAAGTCTAGAAATGTGATGCTGCCAACTTTGGTTTTTTGGGTTTTTTTTTTTTTTCAACATTCCTCTGGCTATTCAGAGGCTTTTCTGGTTCCATATAAATTTTAGGATTATTTGTTCCATTTCTTTGAGAAAAGTTGATGGTATTTTGATAGGGATTGCATTAAACATATAGATTGCTCTAGGTAATATAGACATTTTCACAGTATTTGTTCTCCCAATCCATAAGCATGGAATGCTTTTTCCATTTCTTCCTTAATTTCTTTCATGAGTACTTTATAGTTTTCTGAGTACAGATTCTTTGCTTCTTTGGTTAGATTTATTCCTAGGTATCTTACGGTTTTGGGTGCAATTGTAAATGGGATCGACTCCTTTTCTTTCTTCTGTCTTGTTGCTGGTGAATAGAAATGCAACTAATTTCTTTGCATTGATTTTATATCCTGACACTTGACTGAATTCCTGTATGAGTTCTAGCAGTTTTGGAGTGGAGTCTTTTGGGTTTTCCACATAAAGTATCATATCATCTGCAAAGAGTGAGAGTTTGACTTCTTTGCTGATTCAGATGCCTTTTATTTCTTTTTGTTGTCTGACTGCAGAGGCTAGACTTCTAGTACTATGTTGAATAGCAGTGGTGATAGTGGGCAGCCCTGCTGTGTTCCTGACCTTGGGGGAGAAGCTCTCAGTTTTCCCCCATTCAGAATGATATTCTCCAGCAGCGAATTTTGAGCCTATCCTCTTTCACCTAACTTTACTGTTATGGAGTTAGTTCATTGGCACAGGAATACATCCATCTGTGGATAGATCTGTACACACTTGCTGGAGCCAATAGAAAACTTCAAAGAACTTATAAGAAACAGAACGCTTTTCAGAGAGCCTTGCAAAGTCAGAACTCTGTAAGTATTTATATAAGAAGCCACTTAATGTCTGCTTGACTGATGGGAAGTTCAATTGCCATAGGGCAGCTGCCGAATAGAAAGTAAAGTGTTTTTAAGATGAAAGAGACAGAACTCCTGTATGCCCTCTCCCAAGGGTCAGTGTTCTACAACATCCCTGCCAGAAAAATCACATGAGGTCCTCCTGACTGGCATTTCCAAGGCTGGCTTAAGAACCGGAAGCAGGCAGAATTGTCGCTGGTGTGCAGATTCTCTCTCAGATGCCCCGTGCTCGCCACCCCCAAACACACCATTTAGCTTCTTATTCTTTTCCCCTTTCTTGCTCTCAGCTGGATAACATTACATTCAATCTTTTCGTCAAATACACATAAAACAGCAACTCTGAGGGATTGACTGGTAATTAGTGTTACCTGAAGACAGTTTAATGTGTTCCCTTTGTAAACAGGGATTTCTGGGAAGAGAGTTTTCAGAATAGGTGGTAGGATGGGTATTTATGGCCAGAAAGCATCTCTGCCTCACCTGTGCTATGGGTCATGTTACCCAACAAAGCCATTCCGTTCCTCTCTTGTTTTGGGTTTGTTTTTTGGTTGTTTTTTTTGTTTTGTTTTGTTTTGTTTTTCAGTTTACATGAATGTCAGGTACCTGAGTCTTAGGAAAGCATTCCTCTGCCACATCCTCTGCTAATTGGTGCAGTGAAGTAGCTTCTTGTGGCAGTGGCTTCTAGGTGAGCCCTGCAGGTGCTCACCACCCCCTCTGTGAACAACAGTTTGCAAAGGGTTAGCATATCCCCTCTCTCCTCCCAGACCAGGCTGCTATCTCCTGCTCTAAGCCCAGTGCCTAGCATGTGAAGGCAATGGATGAGTGAGCTCGTGCCCCAAACCACTTCCATATGGCTCTTCAACATAATCCCGCCTACTGCTTGGAGCAGTGGATGCTTAGCTTCTAGGTACCTCCATTTCCTCATCTGTCAAATGGGAAGAGCAACAGTGCCTATCTTATGGCATTATTAGGAAGATGAAATAAGTTCACACCAGAAAAGTGCTTGAGCACAGCGCCTCATGAACAATACTCAATCTGCAGGAGCTGTAGAATCACCCAAACCATTCTCAAGAGTTCTCCACATGAGAGAGAGGTCAGAACTCCTGGGTGACCCCTTATTTGTATTTTGCATTAGGTCCTACTTCAAGTAGTCCTCTACTGGAATGCTACTCATCCAGGGTTCCCAGCTATCAATCATTAGTGCTCACAGCATGCCGGGTGCACTGACATCCCTTGGCTCCTTTAATACCCATGACGGCCCTCTGAGGTAAGTGCTGCTGTTGTTCTCGGTTTACAGATGACAAATTGAAGTACAGGGAGGTTCACTGACCGCCCAAGGTCACTCAGCTACTAAGTGGCAGGACTAGGATTAGAATACGACTAATCCAGCCCCCTAGTCCAGCGTGGCCACAGTCCTGTACTGTACACGGCACTGCCTACCGTCCGCCTCGGGCCAGAAGGTGCAAACGTCCCGGTGGTCCAAGTCAGGGGCTGACTGAAACAGGCTTGCCTCCCACACTGCTCCGAGCCTGTGCTCAAATGCCCGCGGGGGGATAGAATGTTTGATGTTCTGAGTGCTTTGAAAATTTCAAGTATTTTTCACATCCGTAGTCTGTAAACACTTTAGTTGGACAGGGATAAAAATAGCATAGTTTTTAGCAGCTAATACTTTGAACAGTTGTAGGGGAAGGAAAATAATTACGTTTCTATCCTTTATTCTCTGGCTGAGACAACCCCCCTGTAATAAAAGAATAACAGGAGGGGGGGAAAAAAAAAACATTTTAGGTTTGCATGTGCAGGAGCTCCACAAAGATGAGCTTTAGAAAGATGGCCAGACAATTGAGGCTTGCTTACACAGCCTCCTGAGCCAAGGAAAGGGACAGAGGGCCGGGTCTTCAAAGAGAAGAAGAGAAAATGTTTGGTAAACAAAGTCTGCCCTGCCATGCAGATAAATCTCTCCAGTGAAAAAGTTCTGTCTGGTGGTAGCTCTCTCTGGTACAGGCCCCTTTCTAATGTAAATTTCCCGTCTACTCTGTTTTCAGAGTTTCCCCTGTGTCTGCAGTTTCTCAAAATAACCCGATGCCGAAGAGGCATATTTTGGGGCAGCATATTCTGCTACTTTTCACACTTAATGTATGTTAGGAACTGAGCTAAGTGCTTTATGTTGATCTTATCACTTAATTTTCACAAAAACTCTATGAGATAGGTATTGTGACTCCTCCCACTTTATAGATGGGACTCAGAGAAGTTAAGTAACTTGCCCTAAGTCACACAGCCAGCACCTTGGCGGGCTGTAATGGGAACTAAATGAGATCATGTATGTGAGCTAGTGCTTGTGTATTATTTGTGCTGTCTCCAAACTGTTCAATGAATGTAAGAAGGTAGGGTTCTATACCTCACTCTCTTCGGAGAGTCCATTCTGATTCAGTCAGTGTGGAAAGAGATCTTCACCACTAAAACCATATGAATTACTGGCTAGCAGGAAGATCTTTAAATCAGATGCCTATGGAAAATGTTCAGATTCATCAAATTCTCCTTTCAACGGAAGTTAACTTCTGGCTCCCTAACTGATTTAACCTAATGGGTTTAACACTAGGAATTTTGGGGGGGAATAAACTATAGTCAGAACCACATCATATATTTCTTTTTCTTCCATCTAATTATATTATTATTACTCAAAAGTTTGGTGGGAATTATATTTCATAACCTGAAATAGGTCATTCCCAACAGAACTGACATTGTAGTAACACTTCCTCCTTTTCCATCCTCGTTCGGACCCTCGTTCAGACTTGGAGTCTGGTCCATTCTTCCCACCCACCACCTCTCCCAAGCCAACCAGACCGTGGCTCCTGGTTCTATTTTGGGATGTAACCGTTCCCAGCCTCCAGTATTCTCAGTGGCACTCTTGACCAAAGTTATTAAACAAGCAAGTCTTCCTCCTCCTAATATGGACCTCTCATAGCATAATTTGGATATGGAATCAGGTTAGAAGACTCGGTCCCCATCTCCGGTGAGGACAAAGGGAAGATAAGAGTGCCGAAGAAGAACACCGGATCCTGCCACCCTCTGTGTAATCCTCTGCCAGGCTGCGGGAGAGCCGGCGCTGCTCAGAGCCCCAGCAGGAAAAGCTGGGTTTGGCTCCTTACCCTTCCTCCCCAACCTCTATGGGAACTGGTGTCTGGACGTTCCCAGAGCTTTCAAAGGGTTAGCAAGCATACTTCTAAATGCCTTCCTTTTCCCTGCCCTTTCCTTCTCCTCCCAGACCCTGAGCTCTCTGCTTGTTGGAGTGGATCCTGAGGCACTGCCTCCACACATCCCCACTAGCTTAGAAAGCTGAGGTCAGGAGGGGCAGGTGGGTGACACGGATGGTGGCTTAGTCACTGCCTAGTCACCCCACAGCCAAGGGGAAGATTCCCAACCTGGGGTTCTGAAGATGGCCAGACACCTGACACCTAACATTGGACAGATGAGATCAAAAGCAGCTTCTCACAGACCCTCACAGCCTGGGGAAGGACACAGCGCCCCCTGCAGGGCCACGTGGACGTTGCACTCGGGTGCTTGTGAACAGTCAGGGGCTGTGGGAGGCAGGCTTTGTAGTGTCAAGAGGGTGGGGTGCCCTCCGGTTCAGATATGATTGGCTTGTTTGAATAATTCCACAGGCTGGCAAGAAACTAAAACCCCTTAGTGAAGAATGAGCAGAAACTGTGTCTGGTCCACTTGATAAGGAGGGTGGTTTGGCGAGGGAGCCTTATCCGTGAGACCAGATTGGGGAAGGGAACTGGCGGTTCAGCCATTCAGGCCTTTCCCAATTTTGCCAGCTGTCAGGGCAGCACATCACATTAATTTTAGGCCTTAGATCACAGAAAGTGAGTACAAAGGGAGCCTGTGAAAAACAGCTTTCAGCTTACACAGGTAGATGAAGAGCAAGTTAAAAACTTGAGAGACAAAGTCTATCATGCAAGCCCGATGTTGTTTAAAGCCAGGAATAGAGCGTGATGTTCAGGAGCCCCCCATAAAGCAGAGCTCTGCTCTCAAGTCTCCAGATACTCAGATATTAGCTCATCTCATTTTTTTTTTCTTTCATAAGAAATGTGTTTGCTTTATATTAAACCTAGGTAACTATTTGGGAGAAAATATGTTGTCAGGATTATGTAAGATACAGATAGGGAAAGCACATGAATTACAAAGTCTTATATCAATGCAAGGTCACCCTTTCAATACACTAAGAATAATACGGGCTCCCACCTTCACGCAGAACTTACTGTGCACTTTACACACACCACCTCTTGGTGAATTCTTCTGCCTGCCTGGTAAGCCACTTGTTATCCTCAGAAGGGAAAAAAAAATCATAAAGTCAGAGAGCTACTAAATGCCAGAGCAGGGATTTTACCTCAAGCGCGCATAGATCTCGATACAATTGTTCAATGTTTTACTAAGAAGTGTCTAATTTGGTGAATGAAGAATAATACTGTCTTTAACTGTATAGCAAATTTGGGGAAACCAGTTATTCATTGAGTTAGTCATTTAGCAGCTAATGTTTGACTGTCTACTGTGTGCCAGCCATTGTCCTGAGAGGAGTGAAGGCCCTTTCCTTCATGATTCAAAGAATAGTGTGGAAGGATGGAGATCCACTTTTGACCGTGAAGGAATAACAGGCTAGATCTATGACCTTAAAAACTAAACAGGAATGAACAAAATATACAAAACAGTGGTTTTTAGACACTAGACAACACACAGTAGAGTGACATGATCCTGCAGAAAAGGAAAACAAACAAGGAAGCCCCATGATAGTCCTAACTTACTGCCTAGTTTCCAGGCCTCAGCACCCAAACAAAGCCCAGCAGTCTCCCTGAGCTGAGGAGACCAAGTGAAGAATTTGGGGAAGCCAAGGCAGCTACAAGGGAGGACAGAGCTGAATGGAGAGGAGGGAGCCTCACAGAGAGAAATTTCTAGAAATTTCATGGGGATTCCTCTCATCTTCAACTAAATACTATTCAGTGCATGCATGTGAAGAAACTACCAGAGTCAAGAAAGGCCCACCTCATGAACCAAGACAATTCCTGGGGCTCACACAGGACTTGGGAGTGCTTTGTTTCCACCAAGCAGAGTGGAAAAACCTTGTAACATTCAGGGCATCAAATAGAACACAGAAGAGCACTCACCACCTTGGCTGTGGGCCTATGGGCTGCTCTGGTCCCACCTAACAAGGCTCAAAAGACAGCCTCCAAAGGATCAAACTATGTTCAAGTCTTTTAACTGCAGAAAAAGGCTCAAGAATATCTAAAGGAATATTATCCAATAAGCAACAAGGTAAATTCATATCTGGCATCCAATGAAAAATTACTAAGTGTGCCAAAAGGCAGGCAAAGACAACCCCATAATTATGAGAAGAACAAAATAATCACGTAAGGGAAACAGTCCCAGAAATGACATAGATGGTAGAATTAATAGATATGGACATTAAAGTAATTATAATAAATGTATTCCATATGTTCGAGAAGGTAGAGAAAAGACTGCGCTTGTTAAGAGGGGACGTGGATGATATGAAAAAGATTCAAATTCAACTTTAAGGCACGAAAAGTACAACGGATGGTGGTTCGAGTGTCCCAGGCCCACCTCCAAGTTGGATTGCTCACTGGAATGGCTCAGAGGGCTCATCATCACAGTGGGAGTGTAATCCCAGCTCTAGTTTATTACAGCACAACCATCCTTAGCAGGCCTCGCGAGGGAAGAAGACCCATAAGGTGGAGGCCACAGAAATTCAGGCACAGACTTCCAAAGCTCTCCCTCTGGGCCTGGCGAGGGTAAGGAGTAGAAGAATAGTTACACAGAACACACTCCTTCCTCCCAACAAAACTCAATGTTTCTTCCCAGGGAAGCCTGCTTAAGACTCAAAAGTCTGGGGTTTAGCACACTGCAACGGCCCAAATTCCGGACTCCCAACAGGAAGGCTGGTGTTCACACAAATATATCATCTGTACAATTAATCGAGGTCGAGGCAAGCTGGTACAGCAGGCTCCCCAGTGGGCAAAATAGCCCTATCAATGTGGGAAACATTCCAGAGCCAAGTTCCAAGGTGGCAGCCAAGGGCCAGCCCCCCAGATAAGTCCTTCTAAAAGGTGTGCCCCATTGCCTTCACAGGGTCTCCTGCGTGGCTCAGTCAGTTAAGCGGCTGCCTTCAGCTCAGGTCATGATCTCAACGTCCTGGGATGGAGCCCCATGAGTGCTCCCTGCTCAGTGGGGAGCCTGCTTCTCTCTTTCCCCTCTGCCACTCCCCCAAGCTTGTGTGCGAATGCTCTCTCTCAAATAAATAATAAAATCTTAAAAAAAAAAAAAACGAGATGGACATCAGAGTAGACACTGCCAAAGAAACAATTAGTGTATCATAGAGGCTATCCAAATCAAAAGGGAGTGAATAGGACAGCCCCTGAGTTTCTGCCTTAGGTAATTTGGAAAATGGTGGCACTATGAAGGTAGGAGACAGAGATGGGCTTTCTATAATACCTCTTAAAATATCATTCATGAGCAAGCAAGCACTAAACTAACCCGTTATACAATTTTGTGTAGTCTCCAAGCACTAGCCAGATCTTTAGTTCAATGTTAATTTCTGAGATCTCCATAACGAAAAGTTTGGTCAGGGTATTTCCATATAACCAAAACCAAAAAAAAAAAAAAAATGAGGCTATTAAACATTTCGGTGAATGGCCTCCATCAGAAACAAAGGAAAAATGAGTATGAAAGGATACAGTGTATGAATTAGTATGAAGGAATGAGGGAAGAAATATTCACCTTCAGCATATAAGGCATCTCTTATACAATTATCTGATTTAATCTCCATGACAATTTAAAAAGTAAGATTTGTCTTTCCAGATGAGAAAATTGAGGTTAGGAGAGGTTTAGTAAGTGCTACACAAGAAAACAGTTAATTCGGGGCACCTGGGTGGCCCAGTGGGTTAAAGCCTCTTCTGCCTTCGGCTCAGGTCATGATCTCAGGGTCCTGGGATCGAGCCCCGCATCCGGCTCTCTGCTCAGCAGGGAGCCTGCTTCCCCTTCTCTCTCTGCCTGCCTCTCTGCCTACTTGTGATCTCTCTCTCTCTCTCTGTTGAATAAATAAATAAAGTCTTAAAAAAAAAAAAAAAAAAACAGTTAATTCAATGGAGCCAAAAATACAAGCCCGTATCTCCGTCTCCAAACTCTTTGTGCTTCCCATTGCCCTCTGTTTTTATTTCAACTGAGGACAAACAGAATGAAAGGGGCAATTTTTTTTTTAACAAATATGAAAATAGCAGTCTTGAAATGCATATGGAGTCATTGACAATATGCCAGTGGACGGGAAGAGGGTAGACCAAAAGTGTGATTTCCAAGACCTTTAATAGCCCGAACCTCTGCCCTCTCATCTCCCTCCAGCAGAAACAGTAAATAAGTTAACTCTATTCCACCTACAGATTTTTTTTTATCTCTAGAGATTTATCCCTCTGTCCCTAATTCTAGCATAATGAAAACCATAAGGCAAAGATGGGAAATATGCAATCGCTCCGCCCTTTCACATAAGGGAGACATTGTTCAATCATGGTGCTTTTCCCACACCCTCCAAAACCTTCCCAATGCTTCATTCCAGGCAGCCGTTCCCAGTGATTGCAAGTAGAGCTCAGAATGAAACTTCCTTGCCATCTTTATTCTGGGATCCTCTGTTACAGCACAGTGGTTAGAGCTCAGATTCTAGAACTTGGCTGCCCAGGCTCAAATCCTGGCTCCACTACTTACTGTGTGAATGTAAATATTACCAAACCACTCTCTGCCTCCATCTCTTCTGGAACTGGAGGACAGTAAGGGTATCTACCTCAGAAGGTTCTTTGAGAATTAAAGAAGTTAAAATGAATGTAATATTTAGGCTAGAACCTGGTACAGGGTAAGGCCCTGATGCCCCTACCTATTATTGTTGTTACTGCTATGATTATTAAAACCAGAGAGATGAGGCTTTGATAATTTCTTTGGGCAACACAGAGAGAGAGTGAGGCTGCCGGCAATGGTCACCTAAGCAAGAAGAGGAATAAAAGAAAATGGAACAGAATAAATCCCTCCTACAATTTTTAGTCTCAGTCCCACTTATAAGGATGATCAAAGGATAATAGAGGTATGAATTAGACCATCCCTCAAAGCCTTTTCTGTCCCTCTAAATTCTATAACAGTTTTTATAAGGAAAAGGGAAATTTCTACAAGAAGCCTTATCTAAAACATCCAACACATGGCCAACAGCAAAGTATTTGGTTAGGTATAAACTCTGACCTATCTACACACGGAAATTCTGAATATCTCCATAAAAATCTATGTTTCAGAAATACTTGATAACTTAGGAAATATTTATAATATATTAAGTTAAATGATAACATTCTAAATCAAATTTAAAATATGTTTAGGTTTTATAAAATATATACAAAGATTAATACAATATATTTGGAAAACATTCTACATGTACACATGGTACATAGAACTATATCATGTATACCAATGTACAATATATAAATAAAACTATATGTGAAATATGTACATGTCCTATCCATAGAAAACATGAGTAGACATATAACAAAATGTTAATTCTTAATTTTCATACATAACTATGTCACATTTCCAGATAAGCATACATTACTTTTATTTATACATTTTTCTGTTTTAACAATACAAGTTGTATTTAACAATACATTTACTTTTTACAAGTCAAAATGCCAAGTATTTGCTGGTATTTTTTTACTTGGCCGTAACAGGGTGCTAATTTAATATATTAAATTTTACTTGGCCATAACAGGGTGCTAATTAAATATATCCTATTAGTGAGGACAGACAACAAAATAAAAGAACTGAAGTGTTTAAACAAATGTCATTCACATAATTCCACTCCACAAAAATCCCAATTCTTTTCTATATAATTTAGAGAAACCGTATTTTTCCTGAATAATTATGTCTAGCCTAGAATTTTCTTGTATCAAACCAAAGACAGGTTTGTGGGGTTTTTTTTAATTTTTTGGAAAGCCCACAGGCCAAGCACTCAAACATCAAACAGTGCTTTCCGACTTTTGGTCTAAAGGACTATTTAAAACATCAGGTGCCAGCATTTCTAAACCTGGCTATCCCACCACACCTTGGCCCCGTCCCCTAGAAAACCCCTAGAGCATGATGGCAAGTTTACAATGGTACCACTCTTGTTCGCAGAACAGCAGGAGTGAGGGCAGAGGGCGAGGGAGACAGTGAAGGAGAGAAAACACACACAAGGTGGTGGCCGTGGCTTCACAAGAGGACCTAGTCCATTGCTTGACCACATGGACATCGCCAAGAAGGCCATTTGGAACCACTGAGCCTCAGAAGACTTGATGGGTGGGAGGATGAGAGAAGGCATATGTTCGGACTCTCTCCTGTTTCCTGTTCAAGTGCACGGCTCCCCCATACTCTTGGGTTGTGCTTCCTAGCCCTTTGGTGTAGCTGCTAGAGAAGCCAAATCTCCTGTCCCATAGCATGTACTTCCTCTGAACCCAGAAACAGCAGCAAAAGCTAGAACCTTTGCGAGACATTTGATCAGACAGGGATGCATGAGGAGCCCTCCCAGGAAGGCCGAGATAGCAGGTCGTAGCACGCAGCCAAGGGCTGATGGGTGAAT
>CM053611.1:39989984-40005926 GCA_028646535.1 Procyon lotor
AGCAATGTCCAAATAGCCAAACTGTGGAAGGAGCTGAGATGTACTTCAACAGATGAATGGATAAAGAAGATGTGGTTCATATATACAATGGAATTATATTCAGCCATCAGAAGGGATGAATACCCACCATTTGCCTTGACATGGATGGAACTGTAAGGTATTATGCTAAGTGAAATAAGTCAAGCAGAGAAGGACAATTATATGGTTTCACTCACATGTGGAACATAATAAATACTGAAGAGAATCATAGGGGAAGGGAGGGAAAACTGAAATGGAAGAAATCAGAGGAAGACAAACCATGACAGACTCTTGACTCTGGGAAACAAACTGAGGGTTGTAGAAGGGGAGGTGGGTGGGGTAAAGGGTAACTTAGTGAAGGGCATTAAGGAGGGAATGTGATATGATGAGCACTGGGTGTTATATGTAACTAATGAATCATCAAATGCTACATCAAAAACTAATGATGTGCTATATGTTGGCTAATTGAATTTAAATTAAAAAAAAGACTATTCTACCTCATGAACAGCAGGTGTTCTCTTTCAGCTCTTACACAACCCTATCCTTCCAACCTAGAGACAGCCATGATGATGATACTATCAATGTTTAAAGTCTACCAATCCCAAAATGAAAATTTCTCTCTAGCCTTTTTACTATGGAAAAATCCAATTATTTAAAGAAGAAATAGACATAATGTACAAAAAACCTCCAAGTACCCATTACCCAGCTTCAATAGCTACAAATCATGACCTGTCTTTTTCATCTACATCTCCATCCATTCCTTAAACTTTGTATTATTTTGAAGCAAATCCAGACATCATCTAATTTTATCTAAAAATGCTTCAGTATGTATGTCTAAACAATAAGGATTCTTCTTAAAGAATACAATCATAATATCAAACACACCTAAAATACTTAATAATTATTCCTTGGTATTATTAAATATCAGGTTGATTTTGTTATTGTTGTTGTTGCTGCTCTTACCTATTGTCAGGTAAGTTATATAAGCCATATGAATACACTAAATGGTATTATCATTGATAATGTAATTTTTCCAAACTAACAAACTCTAAAAGTTCTGAACAAACCAATATACATCCTTCCCTCAATGTAAGCAATAAATAGTTACTTCCTGGAAATTTTGGTATATATTTAAAGTGTGCAAAATATCCTATGTTCATATGGAATATGGAATTGGGCATTACACTCAGATAATTATAAACTATTTTTCAATGTATGAGTGTCTGGCAAATTATATGGTATATGGGAAAACTATTTGCCACATTTTAGAAAGCCTAGCATTTCTGGTTCCTGTCTGCTAAATGCCAGGAACACCCCCACCAAATTGTTGTGACTACTATGACTTTCCCTTCACATTAGGAAATGCCTTCAGTGGTTCAATCCATCCCCTACTGAGAGCCACTGACAGTTCGAGTAGCTGAAAAAGAGGAAATTGATTTTAGTTCCATGTATGCTGTAATTTTGGGAAAAGAAATAAGGAAAAATCCTACATGGGGGATGACTGTTAGAACATTCACAAATTTAAAGCTTTTCAAAGTTTTTTTCAGTTGATGGCATTTTGTTTTTCCACACTATGTTGGAAAATGTGAATAAGCTCTCTGATAAAACAAATGAGGTCATAATGACTTGATGGTAATATACATAATTCAAGTACAGAAAATTGCAACAGCTAGGATACCATCCAGACAGGTAGGGAAACTGGGATAGTGGCAAGAAATAATAAATCTATTTTTACTTATTTTTTAAGCATAATTATAAATTTATAAATCTTTATGCTTTGTTTACATAATTGGACCACAATCCTAACAGATTTTTGCTTCCTCTTTAAAATAGACAGAATAGGAGTGCCTGGGTGGCTTAGTGGGTTAAAGCCTTTGCCTTCAGCTCAGGTCATGATCTCAGGGTCCTGGGATCGAGCCCCGTATCGGGCTCTCTGCTCAGCAGGGAGCCTGCCTCCCCCTCTCTCTCTGCCTGCCTCTCTGCCTGCTTATGATCTCTCTCTCTGTCAAATAAATAAATATCTTTTTAAAAAAATAAAAATAAATAAAATAAAGAGAGAATATAGCCAAATGTTTACCTTCCTCTAGCTTAGGAAGCTTCTTCCTTACTTCTTTCATTATGTAGTATACTGCTTGTCCTTTTTTTAACTAATTTTTAAAATTGGAGTATAATTAATATGCAGTATTATATTAATTTATACTTAGTGAATAATAAGTGATTCAACAATTCTATACATTACTTAGTGCTCATAAGTCTACTCTTAATCCTCTTCACCTGTTTTACCCATCTCCCAACCCACCTGCCCTCTGACAACCACCAGTTCGTTCTCCATTTTTAAGAATCTGGTTTTTGGTTTTTTTATTTGTTTGTTTGTTTCTCTTTTTTTCTTTGTTTTGTTTCTTAAATTCCACATATGAGTGAAATCACATGGTACTTGTCTTTCTCTGACTTATTTCACTTAGTATTATATCCTCTAGATCCATTCATGTTGTTGTTGCAAGTGGTAAGACTTCATTATTTTTTATGGTTGAGTAATATTCTAGTGTGTGTGTGTGTATGTGTGTGTGTGTCTATTCCATTATTATATATTATATATTTCATTATGTATTATATACATTCCATTATACTTTATATATATTATATGTATTCCATTATATAATGTATGTGTATACACACACTAATGTGCACTACCTTTTCTTTATCCATTTATATTTTATATATTGATGTAACTTGGGTTGCTTCCATATCCTGGCTATTGTAAATAATGCTACAGCGAAGAGAGGGTGCATATATCTTTTCAAATTATTGCTTTGTTTTGGGGGTGTAAAAAGCCAGAGGTGGAATTACTAGATGATATGGTAATTCCATTTTTAATTTTTTGAGGAACCTCTATCGTGTTTTCCAAGGTTGCTGCACCAGTTTGCATTCCCACTAACCGTGTAAAGGGTTCCTTTTGCGCTACATCCTTGTGAACACTTGTTGTTTCTTGTGTTTTTTATTTTAGCCATTTTGAAAACCACATTTCATTGTGGTTTTGACTTGCATTTCTCTGATGATGGGTGATTTTGAGCATCTTTTCATGTGTCTGTCAGCCATCTCTATGTCTTCCTTGGAGAAATGTCTTCATGTCTTCTGACGATTTTTAATTGGATTATTTGTGGGTTTTTGGTGTTGAGTTGTATAAGTTGGTTTGTATCATGAATGAATGAATCGATGTTGTACTTTGTCAAATGCTTTTTCTGCATCTATTGAGACAATCATCTGGGTTTTATCTGTTCTTTTTTCTAATGTGATGTATCACATTGATTGATCTGTGAATATTGAACAACACTTGCATCCCTGAAATGAATTCCACTTGTTCATAGTGAATAATTTTTCAATATATTGTTAGATTCAATTTGCTAAATATGTTGAGGATCTTTGCATCTATCTTCATCACAGATATTGGCCCATAGTTTTTTCTCTTCTGTAGTGTTTTTATCTGGTTTTGTTACCAGGGAATTGCGGGCCTCATGGAATGAATTGAAAAGTTTCCTTCCTCTTTTATTTTTTGGAATAGTTTGAAAAGAATGGTTATTAACTTTTCTTTAAATGTTTGGTAAAATTCACCTGTGAAGCCATCTGGGCGAGCAGGTTTTTTTGATGTTGGGAGATTTTGGTTCCTGATTTAATTTCTTTGCTAGCAACTCGTCTTTGCTTTTCAGAGACTAGTTCAAATTTTCTATGTCTTCCTGATTTAGTTTTGGGAACTGCATGTTTCTAGGAACTTATCCATTTCTTCTAAGTCATCCAAATCGCTGTCATATAATTTTTCATAATATTCTTTTATAATCCTTTGTAATTTCTGTGGTGTCCATTTTATTTCTCCTCTCATTTCTGATTTTATTTGAGTCCTCCCTTTTTCTTTTTTTGATGAGTCTGGCTAAAGATTTATCTATTTTATTGATCTTTTTAAAGAACCACTCCTGGTTTTATTAATCTGTTCTTCTGTTTTCTTAGTCTCTATTTCATTTATTTCTACTCTAATCTTTATTATTTTCTTCCTTCTGTTGCTTTTGAGTTTGGTTATCCTTTTTGTATCTCCTTATGTGTAAAGTTAGGTTGTTTATTTGAGATTTTTCTTGTTTTCTGAGGTAGGCCTGTATAATTTTCCCTCTTAGAATAGCTTTCACTGCATCCCAAAGATTTTGGACCACTGTGTTTTCATTTTCATTTGTCTCCATGTATTTTTTATTTCATCTTTGATTTCTTGGTTGACCCATTCATTGTCTAGGACCCCATGTTGTTTACCCTCCATGTATTTGTGTTCTTCCAGATGTGTGCGTGTGTGTGTGTATGTGTTAGATTTCTAGTTTCATATCATTATGATTAGAAAAGATGCATGATACAATATCAATCTTTCTGAATTTTTTGAGATTTGTTTTTTGACCCAACATGTGGTCTGTTCTAGAGAATGTTCCATGTGCACTTGAAAAAAAAATGTGTATTACACTGTTTTTGGATGAAATGTTCTGAATATATCTGTTAGATCCATTTGGTCCTATGTGTCATTCAAAGCCATTGTTTCCTTGTTGATTTTTCCATCTGGATGATCTGGCCATTGATGTAAGTGGGGTGTTAAAGTCCTTTACTATTAATTGTATTTCTAAAGAATACTCCCTTTATGTCTGTTAATAGGTGCTTTATGTATCTGTATACTTCCATGTTGGGTGCATAAATATTTACAATTGTTATATCTTCTTTTTGGGTTGTTCCCTTTATTGTTAGGTAGTATCCTTCTTTGTCTCTTGTTTTTTTGTTTGTTTGTTTTGTTTTGTTTTGTTAATTTAGTTTTATTTTTTCAGTGTTCCAAGATTCTTTGTTCATGCACCACACCCAGTGCTCCATGCAATACATGCCCTCCTCAATACCCACCACCAGGCTCACCCAACCCCCAACTCCTCTCCCCTCTAAAACTTTCATTTTGTTTCTCAGAGTCCACAGTCTCTCATGCTTCATCTCCCCATCCTATTTTCCCCAATTTAACCTTCTTTTCCTTCTCCCAATGTCCTCCATGTTTTTCCTAATGCTCCACATGTAAGTGAAACCATATGATAATTGGCTCTCTCTGCTTGACTTATTTTACTCAGCATAATCTCTTCCTGTCCCGTCCATGTTGATACAAAAGTTGGGTATTCATCCTTTCTGATGGAGGCATAATATTCCATTAGATATATGGACTATAGCTTCTCTTGTTACAGTCTTTGTTTTAAAAGTCTATTTTGTCTAATATAAGTATTCTTACCCCCAACTTTACATATCTGTTTTTATTTATTTTTGTTTTTGTTTTCATTTCTATTTGAATGATACTTGTTTTTTCATCCCTGCACTTTTAACTTGCATGCATCTTTAAGTTAGAAGTGAGTCGCTTATAGGCAGCATATAGATGGGGCTTGGTTTTTTTATCTATTCCATCATCCTATGTCTTGATGTGAGCATTTAGTCCATTTACATTCAAAGTAATTACTGATAGGTATGTAGTTTTTGCCATTTTGTTACTTGTTTTATGGTAGTTTTTGTAGTTCTCTCTTCCTTTATTCTCTTGTTCTCTTCCCTTTTGGTTTGATTGCTTTGGTGAAATACTTGAATGCCTTTCTTTTCTTCTTTGCATATCTTTTATGGTTTTCTAATTGTGATTATCATTAGGTTGGTATATAATATCCTATGCATATAGCAGTCTCTATTAGAATGATGGTTGCTTAAGTTTGAACCCATTCTAAAAGCACTACATTTTTACTCTCTCCTCCCACATTTTGTGTATATGATGTCATACTTTACATCCTTTTATTTTGTTTAGCCCTTGACTGGTTTTTATAGATATGACTTTACTGTTTTTGTGGTTTAACTATACTGGTTTTATAAGGAACTAATCTACTACTTGTATTATGTTTGCATGTACCTGTGAAATTTTTTCCTTTTATAATTTTCTTATTCTTTCCACTTGGCTATTTCTTTCCACTCAAAAAATTCCCTTTTACATTTCTTATATGGCTGATTTAGTGGTGATGAACTCCTTTCAATTTTGTTTGAGAAACTTTTATCTCTCCTTCTATTCTGAATGATAGCATTGCTGGATAGAGTATTTTTGGTTGCAGGCCTTTTCTTTTTAACACTTTGAATATATCATGCCAAACCTCTGGCTTATAAAAATTCTACTGAAAAATCAGAAGATAGCTTTATTTAGTTTCCCTTGTATATAACTGTTTTCTTTTTGTGTTTTTTCCTTTAACAGTCTCTCTTTGCCATTACTTTTTGCCATTGTGAATATTATATGTCTTGGTGTAGACGTCCCTGGGTTGAGGGGGTTTTCTGTGCCTTCTAGATCTGGATGTCTATTTCCTTCCCCAGATTAGGGAGGTTTTCAGCTGTCATTTCTTCAAATTAATTTTCTGCCCCCCTTTCTCTATTTTCTTTTTCTGGGATCCCTATAATGTGAATTTTACTATGTCTGATGATGTCCTGAGTTTCCTTGACATATTCTTATTTTTTATTGTGCTTTTTTCTTTTTGTTGTTGTTTCCTTGCTTTCCATTATTCTGTCTTCCAGCTCACTGATTCATTTTTCTACTATCTCTAATCTACTATTTATTCCCGTCTGTGAACTTTTAATTTTAGCAGTTGACTTCTACATCATTGATTTGTTCTTTTTTTATATTTTCTCTTTGTTGAAAGTCTCACTGAGATCCTCCAATCTTTTCTCATATTCAGTTAGTATCTTTATGATTATTACTTTGAGTTCTTTATGAGGCATCTTGCTCATCTCCAAATCATTTTGTTGTGATTTTGTCCTGATCTTTCCTTTGTGATATATTCCTCTGTCTCATTTTGTCTAATTCTATGTGTTGGTTTCTATGTACTGAGAAAGGCAACTACATCTCCTGCTCTTAAAAGTAGTGGACTTATGAAGAAGAGGTCCTGTTGTGCCCCATAGTGCAATGTCCCTTGTTCACCAGAACCTGACACTTCAGAGATGTTTCCTTTGTTTGTTGCTTGCACACTACCCTGGTGGTTGAGCCACATTTGCCTTCAGTCTAGTCAGCTGCATACCCATCTTTTTTATGAGCAGGGCTTGGCATCTGCACTATTATGGGGCCAGTCTGGGGTGACTTTGGGCTTGTAGTTGGATTAGACCAGATGCTTGCCCTCAGCCTGTTTGCCAGAACTGTGAATTATGGCCACACCTACCTGCAGGGCACTGTCCTTGCGTTGTCTCCTGAGTGGCATTTTTGGTGTTTTCTTTTTTGTTTTTGTTTTGGAGAATGAGATCTGCTATTGGGCCAGATATATGCCCTGAGTCTGTCTTTTTGGGTTGCAGTGACCACTCCCACCCAATTACAGAGTGCGGCCCACTGTGTGCTGCCCACTGTGAGGTTTTTGTTGGTGGGCTGGGCCAATAGTCACATCACATTTTCCCCCAGCCCATTTCTGGGACTTCAGTGGAACTGGTGTGTGTGATTATCTTGCCTTCTCACGAGAGCAAGAGTCACTTTGGAATGGTGCTGGCCACTGTCAGGACTGCTTGCAGAATAAAATGCATCAGGCTAGCTTTGGAAGGATTGAGGCAGGTTGAATGGGACAGTGTTCAGAAGAAGGTAGGGGTAGTGCACACAGATTAGCAAGGTAAATGCCCATCTGCTTGCAGGATAAAACCTGGTCTAAGTAGTGAGTGTTCATGTTGATTCCTATAGATGTCTGGGTATCTAGGCTGGGGATAAATGGGGAGAATGGTGCCTAGCAGCTCTTTTATTCTTAGAGAAATTTCTTAAAGATTTCTGCCCCTCTAGCACACATTCTGAGATTAGTAAATAAATCTCCAAATGCTTTTCAAACTGCTACTTATAACAGCAGCATAACAAATAACAGTGGCCAGTTATTTGTGTGCTATCTCTTCAAGAGTAGAGACTATTTCCTCTCACCCTCTGGCCCTCCAGGAGCTGATTCCACTGATTTTTAAAAGTTCCCAGTATTAAACCCAAATGATTATAAAAACTCACAAAGTTGGAGTGCCTGAGTGGCTCAGTGGGTTAAGCCTCTGCCTTCAGCTCAGGTCATGATCTCAGGGAACTGGGATCAAGCCCTGCATGGGCTCTCTGCTCAGCAGGCAGCCTGCTTCCCCCTCTCCCTCTGCTTGCCTCTCTGCCTACTTATAATCTCTTTCTGTCAAATACATAAATAAAATCTTAAAAAAAAAAAAACTTACAAAGTTAAGCATCTCTGATTTTCAAAGCCAAATGTTATGAGGACTCATCTTCCGAGTGTAGGTCCTACATGTTTGGGGTACCTGATGTGGGATCTGTTCTTCTCCCTTTTCTGCACTTGTGGTATCCCTCTGGTCTTTGTGGTTAGTCTCTCAGGTTAGGTTTGTTCTCAACTGGGGATCCATCCTTTCACCATTTTCTCATGTGGCCTCCTTTCTACAATTAACTGTAGAGAGTCTATTATGCCAGTCTTCAGATCATTTTCTAGGTTAGTTATACTGATGTGGATGTTATCTAGGAGTATCTGTGTGACAAGGTGAGTTTTAGGATCCTCCTATGCCTTTATTTCACAGGGTCCCCAAGAAATCTTTTTCTTTTGACTTATTAAAACAGTTACTTTGTTTATTGTCCTTTGTATTAAATAATGCTCATCATTCCATGATGGAAGCCATTTTCTAATCTAGATTGGAAAATATTTTATCATTATTCCTTGAAGCAGGAACTGTTTGTTCATAGTATATATCTGGTTCCTGATACAGAATAAATGCTTATTTAAATATTTATTGAATGAATTTACTCATCCAGTAATCGTATTGCTAATATATCTTATAATTGTGTACAGTGTTAACCTTATTCTTATGTACCATCATTACCATAAAACATTAAGTGTAAATCTTTTACTCAATATTAGAATCTGAACTAAGTGATTTCTTCTAAATCATACTGCTGGCATAACTAGGAGAAGAATGTAAATCTCCTGGCTTTGATTTCACTACTTCTACCAATAGCTTTCTTCCTGCCTGAAAAGTACACAAGTTTTCTATTCCTGCTGCTTAGCTATTTCCATGTGTTCAAAGAGCATTTGTCAAAACAAAACAAAAATAAAAAAAACAATTAAAAACAGTGACTAATGCTCCAAATATTTACAAAATAGCTTTGACCTCCATAAATCCAAAATAGGTTATTGAATATTTTGGTGGCAAAATTTGTAGGGTGAAAGATATGGCTCTCCTAAAAGCAAGTTACTGTATTTAATGTCTGCAAACTACACAGTATGTGCAGTATCAAGATAATTGCTCAGAGACTGGACTTTTGTAACCATGGAGATATTACCTCACAGTGTTCTAACAGGCAGTGTTGGCCAGATGTGAAGGTTATAGTCATAAAGGTAGCTGTGCTGGGTTGCCACCTGTTTCCTGAGCTACTTCCAGTGAATGCCACACACCTTCTCCTTGACTTGCATAATATGCTTAACCAGTACTAGTATTGGCTATGTCAGTACCTACATACTCACTTTAGAAACCTGGTTCTGGCACCAGCTTGGGAAAGAAATTATTAGATCTGGCAGATACTTGGAGGTAGTTAGATTAACAGCTGAGGTCACTTGAAAAAAAAAAAAATCTACCTTGGACTTCATCTGTATTTATTACTAGTATCATGATTTGTTTCCCCAGGAAAGAAAAGAGAATTTTCTTCTAGCCAAGATGAAAGGCATGCAAGCCAGTCAGGAAACTTCGGTGGCCCTGCAGAATGAGCTTCGTGAGCAGGAAGACAAAATGGAGAATCAAGCACAGTAAGAATGGCACAAATGAGAGAAGGATCTGAGATTTAGAGGATAATGGTGGAGTACTTGACCTGTTTCAAAACATCTTATGAAGTAGCTGTAACTAGATTGATTCCACATACCTTCTAAAATTAATTAACTATAATGAACAACTATTTCCTCAACCACTGTTCTATGAAGTTCAGTCCTTGAGTAATACAAAAATTCACTTGGGCAGATCCTTCTCATACAAGACATGGTTGAGATTCCAGACCTTATATTTAACAGGTTAAGGCAATTGACAGACAATTTCTTTATAACTCCTTTACTAACCTTTGGGATAAAGATTTGCTAGAGAATTTTGGTTTTGGAAATGCCTGTGAAGATGGTAAATAAAAACTACAACTCCCTCCCTACCCCCTCAAAAGAAAAACAAAACAAAAAAACTACAACTCCCTATTTTTACTATTACTATAAATCATTCTATCAATAAAAACATTAGCATGGGTTTTCCAGTTTTTTTTTTTTAAATGACCGCTAGTATTGAATATACCCAATTTAAAGCTGATGTTATTTTGCACCTACATGTCCTGTGTTTACTGATGTTTATTTTTAGAATATTTGTTCTTAGGGGTCATCTGAGGAATAATTGTTGTCAGAATTACCAATGTAGCATCTTCCAAAATAACACTGAAATGTGGAAATTGAACTTTTTTAACTACCTCTGGTGTAGTGCTAATCAATTACAGAGGGATCAAAATATCAAGAAGGGGCTTAGAAAATTCCATATGATAGAGGAAGCTAACTAAGCATGAAGCCAAATCTCTCATCTTCCAAAAGGACTCTAACAAGATGGTGAGTACAGGGATTAGACAATGGGCTATATGACATGTGTCTCTTGTGAAATTTCAAAGGTGTGTGCAACCATTAGAAATTTCTTATTCAGTCACAAAAATAAGAGCACTTTGTGGCCCTTGCCCAGATTTCTTTAATCACAACATTTGCAAAGTTAGGAATCTTCTGTGGAATTAAATTATTTGGAAACGGTATTGTTTTACTGAAGGAAGAAAAAACTTTGGCCCTTTTAAAATGAACATGCTGAAAAGATATAGCCAATTTGTAATGAAACCCAGATGTAGGAACTTTGAAAAGAAAAGTACTTTTCCTGCTTATGTTAGCCAATGTCCAGCAGAAATCATGTCATATGATGCTGTCTCAGGTTGGACAGAGATGAAATACTGTAATTTGGCAATCTACCTCTTAGTCTCCTTTCTACAAACTACCACATTCTACTCAAGAGTGTATTTTCATGAGTTAGAGATTTCTGACAAAAGATGAGTGCTTGGGGTGTCAGCAGAATGGCTAATGGTCAAGTTTAATATGTACTGGCCTAGTAGTACAATTTTCAAAGCCAATGCCATTTATTTAAAAAAATAATTGCCTGAGATGTCTATGCCCTCTGAGAGGTACATTAGAGAAGTCTGGTTTTGAATACAAAGCTCTCCAGTTATAATATTTCTGACGAAGGAATCTACAAATTGTAGAATAAAATGACTATGAATACCTCTTAGTAAACAAAGAGATTAAGACTGACATCACTTTAGCAGATTAGGAAACTTCAAGCTCTTGTTCCCTTATAGAAACATTTGGAAAACAAAAACAAACCAAAAAAAAACAAAAAACAAAACAAAAAAAAACAAAGAAACCAGAAGACTTGCTAAAATATCTTTACAGTAACTCTGTAAAATAAGGAATCAAAATAGAAACAATCCGTGGAGGGAAAAATTCTTAGCTCTTGACTTATAGAGGATAAATAAGTGGCCCCCAATAAGGGGGTGCATGAACTGGCCATTTATCCAGTTTTTCAAAAAGCTGAAGGATTTTGGACCCCAGGACTTTTTTCACAATTCAAGTATTAAACACATACACATGCATACACATACACACAGATTGCTTTGAGGTAACTGAGTCTCAACGTGACTTATAAAATGAAGTTGTCATAAGTCTTTTCATGAGCCATGCCATGGGAATATTATTTCACTTGTAAAATAATTGTGTTGTAGTTTAGAGGTCTTGTTTAAATGCACACTAGTTAACAGATGTTTTTATATCTTTAAAAAAGAAAGAAAAACCTATGTTCATAGTAAGATTTAATCATAAAAATAATACCTGGAAATTAAGTCTGTTTTCTTCCTTTTCTGTATTCCCCTCAACATACATATACACACATACACACACATGCACACACATGTATAGACATATACACATGTATACTGTATTCAAAGTAATTAATTTTCAGAATATATTTGAAAGTAGACAATAACTCTAGAATTTTTATAAATATAGGAAAATTAGTTAAGCAGCAGGAATTAAAGGAAAAAGGTTTACTAAATAATAATATATTAAGCAGGAATTATAATCATATTTTTTAGTTAATGGAAAGGGAAATATGACATAATAAGTATAATAAGTAATAAAAGTGGGATGGGAGTAGTTTCTAGAATCTCAATTTTGAGTAATATATATATGTATATGTTAAAAGTCCTGGAATGGAGTGGAGGCAAGATGGCAAAGAAATAGGTCTCCTAAATTTAGCTATCTAGCAAACCATTCCAAACACCCATGAAATCAGCCTGAGATTTAAGAATATATATCTGTCTCTGAGCCAGAAAATCTCTGTAGGTCGCGAGGTGTGAAGGATGGAGTCATGAATCCACAGGCAGATATCAGAAGATAAATAGAAAGAGGAGGGAGCTGCCATAAGCTGGCTCCTGGAAAGTGATATAACCCTGGAGCACAAGAGCATCCTGCACTGGGAACCAGGGACAAACTCACAGAGAGGTAGCGCCCAGGAAAGGGCTTTAGAGCAGCTCCTAGACAGGATCCAGGAATTGCAGATACACACACATGAACCTAGACCACTCACAGTTTTAGAAGCACAAAAGACAGAGACAAGCCCCAGCCCTGGGGTTGCCCTCTGGGAAAGTTGCTGTGGGTGCACACCACTGCAGGAGTCTGTGGTTTTTAGCAGCACCTATAGAAAACAGAGACTGTGTGTCTTGGAGGGCTCAGTGAAGAGCAGACTGTGATTTCTCTCCTCTTAGACAGAGGTTTGTGTGTGACCATTTTTGCTCTGACTCTCAGAAGAGATGCAGAAAGCCACCAAAGAACAAAAGCTCAAAAAACCAGTTTCCACTGAGCCTACCCCCTGGACAGGGCGCAAGGCATCTCTGCCTAAGCAGGATTGCCTGAGTAATAGCATGGCAGTCCCCTGCCCCAGAAGATAGGGTGGAAGAACAAGAGGAAAACAACACTAGTGTCCCCATAAAATGGGTACATCTTGCTTAGGTCGTGGTTAATACTTTGGACTCTGTATATTCCCTCAACCACCCCTCAACAGAATGACTAAAAGGAGGAACCCCCAATAAAGAAAAGAATCATAGACTGTGGCCTCTGCCACAGACCTAAGGGATATGGGTATAAGCAAGATATCAGAGATAGACTTCAGAGTAACAATTATGAAGTCAATATCTAGACTTGAGGAAAATATTTAGCAACAATATAAGGGCAAAAATGAGATCTAATCAGGCCAAATTTAAAAATACTATGAATGAGATGCAGTCTAAACTGGATACCCTCACAGCCAATGTAATGAGACAGAAGAATGAATTAGTGAGCTAGAAGAAAAGAAGATAGAAAGGAAGGAAGCTGAGGAGGCCTGGGATAAATAGCTAGAAGCCCATGAGAACAGACTTAGAGAGATCAATGATGTCATGAAACATTCCAGTATCAGAATTATTGGGATCCTTGAGGGGGTAGAGAGAGAGAAAGGACAAGAAGGTATATTTGAACAAGTCATAGCTGAGAACTTCCCTAATCTGGGGAAGGAAACAAGCATTTGTGTCTAAGAGGCAGAGAGGACCCCTCTGGAGATCAGTAAGAATGGAAAATGCCCCAGTATATAATAGTAGAACTTGCAAATCTTAGAGCCAATGAAGCTATCCTGAGGGCAGCTGGGGGAAAAGATTTCTTACATCTGGAGGGACGAATATCACAGGGTTGGATATTGGAAAGAATACATGATCCATCCATATGCTGTCTACAAGAGACTCATTTTGAGTATAAAGATACCTCCAGGTTGAAAGTGAGGGGAGAGAGAACCACTTATGCCAATGGAACTCAAAAGAAAGCTGGAATAGCAATTCTCATATCAGTCAAATTAGATTTTAAGTTAAAGACTGTAGTAAGAGATGTAGAGGGACAGTATATCATACTTAAAGAGTCTGTCCAACAAGATCTAACAATTATAAATATCTATGCCCCCAACATAGGAGCAGCCAACCATTAACCAAAATAAAGAACCATATTGATAATAATACTTTAATAGTAGGATACCTTTACACTCCACTCTCAGCAATGGGCAAATCATCTAAGCAGAAGATCAATGAAGAAATAAGAGCTCTGAATGACACATTGGATCAGATGGACTTCATAGATATACAGAACATTCCACCCTAAAACAACAGAATACTCATTCTTCCCAAAGACACATGGAACTTTCTCTGGAATAGACCATATCAGATCTCAACTAATACCAAAAGATTGAGATTATTCCTTGCATATTTTCAGACAATGCTTTGAAACTGGAACTCAATCATAAAAAAATTGGAAGGAATTCAAACACTTGGAAGTTAAAGACCATCCTACTAAAGAATGTTTGGGTCAACCAGGAAATTAAAAAAGAACTTAAACAATTCATTGAAACCAATTAGAATGAAAACACATTGATCCAAAACCTATGGGATACTGCAAAGGCAGTCCAAGGGAGAAATACATAGCCACCCAAGCCTCACTCAAAAAAGCAGAAAAATCTAGAATGCACAAGCTAACCTTACACCTAAAGGACTTGGAGAAAGAACAGCAAATAAAACCTAAACCAAGCAGGAGAAGAGAAATAATAAAGATTAGAGCAGAGATCAATGAAATACAAACCAGAAAAACAGTAGAACAGATCAATGAAAATAGAAGCTGCTTTTTTGAAAGAATTAATAAGATCAATAAACCTCTGGCCAGACTTATCAAAAAGAGAAGAGAAAGGGCCCAAAGTAATAAAATAATGAAAGGGGAGAGATCACGAGTAACACCAAGGAAATAGAAACAATTATTAGAAATTATTATCAGCAACTATATGCCAACAAATTAAGCAACCTGGAAGAAATAGATGCCATTCTGGAAACTTATAAACTACCAAGACTGAAACAAGAAGAAATAGACAATCTGAATAGACCAATAACCAGTAATGAAATTGAAGCAGTAGTAAAAAAAACCTCCCTAAAAACAAGAGTCCAGGGCCAGATGGCTTCCCAGTTGACTCTACCAAACATTTAAGGAAGAAATAATACCTATTCTCCTTAAGCTGCTTCAAAAGATAGAAACAGAAGGAAAACTTCCAAACTCGTTCTTATGAGGCCAGCATTACCCTGATCCCAAAACCAGGCAAAGGCCCCATCAAAAAGGAGAATTACAGACCAATATCCCTGATGATGGGATGAATGCAAAATACTCACCAAGATCCTGGCCAATAGGATAACAGTACATCAGAAGGATTATCCATCACGACCAAGTGGGATTTATTCCTGGGATACAAGCATGGTTCAACATTCACAAATAAATCAACATAAGAGAGTACATTAAAACAAGACAAAAACCACAGGATCCTCTCAATTGATGCAGAAAAAGCATTTGACAAAATACAGCATCTTTTGCTGATTAAAACTCTCCAGAGTGTAGGGATAGAAGGAATATTCCTCAATTTCACAAAAACCATCTATGAAAAACCCACAGCAAGTATCATTCTCAATGGGGAGAAGCTGAGAGCTTTTCCCTTAAGATCAGGAACATGACAGGAATGCCCACTCTCACCACTATTGTTCAACATAGTACTAGAAGTCCTAGCATCATCAGTCAGAGAACAAAAAGAAATAAAAAGCATCCAAATTGGCAAAGAAGTCAAACTCCCTCCCTTCACAGATGACATGATACTTTATGTAGAAAACCCAAAAGACTCCACCCCAAAATTACTAGAACTCATATGGCAATTCAGTAATGTGGCAGGATGCAAAATCAATGCACAGAAATCACTTTT
>CM053611.1:40006426-40023276 GCA_028646535.1 Procyon lotor
CTTCCTTCCTTCTTTCCTCCCTCCCTCCCTTCCTTCCTTCCTTCCTCAACCAAAGATCTTTGGGTAGAGAAAAGGCTACACTGTTTTCATTTCCTTCTGCTCACTCCCATGAAATCCACTGTGATAGGAGCACCTAGGTGACTCAGTCAGTTAAGTGTCTGCCTTAGGCTCAGGTCATGATCACAGTCTTGGGATCAAGCCCTGCCACCAGGCATCCTACTCAGTGGGGAAGATTGCTTCTCACTCTCCATCTGCCTCTCTCCCCTGCTCATGCTCTTTCTCACTCTCTCTCTCTAATAAATAAAATCTTTGAAAAAAAAATCCACTGTGATATGATTTGTTCCTTCATGAATAAATCATACTTGCTGTTAGGGACCACAATGATGTTCTAATTGATTCATCAAATGGCTTCAATCCTCTGTCTCTTCTCTGGAACTTTTGGCATGATTGACCACTCCTCTGTTTGAAATGTCTTTCTTTGTTTCTATAAGATACCATTTTCTCCTGTCTTCCTTCCCTCTAAATTCTTGCTCAACTTCCCTTCCTCTTCTTTTTCCCTGAGTTTGGAGGATCCTCTTGCGTCAGTTGTTGGTCCTTCCTCTGTTTGTTTTTTTCCCTTTCCTATTTCCTTCAGTCATTTCACTTTCTTTTCTATACCTGCAACTATTACATCTTTATGACACTAAAATCCCTAGTTTATAGGCTCAAATTAAGTAATTCTGTCTAATGCAAGTCTCAGGTTTTTCCAACCCTATGTAGCTGCCCCTAATTATTAGGAACTTCTCTGATAGAAATAGAGCTCAGTCCAGTTCTAGAATTAATGAGAATTCAGGCTGGCAAGAAGTATCAGCTATCCTCCCTGTGAACAAACAAGGTCTAGAAATAATGTGATCTTTTGACTTCTCTATGCCTGAGGTTAGAGTGCTTTAAAATGAACAGAGCCCTAAACTGGCTGATAGCATAATATTTTATTCTTTTACTGAAAAAGCACAAAGTCCTACCCAGAGAACTCTTTAGCTAACTCTTCTGCCTAGGTTTGTGATGCCCAGTTTTTCTACCAGTTCACCAAGGGGTGGAATGGGGAGTACCCTTTTCAAAATTCACCTTTATACCTGGGAAATTGGTAACTAACAGTGGGAGAGAACTGGTTTAAATAAACTATTTTAATCTAAATAAATCCTTGTTGCTCAATTTTACTATGAATTTCTCTCTTGAAATTGGAAGGTTTGGCCTTGAAAGGTTGTCCCTGATGACAGTCTTCACTTACTTCATGAGTCACAATGGTCCATGTTGAGGATCACCTTTGGTACAACATGGCACCTCCCTGAATTGGATTTGAGTTTGATGCACCCTGATCTAAAATTATCCATCCAGGGAGAATATCCTTGATGTTCAGAACTTCATAAAGCCTACCATCAATCATAATCATGATTATGTATCATACTTTGCTTAGTCCTTCCACTAAGCCTTTCCTCTACTTGCATAGTGTTAGGATATTTATAATAAAGCTTGTTAAACCAGGACCTTAATGTACTATATTCTCTTGTGTTTACTGTTTCTTCTCCTAGTATCACTTTCTCCCAGACATTCAACCCCCAAATCACATCATCTTTGACAAATCTTTCTCCTTAACTATCTGCCAGGTTATTTTATTCTATCTCCGTGACAATTTCCATCTCTTCCTCTATTATGTAACTAAAACAAAATATTCTATTTTACTTCTTGTATTATTTTCATTTACCTGTCCAATGCTCCAACTAAATTAACCAATGAAGTATTTTTATATGTGTCCCTTGCTTTCCCACATTCATGCCTTTGGTCTGACTGTTCCTATTAAGTAATACCCTTCCCAACACTCCTTCTGCCTCTAAAAATTGATTTATTCTTCAAAACTAGTTATCTCAGCTATAAAATGGAATTAATATTTATTTTGTAAATGATTAAATAAAATAACGAGTAAATGATTTTAAATGGTAATTTTTATTTATACTGTAAATATTATTACCCATATCTTCTGTAAAGTACTTTTTTGTATTCTTCTCAAACTAGAAATGATTCCTTTCTCTCCTGAATATCCATGGGACATATTTTTCATTCCTTCCCCCAGCATCATTACTTTGCACATTACATTACAGTTATTTTGTACATGCCTTATCCGATCATAAGAGATTCTAAGATCCCTGAGGTCAGGGATGATTTCTTGGGAATATTTGTTCCTTCCCCAGGGCACAAAATAGACATCTTAATAAGTATTTGCAAAAGCTATGAACAAAATCACCACAGTGGTAATTATAGCTTTATCACAATCTTTAGTCACAAATTACCTCTTGATGAAATTACAAATTAACAAATCCCATTATACCTACAAATTACATAGTGAATCATTCATCTGGAGGGTGATTACCTGAGTCTTGTTGAGAGGTGTTGGCAGGTTCTCAAAGACAAGCAAAGACCTGAAGAAGGCAGTGTTGCGGTTCAGAAGTAATAAACTGGGAAGAATTTTTTTCCCTGGTGAACCTTTTCAATTCTAGTACCAAATTTCTTACATTCTTTTGGCTATAAGATATGCCATTATTTTATCAACTACCAAGAAAAACAGTCCAAGATAGTGAATCTAATAAGATACTCTGGCATAAAGCTGGGATAGTTGGGATTCCTAAGACACAAATTGCATTTCTTAACCTTAGTACTGGGAGGAGAAAGAAAAGAAAAATCTCTGAGATTTTGAACCACAGCCAGTACATAAATATCAGGTCTGAATTCACACCACTAGTATGATGTAAAAACCCAAGGTAAAAAGTTTAATTTAAAGTCATGCCATATATGGGGAAAAGCTGAGAGCTTTTCCCCTAAAATCAGGAACATGGCAGGGATGCCCACTATTTCCACTGCTATTCAACAGAATAGCTAGAAGTCCTAGCCTCAGCACTTAGACAACAAAAAGAAATAAAAAGCATCCAAATTGGCAAAGAAGAAGTCAAACTCTCACTCTTTGCAGATGATATGATACTTTATGTGGAAAACCCAAAAGATTCCACTCCAAGACTTCTAGAACTCATACAGGAATTCAGTAAAGGGTCAGGATATAAAATTAATGCACAGAAATCAGTTGCATTTCTATACGCCAACAGCAAGACAGAAGAAAAACAAATCAAGGAGTCATTTCCATTTACAATTGGACCCAAAACCATAAGATACCTAGGAATAAACCTAACCAAAGAGGCAAAGAATCTGTACTCAGAAAACTACAAAGTCTTCATGAAAGAAATTGAGGAAGACACCAAGAAATGGAAAAATGTTCCATGCTCATGGATTGGGAGAACAAATATTGTGAAAATGTCTATGCTCCCTAAAGCAATCTACACATTTAATGCAATCCCTATCAAAATACCATCAATTTATTTCAAAGGAATGGAACAAATAATCCTAAAATTTATATGGAACCAGAAAAGACCATGAATAGCCAGAAGAATGTTGAAAAAGAAAACCAAAGTTGGTGGCATCACAATTCCAGACTTCAAGCTCTATTACAAAGCTATAATCATCAAGACGGTATGGTACTGGCATAAAAACAGACACATAGATCAATGGAACAGAATACAGATACCCAGAAATGGACCCCCAACTCTGTGGCCAACTAATCTTCAACAAAGCAGGAAAGAATATCCATTGGAAAAGACAGTCTCTTCAACAAATGGTATTGGGAAAACTGAACAGTCACATGCAGAAGAATGAAACTGGACCATTTCCTTACACCACACACAAAAATAGACTCAAAATGGATCAAAGACCTCAACGTGAGACAGGACTCTATCAAAATCCTGGAGGACAAGACAGGAAGCAACCTCTTCAACCTCAGCCACAGCAACTTCTTCCTATAAACATCTCCAAAGGGAAGGGAAGCAAGGGCAAAAATGAACTACTGGAACTTGATCAAGATCAAAAGCTTTTGCACAGCAAAGGAAACAGTCAACAAAACCAAAAGAAAACTGACAGAATGGGAGAAGATGTTTGCAAACGACATATCAGATAAAGGGCTAGTATCCAAAATCTATAAAGAACTTCTCAAACTCAACACCCAAAGAACATATAATCTGACCAAGAAATGGGCAGAAGATATGAACAGACATTTATGCAAAGAGGACATCCAAATGGCCAACAGACACATGAAAAAGTGCTCAACATCACTTGGCATCAGGGACATACAAATCAAAACCACAGTGAGATACTACCTCACACCAGTCAGAATGGTTAAAATTAGCAAGTCAGGAAACAACAGATGTTGGCGAGGATGCAGAGAAAGGGGAACCCTCTGACACTGTTGGTGGGAATGCAAGCTGGTACAGCCACTCTGGAAAACAGTATGGAGTTTCCTCAAAAAGTTGAGAATAGAGCTACCCTACGACCCAGCAATTGCACTACTGGATATGATACAAATGTAGTGATCTGAAGGGGCACACACATCCGAATGTTTATAGCAGCAATGTCCATGATAGCCAAACTATGGAAAAAACCTAGATGTCCATCAATAGATGAATGGATAAAGAAGATGTGGTGTACATACATATATAATGGAATACTATGCAGCCATCAAGAGAAACAAAATCTTGCTATTTGCAACAACGTGGATGGAACTAGAAGGTATTATGCTAAGCCAAATAAGTCAGAGAAAAGACAATTATCACATGATATCTCTGATATGAAGAATTTGAGAGGCGGGGGGGGGGTCGTGGGGGGGGGGGGGGGGAAATGAAACAAGATGGGATTGGGAAGGAGACAAACCATAAGAGACTCCTAAACTCACGAAACAAACTAAGGGTGGCTGGGAGGTGGGGGGGTTAGGGATAGGGTGGCTGGGTTATGGACATTGGGGAGGGTATGTGCTATGGTAAGTGCTGTGAATTGTGTAAGCCTGATGATTCACAGATATGTACCCTGAGGCAAATAATACACTGTATGTTAATTGAATGAATGAATGAATGAAGTCATGCCATATCAATAATGGTCCTAGGCAACTGTTGGAAATAAATGCTTTATATAAGAAATTCAATACATGGGGCGCCTGGGTGGCTCAGTGGGTTAAGCCTCTGCCTTCACCTCAGGTCATGATCTCAGGGTCCTGGGATGGAGCCCCGTATCGGGCTCTCTGCTCAGCAGGGAACCTGTTTCCCCCCCACCCTCTGCCTGCCTCTTTGCCTACTTGTGATCTCTCTCTCTCTGTTAAATAAATAAATAAAACCTTTAAAAAAAAAAAAAAGAAATTCAATCCAGGCAACACCAATGCCATAAAATGCCATTGATCATACGTGTGTCCCAGTTTCAGAGGTGTTAAATTGTTTAAAATCATTTTAGAATTAATGCAATTTGTTTTTTCCATTAAGTATGGAGAATATCTGAAAATAACTCAATGAAGGACATAGAAAGTAAAAAACCAAATCCTTCTTTCTTTGACATTTTGACCAAGGTCAATTGCCTCTCTACCAGAGACCAGTTAAGAAGTAACCTCTATATTCAGAAAACAGATTCTGAGAGTGTAGGACATTTCGGGGTCTGTGCTGGTTTCATTGACCTGTCTTAGGGAGAAAGCTAAGGTTGAGGAGGAGATCGTGAGAACCATTTTCTTTAGCTCAAATGTACTGACTCCTTCAATCTGCCAGTGTCTCAACTTCATGAGGAGAGGCTTCTTGCTTTCTTCACCTGCTGAGTTGTCCACACGCTTGGTTTCACAGAGCATAATAAAAAGCAGGTCATTCATGGAAGCAGACATTTTACATTATAGGGCATGTGTACACGTACACACACACACACCCCTTGGACACACCTTGGGAAGATTGGCTGACCATTCTTAATACTACTGTGAACAAACCTAATTCCCTAAAATGTGGTGTTGCTTAAATGGGAGTTAAATGACACCAGACAGGAGGAGGAAGAAAGGTGGTCTAAGCACATGTAAAGGGCAGGTTTGAGTGAAATACTACAGTGGTAGCCAGTGGGCAAGCAGAGTTAGTTTGAGGATTTAGATGCCTGGAGGTTTGGAAAGCAGTGACACCAGTAGGTGAGAATGTGCCAAAAACAAACTAACCATCTTCACAGTATTTTCCCCTGGGGAACCTGGTAAGGGCAGGTAAATAATAGAAATAGAATATTTCTTTCAGTCTGACTTGAGATGCTAATCATACAATATATTACATGCACACCTGAATTGGTTTAATACAAAACCATGTAAGGGAGGGAGCTGTTTAATACTATATAGCTCACTGATATGAAGATTCCCTACCATTATTGTAGACCAGAGCTCATTCAGACTATGTACCAGTACTGAGCATTTCCCCCAGTTGCCATTTGCCAAGTCAGTGCTGGAGTTTTATGTGCAACTTGTGCACATAAATTGCAACAGCATGCAATCTTGGAATTCACTAAAACAAAATAATAAAGGAAATGTCTCAGGAATATTTGCAAATCAAACTTACCTGCAAGAATTAAGATCTAACCTTAGACTTAGCAGCACAGTAAACTATCAAAATAAACCAAACTTAGTTTTAGAATACATTTTGATACTTATAAATTATGATATGCAATCTACAAATTGGCTCAAACCATAAAATTAAAAACAAATTTTTCCCCTACAGGAGAAGCAGTTACACATTTTAGTTTTAAAGTATTTCCTCCTTAGGCTGTGAGTTGTCTGTCCTGTGTGTGTGTGTGTGTGTGTGTGTGTGTGTGTGTGTGTGTGTAGGATAGAATAAGTACTGTCAGTCATCTACATTTCCAATTGTCCATTTGACTCTCTATCTGGGTGTTCTGTATGACATATTTTGAATGAAACCAAGATCATTGCTCACTTTACAAACTTTATCTCCAGTATGCCTATACTATCTCAGGTAAAACCAATGAAGTTCTTCAAGCCAAATGCTTTGGACTCATTTTTTATTTTTTCTTTCCCACCTCAATACATTCAATCAATCATTATATGTGGTAAAAATGTCTCTTACATTCATCTCCTCTTTACAACAATACTCATAGAGACTCATATCATATCTCTCTTCAATTATTGAAATAGCCTCTAAATGGTCTTCTTCCACTAGTATATTCTCTATAACACAACCAAAATTATCTCAAGCAATGATGGAGTTCTTTATGTTTTATGATGCCCAGAGAAGAAAGTAAAAAAGTAAAAACTTCTTAGCTTAGCTTCATGATCTGGCCCCCAAATGACCATCTACCATCATCTCTAGCCATTACTCCGCATGAACCCTATAACCTAAGCACAGCTGCTAGACATTTCTCAATGCTGCCCAGCCTTAGTTTTTTTGCTTGCTTATTTAGTTATATTTAATTTAATTTTATTGCTGTAAGAACACTTAACATGAAATCTATTTTTTAACTACAGGGACAATCATGTACAGATCTCTAGAACTTACTTATCTTGCTTAACTGAAACTTTTTTTGTTGATTAGTAGCTCCCCATTCCTAACCCCTAAAAACCATTATTCCACTCTGATTCTATAAATGTGACTATATTAGATTCTTTGTATACAGACTTTGTTTAATATAATTGCTTCCTCTAATATACCCTGTCCTATTTTGTCCAATGGAAAACTCCCACTTATCCTTCAAGGTTCAAATCATATGTCATCTCTATTTTCAGACTGTTCATGATTATCTTCATCTCTTCCTTCTACCTCTCTCCATCTGTATTCCCATATACCTTTGAGTATTAATTACATTATTTTTAATTACATTATTATATGCAAAGATGATAGGCAATTAGCATGCACTTCAGCCACAACATCTATATGAGGCCAGTCATGTTCTGTTTGGTTGATGCTTGTTCAGGATAGTATTAAACATTTTGAATGGCACTCCAGATTATAGGTCTTATTTCCTATCTATCTCTATCATGATGATGTGAAATGAAGGATAGTGACTGTGTATCTTATGATCCTCATATCTCCAGGGACTAACATGATGCCTGTGTATAGATGTGCTCTATAAGTTAGGTGAAATAACCAAAATAAGACAATTAGTCTTTATAGTAATTTTTTGAAAAACAGCATTACTTTTATCTGAATAATTACTTTTATCTTCTTTAAAAGATTTTAATTATTTATTTGACACAGAGAGAGAGATCACAAGTAGGCAGAGAGGCAGGCAGGGGGGTGGGGGGACGCAGGCTCCCCGCTGAGCAGAGAGCCCGAAGCAGGGGCTTGATCCAAGGAGCCTGAGATCATGACCTGAGCTGAAGGCAGAGGCCTCAACCCACTGAGCCACTCAGGTGCACCTAATTTTATCTTAATAATTATGAAGTTTCCCTGATTTATACCAAAATGATCATGAATCTCTTTGATGAATAAACTCTGGGTTTGATGAGTTCAGGAGCCAGATATAACAGGTGGTTTGGGTAATCTTATGACATTTCCTTTTTGAAACTGGGCTGGAAAAGCCTGGACTTTGGAATCAGACAAACCTCAAACTGAACTGAGAGAAATCTCATGAAAACTATGTGATTTTGGTAAGCTATCTGAGATCTGTTTCTTCTTCAAAAACAGAAAATAGATACCTCCTTTATAGAATTGTTATAAGAACTAAGTGAGATCATGTATTTAAGTATATGGCATATGATTATATGAACAGTAAGCTTTGATGTACTTGAAACTAATTTACATTACTAAATAAACTTTTAATTTTGAATAGTAACCTCTTCAGTCAGAAAGAGAGAAAGAAAAGACATATGAGAAGCATATTCCCTGGCAACATCCCAGAAGCTGTACATAGTCCATCACATGGACAACATGCCTGTTACTATAAGCCAGTTCTGACTGTGTGCTGCTGAGAAATCATATGGCCAGTGTTATGTATGAGGGATAAATTAAAGGCCCAAGACAGCTCTCCATTTGTCAAAACAGGAACTGCCAGTATTTTATCCCTAAAGCATCTGGTTTTAAAATATTTGAATCCATTTTCAATGGAGCGACTTTTGCTGATGAAATATGAGGATCAACAAGGTATATAGTTGGTAGGTCAACTGTCAAGACTGGTAATCTTCTGAATCTATTAAGAAAGGTAATTCTGAGACAAAAAAGGTTGAATATCTCTAAGTCACAGTAATAAAACCAAGAAAACAGGGGCGCCTGGGTGGCTCAGTGGGGTAAAGCCTCTGCCTTCAGCTCAGGTCAAGGTCTCAGGGTCCTGGGATCGAGCCCCTCATCGGGTTCTCTGCTCAGTGGGGAGCCTGCTTCCCCCTCTCTCTCTGCCTGCCTCTCTTTAAAAAATAAAAGAAATTCTCTGTCAAATACATAATTAAATCTTTAAATCTTTAAATCTTTAAAAAAATAAAAGAAATAAAAAAATAAAACCAACAAAAAATTGTTCCAAATCTATTACTCTTGATTAAATTCTGTTGTCCTAGGCATATAGCTAACATGGAGAATTGTCAGAGAGAAATAACTGATGTTACAACAGATTAAATCTAGGCTAGAAAATATATTTATTTTTATTTCCCTGCCTTCTCCTATTCTACTTCTATTCCACTTCCTTCATACGAAGGGAAAAAAAACCTGGTGTCATAGCCCCTAGCCAACAAGTATGAAATGTTTTCTTACTGAGGAACAAGAGGATTATATGCTAACTCCATGTATATTTTTAGGATCTAACAAGGATGCTAGAGTGGCCAAAAGAAGAATTCAGGGAGGAGCTCAGTGTGATTTCCTCCCTTTACTTTCAAGTTCTGTCTGCTTCATATTTTTTGCAGATCCAAATAGTTCTGTTTATATACTGGTGTCACCAGGAATGGTTAAGTTGATGTGCAAACTTGACTTCTAAACTTATTTTATAATTTAACAAATTAAATCAGCTGCTATTTTCATACTTGTTCATCAGCAAATTGCATACAATGAGACAACTCATCTAAAAAATAAAAAAACAAAAAAACAAAGACAACTCATCTTACAGAAATCTGTCTCCAAATGATAATCTTGCTCAGAAACCTATAAAGAATCACATGAAACACTTACTTAGAAGATTATTTAAGAATAATCTCACTGTCTGTTTCAGCAGGAAATAAGTATGAACAACAAGAACAACAAAACTGCATAATTCTGAAATATTTCTTGGAATTCCTGCTCCTGCTCCCTGTCCCAATCTGGATTCTATAAATTAGAAGTTTTGGCCAAAGTAGTGGATATTGTTCTACAGAGGTCTCAGGTTACCCCTTCCGTGTCCTTTGAACTAAGCTCCTTTGATTTTCTGGTTTACCTCTTGGGAATCTACAGATACACATAGATTTTGGAATTTCTCCAAGTTCAGAGCTGAAACAGATTCTTTATATAAGTGTAGCATTACCTGGAGACTTAAAAATAAGTCTTAGAAACTATGGAAGTATCCTGAATCATGATTAAGTTATAGACAGGATACTCCTTCAAGAGAGAGACAAACCAAAGTAGTTCAACAGGAGACCCTTTCTGTTATGATTTTAAAAGGCTAAAACTTGCTACATGTGCAGAGAATTCCATTAATCACATCCCTGTAGAAGGTAAAAAGTTTCTGAGATTCTCTGGTAATTATTCTTTAAACTATCCAATTATAAACGAGTTCCAACTAGGTAGGATAGATCTATGGGAGTACTTAGGATGTTGAATAAGTTAACAAATGACTTTATAAGACATTCTGGCTAATCATTTTGGTTATTCTTAAAGTGTCCTTGTGGTATTACATGGGAAGGATGGAAAGGAAAGGCATATTGGAGTTACCTGGGATAATTATAGCAATGGAGATGCACTCTCTCAGTGTGGTTCTCAAACCTTAAAGTACCAAAGAATTACCTAGGCATCTGTTAAAAATCAGACTTTCCTGGGATTCTTATTCAGGAAGTCTAAGATAGGTCTCAGGAATCTGTTTTTTAAACCAAGAATCCTGATTCTGCATCTGATTCTGATGCAGACAGTGCAAGAAAATGCTTTGAGAAATACTCCTGAGTTTCTCTAACTGGAAATAGAAGAAGCAATTTTCTTCTTTTTAATATATATTCCCAAAGATGATTTCTTGCTTGTGTTAGCTTGCTAGAATTTGTTCCTCTGCCAGTCACCATTTGGGGGAACTTTCCAAGTATTAACTTATTTGATCTTCACAACAGTCATATGAAGTATGAATTATGATTTCTCCAATTTACCGATGAAGAAATGGAGTCCCAGATTGCAGAGAGGTATGATCTTGTGATTTATAATCAGAAATGTATATTTGGTCGTTGTCCTTGGTTTTGGCACAGAGGTCTTAAAAACCTTTGAATTTCTTTTCTCTATCTTTTTTTAAAGATTTTATCCATCTATTTGACAAAGAGAGAGAGATCACAAGTGGGCAGAAAGGTAGGCAGAGAGAGGGAGAGAGAGGCAGAAGCAGGCTTCCTGCAGAACAGAGAGCCCAATGCAGGGCTCGATCCCAGGACCCTGAGATCATGACCTGAGCTGAAGGCAGAGGCTTTAACCCACTGGGCCACCCAGGTGCCCCAAAACCTTTGAATTTCCTAAGTGATGAGAGAGATAAAGAAATTAATGAGGTGACATTTAGAATTCTCTTAGGTAACCTAAGGATGGGGGCTGATTGTCACAGTAGCCAACAATATGATTAGCAGGTTGGAACTTGCAGTCCCACCCGCAGACCTCCAGGGAGGGGAAAAGGGCTGAAGACTGAATTCAATCACCATTGCCCAATGATTTAATCAATCGTGACTATGTAATGAAGCCTCTATAAAAACCCAAAGGACAAGGTCAGAGAGCTCCCAGGTTAGTGAGCACGTAGAGATTTGGAGAGAGTGGAGTACACAGAGAGAGAGCGTGGAAGGTCTGTGCCCTTCCCCCATACTTTATGCATCTCTTCCATCTAGCTATTACTGAATTATATATTTTTATAATAAACTAGTAATCTTGTAAGTAAAATATTTCTCTGAGTTGTATGAGCTGCTCTAGCACATTAATTACCCAAAGAGGAAAATGTTAGGACCTTCAACCTATATAGCCTGTTGGTCAGAAACACAGGCTGTTGGATTGGTATTTGAAGGAGGTGGGCAGTCTTGTGGGACTGAGCTCTTAAACTTGTAAGAATTGATGCTATCTCAAAATAGTTAAATTGTAGGACATCAAACTGGTGTTAGAGAATTGCTTATATCATTATTGGAATTTCATTAATTCCATTGCAATATCATTATTGGGTTCAGAATTGTTAGGAGGCATATAGCTATGTTAATGTCAGAGAGAGGCCAAGCAGAGGTTTTTCTTGCCTGAATCTTAGGGCCATAGTTTCTTAAGCATTTAATTATAAAATAGGAATATTTGCTTTGGGAAACTGAAACTGTGGGTCAAATAAGGCAACCTCTCTGGTAAAATCACTTCTTTGTCTCTATTTTTCAGACTATCCTGGAAATTCCTAGGACAAATAATATGTTCCCATCCTTCTCTCACTTAACAAACATTTACTAGATATCTACTATATGTCCATGTACTGTGGTAAGCATCAGGAATATAGCAATGTATAAGATATACTGCTGCCCTCAGGAAGATCACAATGAATAGATTTCTTGAAATCTGTCTCCCTGAAGCAGGGAGGCTTTAGATTAATCCTACTTTAAGTTAACTGTGCCCCTCACGGATTGAAGAAAAAGAAAGAACATGGTCATTTTAATCTATCTGCAGGGGCCAAAGATATGTTCCCATCTGCCATACTTATCATAATTTAATTATACATATCTCTCCTGCTTTTTGTTTTTTGTCTTTTTTTTAAGATTTTATTTATTTATTTATTTGAGAGAGAGAGAGAGAGCATGAGAGAGAGCAAAAGAATAAACAGTGGGCAGGGGTAGAGGGAGAAGCAGAATCCCCACAGAGTAGGGAGCCCAAATTACGGACTTGATCCCAAGACCCTGGCATCATGACCTGAGTCGAAGGCAGATGTTGAACTGACTGAGCCACTGAGGTGCCCTCCCCTGTTATTTGGAAAGGAACTGTTCCTATGAGAACTTTCATAAGCGGAAATGGTGTAAAGCAAAGAAATAATTACCACTAATTTAAATGAAAAAGTTTTTTTTAGCAGACCCCAAAAGTAACCTTTCTTATGCTTTCCTGATACCTTAGGACATATCTTGCTAATGGATGCAGAAAATAAAGTGACATAAAGCACAGATGTTCACAGACAGAATTCAAAACGACAATGGCTTGATTTGACTGTAGTTCCCAGGAAAGGGCATGGCAGTATCACTCTCACTGTTCAGGGCATATGCTGTCTTTATAAGGGCTCAGCTGCAAAACAAACACTGAATGCTAATTTTGATTTTTTTTTCAATAAAAGTAAAAGTCTTTGGAATTCTTTTAGTTAGTAAAACAGGTACTACTGTAGGTATTTGGTAAAAGCGAAGTGGTGTAACATGAACTTTTGAGGAAAAGTGGAGGATACCTGTATTTGTGCAATTGTTTGTCTATCTCCTCTTAGACTGTAAGCTCCATATGGGTAAGCTTTTGTTTATTATTATTATTTTAAATCAGACTTAATGGTGAAAACTGAAAGCTTTCCCCCAAGATCAGTTCCTCATAAAATAAGAATGTCTACTCTTGCCACCTCTATTCAACACTGTACTGGAAATCTGTCCAGGAAAATTAGGCAGTAAGATATGTAAAAAGCATTTGGATTGTAAAGGAAGAAGTAAAACTATTTTATTTGCAAATAACTTGATCCCTCATTTAGAAAATCCCAAGGAATCTACTAAAAATCTATAAGAAAAAACAACTTCAGCAAGATTGCAGGATATAAGACCAATATGCAAAAATCAACTGTCTTTCTATACACTTGTATGAGCAATCCAAAAATAAAATTTAAAAATTCCATTTAGGATAAATGGAATCCTCCCCATTTATGGAAGGGAATGGAAAACGGAATACGTCCCCAACATGAGGCAGGAATCTATCAAAACCCTAGAGGAGAATATAAGCAGTAACTTCTTCGACATCAGCCACAGCAACTTCTTTCAGGACATGTCTCCAAAGGCAAAGGAAACAAAAGCGAAAATGAATTTTTGGGACTTCATCAAGATAAAAAGCTTCTGCACAGCAAAGGAAACAGTCAACAAAACAAATAGGCAACCCACAGAATGGGAGAAGATATTTGCAAATGACACTATAGACAAAGGTCTGATATCTAAGATCTATAATGAACTCCTCAAACTCAACACTCAAACAGATAATCACATCAAAAAATGGGCAGAAGACATGAACAGACACTTCTCCAAAGAAGACATACAAATGGCTAACAGACACATGAAAAAATGTTCATCATCTTTAGCCATCAGGGAGATTCAAATCAAAACCACACTGAGATACCACCTTACACCAGTTAGAATGGCCAAAATCAACAAGACAGCAAACAACAAATGCTGGAGAGGATGTGGAGAAAGGGGAACCCTCTTCCACTGTTGGTGGGAATGCAAGTTGGTGCAGCCACTTTGGAAAACAGTGTGGAGATTCCTCAAGGAATTAAAAATAGAGCTACCCTATGACCCTGCAATTGCACTACTGGGTATTTACCCCAAAGAAGTAGATACACTACAAAGAAGGGCCACATGTACCCCAATGCTCATAGCAGCAATGTGGAAAGAACCAAGATGCCCTTCAACAGATGAATGGATAAAGAAGATCTGGTACATATATACAATGGAATATTATGCCTCCATCAGAAAGGATGAACACCCAACCTTTGTATCAACATGCACGGGACTGGCAGAGATTATATGGAGTGAAATAAGTCAAGTGGAGAGAGTCAATTATCTTATGGTCTCACTTATGTGTGGAGCATAAGGAAAAACATGGAGGAGATTGTGAGAAGGAAAGGAAGGGTGAATGGGGGGAAATTGGAGGGGGAGATGAACTTTGAGAGGCTGTGGACTCTAAGCAACAAACTGAGGGTTTTGGAGAGGCAGGGGTGGGAGGTTGGGCGAGCCTGGTGGTGGGTATTGAGGAGGGCACGTATTGCATGGAGCGCTGGGTGTGGTGCATGAATAATTAATCTTATAACACTGAAAAAATAAAATAAAAGTATTTGGGAAAAAAATTCCATTTAAATCGAAGAACAAAATACTTAGGAATACATGTAACAAACACTGCAAAACACACACTGTGAAAACTATAAAACATTGTTAAAAATTAAAGATCTTAATAAATGGAAAGACATCTTATGTTTATAGATTGGAAGACTTAACATTGGTAGGATGGCTATACTCCCCCAACTGATCTATAAATTCAGTGCACTACTACTAGAACTTCACGTGGCTTCTTTGTAGAAATTTTAAGCTGATCTTAAAATTCATTTTGGAGCTCGGGGGCTCAAAATAGCTAAAATCATCTTAAAAAATATGAAAAAGCTGGAGGACTCACACTTCCTGATTTTAAAACTTACTATAAAGGAAGAGCAGTCAAAGCATTATGGTACTGGCATAAGGATGAACATATAGATAAATGGTATAGAACTTAGAATTCTAAAATATACCCTCACATCTATAGTCAATTGATTTTTGGTGCTACAGAACAGGGTTCTAAAGCCATTCAATGGAGAAAAGAATAATCTTTTCAGTATATGGTGCTGAGACAACTGGACATTCATATGCAGTGGAATAAAGTTGGACCCCTCCTTCATACCATACACAAAAATTAGCTCAAATTGGATAAAAAAATCTAAATTCCAGAACTAAATTGTAACACTCTTAGAAGAAAATATAGTAGTAAACCTACATGACTTTGGATTTGGCAACAGATTCTTAGATACAACACTAAAAAGCATGAGCAACAAGAGAAAAAATAGACAAATTGGAACCCACCAAAATTAAAAACTTTTGTGCATTAAAGGACATTGTCAAGAAAATGAAAAGATAATCCACAGAATGATAGCTAGTATTTGCACAGCATATATCTAATAAGGGACTATACAGAATATATTGAAGAACTCTTACAACTCAGTAATAAGGAGGATAAATAACTCAATTTAAAAATGGGCAAGTGATATGAATAGGCATTTCTCCCAAGAAAATATGCAGGTGACCAATAAGCACATGTCTTTGCTGGTCATTAGGGAAATGCAAATCAATACCATTTCATACACAACAGAATGGCTATTATAAAAAAGACAGATGGTAACAAGTGTTGGTGAGAATGCACAGAAATCAGAATCCTCAAATACTGTAGGGGTAATGTAAAATGGGGCAGGCACTTTGGTAAATAGTCTGGCAGTTGCTCAAAAAGTTAAACATAGGGGTGCCTGTGTGGCTCAGTCATAAACTCAAAGTCCCGGGATTGAGCCCCACACTGGGGTCCCTGCTCAGCAAGGCATCTGCTTCTCTCTCTGCCCCTCACTCTTCTCTCATGCTCTCTCTCTCTCTCTCTTTCAAATAAATAAATAAACAAAATTTCAAAAAAGGAAAAAATCAAAACATGTTAAAAAGTTAAACATAGAGTTACAATTTGACCAGCAATTCCACTCTATGTATAAGACTAAGAGAAATGAAAATGCATGTCTACACAAAAAATGTTCACCTCATATCTATAGAGACAGAAACTAGATTAGTATTGCCTTGAGCTGTGGGACTGGGGAGGTGAGTGAGTGATAGCTTAAGGATACACAGATTCTTCTGAGAGTGATTAAAATGTTCTAAAATTAATTGTTGGGACAGCTATACAACTCTATGAATACTAAAAACCATTCTAGCAGTGAGAGCCTCCATTTTTTTTTTTTAAGATTTTATTTATTTGACAGAGAGAAACGCAGCGAGAGAGGGAACACAAGCAGAGGGAATGGCAGTGGGAGAAGCAGGCTTCCTGCAG
>CM053611.1:40023776-40052387 GCA_028646535.1 Procyon lotor
GGATAGTGTGTTCAAATGCAAAGTTCTGGGTTCCAGGACTACCAATCTATTTCAGAAGGTCTAGGGTGAGACTTAGGTATCGTTATTTTAGTGTGTTGGTTTTTTTTAAGGGATATTATTAATTTTTCCCCAAATATGTTTATTTTTCCAGTGTTATAAGATTAATTGTTCATGCATCTTTATTTTAAACAAGCCCTCTTCATAAGCATTGTGCAAATACTACTTTAAAGAAATTGCAGCATGTTTCAAAGTTAGAAGCCCCGTTCTCTGGATAAGCTATTGAGAAGTTAGAAGTGTTTCAGCTTTTCAGCTACCCCAGTAACATCTACCTGGGGTAGGTGACAGGGATATTTGGTTACTAATCTCTGATCATGTGCTTGAGGGACAGAGATCTTTAAGAGACTTCTCCAGGAACAAAGCAGCTCGCTGGCATTATTTCCCTTCCTGCAGGGTTAGACACATGAACATCTGTGGGAGCCAGCAGGGTGCCAGTACTCACTACCTAGCTTACTAATAGCTTGCCTTGTCTCCACATTCTCCTGTAGACATGTCTTCTATAGCTAGGCTTTGGTTCCAGGTCTTCTCCCACAGCAGATCCATGCCAACCTTACTAACATGCATCCTGCCCCTGTGCTTCTGTGCTTCTGTGAATCCCAGCCCCACCCCACTCCCCTGCTTCAATCTGGTCTGCCTCAGTCCTCTGTGACTGCAGCTCCCATCCCACAGTGAACCAGCTCAGACCTTGCTAACCTTGTGCACCCTGACCCTGTGTTCATCTGCAGAACTGCCCTCTCTAATATGCCTTGGCCAGAGCCCATCCAAGGTGGTGCCACAAGCCTTGCAGTGTGCAAACTGAACCAACAGGGACTAGGACATTACAAAGTAACTTGTGCCCTGGGGAGAGGGAAGATAACCACATACACAGGTTCTGACTGCAGTCCTAGCAGTGGGGGTGGGCAGACATCTGGTCTGAGTGTAGGCCCTGCCCATCAACAAAAGCATGTAAGGAGACAACACAGGGAAATCACCCTGAAAGTTCCATGCTATTGCATTTCTGGATAACTCCTGGTCTGACTCAACTCAAGCCCAACGTGGCCCCACACTGACTCACTAACAAAACAGGGACCAAACACTGCCTAAAATAATCAAAGAGAGCCATTGCAGATGACTGGACTAAAGGCAAAAGCAGCTCAGCCACAACAGCAGGATACACACAACATACATAGGAAATACCCTTAAGCACCAGGTTCTGGTGAACAGGGAATATTATACTACAGGGTACTATAGGACCTCTTAATAAGGTCACTACTTTTAAGAGCAGGAGAGAGAGCTGACCTTATTAACACAGAGAAACAGACACAGAGAGTTAGACAAAATGAGGAGACAGAGGAATATATCCCAAATGAAAGACTAGGATAAAGTCACAGCAAGAGAGCTAAATGAAATGGATATATAATAAATAATATGCCTAATAGAGAGTTAAAATAACGGTCATAAAGATACTCATTGGACTAGAGAAAAGAGTGGAAAACATTAGCGAGACCCTCAACAAAGAGACAGAAAACATAAAAAAAGAACCAATCAGAAATTAAAAACTCAATAAATGAAATAAAAAATACAGTAGGTGGAATAAATAGACCAGAAGAAGCAGAAGAATGCATCAGTGACTTGGAGGATAGAGTAATGAAAAGCAATTAAACAATTAAACAGGAAGTAGAAAAAAAGTTAACAGAAATTGAAAATAGACTTAAGGAACTCAATGATACAATAACACTTGCATTATAGGGATCCCAGAATGAGAAGAGAGCTAAAAAGGAGCAAAAAAATTATTTGAAGAAATAATAGCTGAAAAGTTCCCAAATCTGGGGAAGGAAACAGAAATCCACATCTAGGAGGCACAGAAAGCCCCCCAAAATCAACCAAGCAGGTCCACACGGATAGACATAGTAATTAAATGGCAGAGTGGTGATAAAGAGAGTATTAGAGAGGGAGAGAGAGAGAGAGAGAACAGTTACATATAAGGGAAATTTCATCAGTCTATCAGCAGATTTTTCAGCAGAAACTTAGCAGGCTGGAAGGGAGGGGCATGGTATATTCAAAGTGCTCAAAGGAAAAAACTTGCAGCCAAAAATACCCCATCCAGCAAAGCCATCAATCAAAATGCAAAGAGAGATAAGAAGCTTCCCTGACAAATGAAAGTTAAAGGAATTAAGACTAAACCAGCCTGACAAGAAATGTTAAAGGGAACTCAGTAGAAAGGAAAGCCAATAAGAAGGAATAAGAAAACTAGGAAGAACAAAAGCAGTAAAATTAAGTCTATCTATAAAATTAGGAGATTCACAAAGTAAAAGGATGTAAAGTATGACATCATATGCCTAAAATGTGGTGGGGGTAGAGGCAGGAGAGTAGTAAAGAAGACGTTGAAACTTAAGTGACCATTACCTTACTATGGACAGCTATATGCATAAGATGTTATATACAACCTAATGGTAACCACAGATCAAAAGCAGTAATAGATATGCAAAAATAAAGAAGAAGGGATCCAAGTATATCGCTAAAGAAAGCCAGCAAACTGTCAGAGAAGAGAGCAAGAGAAGAAGCAGAGAAGAACCACAAAAACAACCATAAAACAAGTAACAAAATGGCAATGAATACACATACCTACCAATAGTTACTTGGAATGTAAATGGACTAAAAACTCCAATCAAAAGACATAGGGTGATAGAAATGATAAAAAGGCAAGACCCATCTATACGCTGTCTACAAGAGACTCATTTCAGATCTGAAGGCACAGGCAGATCAAAAGTGAAGGGATGGAGAAGTACTTACCATCATATGGAAGTGAAAAGAAAACTGGGATGGCAATACTTATATTGGACAAAGTAGAATTTAAAACAAAGATTGTAACAAGAGACAGAGAAGGACACCATATATAATTATAAATGGAACAATTCAACAAGAAGATATAACTACTGTAAGTCTTTATGCACCCTATATGGGAGCCCCCAAATACACAACACAGCTAATAAAAAGTATAAAGGAAGAAATAGATAGTAATATAATAATAATAGGGGACTTTAACATCCTACTGATATCAATGGTTAGATGATCCAAATAGAAAATTAGCAAGGAAACAGTGGCTTTGAATGACACATTGGGCCAGATGGATTAAACAGATATATTCAGAACATTCCCTCCTAAAGCAGCAGAATATATATTCTTTTCAAGTTCACATGGTACATTCTTTAGACTAGTTCCCATATTAGGTCACGGAAATGTCTAAACAAATTGAAAAGACTGAAGTCATACCATGCAACTTTTCCAACCATAAGGTGATGAAATTAATAATCAACCACAAGAAAAAATTTGGAAAGACAGAAACACATGAAGTTAATTAAGATGCTACTAAGCAATGAGTGGGTCAACCAAGAAATCAAAGAGGAAATCAGAAAGTACATGAACACAAATAAAAATGAAAACACAGTGTTTCAAAGTCTTGGGATGCAGTAAAAGCTGTTCTAAGAGGGAAGTTTATACCAACCCAGGAAAGAAGGAAAGAAGAAAAATCTCAAATAAACAATCTAACCTTATACCTAAAGGAGCTAGAAAAAGAAGAATAAATAAAATCCAAAGCCAGTAGAAGGAAAGAAATAATGAAGATTGGAGTAGAAATAAATGAAATAGAGACTAAAAAACCAAAAGAACAAATCAATAAAACCAGGAGCTTGTTCTTTGAAAAGATCAACAAAATTTATGAACTTTTGGCCAGCCTCATTAAAAAAAAAAAAAAGAAACATAACAAAATGAGAAATGAAACAGGGGAAATACTAAAGGACATTACAGAAATACAAAGGTTTATAAGAGATTATGAAAAATTAAGTATATGTTAACAAATTGGACAACCTAGAAGAAATGTTTAAAAACATATAGCCTCCCAAAAGTGAATCAGGAAGAAACAGAAAATTTGAACAGGCTAATTAGTATGCACACTGATCACAACGCAATTGAATCAGTAACCAAAAACCTCCCAAGAAAAATCTAGGACCAGATAGCTTCACAGGCATATTCTATCAGACATTTAAAGAAAAGTTAATACCTATTCTCAAAGTATTCCAAAAAATAGAAGAGGAAGGAAAGCTTCCAAATTCATTCATGACCAATTACCCTGATTCCAAAACCAGATAAAGACACTACGAGAGAGAGAGAGAGAGAGAGAGAGAGAGAGCGAGGGAGAGAATTACAAACCAATATCTCTGATGAACACTGATGTAAAGATCCTCAAAAATATTAGCAAACTCGGGGCACCTGGGTGGCTCAGTAGGTTAAAGCCTCTGCCTTTGGCTCAGGTCATGATCTCATGGTCCTGGGATCGAGCCCCACATCGGGCTTTCTGCTCAGGAGGGAGCCTGCTTCCTCCTCTCTCTCTGCCTGACTCTCTGCCTACTTGTGATCTTTCTCTCTCTGTCAAATAAATAAATAAAATCTTAAAAAAAAAATTAGCAAACTGAATCCAACAATATAAGAAAAAATCATTCACCACAATTAAGTGAGATTTATTCCTGGGACACACATGTTCAATATTCACAAATAAAACAAGATGATACATCACATCAACAAGGGAAAGGATAAAAACCATATGATCATTTCAATAGATGCAGAAAAAGCATTTGACAAAGTACAACATCCATCCATGATATAAACCCTCAAAGAAGTAGGTTTAGAGGGAACATACCTCAACATAATAAAGGCCACATAAGAAAAACCCATAGCTAATATCATACTCAATGGTGAAAAACTGATAATTTTTCTCTCAAGAGCAGGAACAAGACAAGGATGTCCAGTCTCACCACTTTTATTCAACATAGTACTGTAAATCCTAGTCACAGCAATCAGACAATAAAAAGAAAGAAAATGTATCCAAATTGTAAGGAAGAAGTAAAACTGTTAAAATTTGTTTTTTTTAAAACTGTTAAAATTTGTAAATGACATGATACTATATATAGAAAACAATCAACAAAACTAAAAGATAATCTATTAAATGGAGAACTACTTGGAAATGATATATCTGATAAAGAATTACTATCCAAAATATATAATGAACATATACAATTCAACACCAAAAAACCAAACAATCCAATTAAAAAATGGGCAGAAGACATGAAGTCATTTCTCCAAAGAATACACACAACTGGCTAACAGACACATGAAAGATGCTCAATATTACTCATTATCAGGGAAATGCATATCACAATCACCATAAGATATCACTTTATACCTGTCAGAATGGCTTAGATCAAGAAGATAAGAAACAACAGGTGCTGGCAAGGACGTGGAGAAAAAGGAACACTTGTGTACTGTTGGTGGGGATGGAAATTGGTGCAGCCACTGTGGAACATGCATTCATGACCTTAGCTGAAATCGAGAGTGGGATGCTTAACCTAATGAGCCACCAGGTGCCCCTGTAATATCTCATTCTTAAACATGCTTTGGATTTACTATATCTTTTTGATTCTCAATGACTGAACTCTAATATTTTGCCTTTCTTAATTCAAACATGGGTTGGTATACCAGCCTTTGCTGAGATATGAAGTAATAATGTAGAGATTGGAGGCAAGGTGTATGGGGCAAGACGCTGGTGAGGCTGGGGCAGAGGAAGCAAGGGCATGGGAAGGGTTACAGAGTGACAGGAGATGAATGAGAGTGGGTGGAGAGACCAGATCCTCAGGGTCTTATCATCATGGGAAGGACATGAGAGAGAGAGAAGGAAAGTCATCTAAGGGCCTTGAACTGAGGAGTGACAAGATCTGAGTTCTGTATTAAGAAGGCCACTTTGTCTTCTGTATTGAAAATAGCCTGAAGGAGAGCAAGAATCAGTGAGACTGGAGAGGAGACTGTTGCCATCATCCAGGGAGAGTTGATGGTGCTAGGCACCACATGGATGGGAGTAGAGGTGATGAGATATGGTCAGATTCTGGATATATTTTGGAGGAAATGCTGGCAGAATTTGCTGGTAGATTAGATGTAAAGTGTGAAAGAAGAGATAAGATGACGCCAGGGATTTAGGCCTGAGCAACTACAGATTTAAGCTGCTGGCAGATGGATGGATAGATGGATGGATGGATGGATGGATGGATGGACGGATGGACAGATGGATGATGATAATAATTATCTATCCATCCATCAAAACAGTGATGGATAAATTATCTATCTATCATCTATCTATCAACATAGTCATGATTTTTCTCACTTAAAGCGAGACTGAAATAATCAGAAATTGTGAGAGATAGCTAATTAGATTACCTAAGGTTACCGTGTTAAGAAGGGACAAGCTTGGCCTTGAGTATTGCTCAGTGTAACCACTGAGCCTATTCTCTTTGCCTTATAGTACAGTGGTTCCTGCACACATCTAAAATTTTTGGTTAACAAAAGTCCTATACAGTGTTTGGGATTTGAGGAATTTGCAGATTTTACATAATCAAAGATATTTTATAGACCTAATCAGGTATGCAGTGCTCTGGTGGTGTCAGAACTCCAGGTCTCACATCCTACAAATGTGCCAAAATGTAATGCTTTGATGAAGAATAATGAACTTTGCATTTTAAGGTCTGTTTGTCAAATGCAAAGAATGATTAATTAAAAAATATGACTGACAAGGTTGAAAATTATTTGGGAACTTGAGGAACATCAAACTGTGGCTTCAAAGTTGATTATATCAGCACAGTCTTAACTGTATTTGCTTTTTTTGGGCCACCTGGAAAATGTAGATTTTCATAATAGACTGGGATCTAAGGAATTTTTCTTAGGGTGAGAGATGCAAATTTGGTGTTGGATATGAATTCTAAAATGTTCCATTTATATCAGATTTCCAAACCTTTTTGTATCAAAAGAAACATTAGTTGAAACACTTTCCAAGTAAAATGGATTATATCTGCTGAAAGCATTATTGGTTCTCATAAGTTGCTGATTTTTTAAGAGTGACTTTGAGGACAGCTGCCAGTTGGCACAGAACGCAATGGAGATGTGAAGAAAGATGTGAGCCAAAGCAAACACAAGTCTACCGATTGTGCCCCATGGACACCTTCATGTCTCCATAAGGCATTGGGGTTCTTGGATTTGAAGATTCCTTCCAAAAGACTCATCCTCAGCAAACTCTCTGCTAGTTTAGATTCACTGGCATTTTACAAAACAGTGTGCTTGGGTCCTGCTTGTTAAGTCTTGCAAAGTACTATGGACTCAGGCTGCAATCTTCAGCTGAATTTGGATATAGGAAATTAGCAATTACAAAGTGTTCTTTCTGCCAAAAATCACATGCTGCCACCATTACTTTGCTCTGTGATGAAATAGGTCATTTTAATCCTTTGTAGTAGGTGGAACAATGTGTACTCACCCAACCAAAAGGAAAAATACTTCTTAAGTCAAGGGAGATATTTTCAGCTACCACATGCAGACTTATGTACATAATAGGAAAGGCAATTTTTCCCCACCCAAGTACAGCTTTTTAAGTAATCTTGAAATGCAATTGGCAAAACCCCCTCCACTTTAATAAGAGATTGTAAATTTGCCAAAGTTTAATACCACCAGACCACACTAAACTGGGTTTCTAAGTGCCAAGTGAGTAGAGATGTGAAGTAATTAGACAGGAAATTGTGTTTACTTGAACTTTAAGTATTGCTTCACTTACTTTTTTCCATTGGCAAGGAATGCATAGCTGCGAGTGATGCAAGACTGTTCACTTTGTGCTGTTGATTTGTATGGATGATTAGTCTGATTAGTGAATCAAGTAATCCTAGAGCTGATGATACCTTCACCATTATCTAGTACAACTTTTCAGTTCTACATATGAGGTTATCTACAGTCTGGTTAAACTCATTTGGATAAACTCATTTGCCATCTGTCACTCATTTAGCTGGTAACAGTCAGGTCTGGGGGTTTTCCTATCTCACCGTCTTTAATAGAAGAGAAAGATCCAGCATCCTATGTTATTTGGATACTTGTATCTCCACTTCTGCTTTTAAGTAAAATCTAAACATTTGAGAGAATCTCCGGGGAAAGTGTATTATCAAAGGCAAGAATACTATTTTGATTTTTTTCTTGTTTTGCTTTCATTTTTTTCCCTTCCATCTTTTTTATGATGGTGAAAATTCCCCATAGCAATACCTCTATCTACTCAGCCATTTAAGCCATAAATCGAGAGTTATCACCCCATCCACTAGATCACCAACTCTTAAACCAGTTGGCTTCTCAAACAGCTCTTAGGTCTTGCCCACTCTCCATGCTCATGAATGGTTCCTTAATGCAGTACCTATTATTTCTCAATACTTTTATTGGCTTCCCTTGCTTCCAATGTCTTATTTTTCAGTGGGAAAAACTGCCATTTATCCTCCATTTCCATTTTTTTCCTGCTATGCTTCCCGCTCACCTTGAAGCTAGGTTTTACCATGTGACTAAGAGCTGGCAAAAGGGAGGTAGGTAGAAGAGTCATATGGTAGCTCCCGAGATCGTCTTAAAAAGAGTTGTGAGGCATATTTTGCCCTCCTTTACTGTGTCCCTACTCAACTTTGTTGTCTGGAATGTGGATATTTCCATCTTAGACATAATGAGAGGCATATATGACAGCTACATGGGAGAGCAATAATATAGGAAGAGATTGAGTCTTTGATATCATGGAGCTTCTGAGGTCTTACCAGCCCTGAACTGGATCTTTGGACTAGCTTTTTAAAACAGTGTTATTTTGCATTACTGTCAACCAAGCCAATCCCAATACTCTACAGCTGGGCAACTAAATTTCACAACATCTTGAAGATAATATTTCTGAAACATAGGTTTGATCATGTCCCGATACTTAAATGTCTTCCTATTGTTTATAGAATAAAGTTCAGACTCCATTATAAACCTTGATAAGATGGACTTTCTCTGGAGCTTCATCTCTCTTCATGTTTCCCCTTTGTGCTTTCAACTCCAGCAATACTGAATCATTTGCCTGTAACCTCCTCAAAAGCCTGTAACCTCCAGGCTTTTGCCCATCCTGTTTCCCCTGGCTGGAAATGTTCTATTCATTCTTTAAAAACCAGTTTTGATGCTTTCTTATTCTGTGATGTCTTTGCCTAACCCACTGAACTCTAAGAGAGTTAATCATCCTCTCCTCTATGTGACTTTCACCTTGTTCTTACTTCTATTATTGCCCTTACACTACATGGTAATTATTTTTCTATCCGTATATTTTTCTCACCTGGACTATAAACGCATTGAAGAAGAAACCAGTACTTTTTCTCCCTTTCTTTCTTCTTCTTCTTCTTTTTTTAATGTTTAGAGAAGGGGATATTGTCTAGGCCCTCAGTAACTGTTGAACTGAACTAATTTTTTTTTAAAGATTTTATTTATTTTCCTGACAGAGAGAGAGATCACAAGTAGGCAGAGAGGCAGGCAGAAGGAGAGGGGGAAGCAGGCTCCCCGCTGATCAGAGAGTCCGATGCGGGGCTTGATCCCAGGACCCCGAGATCATTACCTGACCTGAAGGTACAATCCACTGAGCCACCCAGGAGCCCCTGAACTGAACTTATTTTAGCTGAACTCTAGGGGTGTTTAGGAAAGAAAATGAGAGAACGGGTAAAAAGTAGTAAAGGTTTTTTTTTTTTTTTAATTAGCATAGAAATATGCTTGGATCCTAATAATTAGTATTTACTAAGCACCATGGCTTGGGCAGCAAATTTGAATATTTATAAATTATCTCATTATTTAATATTATATTTCCAAGAAGCCAGAAGACCAGAAGTTCTTCTAAGGTATATATTTAGGTTACTAAAGTGATAAAAATATAAAAAGAACTGGCCATGCCTTTGAGGCAGTAGATGTAAAGTGCAGGTATGTTAAAGTTAATTCATAATTATAACAAACATAAAACATTCAGGGATAAGGTAGCCAAAAAATGCAAATAAATCTGCTACCATAGCAACTAACTAGTAATTTAATGAAATCTCCCGACTCACTTGGAATTAACATAGAGAGATTTGTAAAATAGAAGACATAAATGGATTTAGATGAATGTTATTTTTTGAGGTTTATTGAAATTTCAACTGGCAATCCATTGTTAATTTGAGTTATAGACAAAGCTATGGGACCACAGTAAGATGGACTATAAATGCTGTACCCTTCAAGATAGGATATGAGATCAGGCTAAGTCTCATAAAAAATGTTAATCTAAAGAAGCAACCTCCCCTCAAAAAATAAAGAAAGAAGCAAAACATAGAAGAATATGTATAGTATAAAGTTCAAAAAAGGCCATATTAAACTATATTGTTTATAAATAGATACCTAGATGATAAAACTATCAAGAGAATCAAGGAAATTATTGTCAGAAAAATCAAGATGATGGTTTCCTCTGGATCAAAAGATGTCATTGAATTAAAGAAGAACACATGGAGCTTCTGGGGTCCTGGAAATGTTTATTTCTTGATGTAGGTTGTACTTACATGAATATTTTCTTGAAATTATCTATTAAGTTATACCTTGAAATTACTTATTAATTTGTACATAGATATTTCATGTGGCTTTGTTTGTATACTATTATATTTCAGAATTAAAATGGTAGGAAAGCCTGTATATCAACAGGCAAAAGTGAAACATTCCAATAGGAAAATGTGCGAAAAATAAGAACTAAGTGGTCATTAAGCATAAAATATATGCTCAACACTAGTAATTAGGGCAATAAAAATTAAAACTACAATGAGATCCCATTTAAGACCCATCAAATGTGATTGAAAAGTATGATAGTATCTTGGTGAAGCCATGGAAGAACGGAAACTCCTGTATGCTGCTGAAAACCAAATTAAAAAAACAACTGGGGCATTATATAGTAGAGCTAACACAGGTATTATTTCCTACAACCCAGCACTAACTGTTCAAGATATGTGTATAAGGATAATCACAGAAACATCAGTTAGGACAGCAAAATTTTAGAAACAACCCAAATGTTGATCATTAGGAGAAAGAATGATATTTCTACATATACAACAACCATTTAAACCATACGAAAACAGTCAAAAATAAAATAACTAGAGCTACACACATCTACATGAATGACTCTCATAAACATATCAAGGAAAACAAGTTACCAGGAAAAAAGTATGATATCTCTTATATAAAATTGAAAACTTACAAAATTATGTCATACACATATAGACATAGTTGTTAGAGATGCATACATAAGTGGTAAAATTACAAAGTCAAGCAAGGAACATTAATTCCTTCCTCACAAAACTTGGGATAATGGCTGAGGTTACTATTAGGGGATGGTCCTGGAAATGGGTACATAGGTGACTTCAAAGCATTGTTAATATTTTTCTTGTTTTCTTTCTCTACCTGGGTGGTAGATATAATTTTGCCTATTTCACTTATTTTTAAAATTACATATGCCTGTATATAGTTTTTTAAATATGTTATATATGTAATTTTATATATTTTTTACATTAAAAATAAAGGATCTGATTATTGTTTTGATGTTTCAGGTACCTGCCATGTTTCCAAGAAGGGATTATTAGGTTTAAAATTTTATAGCAGGAATATTCCACATGGAATAATTATAAAAATGTTTCTAGCCCACAAATTAGACTGAAGGAACCACAGACAGCATAAAGCAATTTTTCACCGTGCAATACCCCACATCAGCTTACTCTGTGAGTCTCTGCATTGGCAGAAGTATTATACAACAAGGCTCAGCCTAAAGCACCCACACCTTATCCTACCCATGTTTCTAGAGAGCTGGTACATTTGTGGGGATTAAAGCCTCAGAGAAGATTCAATTTCCTACAAAACAAAGGTAATGCCTTTGGAACACAAGATACAAGTTCATGGGAAAAGAAAATCAATACTTAATCATCAGTCCTCGTGCTCCACTTTTGCTGAAAACCAAGTTAATTCTTTTCTGAATGATTGGCCAATATCTTAATGCCTATGGTAGAATGTTAGAAAGCATGTTTCAGGTGATAATGTCAATAAGTTTGATTGCTTCTAACCATGCTCCTTTTATATCTAGAAATTTATTCTAATTAATTAATAATACCAGAAAGAGGGAGATTAGCCATATTAAATTTTAAAATCTTTTAGCCTCTTCATAAATCTGTCAGAATACGATGAAATCGGACTTGTAATTGGACAACATTACTTGGGTTGCGACTTGTTAGTCCTAAATTTTTCTTTCTTAGGACATGAATCCAAATGAAAAAGAAAATACCTACAACCATCTTGTTGACTGTTTTTGGACCACACCATTCCAACTTCCTCCTGTTTAGACTGAGAGGGAAGAGGAAGTCAGAGAATAGAAGGGCAACGTAGCAGAAAGCATAAGGTATGCTTAGAGGGAAATTGAGTTTTGTTAATTTCTGAGGGGCTGAAGTGAACATGGAGTCACAGGTCTTCCTTTTCTTGGCAGTGTCACATTTGCCTCAGACCCACATGGAAGAGCTTTCTTTCAGGCTTATTCTAAGAGGCTTTTAATGCCTGAGAGTTAAAAGATTTAGAAGATTGTTTCCTAAGAAGTGTCCTTTACCAAAAGTAAAAGATACTCTGACCTGGTGAAACCATCTCACTAGATTCTCATATATTTGTATTTTCCTGGAGGACAAAGTCATGCTTTCGCCTCATAGTTTGGCTTTTAGTCTCCTTAATTTGAGTCACTTGAAAATTGAACACGGATGGGAAAGAGAAACAAAAGCATTTGAAACAAATAAAGAATTTAGGCTTAGTATTGAATATAAATTGTTTTTTTTTTCTCCCTCTCGATTTATCTAAGCTAGTTTAACAGCACTTCTGAAATTTGGACAACACAAGGTTCTGTAAAGTCACACTGAAAAACATCTGAACTCTTGGCAGCAATTTGCCAAACAGAAATCAGCACCAATGGAAATGTTCTGTATTGCTTTAAGAGCAGGAAGAAAAGGTAGAGATAAGTGAGTGGTAAAAACTTCTGATATATCATGAGATGTTCCCTTTCATAAGCCTTGCCAGAGTTTACTGTTTACTTTTTTGATGTTCTTCATCATACAACTTTTAACTTTGTGGAGCTCTGATTTAGTGTCACTTAATTTCATAAAAATAAAACCAGATGGACAATTCTTTTAATGTTCAAAATTCCACCAGGAACATGTGTTGACTATCTCAATAAGCATGTTGCAAAAGTTCTCGAAAAATAGTTACCTACGTTTCAAAGTCAGATTTTAAAAACTTGCTTACAAAACCAGTTTGATAGCAGTATATCTGACTCTTTGTACTCAGAGTATGAGGGGAAATGTAAGCTTTTGCACATTCATTATTCAATAAGTTCTAGAACAAGATTCATATTTTTTTGTTAAAAGTCTCCTTAGAAATGATTTAATCTAGTCTTTTAACTCTAAAGTAAAAGAAATATACATTAGCTGAATAAAGAAAGGAATTCTATTATATTAGATCCTATAGAGAGGATATACCAATATAAAGGTAATTTCTGCCTCATGAAGTTGACATCTTACTAGGTAAAAGGAGAAATAGACACAAATAACATAAGTATGATGATTAAGTGCCTTAAATGGATAAATGAAGTACTGAAGTTTAGAGTAGAAGAACAACTCATGTATTCATGGTGGTATCTAAGACGGGAGGAGAGAGATTTTCCTAGAAAAGGCAATATATGATTTAGCCATTGAAAAATGGATAAAATTTTGACAGAGCTGTAAGTCAATGGGAATTGGGAATGGCATGGACATGTATAAAAATTAAGAGGAAAACCTGGAAAAGTGTGTTAGTCTTACATTCCAGGCTAAGAAAGAGCTATACAAAAAACTATATGACTGAAAGAATTATATTCTGGAATCAATGCTATAACATTCTCAAAAATTATCCAATTTAAGTAATAACCTCTGTTACAGAGAATCTTCTACTGCTTGACAGTTCCTGTCCCAACTTTGTTTAGTTCTATTTTTGCTTTATATTGAGTTAAATCATTTTTCTTATAGCTTCCACTTAATTGTTCAAATTCTACCCTTTATGGCTGCATGGAACAAAAGGAGTCCTTTTCCAAATGGCAATTATTAAAATTTTGAGGTCAATTGTCTTTTCTAAAAAATTGTGATTCTTGGGACACCTGGGTTGCTCAGTTGGTTAAGCGTCTGCCTTCAGCTCAAGTAGTGATCCTGGGGTCCTGGGATAGAGCCCTGAGTTGGGCTCCTTGCTCAGTGAGGAGTCTGCTTCTCCCTCTGTCCCTCCCCCGACTTGTGCTTTCTCTCTCAAATAGGTAAGTAAAATCTTTAAAAAAATAATAATAAATGAACAAATAAATGAATGAATAAACAGAATTGTGACTTTTATGGCCAAAATATCTCCACTTCTTTAACCACTTGTTATATGACATGATCAAAGATCTTTCCCCATCTTGGTCACTGTACTCTGATTGAACTGTTTCTTATATCGCCCCTTAGGTGAAATGCCTCCATAGGACAAAATTCTGATCACATTAATGTGCAGTGGAGCAGTCTACTACCCCTCTTATTCTTATTTTAGACACCATAGTGCAACTGATGCAGTTTAAGACCACTTCATTCAGATTTAGTTTAGTAAGCAATGCAAGGCCGTTGAGGACTTTTGCATACAGACTCACAGCTGGTAGTGGCTAAGGTTTGATTAAAGAAAGGAGAGAATGAAGGGGGGGAGATCATTAAGACACTAGGACAACGATGCAGGGAAAAGGCAGTGTGAAGCTGAATTAAAGAGGTGATAGTGAAAATGAGATGGTGAATGGGGTATAGGGAAGTACACCCATGGGGCTTGGTAGCTCATTAGTTGGGGGAATGGGAGAAGACACAGAAATTTTCAAGTCTTATAATTCGTACTGGAAAAATGGTGGTCTCATTAGTCAGAGGAAGTCTCAAGGCACAACTGGCTTCAGTGGAAGATGTGTTTGACTTGAGACATAAGAAGTTTGAGGTTGGAGCAGAGGCTAAGATGGAAGGAAAATTGGGAAGCCATCTCCCTTTAACATTTGAAACTGTGTGAGTGGATGAGTTCCTCAAAATAATGTTTTAAAGAGAGAGAATCTTGAGAAACACTTACTTTTTAGAGGCTTGCAAGAGTCAGAAAAAGGAGCAAAAGAGAGTGAAAAGAATCAATCTAATGCAGGGTAAGGATGTCAAATGAAAGATAAAATTTATCATTAAATGCCAGGGAAGTTCAGAAGAATAAAAAATGAGGCAAGGCTATCAAATATGGTGATTAAGAATACAAATTATTAAAGGGCAATTTTAGTGGTATATCAAGGACAAATTATACAAGATGTTCAGATAGGAGTAGGTGGTGAGGAAGGGAGACCATAAAGACAAAATAGTTAAAAAACACTGTCAATCAAGTTGAAGAGAAGATTAACACAAAAGAAGCTATTTGATTGTTTTGATGGTGGTAGGAGGTGTTTTGTTTAGGATGGGGATACCTAAGAAAAGGCAGTGAAAAGATACAGTGATGAGGGAGGTACTGAGAGGAATGTAATAACTGCATTCTGGAATCCTTGACTATCTATGTAGATGAGTTAAGATAGTTAAGTAAAATCCATTAATTTTACTCAAAAATAATGGTTTAGCTTTAGCATTCAACTATTCTGTTTAAAAACATATTATGGTATAGTACCTCAAAGGACAAAAATTTAAAGAAAAAAATCCCCAAATATTATTGAGAAATAAAGACTGCCTTTCCTTTCATCTCTCTGTGTCTGTATCTCTCTCTCCCTTCTCTCTCTCTCTCACACACACACAGAGCCATGAGAATTTCAAAATACTTCCTTCACTATTTTTCCAGGCAAGTGGTTTGATGAGCCAAGTCTACTACATATTGACCATAAAATTATTTTACATATGCAAGTAAATTAAGTAAAATGTAAGTATTTTCAGTGTTGAAGCCTGATCCTAGGTCCTGGAAGAGCAAAAGCTTTGCATTCAAAAATTAGAATAGGACCCATTTTCTGCCAACCTGATTTCTTATTTAAATGGTCCTTTATAAATTTGGATTTCCTTTGCTTACCATTTTGGCCTCTTTTCCTTTATAATGTGTGGCAGAAGTAAAGAATAAATGTCTATCAGTCAAAGATATTTTCCCTTGAAAGAGCAAAATTTCAGTTCAGAGATAGAGAATGCTTAAGCTTGTTTTACCATTTTAGCCTTTAACTACTCAAAGTTTTTGTGTGTATTCAATGAAATAGAGCTTTTCTTCCTACTCCCAACTACTGAATTAAGACAAATACTGTGGCAGTTGATAGAGACATAGCAAAATTAGAATTTTTCAGAGAAATTAAAATGTTTCTTGTTAAAATAAATGAATAAACTGCCTGAAAAAAAGAATGTCATTCCCCATATTTAACCATCTCTATGTGAGATATCTGTGATTCCTACCACACACACACACATACTTTGTCAGCAGTACTGAACAGTTACTTGTAGTTCTTGGAATGCACTGTGGGTTTCACACTTCTGAACTTTGGACAGTTTCTGTCCCTTTGCCTCTAATTCTTTCAAGTTGGCTGGCAAACTCCTACTGTCATTTAACACTTAGTTCAAGTAATTCCATGTCTGGGAAAACTTTTGCTGAGTCATTCAGACAAAATAAGCTCTAATCATATCTTATACATTCCTTTACTATTATCATCTGCTTATTATATGCCTAGTACTTTGCATGGTGCCTAACACATATAGGAGATCCATGTTGGTTGGCTGAATGAATGAAGGACTGATTAACCTTTCTGGATACAGGGAAGTGGAAAAGGGAGACTGAGCCTGAAGTAACTTTTTATTAAAAAGATGTAGTTCCCTACATGTACAATTTAAAGGATATCATGCGTGGTAGGCCAAATAATGGCTCCCAAAGATATCCAGGCCCTCATTCCTGTGAGGGATAAACCTGTGAGTGTTGATTTGTATCAGAAAAGAGATTTTGGCAGAGGTGATTCAATCACCCCGATTACGATGGGGTGATTATCCTGGATTATTTAGGTGGGCCCAATGATGTAATCACAAGCTCCTTAAAAGGAACTAGAGGGAGATTTGACATAAGAGGGAAAAGGCAATGTAATGACTGAAGCAGTGATAGAAACGGTGATGAGAAGAGGAGCCATGAACCTAACAATAAGGACAGCCTCCAGAAGCTGGGATAAGCAAGGGAACATATTCTCCCCCTGCAGCCTTTGGAGGAATGCCGTCCTGAGGGCACCTTGATTTTAGTCCAAAGGAGATTCATTTTGGACTTCTGACCTCCAGGACTGTAAGAGAATAAATGCATGTTATTTTAAGCCACCAAGTTTATGGTAATTTGTTACAGCAGCCATCGGAAGCCAATACACCACGGAAGCTCCATTCTCCCTTTAGACTTCCTGACACTTAGCTCTGGCATAGTGTCTGGAGCGGAAAGGAATCAGAACTAGTTTAGGAGCCAAAAGATCGAGGCTCAAGTCTTGATCTACCGATTTTTAGTAGGACATTTTTGTTAGACATAGATGGACCTACAGGATATTATGTTATGTGAAATAAATCTGACTGAGAAAGACAAATACCGTATGATTTCACTCAAATGTGGAATCTAAGAAAACAAACGAATAAACAAAAATCAGAATCAGACTTATAAATATAGAAAACAAACAAATGGTTTCCAGAAGGGAGAGGGTGGAGGGATGGGCAAAATGGGTGAATAAAACGGGGAGATACAGGCTTACAGTTATGGAATGAATACGTCACGAGGATGAAAGGTACAGCATAGGGAATATAGTTAATGGCACTGTAATAGCACTGTATAGTGACAGATGGTAGCGACATTTGTGATGAACATATAGTGTAATAATAGACTTGTCGAATCACAGGTGTACACCTGAAACTAATGTAACATTGTGTGTCAACTATACTCAAAAAAATTTTTTAAAATAATCTCAAAAAGTTCATTGGAAGAAAATACAAAATTCCATTGCTACCTATCAACTTTATCTAGTCAGTCCTCTGGTACATTTAATTTTTTCTATAAAATTTACAATGAAACATTATTGGTAAATTTGATCACTTCATGAATGAAATTCCAGTAATGTTTTTTAATAATTGGAGAAAAAACTATTTTAATTGTGACTAATTTCTAAACTTTTTTGAAAATTTAGAAACAAAACTAGTATAAGGAAATTCAGTATGTTGTTAGGTTATCCTCATCACCAAGGCCCTGATAAGAAGGAGGAGATGTCTGATGGGAGAGTCAGAGTTGAGGAGGGGATGTGATGGTGGAAACAGAAGTGAAAGAGATTGAAATGCTGCTCTGCTGTCCTGGAAAATGGAGAGACAGGTCTATGAGTCAAGGAAGCTGGTGGCCTCTAAAGTGTGGAACAGGCAAGAAAAAAAAAAAACCCTCCCCTCAGGCTCCCACAATATAGCCTGCCAATACATCGATTTTAGGTCTTCTGAGCTCTATTTTTGAAAGAGATTAAATTTGTGTTGTTTTAAGCCACTAAGGTTATGGTATTTTGTTATAGCAACAATAGAAAATCAATACCCTGAGGAAAGGGACTTTGCCATTTTTTATGAGATGACGAATAAATTTATTGAAAAGGTTTTATTTAGGGGCGCCTGGGTGACTCAGTCAAACTTCTGTCTTCAGCTCAGGTCATGATCCTGGGGTCCTGGAATTGAGCCCCACATCGTGCTCCTTGCTCAGCAGGGAGCCTGCTTCTCCCTCTCCCTCTGTCTTCCCCCCCTCATGCTCTCTCTCTCTGCCTCAAATAAATAAAATCTTATAAAAAAAGACCAAAAAAGGTTTTATTTATAATTCTAGCCTTTTTTACTTAGCATTTGCTACAAGCCATCTCTGTGCTAATCACGTAGTTCAGTGAATACTCCAAAAGCTAAGAGAGAAAGTCTAGTCCCAGGTTTTATTTTTGTGGCAATTTGTTCTTAGACCAATTAATAGAACTGAAACACAGTATGTTATCTGGATATATTTATTATTTTTACTTTTTATTATTGAAATAGAAATGTATTTATTTTAAAAAGGTAATTTTGTCAGAATCAATAAACTTGACTTTCCTGAGGTTAAAGTGGTATCTTCCCAATCTATTTCATGCAATTGTTATGAACATCACATGGTATTTTATCTATCTATCTATCTATCTATCTATCTATCTATCTATCTATCTATCATCTATCGATCATCTATCGATCATGTATCATCTATCTATCTCTAGCTATCCATGTGCATTATGTAAACTGTAACAAAAGTAAACTATCATTATCCTTACTTTTTTGGACTTAGAAACTGAAGGCTTCTGATAAAATGTAAATGAGTGTCATTTCGTCATTAATTTTGTAGTTCAGTGCTTTGAATAGTGCCTGGCACATAACACCTTGTACATAGTTATTGAGAGAATACATGAGTGGCTGATAGCATTAATGAGATTGGTGTGTTAAAAAAATGGCAGAATCTTATTGAGAATGAGTCACAGGGAAATTAAATATTGAGAAGAGACAAAGTATTTGGAGAAGTTAAGGGCACAGTGTATCACCTGTAATGGGGATGGAGAGCTACAGAAATGGCTGATGCGAGAGAGATGTGTTAAGTGACAAGTGGGGTGAAGGCAGATTCCTAAATAAAGCTGGCATCTGCATAGTGACTAAAGGAGAGGGAACTGAACAGCAGTGGGAAAATTGTCAGAGGGACAGGAGGAAGACCAGAGAAGAGCGTTGTGGCAAAGGAAGAGAATATTTCAAAAAAGGAGAGATGATTGTCAATGTCAAGTGCTTCCAGAGGGTTAAAATAAAAAGACAGGGTCTGCAAAAAGTGTCCACTGGGTTTACTGAAGTAAGTCTCTAAGGCGAGTACCAGTAGGGATGCTGACAGATGGGTTGGAGAAGGATGAGAGGGCTTTTGATTATTAAAGTTCATAAGCGTTTTCCTGGTTCTCTTTCTGCCTTATCAGCTGCCATTCTGGCTCCATTTCTGGCTTCTCCGGCTCTTCCTCCAACCCTAATGTTTTCAACAGCCCAGTCCTTGGTATTACCTGGTCCATACAGACGCACTCCCTTGATAAACTCAATTCATCCCAAATCCTCAATTGCTGGGTGTTTGGGTAACACCTTTAGTGCTGACCTCCTGCACACCTCCCTCCTTGTGGGTGCTTTCCCAAACATCCCTCAGAGAAGTGAAGTACCAACTGGAACCAAGACTAAAGTTGAAGTTACCTTCCATGAGCCTATCATGTGCAACAAATCTGGTGCCCATTCTCTTTTGGGTGTTTTCCTTCTAAAATTAATTTTTAGAAACCCAGAAAAGAACACAGTGACAGAGGTTAGCTGCAGAAGAGCAAATTGCACTTTGCAAGCAGAGTGTAAAGAAACAGTATCAGAATTCAAAGTACGCTTGGTAAATGGGAAAAGGGGCTGTATTAGCTTGCTAGGGCTGCCATAACAAAGCACTACAGATTGGGTAGCTTAAATAACAGAAATTTATTTTCTTATAGCTCTCGATGCTAGAAGTCAGAGATCAAGGTGTTGGCAGTGTTGGTTTCTCCTGAGGCCGACTTTAATCGCAGATTGGCTGCCTTCTTTCTGTCTTCACAGGGGTTTCCCTCTGTGAGTGATGGTGGAGTAGGGCCCACCCAATGACCTCGTTTTGCCTTAATTACCTCCTTAACGACCCTATCGCCAAATATAGTCATATTCTGAATTAGTGGGGGTTAGGACTCCAACATATAAATTTTGAGGGGACACAATTCAGCCTAAAAACAGTGGCCAAAGACAGAATGAAGTTCAGTTAAAAGGGGAAAACTTAGGTAGCAAGATAAACTCCTTGTTCGCCAGATGAGGATAGGCTGGGTATATACAAACTGGGCAGAAAAAGTTCCTGAGGTCACTGTGAATAACATGCTGACCACGAGTCAGTGATGTAACTCAGTAAAATACAAAAGCATGATTCCTGGATATTTAAATAGGAGAACCCTGGTAGAACTTGTGAGGTAATTCAGCAATTATACTTTGCAGTAGTCAGTAATAAAACACCTTTTCCAATTCTGAACTCCAGACGAAAAAGCGATGTGAAGATTTTGGATGTGATTCAGAAGAGAACCACATAGAACCATATATTTTAATTATTAGAAAGTAAAGACACTGAAATTTCTCAGGCCAGGAATGAAGAGGCTGAGGAGGGATTTATTAATGCTCATTAACTCAAAAATGGTCACTGGGAAGGTAGTGATCAGTAGTTCTCCAATCCATAAACTATAGAGTGAATGGAAAGAAATTAAGGTTTGCCATAAATTAAAAAAAAAGATTTTCCATTAATTATTTTTTAATGTTAGTTATTTAGTTGTCATAAGAAAGTATTTCTCACCAGTATGAGGTGGTAAAAACTGGAATGGTTTACTAACTTTAAAAATCAGTTGCCTTTTATTTCAGATGATTTTAGCATGCTTCTGCCTAAATTATGAGCATATGGAATATAATCATTCATTTACTTATTAAAAAAATATTTATTAAGTGCCTATCATGTGCCAGACACTATTCCTGACCTAGCACTGAACCAACAACGTCCCTGTCTTTATGTTTACTTACAATAGGGAAGACAGATCTCTCTCTCTCTCTCTCACACACACACACACACACACAAACACACAGATGTTAGTGATAAGGTCTATGAAGAAAATAAAGACCTCAGAATAAGAGAATAGAGATTAGTATGACTGATACTTTTTCAGATGGTTAGGGAAAGACTCTCTAAGGAAGAAATACTTAAGGAAAAACAGATGAATCAATAATAATAGCTGATAATTACTGAGTACTTACTATGTGTCAGAATTCTCCTAAATTCTAAATTCTCCTAAATTCTCCTATCATTTAATCCTTACAGTAATGTATTTTACAAAAGGAAAATGAAGCTCAGGGAAATTGAACATGACTAGAAATTGGCACAGCTACTAAAGATTCATAAACTCTGGCTAAGTCTTGCTTTTTCTTAACTGCTATTAATATTAACATTAATGTTAATGGATGAATAATGGCCCCCAAATTAATGTTAACATTAGTGTTAATATTAAAGTTGAAGTCATGTTGGGTATAGGGTTTTCCTCTATTTTTAGTGAATAGGACCTAGATAATAGGTGAATTTTATAGGACTTCAGTGTCCCTGTCCAATCCAGAGGCATCACCAAAATCAGACACTCTACTGATGTTGGTCAAGTTCAGAAGGCAGGTGTCTCAGCAGACAAGAATGGATGAGACCTCAAGGACTGGTGGCCTTTACTAGGAGAGTGGATCATTCACCCATGGTGACGGGAAAGGCAGGGTGTATTGGTACTGATGAAAGTGGTGGGTAAACTTGGTGGTGGGTGCTTGTAGGAGTTCCCTTCTGGGGGCTTCTACTCTCTCAGAGAATTAAAATGGAGAGGGTGATAAAAATTCAGTAAAACAAAGATTGATGTTTATGTCCTTAGTGATAAAATTATCTTCCTTAGTGTGAAATGCCTCATCATCTTGACAGAAAACTGTCATAACGGGAGACAGACAAAAAAATTACATCAACTGCAGTGCCAAGTGATAAACAGGTGAATAATACTAGTCTCACTGGAGGGTGTGTGGGGCCAGAGAACAGAGCAATTTACTCTTCCTTGGGGATTCTAGGGAAATTTTAGAGAGTAAACAAAATTTGAAGCAACTTTGGAAGGATATAATGGTAATGGGCAGTTACTTTTCTAAGTATTTAATATTGTAATGGTTCTACAACAAGTAGGTATTGTTCCTGTCCCCATTTTATAGGCTCAGGGATTGATGTGCACACTCCCACAGCTAGTGTGAGCAGCAATGACACAAGCTTACCTAGACTTCAGAGCCTGCTCTCTCTCAATCATTTCCCCAACTTTTTCATATGAATATCATCATGAGGTTATTAATTAATGAATTTGAGAGAAAGAGAGTATAAGTAAGGGGAAGGGCAGAGAGAGAGGGAGAAGCCAGCTCCCTGCTGACCCAGGACCCTGGGATCATGGACCCTGAGATAAAGGCAGATGCCCAACTGACTGAGCCACCCAGACGCCCCACCATCATGATTTTAAAACTGCCTTCACCACTTCGTATTTGTTCCTCTGTGGTGTTTATGTGTCAGATGACTGTAGGATTTTATTTGAGATGGAAATGTTGATTAATCTCAACCAAGGCTGTTGATTAAGCTTGCACAGGGAACTTTTAGAAAATTCTTATTAGTCCCAGGCTCTACCCTTGAGGATTCTGACTTAATTGGTCTTGACTGGGGCTCAGATATCAGTGTCTTTTAGACTAATTCTCCCAGTGATTCTAAGGTACAGCTGGAGCTTAAAATCGGTGGCATAAATGAAAGAGAAGAGTTCTGAAGGGTAGATATAAGAATTTGATACTTGCAGTACCACTGCTTGGGTTCAAGACTTTTCTCCCTTAACATAGAAACACTGTTGGGGTTGGAGCAATATGTTCATGAGTCCCTAGAAAGATCTTTATGGGAGTGATTTTTATTGGTTCTCTTTTCTCCTTGTGGTGAGACCTTCAGGAGGGCTGGTAGTTCGGCACCTAGAAAGTATGGCACGTAGGCCTAGAAAGGAAGGAGCGGTTAGAAAACAGAGAAGCCACGGTTGAATCAAAAGTCAAGGGTTTGCTCTTTTCTTAGTAAAATCATTTGACATCAATGTGAATATCTGTCAATATAATTTAATAATGGACTCTGAGACCAAACCACCTGTTAAAATAATCAAATGATAACCCTAAGTTAATTTCAAGATCATACTTTGGTTAGTAAGTTACAAAAATGGCAAAGCTAGAATCTTCATGAAGGCAGGTATTCTATCCTACTGTACCCACAGTACTTAGCATAGTACTTAATACTTAAAAGTCATTCTTTAAATAATGAGTGAAATTCATCACCCATCTTCATTAGTATGAAATGACTTGCCCCAGAAGGGGAAACAGGTTTGACTGATTCATAGTCTTTGCCATACCATTGTAAGAACATTCTATACCTTGCTTCAATTTACTTATCAATTTCCCTATTCAGTGACATTTGAATTTTCCCAAATTTTTGCTATTAAAAACAATACTGCAAAAAACACCTTTGTATGTGTTTGCCTATGCACTTACATAGCAGATTCTCTAGAATTTAGCCACAGAAGTAGAATCGCTGGGCTGGTGGTATATACTCGTCAAACTTTTATATATTGTTAACTACTTTTCCAACTTAATGCTCCAAATAAAACCAAAATGAAAAATATAAAAAAGATTATCAATTTGAATTAAAATACAAAAATTCTAAATGACAAAATATAGAATGAACAAGCCAAAACACCTTGCAAACTTTTTCACTTCTTTCCAGTGCAAGTGAAATATATAATAAACAAACTCAAAGTTTGAAGTTTGCCTTTTGTAATCAGTTCATAAAATGCTTAGTAGAGATCAGCCACCATCACCTGCCCTCCCACACCGTTTGGGTCTGTCTTTGCGTTAAGAAGTTGTTTAGAAGAATATTCACATCTCCAGATGGTTCTTCAGGGCAGTTTGGCTGGTTGTAGTCAGGCTGAGATCCAGGAAAGAATGATCTAAGACTGCAGGTGCTCATTCTGCCATTTTTCCAAAGTGAGTTCCCAGCCCTTAGCGGGTGAGGCAACGCACAGGGCCACCTGGAGTCCCTCCCCAGCACGTCTGCCTTTCCTCTTTGTGGTAAAGCCCCAGGCATGGACTACTTTTGGCTAAATGGATGGTCAAGCTATCCTGGGCATAACTAATGCAACATAATTCTCACCAAAGCTGACCATAGATAGATTTGCTAATTCTTTTTTTGTTTTTGAAACATCTGTTTTAAGATTTTTGTCCTACATGTAAATTCTGGCTATAATCAAATAACTCAGAGTTAGAGTAGACGTGGCTGACCCCACTCAGGGAATCCTTTGAACTCCATATCTCCAAAAACTTCAGCTTTATAAATATTCAAGTGATGTGAAATATACACATAGATGACCATGTGTATTTTATGATTGAGACTCTCCTTTAGTTCTGCTTGAAATTCAAGTGTACTATGCTGAGAGAAAGGAAAAAAGCTTGGCTCTGGCCATAGTTTACTTCCAGTTATGACAGAGCTCCTTTCGCAGAGGAAATTCTATGCTCCCATGCATGACTGTATTTTAGATGAACTAGAAACACCTATGGTGATTTTCCATACAGTGCTTTTAAAGGACATTTCAGCAAAACAAAACAAAACCAAACAGAATGCAAGCAAACAAACAAAAAACCCAAATGGGACTTTTGCTACGTTATCAAGAACTTCAACATCCTCTTAGTACAATTCCATTTAATTCTGTGCTCCCAATTCTAATTTTTACAGTTAGTAAAATAAATTTTATGAATCTCTCTTCTTTTTGGTTGTTTCTCTGAAGGAAAGGAAGAGCAGTAGAATAGACTCTTTCAATATAAATGTTCTTTTCCTTCAACAAGATAGGAGTAAATTTACTGGCTTTTCTGCCATAGCAACATAAAAACTGCTGCTTCTGTCACATGACTCTTCCATCTGTCCGTGCTCCGGGTACAAAGCAGATTCGCACAGCGAGTCATTCAGTTGGACTTGCTTCTGTGCACCTCTTCTTTGAACCGGCTTGTTTTCCTCCTGTTGAACATAAATGCACTGAACAGAGCACTGCAGCTTCCAGCACCAGGTCACCTTGGTCCTCTCACAAAACCTTTTGTGGATTGTATTCATCTCAAAGCCATTACTGTTTGGCTTCCATATCTTCATTTGCTCTAATAATGGTCAATATTTATTGAAATCTTGCCACACGTCACATGGTTTATGTGTACTGTTGTCTCGTAATTCTCACCAATACTAAGCAATAGTTAGCTCGCCCCAACTTTACAGATGGAGAGAAACTGAGGCATCAAAGGCTTAAGTGACTTGTTCAAGGGAGCCGGGGAAGTGGCAAGGAGGAAACTCAAACCCAGGGGAGCTGATATAGAGTCTGGGCTGTGAACTCCTGGCTTGGGCTGCCTCTTTGTCTGCTCTCTTCATCTCTGTTCATTGCTAGTGCCTGAGTCCACAGAGTACCTGTCTTCCAACGGCCCAGGACAGTAGGTGGCAAGTTAACACATAATAAATATTTCTTGCATAAATAAATCCCTTTGCTACTTTTTGTTTTCATTTATTCATGTATTTGCTCATTAAAGAAATGTTGATTGGGCCAATAAAACTGGTCTTTTTCTACATATTTGAGATACAATAATGAATAAAGTCCCTCCCCTCAAGAAGAGATTACATTCTTGAGGGAGGAGGCAGACTAATAAATATTTAATATAAGGTAAGGAGTTGTGAAGAAAATAAAACTGGGTAAAGGGGCTAGAAGATGATGTGGGGATGCTATTTTAGCTAGAGTAGTTGTGGAAGGCTTATTCAAAATGGGGACATTTGAGCACCCACCAAAAGGAGAAAAGGAAATGAGTCATTTGTTTATCAAATGAGAGAGGTTCCAAACAGAAGGAAGAGCAGGTGCAAAGGCCATGAGATAGGAGCATTGGGGGTGTTCCAAGCACAATAGGAGGCCAGTGAGTATGGTCCATAGTGGACAAAAAGGAAGGCAGTAAGACAGACAGTTGGAGAAATGAGGGAAGGGAAGGCATTGGGGCTACAGGCCATGGAGAGGACTTCAGCTTTTACACTGAGTGAGACAGAAAACTAATGGGGAGTTTTAACAGAAGACTGCTGTGATTTACTTCCAAAGTACAGGATCTCCCTCTGGGGAGAAGTGTAAGAGCACATGTGTGGAAACAGATAGACCAGTCAGGGGCTACTTCAGTAATCTGGACTAGAGGTGATCATAGCTTGGACCAAAGTAGTAGCAATGAGAGTAATGAGAAATGCTTAAATTCTAAATATCTTTCAAAGGTAGCAGCACTTGCTGACAGAGTGAATGAGGGATAGGAAAAAAAGCGAGGAATAGCCCTGTGGTTTTCAGCATTGGAAGGGGCACATTTACTGAGTTGGGGAAGGCTGTGGGAAGGGAGGCTTGGGGCTGGAGGGGAATCAAGAGTTCGGGTTTTGAACATGTTTCTCACCATCGAGTATTGCCTTGTATGGTGAGAATATTCAATAAGGATTATATAAGACAGCAACTCAGGGACCTGAAAATCCAAATACCCTCAGGGGATATGAATCAGGTAACCTAACTGTATGACTTGGCCAAGTGTGAAACAACAAAGCAGTGATGAGCCCACAGAGCTAGGGAGTTCATGCATGAGCCACAGGCACTGACATAAAGCAAATGGTTGTGCTGGCCAGGGTTGCCCTTGACCTTGGGTTTATGACCCCTGCAAAAGGATACCAGCATCATTGGCTTTTACTCACATCATTCTAAGTTAATACTTATATGTGTCTTGTGCTCAACAGGGCAGGTAGCTGAATTTTGCAGGACAGAAATTGTATGTCCTGCCTTCACCCATCAATATACTATTCTTACAATAAATGTTTGTTAAGCTCTTACTCTGTGCCAGTCACAGTTCTAGGAAAGACATGACAGCAAATGTATAGTGCCAAATAACATTTCAGATTATGTGAATACCTCACATAGTCAGAGATGACCCCTGACAGTCTCAATTATGAAAACAAAGTAAAACAAAACATAACACAAAGGCACCAAAAGGATCCTGAGTAGTTTAAAAGGATGACTGAAGTTGGACGTTCAGGTATTAAAGCTTATATGCTTAATTCATAACATTGTCTCAGGACCATCTTGTTTTACACATAATTTTAACAAACTTGAACATCTGTTTCTGTAGCCCCAAACAGAAAAATCAGAAATAAGTTGGCAGTAGAGGAAAAGGGAAGGTCTAATAGGGGTAGACACACTAGGAAAGATTAAATGTAATAAGAAACACCATCACGGGGTGCCTGGGTGGCTCAGTGGGTTAAAGCCTCTGCCTTCGGCTCAGGTCATGATCTCTGGGTCCTGGGATCGAGCCCCACATCGAGCTCTCTGCTCAGCGGGGAGCCTGCTTCCTCCTCTCTCTCTGCCTGCCTCTGCCTACTTGTGATCTCTCTCTAAATAAATAAATAAAATCTTTAAAAAAACCCAAAAAACAGGTGACTCGAGGCAAGATGGCGGAGGTGTAGGAGGCACAGAGAGCCCTGGGAATCAGAAGTCCAGCTAAAGAGGAGGAAATCACTCTAAAAGCCAGCAAACACAACAGCAGAGAGAAAATAATAAGAACAGCAATTCTAGGAGCAGAAAATCGACCACTTCCAGGAGGTAGGACGTGTGGAAAAAGTGAACTTAAAGCGATGGGAAGAGAGACCCCGGGGGGAGGGGCCAGCTCCCAGCAGCCCCAGAGCCGCGGAACACAAAATCCAGAACTTCTAGTCCGCTCCGCTGAGGGACATTGCTCCGCAGGCTAACGGGGGTTCAGCCCTCGTGGGAACAGTGTGGTTTCAGGACCCGTGGGGTCACCGAGGGACCAGGGGAGCCCGAGTGCAGCAGAGCTCCCAGGTATCGGGGCGGAGAAGCAAGCGGCGGAGAAGGAGCCGTAAAACGCCGCATAGGCCTACCTTGGACTATAGGAACTGAGACATATAGTCCATATAGGGCTG
>CM053611.1:40052887-40071238 GCA_028646535.1 Procyon lotor
TGTACTGTGAACTGTTGTTTGGAGTCACCCAGTTTGTAGTGCTTCATTATAGCAGCCCTCAGAAACTAATACACTATCTAATTTAGTCCTTATAAGAATTTACATGGTAAGTAGTAGTAGCCCCACTTAAAAACTAGATGTATTTATAACTTGCCTTATTCCAAAAGAAACAGCTATGGGATAAGATAGATCTGAATTCACATTTTTGTCTGCCACCAACTAACTAGAAAAACTTGGAAAAATTATTTCTTAAGCCTATATTTGCTCTAGTGTAAAATGGAGGTCATCCTATTGGGGTGCATACTTCCTGATTTGCACTAGCTGCTAGGAGTCTAATAACCAAATTTGTAGCCCAAGTGTACAAGATCCCAGGCATACTTTTTGTATTTAAAAATCTTTTAGTATCGTATAAACTTTCATTAAGCTGCTATAAATTTGGGGCATTGTAAATTAAATTAAACCTAAACATAATTTTAGATAAGGCTGATGCCAGTAAAATGCCAACCATAAATTATATGACAGGATTGAAAACATTCCACCAAAGTGTAAATGAGTGGCCTCCAAAGCAAGATTTTACACCCCACGAGATGATATGATCTATTGGGATGAAGGAAGTAAATGTTAGTACTTTTATTTAATTTTTATCACACACACACACACAAAAAAAAAGAAATAAGCTTTCCTAATATTTACTGAATGTTGGCGATCATACCCTCACTTGATCCATATGAGGGCAGCCAAGAGTGAGAGGGCCAGAGGAAAAGTGGGATTTCAAGGTTGACTGCAGTGCATAGCTTGTTCTTCAATGAAGGCATGTTGTAAACTGTTGCACTTGATGTGTGCCTGCTTACCTGAAATTACAGATCACCTTATATCACATGAACTAAGCTTACCCTCAACAAAATGGACACATGGCTTAAAAAGAGGCATGCAAAATGGCAGGTAGAAGGGAATATGCAAACGCAAGTGAAGAGGAAAATTGCAGAATGGACACTTCTGCTCTTAGAAAAGTACAATCTTAGGGGCGCCTGGGTGGCTCAGTGGGTTAAAGCCTCTGCCTTCGGCTCAGGTCATGATCTCAGGGTCCTGGGATCAAGCCCCATATCGGGCTTTCTTCTCAGCAGAGAGCCTGCTGCCCCCTCTCTCTGCCTGCCTCTCTGCCTACTTGTGATCTCTCTCCTCTCTGTCTCTCTCTGTCTCCCTGTCCAAATAAATAAATAAAATATTTAAAAAAAAAAAAAGAAAGGAAAAGTACAATCTTAACATCTACAATGTTAAATTGCAAAATTATGATTTAATTGGATATGACAAGAAGTTAGCCCCTGAAATTCAAAATCATGAATAAGATTATTTGAAATGTGAATTTATACCAATTATCATTTTAATTATCATTAAAGAGCTCTAAATATATTGTGCTTTGAAATATTAGCTGAAAGTAAGACATCTTAATTATTTTATAAAAACAAATGCGTATGTTGGTATTTTTGCTCAAAAATGTTTACTATAGTAACATACATTTATAAAAGGTATGAAGATAAATTGCCTAAACAATGAGCGTATGCTAACCATTGCCCTCTTCCTAAATCTCTCTTTAAGTTTCCTAACAGAGTTATTTCTATAATTACTAAACCACCACAGGGAGAGTCATCAAAGTGTTTTAAGGGATGGATCTAATACGACAGGTACAGAAACATAATTTATTAACAGCCTGGATATTCTCTCTGTGTCTCCACTGGCATTGTTCAATAGAACATCATACAATGGCAGAAATGTCTCTCTCTGTGCTGTCCAGTATGGTAGCTCCTTGCTACATGTAGCTATCAAGCACCTGAAATGTGGTTGATATGACTAAGAAATTAAAGTTTTCATTTTTTTAATTTTAATTATTTTAAAATGTTAACTTAAATAGCCACATGTGGATAATGCCTATAATATTGGATAACGCGGCTCTAGAATATGAGGTCTGTGAGAGAAGTTACTGAGCACCTTCTAAGAGTCCCTAGCACAATGCCTGGTACATATTTATCAAGTGAAATAGGAATTCAGTAAATGGGGCATGTATTATAGGAAGATAAAGAATAACCTCCAGGGCACACACACATATCATTATAATGACAACTATACTCATTAACCTAATATCAGATGTAGAAACAATTTACTTAGGAAAATAACAATCAAAGATCCTTTGCTTATAGACTAATTCACAGAAGGTAGAATTCTAAAAAAAAACAACTTTTCTGTATGATTAAGCTCATTTACCAAGCAGATAAGATCCCATAAAACCTATAAAGCTTGTTAGAGCCCTGCCAGGGTATGAGATCAGTAATCTCATGGGCTGACTTTTTTTTTTTAATTAACATATGATGTATTATTTGTTTCAAGGGTACAGGTCTGTCAATCATCAGTCTCACACATTTCACAGCACTCACCATAGCACATACCCTCCCCAATGTCCATAACCCAGCCACCCCATCCCTACCCCCTCACCCCCCAGCAACCCTCAGTTTGTTTCCTGAGATTAGGAGTCTCTTAGGGTTTGTCTCCCTCCCCAGTCCCATCTTGTTTCATCTTCCCCTCCCTTCCCACCATGATCCTCCGCCCTACCTCTCAAATTCCTCCTACCAGAGAAAGGGCTAACTGACTTTTGACAAGCAGAGGGACTGGTAGTGGGTGAAGCAGGCTTCCTGGAGAGCAGAGAGCCCGATGCGGGGCTCGATCCCAGGCCCCTGGGATCTGACCTGGGCCGAAGGCAGACGCTTAACGACTGAGCCACCCAGGCGCCCCGGGCTAACTGACTTTTAAGTTGACTGCCCCTCAAGCTAGGTAGGAGCACATTCCCACCTCACGCTGTGTGTTCCTGGTTACTCCACTAAGTCAGTAGCAGGAACTTCAGGCCAGCCATCCTGTCCTTTCACTAATGTGTTGCGAAAGAAACCTGGCTGCCTCAGCTGTTGCTATGACTTTGTGGGCCAGATTTCCAGGTCTGAATATAACAGGCTAAAAACTGAGGGAAACTACATTCAGTAGCCAGCAAGAACAGGCAGTATTGGCATTTCCAAAGTCCAGTCCATCACTGTAAATGGGGAATCAATTCTGGATTTTTTCCATCACGTAATATTGCATTTCCTTGCTACACTATAAACAAATGGCACTTTGGAAAGTGGTTATATTTGTCATCACCACTGATAAGAAAGAAGACTCTTCTTTACAAATATGGAGATGACACTTCTAAGATAATAAAAATTGCATGAATTGAAATGTTATTTTTAAGCAAAACATAATACAGTCTATGGTGAAGTGAAAAATAATGTTAAAGAGGTATATATAGTATGATCCAAGGACTGTAGAAATAAACATGCATGTATAAAGACAGGAAAGACATTAAAGTTAAACAGAGGTATCACAAAGAAGGGGATTTCTATTTCTGGTAATTTCTAATGTTTCTTTTGCTTTACCATGTTTTCTAAATTTCTCCAATATATATGCATTATTTTTATTATGAAAACAACTTTTTGGTTTTTGTAAAACTACATTCTCTGTCTTGAATAACCAAATAATCCTCTGGCAATAATAATAGTAATGTAATAATACAGCAGGCCAAACGGGAAAAAAAGAAGACATAAAAGATAAAGACATCCTCAAATTTACCCTAAATATTACTTTTACCAATTTTCAAAATTACCTTACAGTCACTGTGAAATTATGTTTGTTTGTTTTTTAAGATTTTATTTATTTATTTGAGAGAGAGAAAGTGAGGGCATGAGAGGAGCGAAGGTCAGAGAGAGAAGCCGACTTCCCGTGGAGCTGGGAGCCCAATGTGGGACTCGATCCTGGGACTCCAGGATCATGACCTGGGCCGAAGGCAGCTGCTTAACCAACTGAGCCACCCAGGTGCCCTGAAATTATCTGTTTTTACCAGACTCTAAGAGTCAATAGAAAGTCAACTGGAGAGTGTACCCAGTTTCAAGTATTTAAATGAAATAAATTTATTAAATTAATAGTAATAAGTTCTTTCTTGATATGTAATAATGGCAACTCGGGAGATGATAAAATTAATTGATTCATCCATTCATTTAGCTGGTGAATATGAAGAACTATGCAATGTGGAGGGGCACCTAGGTGGCTCAGTCGTTAAGCATCTGCCTTCAGCTCAGGTCATGATCCCAGGGTTCTGGGATTAAGACCCGCATCGGGCTCCCTGCTCGGTGGGAAGCCTGCTTCTCCCACTACCATTCCCTCTGCTTGTGTTCCCTCTCTCGCTATGTTTCTCTCTGTCAAATAAATAAAATCTTAAAAAAAAAAAAAAAAAAGAACTATGCAATGTGTAGGGATAAAAGATAGACCCAGCCCCTCTCTCACAGATTTAACTACACATATTCTTTTGTATTTGTAGCTACTTCCAAAATAGTTTGTGTAGAATTGTAGAAATTCTATAAGAAAAATATTTATTATTTTTATGGAAGGACAAACATCTGTTAGGTATAAAGTCATCAAAACCCTATTCCACTATCTTTAAAAAAGCTCACTGTAAAGATTTAAGAAGTTACCAGAAGAAAATTCAAATTAGTCTCGGTCCAGAATATTAACAAAGGCATTTTAAGAGTATGCCCTCTGGGCACCTGGGTGGCTCAGTGGGTTAAAGCCTTGGCTCAGGTCATGGTCTCAGGGTCCTGGGACCGAGCCCCCCCAGCGGGCTCCCCGCTCAGCAGGGAGCCTGCTTCCCCCTCTCTCTCTGCCTGCCTCTCTGCCTACTTGATATCTCTCTGGCAAAAAAATAAATAAAATCTTTAAAAAAAAAAAAAAAAGAGTATGCCCTCTTTTTCCCATTTCTTCTAAGTTGACGGGGTTTAGATAAGGTATATCAACCACCTCTCCTATGTAAAAGATATCATGCTATGGAAAAGTGTTTTATTTGAGTTATAAAGTTTAAAGATTAAACAAAAATTTTTTTTTTCAGACAGAAGTCTGAAAGCAAAATTTCTATGGAAAAGTGGATTTGCACTTAAACTTTCTGAGCCCCAATAGATCCTCACCTACTTTATAGGAATTTTCTAAGGCCACTAGGACACAATATTTGAAAATATTTGCTACGATTAGAATTTTGTTTTGGGCCACCTGTTCAATTAGTGGTGATTTCTCTCTGAAATGTGGTTGATATTTCTTTGCTGCATATTGTCAGTCTACGTTTTCCTCCTTTAATAATCAAAGCCAGGGAGTATTGAAAAATCAGAGACTTTGGGTTAGCACACATGGATGGCAGATTTCATGAATCCCAACTCAGCTGTGCTCTAAGGGGCTTTGAGGAAAATCTCAAGTTTGAAAAAAGATCGAGGGGCCGGGTTGGGTACTGGCAATCCATCAGCAGGAAAGGCCTTGAAAAGGAGATTAGAGGGGTGTGTGGGTGGCTCAGTCTGTTAAGCTCGGCCTTGGGTTTAGGTCATGAGATCAGGGTCCTGGGATTGAGCCCAGCATCAGGCTCCCTGCCCAGCACAGTCTGTTTCTCCCTCTGCCTCTCCCCACCCCTGCTCATGCTCACTCTCTCTCTCTCTCTCTTTCTCTCCCTCAAATAAATAAATAAATAAAATCTTTAAAAAAAATAAAAAGGGGGGAGATTAGATGCTATAACCCAAGATGAATCTGGGAAGTTAGAGTAATCAAATGACAAAGGAGGGGCAGATAAGATGAGAGGGAACTGAAAGGGAGGTTAAGACTAGGATGGTCTCAGAGCCCATGTGGAAACATGGCAGTACAATTGCCACATAATGTCTACAAATATCTGGCCTACTCTTGCTGTCACTCCACACTATCAAGCACAGTACTACTTCTCCTAGTTTAGTGTTCTTCATTTATTCAAAGATGTTAATCCAGGTATTGTGATTTTATTTCTGACCTCTAAAATGTCAGTAGTTGAAATTAGACCTTCACTTCTATCATCAGAATTATTAAATATAATGCAATAATCAAACCAGGTTTCACCCTCACCCACGATGTCCCTATACGGAGAATGCTTTCTTTGTCCTTCTGGCTGATGCATGCCTTCCACATCTATACCCAGAGCACATAGTTAAGCCTCTGCTTAACTATCAGCTGAGTCTGCTCTTGTCAGGGCTGTCAGGGATCTCATTATTACTATCTCCCCTGCATACTCCTTCTGTTTTCATTGTACTGCCAGCAACACCTGACCCAGTTATCCAATCCCTTCCTTTTCTCCTTTGGCTTTTTCAAACACTCTTCTTCAACTAACTATGGTCAGTTCATTTGTTGCTTCTCCATCTTTACTTGATCTCTAAATATTGGGATATACCAGAGCATAATACTGGCCTGTCTGTTTTTTTTTTAAGACTTTATTTATTTATTACACAGAGATAGAGAGATCCCAAGTAGGCAGAGAGGCAGGAAGAGAGAGAGGGGGAAGCAGGTTCCCTGCTGAGCAGAGAGCCCGATGCGGGGCTCGATCCCAGGACCCTGAGATCATGATCTGAGGGCAGAGGCTTTAACCCACTGAGCCACCCAGGCGCCCCTGGCTTATCTTTTAAATCTATATATATTCTTCCCAGGTGATCTTATCCAGTGCATTACCTTAAATACCAGTCATAGACAGAAGTCTTCAGCTGCCATCTGATACCCTTCCCTGAGTTCTAGACTTGTATAATCAACTGACTCCCTGTCACCTATATTTGGGTGACAAACAGATTTTTCTGTGACACTTTCCATCAGAAGCCTGTCCAACAGCCATTACTCCCTTTTATCTTGCAAAGAGAAACCTTAATTTTGTGTAGTTACCAGAGGTGATTGGACATCCAGGCAAAACATGATTAGTCATGGCCTAATGATGGTAGTGCAATTCCTATTATTAGTGATTAGTTTAAAAATAAAAATGTACATGTAACACAATTTTGGCTAATGATTTGAAAGAAAAATCTGCAGCAGAGCCTCCAGGGACATTTTTCTTGTTATTGAAAAAGACCACGTAAATCGGATCCTGTGTCTTTCCTCTTAATCCCATGTCTATCTCTGTTGTCTATGAGGCCCTCTACAATCAGGAGATTGTATCTTTTTCATTTAAAATAAATGAAATAAATAAATAAACAAATAAAAAAGATTTATTATCTTTTTCATTTCATACCATTCTTTCCCTTGCTTACTCACCACGTTGACCTCCTCTTTATTTTTCCTTTTTATTTTTACATCAAGGTTTCAGGTCCCTTTGCCTTCTCTGTTCCCTCTGCCTGAAATGCTTTTCCTCCTGTTCTATGCATGGCTTATTCCTTCTTGTCATGCAGGATTCAATTCAAATGTCATATGTTTTAGAAAGGCTTCCTTTACTCATTCCATTTTGACTTACTTACTCTTTAACTCTTATCACAATATAAAATTTCCATTTTTATATGTTTATTTTCTTGTTTGTTTATTTTCTGTCTCATTCACTATAAGACCCTTGAAAAGCTTATTCTTGAGGGAACATTAACCTCTTTCAAGACTATGATGTTGTATGGTATTTCCAATGCCTAGACCATGCTTGACACTTATATTTGCTGAATCATTGATACATATCATTCTAATTGGCTGTAATTAAGCTCATATTGGTGATGTGGCATCAGAATGAAACTAATCCACTAAGCATCATTTAGGGTAGCTCTGACTCAAAATAAAACTTCATAAGAAAGTTTCTTAATGCTTTTCTAAAACAAGAAGGGGAAAGGAGGTCAAAAGATAGGTTTGTTGTTCATGTATTTTTTGAAAGGAGAAGAAAGTTGTATTTGAAAAATAGAGCTAATGTGTATTCTCTGGTGCCTCTAGTACTGGGGGAGATGGCCAAAGAGAAACGAGATGTTTTAGTCCATTCAGGTTGTGATAACAGAATGTCACAGACCAGGAAGGCTCAAACAACGAACATCTGTTTCTCAGTTCTGGAGGTCAGGAAGTCCAAGATCAGGGTCCCAGCATGATCCAGTTCTTGGTGAGGACTGCCTTCTAACTGTATCCTCACATGTTGGAAAAAGAGAGCCTGGTTTCTTCATCCTCTTGTGAGGACACTAACCTCATCATGGAAGCACCAACTCCATGACCTAATCTAACTATAATAACCTCCCAAAGGTTATTATATATATAATAATAGTATATATATAATAACCTCCAGATGCCATCAGAGTGGGGATGGTAGCTTCAACATAAGAATTTGGAGAGGTTACAAACATTCAGGATATAACATGAGGTATTGGGAATAATAATCCTCCTTATCTCAAGGCCCCAAATGAAACAAACCTTACCCTAGATTCTTTAACACTTATTATTTTTTAATGGCATCTAAATCATAAAGTTAAATTATGAAAATACTTTTAAAAGTTTTGGATGAGGGGGGTGCCTGGGTGGCTCAGTGGGTTAAAGCCTCTGCCTTCCTATGAAGAAGAAATATGCCTTCCTATATTTCCCCCTATGACCAGGTCCCTGGGATCGAGCCCCACATGGGGCTCTCTGCTCAGCAGGGAACCTGCTTCCTCTTCTCTCTCTGCCTGCCTCTCTGCCTACTTGTGATCTCCCTCTCTCTCTGAAATAAATAAATAAAATCTTAAAAAAAAAAAGTTTTGGATGAGGGACACCTGGATGGCTCAGTGCATTAAGCATTTGCCTTCAGGTCAGGTCATGATCCCAGGGTCCTGGAATCAAGCCCCACATTGGGCTCCTTGCACTGGGCTCCCTGCTCGGTAGGGAGCCTGCTTCTCCCTCTCCCTCTGCCCTTTTCTCCATCTCCCCCTACCCTACTTGTGTGCTCACACACTCTCTCTCTCTCTCTCTCTCAAATAAATGAATAAAACCTTAAAATAATTTTTTTTGGGTGAACCATGGAAGTTGGATTAATGAGGCTGTGCAGTGAGTAAAAGCCCTTGGATTGCAGAGTTGAGTTTTAGAGTTACTGATTGCAAAATCACAGTTTTTTTAGTATAAATAAATTTAAGCTACTTTATAAAAAACTAAAAGTCCTCCTGTAGTTATATATAATAGTACAAATAATAATGGTAAATTATTTAAAGAAAAGATTAGAATGGGAAAACAAAGAAATCTCAGTGAGCTGTTTTCAGTTATTAGTTTAATTTTTAAATTATGTGTATCTTTAATTATTTTCTTATTATCTTATCTCTAATTATTTCTGCAATTCTTGAGTTCCATAAAGTTTCTTGTGTTATTTATCACAGAGTGTAATGCGATATAGCAAATACACATTTTAATTTTTTTATTACTTTAGAGAGAGAGTGCAAGCATGGGCAGGGAGAGGGACGGAGGTAGAAGGAGAGAGAGAATCTTATGCAAGCTCCACACTCACCATGGAGCCCAGTGCAGGACTCGATCTCATGACCCTGAGGTCATGACCTGAGCTAAAATCAATAATTATATGCTTAACCAACTGAGCCACCCAGGTGCCTTGAAAATACACATTTTGAATGTTTACCATTGTGGACAAATAACTACGAAGAATTATTATATTACTTGCTGAATGGAGGTAAATTAAAATAAACATAATAAAGATAATTGCATTTATTAAACATTATGCTTTCTGAATACACATAATTAATAATCTTCCCAAGTAGGGAAGGTATTACTATCATTCCCCCTTAACGGATGAGGGAACTAAGACTTATATAACTCATCTCAGGTTTGCATTGATACTAAGTTCCAGAAACAGTATTTGAACCCATGTTTTTCTGATAACAGTCCTTTCCATTGCACCTAGCTTACTATGTCAGCCAACAATTTTGTTATTGCAAATTATTAGTTTATAATAACCAACTTGTAAGGAAAGGATATTGGGACAAAAATGTTACCTAGTCTTGGTAAAATTCAAATTTTGAGACCTTAAATATACTTTTATAAAAATAAATATAAACAATCTCAACATAATAAAGACCACATTTGAAAAACTCACTGCTAACATTATACTCAATGAGAAAAAACTGAGATCTTTCCCCCTATGACCAGGAATAAGACAAAAATGTCCACTCTCACCACATTTATTCAACATAGTACGGGAAGTCCTAGCCACAAAAATCAGACAACAAAAAGAAATAAAAGGCATCTAAACTGGTAAGGAAGTAGTAAAACTTTCACTATTTGTAGGTGACATGATAGTATATATTGAAAATACTAAAGACTCCACCAAAAAAAACTACTAAAACTGATAAATGAATTCAGTAAAGTTACAGGATACAAAACTGATGTACAGAAATCTATTGCATTTTTATGTACTAATTATGTAGCAGAAAGAGAAATTAAGAAAACACTCTTAGTTACAATTGTACCAAAAAGAATAAAATAACTGGGAATAAATTTAACTAAGGTGGTGAAAGACCTCTATTCTAAAAACAATAAAACATTGATAAAAGAAAATGAAAATAACACAAAGAAATGGAAAGACATTTCATGTTCATGGATTAGAAGAACAAATATTTTTTTTTAATTTTTATTATTTTTTTAAATTTTTATCAACATATAATGTATTATTTGCCCCAGGGTACATGTCTGTGAATCGTCAGGCTTACATATTTCACCGCACTTAACAGCACATACCCTCCCCAATGTCCATACCCCAGCCACCCTATCCCTACCCCCCCAACGCCTCCCTGCCACCCAAGTTCGTTTCTGAGTCTAGGAGTCTCTTATGGTTTGTCTCCCTCCCCATCCCTTCCTAAGAACAAATATTCTTAAAGCATCTATACTACCCAAAGCAATCTACAATTTTAATGCAATTGCTATCAAAATACCAACAGCATTTTTCACAAAACTAGAACAACAATTCTAAAATTTTTATGGAACTACAAAAGACCCCAAATAGCCAAAGCAATCTTGAAAAAGAAAAACAAAACTGGAGGTATCATAATATCAGATTTCAAGTTATATTACAAAGCTGAAGCAATCAAAACAGTATAGTACTGGCAGAAAGATAGACACATAGATCAATGGAACATAATAGGAAACCCAGAAACAAACCCACAATTATATGGTCAATTAATCTTTAACAAAGGAGGCAAGAATATACAATGGGAAAAATAGAGTGTCTTCAACAAATGGTTCTGGGAAAACTGGACAGCAAAATCCAAAAGAACAAAACTGGACCACTTTCTTACACTAAACACAAAAATAAATTAAAAATGGTTTAAGGACCTAAATGTGAGAGCTGAAACCATAATAATTAATAATTAATTTCTCTGACAATGTCAGAGAAACATCTTTCTAGGTATATCTCCTGAGGCAAGTGAAACAAAAGCAAAAATAAACTGTTGGAACTACATCAGATAAGCTTCTACACGTGAAGGAAACAGTCAACAAAAGTAAAAGACAACCTATTGAATGGGAGAAGATATTTATAAATGACATCTCTGATCAAGAGTTAGTGTCCAAAATATATAAAGAACTTACACAACTCAACACCAAAAATCAAGTAATCAATTAAAAAACGGACTGAAGACATGAACAGACATTTCTCCAAAGAAGACATACAACTGGACAGCAGACACATGAAAAGATGCTCAACATCACTCATCATCAGGGAGATGTAAATCAAAATCACAATTAGATATCACTTCACACCTGTCAGAATGGCTAAAATTAAAAACATTAGAAACAACAGGTGTTGATGTGAATGTGGAGAAAAAGAGCCCTTGTGCACTGTTGGTGGGAATGCAAACTGGTGCAGTCACTGTGGAAGACACTTTGGAGGTTCCTCAAAAGTTAAAAATAGAGCTGCCCTACAATCCAATAATTGCACTACTAGGTATTTAACCTAAAAATACAAAACCACCAATTCAAAGGGATACACGAACCCCTATGTTTACTGCAGCATTATTTACAAAAGCCAAATTATGAAAGCAACCCAAACATCCCATCAACAGATGAGTAGATAAAGAAGAAAAGAAGAGATGGTATAATATATAATAGACTAGAATATTATTTAGCTGGTAAAAAGCATGAAATCTTGGCCAGTTGCAACAACAAGGATGGAACTAGAGAATGTAATGCTAAACAAAATAAGTCGGTCAGTGAAAGACAAATACCATGATTTCACTAATGTGTGGAATTTTAGAAACAAAAAAAAAAATGAACAAAGAGAGAGAGAGAGAAAGAGAGAGAAACCAAGAAACAAGACCCCTAATTATAGAGGAAAAACTGATGGTTACCAGAGTGGAGATGAGTGGAAAAATGGATAAATAAATAAACAAATACAGAACGCTTTTACCTTTCTGTCTTTACCAGACCTACTCTATGGTCATCCATCCATCCACTCAAAATTTATTTGTTGAGCACAGACTATATACCAAGAATAGTAGTAAATGCAGAAACTAATTATTTTTTTAAAGCTAAATTTTGTCTAAGCATTGATAATACTAAGCACTTCCTGGCATCCCATAAATGTTTTCAGTATGAGTAAATGAACAGAAAAGTAAAATAAACTTCAAATTAAAGACATTTTCCTTCAATGAGCTGATATTTTGTTACTATTGTGATATCTTGGATAATAAAACTTTTGTTTTTAGGTTCTGGGAATTAGGATAAGGACATCATTGGGGCCATTAGTTCGCTTACTATAGATACCTTTTACAGATACCTTGTTGAGTTCCAAGGGTTGTTTATATATTTTGGACAAGTTCTTTATCAGATTTACATATATTTTCTTTCATTCAGTGGGTTGTCTTTTACTTTTTTTTTTTTTTTTTGAGAGAGAGAGTGTGTGTGATGGGGGATTAGGGGAGACGCAAAAGGAGAGGGAGAGAGAGAATCTTAAGCAGTCCCCATGCCCAGCACAGAGCCCGATTTTTGTGTGTGGTGTGAAGAAGGTCCAACTTTATTTTTTTTAATATGAATATCTAGTTACTCAAGGATAATTTGTTGAAAACACAATTCTTTCCCCCTTTGAGTTGCCTTGACATCCTTGTCAAAATCAATTGACCATAAATGTAAGAGATTACTTCTGGACTCTCAGATATGTTCTCTTTATCCGTATGTCTGAAGGAAGAAAGAACTCATCTTTTCGACCACACCCATTTGGAGTAGAACTTCCATTATATTGAACTAGAGGATGGGGAGCAAGTTGTGGCTCAAATGCCAGAGACTCACTGTTCTTAATGAGATTTAGCAGATTTTATTAAATAAATATTTCTTCATTTTCTGTATGTTCTTAGGAAAATTTCCAGAGGCTCTAAATGGTAGTTGCTTTTATAATTTTCACTAGGCCTGGTTGTTTCACTGGCAAGAGGGTCCGCAGAGCTTTTCATGCCACCACTGAGAAATACTTCTCCTTAAAATGCTGTTTTTATTTCCTATAGCTGGTGTGGCTGATTATCACAAACACAGTGGCTTAAAACAATGCAAATTTATTTTCCTGCAGTTCTGGAGACCAGATGTCTGTAGTCAGTTTCAGTGGGCTAAAGTCAAGGTTTTGGCGGACTAGTTTTTCCTGGATGCTCAAGGGGAGCGTCCCAGATTCTAAAGGCTGCAGACATTCCTCAGTTTGGGACCCTATAACTCAAATCTTTGCTCCCATTGTCACATACCCTGCTTTCTGACACTGACTCTTCCTGTGTTGCTTTTATGAGAACCTTGGTGATTACATCAGGCTCACCTGGATAATTTCCTCATTTCAAGATTTTTAACTTGATCGCATCTGCAATTTCTCTCTTGCCATGTAAGGTGATATTCCCAGGTTTCTAGGGACTAGTATGTAAGCATGTGTGGGGGTGGTGAACTGTGCGATGTTAGAGTTTGGAAGGAGCTGTAGACTTTGTAGATGAAGAAACTATAGTTTGGATTAGTTACAATCACTGAAGGTCATATAGCTAGTGTGTCACTGAGCTAGAACCAGGTCTCCAAATTCTTATTTTAGGACGTGAAGTTTGAATGATTAAACACAAATAGAATCCATATTATTTGTGGAGTCTAATCCATAGATATACAATTTAAAATGGTGAATTGTGAAAGCATAAAATTGGTTTTTATCAAAAGTGGCGATCTGAATTCAATTTAAAAGTAATATATGCAATTCAATCATTGTATTCAAATTTCACCTTTTATAACATTCTTTGCCTTTCAAAGAACAGGATTGGCTGCAAGCAAGACGTTTTCCCCAAGCTAATGTAATTCATGTTCATGAATATATGCAATAAAATGTAGTTATTACCATATGCACTGTGGAATACACATATGCACATTTAGATAATTTATGGGTAATGTCTCCTTTGGTGATTCCAAATGACAGAAATCATCCACAATTTCAGAAGGAATCTGGAAAATTTAATTGAATGCACTGTGTGTGATGTGGGAGGGTCTCTTTCCAAAAAGCATTTTCACTAATTTAAGTTTATAAAGTATGATCCTCTCCAGTCTTCTCTCTGGGGTTGTTTTTTATCCCCAGGTCCTGAAGGACATTCAGGGCATGTTAACATTTCTCTTGTGACTTAAAATGACCCATGGAAAGAACTGATTAATGATTGCACAGTACTCTAGAGGAAAAAGTCATCATGAGTGTTGAAACTGTTCTTTTAACAAGACTGTCTGTACTTAGAGTTGTACAAAGCCATTTCACAAAAAGAGAGAAAGCAAGAAAGTAAGAAAAAGAAAGAAAGAGAAAAAGAGGGAAAAAAAGAAAGGAAAGGAAAGAACAAGGCTCCTTCTCTCCATGGGTACCTTTCACAGGTGCATCATCACCACTCAGTGAGAAGTGCAACAATAAACTATTGTCAGTTATAAGCGGTAGTTATAGGGAAAGAATCTGGCCCTTGAAAGGGATAGATTACACTGCCAAATAGATTTGATCTGACCCTCTTGTTAGCATGTAAAATTCCCTTTGTCGTATAAGCCAAGAGAAAGGAAAAAAGGTAGCATAAGGATGTTTTCTGGGCATGGAATTGGGTTCTGTGGAATAGATACCTTTTTATTGTAGAATATTCTTTACTAGACTTACTGATTTACTGCTATTCTATAAATGCAAGGCAAGAGTACATCAAACATTTTCTCAAATGACTGAATTTAAAGTCCTTTTTTAAAAGAATCGTAAAACAAATCTCTTTCATCAAGAAAAGCCATCCTCTGTTGTATTCTGAAGTGATGTTCAAGCTCTTTGAGAATGTTTTTGAGATTTCAGGTTGGATGGGAGCAATTTTTTATGATTATTCTGTTGGAAATTCTATCAACTCTCTGAAACTCTCCAGCCTGTAAATAAACATGGAGAAATAGTGACATAGAACACAACATGTGCTAAAAAATTATAGAGCAAGGTTTCCAATCTCCACTGTACTTTAACTTTTAAATAATATGTTCATTTCTTTTCAGTGGGAAAGGACAAAACTTTTTGGTTTCAGTAAGTTCTCTTAGAAAGTTCAGCCCAGTTTAAAGCTTCTGCCTTCAGCCAGGTCATGATCTCAGGGTCCTGGGATCGAGCCCCACATTGGGCTCTCTGCTCAGCAGGGAGCCTGCTTCCCCCCTCCCCACCCCCCCGCCTGCCTCTCTGCCTACTTGTGATCTCTCTCTGTCAAATAAATAAATAAAATCTTAAAAAAAAAAAAAAAAGAAAATTCAGCCCAGAGAATCACTAGGTATATTAATCAAATTGTACTTTTGTTCACAAAACATGAATTTCATAGCAATCCTGCTTTTATGGAAATAGTTATACCTGTCATTTACATAAGGAAAGAAATATTGATTTGGCAGCATTTTAAAATAATGACATTTACTTAATTGAAAAAAATCTTCATTGAAGTATAAAATATACACAAAGATATAAATATTATGAATATTCATGTATATAAATTTTAACAAACTTAACACACCTGTGTAGCCAGCACCTAAATCTAAGACAGCATCCCTAAAACTCCCTTTATTTAATCTTTTTAAAAAGGATTTGATATTGCTTGTTTAGAAGTTTGAAAAGGTAGCTGAATAGTCATTTTTCTGGCACACTTTTTTCTTAGGCAATTTAGGGGGACCCAAAAGTATTTGTCATCACTTTCAGACAGATGAAAAAGTACTCTAAAAGGGAAGAAGAGATAAGTATAACTTTACATTCTTTTCCATTCAGTAAAGGAGGGGCATTTATATAAAACCACAAGGGAAATAAGCAATTTGTGACAAGGACTGAATTATTAGTTTTAAAGTCACAGACTCGAAGATGATTTTTAGGAAACAGGTTTTGTGCACAGCCCAGGCTGCCGGAGGCCACCGCTAGAGGGAGGCAGAGGCACCACCCAAGGCTCTCAGGCCGTCTCTGGGGGGGTGGCCCTGGGCCTTCCTTGCGGGTGGTGAGGCCAAGGCCCAGGCAGGGCTCTGGCAACCACCAGGATGAAAAAGACTTTCTGAACAAAGAAAGTCCACTTCCTAAATGAAGACAGGAAGGTAAGGAGTAAGTACAGGGGTCTGAAAAGAGCAGGTTTAAGAAATTAAGCAGGCCCTGAATGAACCTGTGTGGGGGAGTCCAAGTGGAGAAGGCAGAGAAGGTTCAAGTACCCCTCAGAGCAGACCGGACTATGCGGGGATAGGGCCCACTTCACGGGAATTGTTCAGTGAGTTGCCTGACATTACAGGTACAGAAACAGAGCCCACCGGGTGCTCCCTTGCAGGGATCTAAATGGTGATGCTTGGACTAGAATACCTATCTCCCAGCCTCCAGAGCTCATTTCATTCCTTGTTATTACTCAGGTCAGATCATGTTACTACTTTGTGTTACTGAGTTGTATTGGAAAGATGTTATGGTTCAGAAGCCTGAAAAACAGGAACTGAAAACTGAGGGCTAAGCGATTGGTTAAGGGAATTTTGTGGGGGTGCTGTGAAATCGGAGTCATGTTACCACTCAGGTGCTAACTTTCTGCTCGGCTGGCTGGGAAAAAATGAGGAGTAAGTGGGAATGGAAAAGACCTAGCCACAGCAACAAGCCCGTTAACACTCTGCTCGGCTGTATTTGTGTCTGTGTGTGTGTTTGGTATGTATGTTTATGTGTGTGTAGATGTGTGTGCCCAACATTCTTGGATCTGTTGCAGCTATTGTAATGCTATTATCGACTTTTTGGTCTACAGAACTCGGTTTTTTCCATATAGCCGCTGAAAATAATAGAAAGTTTCAATAGCAAGGGCACTGTGTGGACACTAGGATGCTTGTCATTTCATTTGCCTTTAGACAGAGGATACAGGTAAGTTGTTTTTAAAAGTGTTTGTGATCTCTGTGTGTTTGGAAACCCAAGTCAAATGGTTAAATGTAATCAGCTTTAAGCTAAAGAACATACACCTAAATAATGCAAATAATGGTAGCTCAATCCTCCTTTACCTTGGACAACAGTTAACATTATTTAAACTCATAAAACTTAGTGGATGGGTTTGATCTGCTCAGTTAGCACCACAGTATCAGACTCTCTAGCTAGCTCTTTTTTCTACTTTCTACTTTCTATTTTCTACTTTCAATCAAGGTCATTGGTTTAATCCTTTCATTAACTCTTTAGTTTTGGTCTATACCACAGCTGTGGACTGAGTATCTCTTCCTGGTTTTTGGTTTTGCAAATGACTACTTCTGAAAATAAGAGAGACTAATGACAACTGGCAGAATTTGATAACTTTGTGGATAGTATTCACTTTAAGACTAATGGTAAACTTTCAGGATACTTGTAAGCCTAAGAAGTATGATTCTGTCAGTTAACCACTTCTGAAAAGAAAGATCACTAACTCAGGAACAACTCACATTGCATCCTTATTCATGGTGTGGCGGCTGTGTCCTTTTCATATGTGAAAAGTATTTTCAGTGCATGTTGAATATAAGAACAGTCACGGGGAGTTCTGGGCGATCCAGCGTGCTGGTACAAATCAAGTCGGGGCTGAAGCTAGGTTAAGCCCAGTGAAGACAAGTACATACCTGAGGTGGACACACACAGCCACATCCCAGGAAAAACCAAAGGTCGGACACAGGGAAGCTGGATTCTGTCATCAGGTGCAACACTGCGAAGGGCCAGGGGCAGCAGGTAGGGCAGACCCTGGCAGCACCCTGGAATGGAAACAGTAAGGAGAAAGCAGGCGAGTGATGTGAGAGATTGGAGGCACTTACTCTAAACAGAAAGTGTATCTGCAGGTGTGTTGTTAGTATCTGTCGACCATGTGTACTGCCACGGATGGGGCAGCCCGGCCAGAGCACGGGATCAGAGCTGACACCCAGTATTATTGGGTGCAGAACAAGATAGTTCGCTTTAATAGACTTTCCAAATACCTGAAACAGCTGTTTCTAAAAGCCATAATTCATACATTCATAATTGCCAGGGAAACCTTTTCAATGGATTATAGATTCCTTGAATGAGAAGTAATCAGAGAGGGAGACAAACTATGAGAGACT